>CM056549.1:26607592-27207592 GCA_029721515.1 Synanceia verrucosa
AATGTCATCAAAAGTCATGCCAAACTATGTACAAAAAAATACATTGTCACAGTACAGTATGCCATCAATAGTCATAACATAGCGTGTCGAAAAAAGGTCATGAAAAAAATCATAGTAAAGTACAATGAACAGGTCATGAAAATGTTCTGAAATTAAATTCAATTCATTAAACAGTTATGAAAAAGTCTGATAGTAGTATGATAAAAGTGTAAAAAGTGTATAAAAAAATATAAAGCATAAAAAAGTCTTAGCAAAGCCAACCCAAGCTTCCATGGGGCCCAAAGTGAAATTTAAATTTGGGGGACCTCTATCACTGCCGGTGATATTTTTTTTTTTTTTTTTTTTTTTTTTTTTAGATAAAACAACAGTGAAATGAAAAAATCCAGAGTTTGCTTCAGAAATTTAGACTAATATGCAGTGCAAAGTGAGCTAGCTTGTTAACAGAATCCTTCTCCTTATTCTCCCTTTTTCAGTGCTCTTGGAGGCCCCCTAGGACCAACTAAGCAGGTGGTTAGTTCACTTGTATCGTAGGCCGGCTTCTTAGTCTTAGTGATAAAAAAAAAAAAAATATGAAAATGTCATTGGATGAGTTTCCACCAAACATTTTTAACTAAAAAGTTTCACTGCCATGTCAGATTTTGGGCACTAATGTATGAAAAAGCTATATAACATGAGACAGAGGGATGCCGGTGGTCACAGGGGTAAACACATCCCTTAGACTTCTTTTATTTCTGTTATTCACAGTATCACCACACTGTTAAAAGCAGACCAGTTGAAGCAGCAGCACTGCTCCTGTTTTAGTGTCTCACCAATCAGCGACAGGTTCTCTAATTTTGGGGGTGAAAAGGCTCCATAAAATGTCCCTGGAACTTTAATTAGATTTTTTTATTTAACCTTGTCAGCGAAGATCTATTGAGACCAAGGTCTCCGTGTTATTGTCATACAGTACATTCAACAGTTATATAATCATAAAAAATGAAAAAATGAAATAATAAACATGAACCATCAATTACCATATCATACACGTTTTAGGATACAATACCAAAACACCAACCATCAATAATGAGTAACTTAATTTAGTGCCAGGAGAAAGCTTCTGCAGCATAGTGGGTCATACGTCTTAAAAAAGTCATAAAAAGTAATTGTGGCATGTCAGCCATGAAAATCACATATTTTAGTGTGTCATAAAAAGCCATAGTATCATATGTTGTACAAGGTCATGATGTCATGGCGTAGTATGACATAAAAAGTCACTAACATATCTGTTGCAGTTTGATAAAGGGTGAAATCCCTGAATCATCCCATAGAGATCTGCTGCTCCACCTCTATTGTAAATGCCCTCAGTTTAAAGAAGTATTATGACTTTTATATTATTATGAAAATGTGATCAAACACATATGCTACAATGCTTCACTTGCAGTATCTAGGTTAACCATGCTCAACATATAACTCTTAATTGAAAAGGACTCAATTCAGGACTAATACACATTGTGATGTGCATATGAGTCACATTACAATGAACATTACATTACATTTACAGCTGGACTATTCATAGAAAAATTAACACATTGTCACTGCATTCCTGAGTCCTGACAATAGAATAGAATAGAATAGATTTTTTATTCTTGAATACTTGAATGATACACTATCTTGCCAAAAGTATTCGCTCACCCATCCAAATAATCAGAATCAGGTGTCCAATCACCTCCATGGCCACAGGTGTATAAAATCAAGCACCTAGGCATGCAGACTGCTTTTACAAACATTTGTGAAAGAATGGGTCGCTCTCAGGAGCTCAGTGAATTCCAGTGTGGAACTGTGATAGGATGCCACCTGTGCAACAAATCCAGTCGTGAAATTTCCCCACTCCTAAATATTCCACAGTCAACTGTCAGCTGTATTATAAGAACGTGGAAGTGTTTGGGAACAACAGTAACTTAGCCACAAAGTGGTAGGCCATGTAAACTGACGGAGCGGGGTCAGCGGATGCTGAGGCACATAGTGTGAAGAAGTCACCAACTTTCTGCAGAGTCAATCACTACAGACCTCCAAACTTCATGTGGCCTTCAGATTAACTCAAGAACAGTGTGCAGAGAGCTTCATGGAATGGGTTTCCATGGCCGAGCAGCTGCATCCAAGCCATACATCACCAAGTGCAATGCAAAGCGTCGGATGCAGTGGTGTAAAGCACGCCACCACTGGACTCTAGAGCAGTGGAGACGCGTTCCCCAGAGTGACAAATCAAGCTTCTCCATCTGGCAATCTAATGGACGAGCCTGGGTTTGGTGGTTGCCAGGAGAACGATACTTGTGGTGGAGGGGGGATTATGGTGTGGGGTTGTTTTTCAGGAGCTGGGCTTGGCCCCTTAGTTCCAGTGAAAGGAACTCTGAATGCTTCAGCATACCAAGACATTTTGGACAATTCCATGCTCCAAACATTGTGGGAACAGTTTGGAGCTGGCCCCTTCCACTTCCAACATGACTGTGCTCCAGTGCACAAAGCAAGGTCCATAAAGACATGGATGACAGAGTCTGGTGTGGATGAACTTGACTGGCCTGCACAGAGTCCTGACCTCAACCCGACAGAACACCTTTGGGATGAATTAGAGCAGAGACTGAGAGCCAGGCCTTCTCATCCAACATCAGTGTGTGACCTCACAAATACACTTCTGGAAGAATGGTCAAAAATTCCCATAAACACACTCCTAAACCTTGTGGACAGCCTTCCTAGAAGAGTTGAAGCTGTTATAGCTGCAAAGGGTGGACCGACGTAATTTTGAACCCTATGGATTAGGAATGGGATGTCACTTAAATTCATATCCGAGTCAAGGCAGGTGAGCGTACTACTACATTACTACTTTTGGCAATATAGTGTATGAAAAGATACATTACATCAATTATCTTTGTCAGGTTGGACACATATTTCACTGTGCCTCAACACTTTCAAGGACACTTCAGAATCATAACTTTTCCTCCAGGGGTTCATGGACTATCATGATATTTAACACCAGCTGATTTAAAACAGGCTTTAACATGACATCAACATTTTGTGCCCCTGGAGAACAGTGTGTTCTTCGACCTCTATCAGCATTATTACTTAGTTGCATTTTGTTGTTGAAATTAGTATTGCAGACTAAGATTGAAAAAGGTATTGCCTGTTCTGAAGTCTGGAGGATCAACATAATTTATGACTTTGGTCCTCCAGAGCCTGGTAGTCACTTGGAAATTAGGATTTAGAGGCATAATTATCAATCAATGACAAGTCTGACTCATAATCTATGCCACATACTGTATCCTTTCTCTCATTGCCTCTCTTGTACCTTCAGAGTCCTAGGAGAGAGGAGAGAAGTCTTGCATATAATTAAAATAAAAAGCACATATGCATAAACATTTGCACATTAAAGGTGATATTAATTCAGAAGTTTTATTGATGATCTTTCTTGTCCGATCCATCCGTTTGAGGATCAGATTCAGAGCCCTCGGGAAAAAGGCTTCTGCTGAGGAGAAAAACCAAAGCTAGAGTCAAAGCTGTGTTCTCAAAGCCAAAGTTATAATGAACTCCATGTGTTTGAAGTCAGACATGCAGGCATCTCCTCAAAGAATACTAAACTTAAATATAAATTACAACTGTACAAATGCAGTCAACGCATTAAATATTTATACATAGGTAGTTATCGGTCATCACAGTTTTAATGGAGCTTCTCTCCAAGAATACTGTGTCAAAATTTTAGTAGCTGTCCATTTATGCTTCATTCATGACTTGATATTCCACATCCAGCTGTACAGTACAACATATATACAATTTCAGATATATCAGCTGATGACATGGAGTGTTGATGTGTGTTTTCATTGTTGTTATTCTGTACACATGGCATCTATTGCTCGTCTGTCCATCCTGGAAGAGGGATCCCTTCTCTGTTGCTCTTCCTGAGGTTTTTACCATTTCTTTCTCCCTGTTAAAAGGGTTTTTTTTTGCGGAATTTTTCCTTAAAGCTGCAGTTGGCAACATTTTTTATTCATATTTGCTTGAACTGTCATGGGATTGTGGAAGTAGAATGTAAAATAGGCTGTTTAGGAAAAATCTTGAATTCTCTAGCTCCCTCTAAAGCCTGTAATAGTGTTTGCAAAAATCCAGCGCTCCCTGTTGTGTTTAACCAATCACATTAGAGGGGAGGAATAGGTGCCTGTCAATCACAGCTTGTGCACGCTGCCAACAAGCCCGTCCCCTCCCCTTAGGCACATTCACAAGCATGAAAGTTCTCCCAGCCAGAGCATTGATATTAGCTTCTCAAAAGAAATGGGGGAACAGCCGAAAAACATAAAACTTCCAATTCCACCATTGCCAACCACTGCCAACCAAAACTACTAAGAAGAGGAAAAAAGATGTGGAAAAGGATGTCCGATGAAAAGAAGGTGACCGAGTGTGAAATAAAACTTGTGTAAATATTGGAGTCACATTTTAGAGGTGGAGGGAACTACGGGACTTGAAAGGCTTCAAGTTAGATGTTTATTTGTCCATGTTTCTTCTCAACAGGTAATTACAGTTGTCACTGTGTCTTCCATGAGTGTGAGTTGCTTTAGACACGGTATGCCTGCTCCCAGCTTGTGTGCGAGCTCACTGGTGTGCACTCACGTGCACAACCTCGTCTCCAGAGGGGAAGGGGATGGTTTTGGAGCTCAGTAGAGGTTGGGGGAGAGACGTGAAAGTTGTATCAGTTTAGAATTTTTGAACTTAGACTCGGAATTTCAAATGCTGCCCACTGCAGCTTTTAGTCGATGTGAGGGTCTTTTGTAAGGGAGAGAAGGAGTCATATCCTGTATGAATATAATACGGCAAACAAACTGTTGAATGAATTCATGGTGATGTCTGGTGAAAAAACTGGTGAAAAAGCCATTTTGTAGGATGTCAAAAATTCGAAAAAATATGGTCATACCACGGTCTGCCGAAAAAGTAAAAAAAAGTCACGTCATAAAATGTCATAAAAAATGCTGAAAATATTTTCTTACATGTTGAATGAATTCACTGAAACACCTTTCTCAATTAAAGCCAATAAAAATTAAAGTAATTCTTTGTTTGCAGCACACAGAGTAATCCACATTACCATAGTATACTGTATCACAGAGAGATAAAGTTTAAACTTTCCATTACCCAATCCAGTTGGTTGGCTTGCCAGATAGAGTTTCACAGTATGCAGTCAAATTGTGCAGAACTGCGTACTGAAATAATACTGTACAAACATTAGAACGTTTTGGTGGTATATTGCTACTATAGCAACTCTATAAGCATTATTTCTCATAACATAATTGCAGATTGCATGGCAGATTGCTGTGAAAATTGCTGAGAATAGAGTATGTATGACCCCCAAAAGGATAAACTGATTTTAATGACATGCACCCTTTCCTCCAGACAAAACAAAGTGAACTATATTGACAAATTCAAAATAGCACAAAAAGTATCTTCATAGTTTAAGTTAAAAAATACAACAAAAGTAAAGTGAACATTTTAGAATGTACATGGCATTAATCATTGCCTTGATACATTTTCACAGAAAAAATATAGAATGCTTCTTTCATATATAACACATGACAGAGGCTATCTGCTTATTGTGTTCTTTCTGTTATGCCCTGCAGCTTCTTTGAGGACTTCAGTAGTATTTTTCTTAAGCATTGCTCACTTTGGCACATCATCTGGTAAATATAATAGCAATGCATACAAACGCCTAGAAATATAGAACAGAACAAACCTTGATGCATGAAGCATTAATGCTCAGGAGTTTCAGTTCATTTTGAATTTGAGAACATGATTAGTTATTGTGACTGTATGTGCATATATTGCACTTTGCAATCACCATATTTATGAATTCATTTATTTATGTATTAGCCCGGCTTGTGGCATAACATTAGGGATGGTGATATGGGCTGATTTGGGTTAGTCCATCTCTTTGATTAAGAGTAAAATGCCTTGGCAACTATCAGATGGAAATTGTGTCTTAAGTTATGAAACCTTGAATCAATGTTATTAAGTATCCACATAGATGAAAATTTGCCCTGAATAAAAAGCTTGGCCTCATGACTATGACAAGAGGAAAGACACCCTTTCAATGTTCTTTAGCAAATCCCATGTGACAATAATGCCGTTTCAAAAAAATATATCAACTCAATGGGCATTTTGGGTTGTGCTGCATATGGTGTAACTGCAGATTGAACAGAAATAATTACATTGATTTTTTTCAGGGAAGAGGATTGAGGTTCTTTACATGTCTATCAGCAAAGTCACAGCAGAAAGAAAGCAAAATGAGGCCTGGGTGAAAGGATTAAGGACAGAAGAGGGCCCAGAGCACAGTGCTGCTGCCGGTCTGATAAGTTTGCTGAGGAGGCTGATTCACGTTGCAATTTTGCATCAAATCATCAGTGCATGCAGAGGACATAAGAGAAAGTACACTATATTGCCAAAAGTATTCGCTCACCTGCCTTGACTCACATATGAACTTAAGTGACATCCCATTCCTAATCCATAGGGTTCAATATGACGTCGGTCCACCCTTTGCAGCTATAACAGCTTCACCTCTTCTGGGAAGGCTGTCCACAAGGTTTAGGAGTGTGTTTATGGGAATTTTTGACCATTCTTCCAGAAGTGTATTTGTGTGTGTCACACACTGATGTTGGACGAGAAGGCCTGGCTCTCAGTGTTCTGCTCTAATTCATCCCAAAGGTGTTCTATCGGGTTGAGGTCAGGACTCTGTGCAGGCCAGTCAAGTTCATCCACACCAGACTCTGTCATCCATGTCTTTATGGACCTTGCTCTGTGCACTGATACAGATGCACAGTCATGTTGGAAGAGGAAGAGACCAGTTCCAAACTGTTCCCTTAAAGTTGGGAGCATGGAATTGTCCAAAATGTCTTGGTATGCTGAAGCATTCAGAGTTCCTTTCACTGGAACTAAGGGGCCAAGCCCAGCTCCTGAAAAACAACCCCACACCATAATCCCCCCTCCACCAAACTTTACACTTGGCACAATGCAGGCCGACAAGTATCGTTCTCCTGGCAACCGCCAAACCCAGACTCATCCATCAGATTGCCAGATGGAGAAGTGTGATTCGTCACTCCAGAGAACACCACTCCAGTCTCCACTGTGCTAGAGTCCAGTGGTGGTGTACTTTACACCACTGCATCCTATGCTTTGCATTGCACTTGGTGATGTATGGCTTGGATGCAGCTGCTCGGCCATGGAAACCCATTCCATGAAGCTCTCTGTGCACCAACTACAGAAAGTTGGTGACCTCTTCACACTATGCTCCTCAGCATCCACTGACCCCGCTCTGTCAGTTTACGTGGTCTACCGCTTGGTGGCTGAGTTGCTGTCATTCCCAAACACTTCCATGTTCTTATAATACAGCTGACAGTTGACGGGGGAATATTTAGGAGTGAGGAAATTTCAGGACTAGATTTGTTGCACAGGTGGCATCCTATCACAGTTCTACGCTGGAATTCACTGAGCTCCTGAGAGCGACCCATTCTTTCACAAATGTTTGTAAAAGCAGTCTGCATGCCTAGGTGCTTGATTTTATACACCTGTGGCCAAGTGATTGGAACACCTGATTCTGATTATTTAGATGGGTAAGCAAATACTTTTGGCAATATAGTGTACTTGGTTCATTTTTATTGAAATCTGTAGCAGGACAGACTAGGGTTTAAAATAAATAAATAAACTTATTTAACTCCCTGTCTAAGTTTGATCATGTAGCATGAAGCCCGATAAAACACACCTGATAGAGAGGCTAAAGTGCTGCTTTGTGCCTTAGTTCCCCATTTAGCTCTGTGGTGGCTAATAGTAATGAATCCCCCCTTCATTGCCAGTGTACTTTAGTACAATAAGTAATTCATAAGTCCTTTCTTTCTCTATGTGTGATTCATGAAAGACAATGAATGTTTCTTCAACAACACCAAACAGTGGCATTTAACTCAGACACATTGTGTAAATTCATTTTTCCTGATATATATTTTGACATATATGATGTCATGTTTAAATATATGTTGAATCTGGAAAAAAATTGTTCATGGATATATATTTACTGAAGCTATAGCTACTCGTAGTTTTACTTGCAGTTAGGAACAGACATCAGTACAGTTAGTAACAACTTTAATAACAAATACATGCAGCAGTGTTTTTTCCAGTATCAACTAATCTACTGGACTGGATTTGTTCTTCTCTGTTCCTTCAAAGTATTTTTTCAGCTCTGGTTAAAGGTGAGAAACTACTCCCTAATTGTCTGATACACTTAAATATGTTTCTATTTCTTAATATAACTTCATAGGTGTTAACAAAGTTTTAACCAGGGGGGATTAAAACAGAAATTTATGATGTACAACAGTTATGGCTAATGTAGGAAGATAGTTTGAACTTATGGAAGAACATGGGCATCCAACTGAAGTCATGTCTCTGGTGGATGTAAGGCCAATAATGTAAGATTCTAACCATAGACTGTATATAAATAATGGACGGAGCTATTGTGACGTCACCCGTTGGTTTGTGAACAACGGCAATGAAGCCCATACAGAAGTAACTAAACTTGCATTCTTGCCACCAGCCAGCAGGGGGCGATACCGCTGGTTTCAAAATGAAGTCTGTTTGCATTGATGTCTATGGGAAAATGTCCATTTTCTCTCCTGCTGTATTACCTCTGTAAACACTATAAATATGAGTTTATGGTCTGAATGGTGAGTTTAAATAATGTTGTAATACAACAGGATGTCCATTTATAGTAAAATACATGGTGTAAAAACATACAAAGCAGGAGCTGGTTTAGGGCGTGGCTTCCATGTGATTGACAGGTCTCTGCTGTCATTCCATCCTGAAGAGGAGCAGTGCTGACAGTCTGAGCTCTCATCTTTCCTTCATCTGAGGAGACACTGACACCATTTACTGGTAAGGAACGTTATGTTGAGCCACAATAAACATTCCGGTTAATATTACTGTTCATGTGAATTATGGAGGTTCATCACTAATCAAGCTAGCTCGCTAGTGTTCACATTAGCTGCAACATAGCGGTTGCTATGCTAATGGTATTGTATTATATCTCTGTCTATGTCTCCCTTCCTGTCTGTGAAGAATTGATCCTCCTCAAAGTAGTGTTACTGTATGTTGTGATGTTTGCTCCCTTTTACTTTTTTTTTTAAAATCAGACTTTGAGAGAGGACTAACGTTATCATCACACTAACACATGCAACACAGGTTAGCAGCCTGGTAACGGTACCGTTAGCAACATAGCGCAACATAACAATACTCACAGGTAAATGGTGCCAGTGACTCATCAGATGAAGGAAACAGGAGCTCAGAGAGAATGGTAGATAAGTTACTTCCTTATGGACTTCATTGTACAAATCCCCATGTTGCGCAGTGGTTCTAACCTGTAAACATAAACACACAATAAACACAATGTGTATGTGTCAGTGGTTGAATTTCACATAGTATTGTATTCAATGTGTATTGGTTGCATCTGTGAAAAATACAGTCCATGGTTGCAACCCACTTGCTCCCTCCTATAGAGAGATTATCAGTCTACGTCACTCCCAGCTCTACTGCACACTCGACTGCAAAAAGACAGCAGCAAGAGCCGCGAACAGATCTTGTTGTCAATTCAATAATCAATTCAATAACCAGGTAAAAAACTCACTGAGATTTTAAAACCTCTTTTCCAATTTTTTAGTGACGTGTGCTGTGCTGTTGGTTGCACAAACCGCTTCGATAAGAACAACAAAACGCGCAAGTTTTACAGAATACCATCAACTCACACACCTTTCAAAGCAAACGAGACGTCTTTGTTTGTACGCCATCAGAAGAAGCAATTGGAACTACCAGATAATTAAAAATGCAAACCTCAGGGCTCAACTTTGAGCATAAGTGCTGCAGCACGCCTACACCATGATCCCAAGCTAAGAGAAAAAAGAATATTGGTATTAATTTCAAGCAATATAATATGTTAGAAACATTGCTTTGAATGGTGATAAAACCAGACATGCCTGCATGCACCGCTGTATAATTGCAGCAAATGTTTGTTTTTGGATTAGGAGATCCCAGGTGTAATAGCTACCACTGGAATGACCCAGATGCAAAAAAATATAGAAACTTGCAAGGAGTTTAGTCATAGCAGGTAATGCATGATTCATTGTTGTGGCTCCAGATCTGCCCTAAGTTCCTCCAGCCGCAAGAAGAGTTTGGGTACATGGCACTTTTGGCACTTTTCCACTACACAGTAACGGCACGCACGGTACGGCACAGTACGACCCAGTTTTATTGCTTTTCCATTCCAACTGATTACCTCCTTGGCGTGGGCGGGGTCATCATACGGCAGCGCGAAACTGCCGTAACTGCATTTGCATTCGACACAGAAAACCGGTAAGACGAAGGACAACAAGACAAACAATGGAGGACACCGAAGTGATCGTGTATTTGTTGCTCGCTCTGTGACTTTTTGTCACACACAAAGTGAAAGAAGAGAGACAGCGAAAACTCCAGGTAGTGTAAAAATAGCGAAGCAGTTGCCGGTTTTAAAAATGGCGGTGTTGAGTTGTGGTCAGCTTTTACAGTCCAGTCGGATGTCCCCCATCCAATGACGCTTCCGCTGCAGTAAGGAGCTCAGGGCGTGCCTCAATGTGGGGCGGAGTTAAATGTTTAACTCCGCCCCACATTGAGCCTACCCATTGGCTAGAGTGTTAGGGTTAGGGGATCACATTGTGTTAGGCGTAACACACCTGATGCTCAACGTTGAGCCATGCCCCGAGCTCCAGGCTGCAGCCAGGGGCTACTAAGGACGACACTCGTTGGCCAATCAGTGGAAGGTAGTCGGGCGACGTCATGTTTAGTATCGCTTCAGCTCGCTTGGAACCAGGACTGAGGAGGTACGAAAATAGTACCTTGTACCAAGTACCAGGTACTAGTGGAAAAGCGCCACAACCATGTAGAGCCGTGCCATACCGTACCGTGCCTGTGGAAAAGCGCCATTTGAGGGGAGGCAGGATGTGGGAAAGTGTCAGCTCATCCAGGAGCTCCAGTCTTGTGTCCCTCAGCTCAACAAAACTGTGATACGGCAAGAAATCAGCCTTTCCTCCATCCTTTACACACATGTGCTTTTTCTCCCTTTCTGTGCAGCTCCTGGCATCTCTCCTATTGAAGGCACGCATTGATGTAACAGCGCGTTGCAAAAGCGCAACTACGTACTCGATGAGTGGGTTTCTCTCGGCCCACCTGTGCCTTGTGCGTTCGGTGTGAAACCGGTTTTACAGAATAAAATTCAACCCATATTACTTTTCTGTCACTGACTGTCTGTTAATCACCAGGGCACATTTTGTTTTATATTTAGCGCTTGTTTTCAAGTGAAAAAAGATCACATTATGGAGCTACAGTATACTGTATGTTACTGAAAAAAATGTGCAATGTGACTAATTAGCACATGAACCAGCATTTGAAGGTAATGTGTCCTGGTGACAATATACTGTAACTGCAATGTTCTGCTTTCATGTCCTCCACTTCAAGTATTCTGAATCCTCTCTTTCCATATTTTCTGTTACTCTCTTGTTAATGACTGCAATATGCAAAGAAGAGATCATTAGAAAGAAGCAGTATAAGAATGTCAAAATGCAAAAATGATCTTTTTAATGTCGACCTTGTGATACATTAGTGAGCTTCAACTGTTTTTTTTTTTGTTTTTTTTTTTTGTGGTGATGTTTGACTGCTGGCTGACACACATATGCTTGCTGTACTTGTGTCTAGACATCTATAATATTCATTTATGTCACCATTTGGCCTGTCACAAGGCTTTTACTGAAGCTAAAAATCATAAACACATTTACACTTTAATCAATATGATAAAAAATATGGTGCAGCAATGAGTGGTCCTTTTCTCCTGAGACATGGGTGCCAAACACGTTAATACAACTTTAACAGAATTTATGGGTTGAGAGGCGCCACTACAGCACTTGAACAGTTACACATCCCTCAATTGACTGAAACTGCTGGGGAAAATAAGATTTTCAGCAACGCCTATAATGAGATGCCCTGTGCAGCAGCTGATAATGTGTTCCAGAAGAGACTGCTAATGGCTGTAGGTGAAGAGGATCAAAAACAGAAATGTGATTTCTTGTCTACCCAGAAAACATATTGTGTATACCACTTCAACTTTTATGATCAAATATGAATTCATTGAGGGAGTTCAAACAGGGAACAAAACCTATCAAGAAGGGTTCGTCGTGGCCTCTGTTATGAAGAGCTGACAGGAAGAGTAGCAGTGGGGGTTGTTTGCCAGTGTCATTAATTTTCAGTGTTGTAACAGCTACTTGCACTGATCAGTAGATGATGCATTCTGGGGTTTATTCTGACAAACAAACTGCTCCATCTGTGGCTGTTCACTCACTCTTTGACTGAAACAACAGCTGAGAACATTACAATGTAAGACTGTGTTGGCTGTTCCCATGCTTTATGATGTCTCATAAATTTTTGTGGCAATTTCTGGGTTGATAGCATTTGGTACACAGATTTGGCACTAAATTTAACTTGACAACACATAAAAAGGGTTAATTTTCCAAAAAACACTAAGACTTTGAGGAACACTACAGGGGAAAAAAACATGCTGTTATTTGGTGACTTTTGCAAGAGTGCATTTGAAAATGGAACACTTTTGTTCTACATGCCCTACGCCTCTAGTTTGTGATGGTACAGTTTCTGACCCCTTTGAAAATTGCCACACTAGTGTTTTCCATTCATACTCCACTTTAACATTCTTTTCATATCATACCAATAACCTTAATATAGCTCTAAAAATATGTCTGCTACAGGCAGGAACTGGGATCAGTTTTATTAATACATAAACAATGATATTGTCTACCAATGGTCCCAGTATTTGCATTTATTTTTTAAGTATTCTAATGTGCCAATTTGTCTAAGAGGTAAAACTGATTACCAGGATGTTGGTTGCTTACGTGAAAAGCTAATAAAGCAATCTACTGTGTGTTCATGTGGATTGTTTCACTCACCATACTGATGCTATCGTCCATCCTCAGTTCACTAAGAACATCATTGTTTATTAACTTGTGGGAATATGTCCTAACTATGACATCTGTACTGTGTGTGAGCCAAGACTACAACAGTCACCATGAACAATACACTGCCATTCCACAATCATAACAACCCCCTGTTCTTCGTTGATGACAATCCAAAGTAGCCATCACTTTGAATATAATGCTTCAAAAAGCATTTCCACGTGGACTCCAATAAAGACTTTTTTGTTTTGTTCTGTGACTGTCAGTTTGATAGTGGATTTGTGGGAGGGACTGGCCTGAAAGCAAAATACAAAATTCCTATATAATCAGGCAAGGGGGATTATAATTGAGTCTTAAATATTAACAGCACTTTATTTTTTAATGTTTAGTTTTTGTGGTATTATGCCCTAGATTTGATTTGTGCAAGAGAACAAGGAATTTATTAATGGTCCTATAATTTACAACTCTAATTGCTCCAGCTGAAGTTTATTTATCATTGGTAACCCCAGATTCCTTTCAACAATGCTCAATAGAGATGCATATATAAACAATACAATTACAAGCAAAACCAAATAGTCTCAGTTAAAATGTACGGCGTGAATGAAAAAAATGTAATGTAAATGCTAATTTTTGACGAGAGAATTTCAAATGGATAAACTACATGTAGTATGTATATTTGCAGGATGAATAAATATACAGTGTAGCCAGAGAAGTAAACAGTAAATAGAGTATACAGAGCTACAGTGACACTATTGTGATAAAGTGTCCAATGCTGAGTTCAGTGAAGGTGAAGTAGGCACAAAGCACAGTCCCAATTGTTGGGACTTGCATTAGTGTGCACACAGTTCGGCAAGGGAAGTACAGCAAAGTGAACGTTAACTAGTACAGATCATCAGTGCAGTGTAATAGACTGAAGTTCAGAATCTCTGTGTTCTGGAACTGTGACATTTCCATACACCGTGGTACTGTATAAAATACCACAACAGACACGTTTAAATGGGAATACAAACACAAGCATCGATCGGGTGTGGTTTAATGAGTGACCTTGTTAATTGCAGCGGCTGGACATGAAGAGAACATTTAAGTGTCCTTGTAAATGCCTTCAATCAATTTTAAATACATACTCATCTGTGTTTATTATCTACACTGACCATTTATGTACACTATGAGCAGCCACAGATGCTCCCCTGAGTCTGGATGTCTGGGGCAAAACATCTTTTAAGTTGCCATCATGTGTGTGCATATTTTGGATCACGTCAACTGTAAAAGGGGGTTCAGTGTTTAAATGTCCTCTGCCTTCAATGGACAGTCACACTAATACCTGGGCTAGCTGTAAGCTCTTCCATTCAATATCCTTCACTTGGATTCCTAAACCAAGAGATGATAGTGTTATCAATATGTAGAGTAAGGATGGAACATTATCATTACCATTATTGCTCACTTATCATATTTTCCTCAGAAGTGTCTGACAGTGCGGCAGCATCCAGAGCTCCAACAGCTGATTCCTCTGTCCGAATGGGAGGACCATTCTAGCAGCAGAAAAACTATCTGTCTTGAGTCTCGGAAGGAAGGTGGCCTGTGCACAGAAAAGATGAAGACTATCAGAGATGTTGAAGGATCCATCCTCCTCCAGGCTGTGTAATTATAAATCATAATAAACATGTGTCATCGACTAACCATCCAAACAGCACTTCAACAGGAGGAAACGTCACAATGAAGGCCACGGCAACAATAACAAGACATGTTGGCTCTTGAGGTAATTGCAAAATAGTGATTATTATTATTACTGAAGCGGGAATACATCACCTCTGGTGGTGCAAATTACCTTATAACCACTACAAATGTGCAAAGATACATATCAGCATGGATTTTAGGGGTCCATGATTGACAGAACCCAGAGAGGCCCCAGCTGCTCCGTCAGTCAGCCTGCACAGAGCTAAAAGACAGCGACTTAGCTAGTGGAGGAGGAGATGACAGGATGCCTCAAAAGTCAGGGAATATAAAAAGAAAAGAACAAAGTTCAGACAGGAGAAAGAAGAGAAGGGTCAAGAGTTTGTCACCCACTTCTTTCATAGGTAAGGTGGGTCTGTTTGTGGTTCATGTGACGGAAAGTTCTGGAGCATTAGCCTGTTAGCTATTCCTAGCTTTGTCCATAGTTTTTAAGCTAGCTCACTTTTCTCCCCATATTAGCTCATATTTCTGAAAAAAAAAATACTCATTCTTTTCAGAAATATGGGCATGACAGTCAAAAATTCAATTGAAATGCATAGTTTTATCTAAAACAGTATAGAATGTGAAGGTACGTCATACCGCTATGCACTGTGGGATCGTGGGCGCCATCTTGGGAGGATTGTGTACGTAAACAATCCCTCGTTGCACAAAACTAGGGTAAGGGATTAAGCCGGGCTATCTTGGTTATTCTGGCTCAATTTATCCGTGATCTGGTTCCACAAAAGCAGGATAGAGGACGGAGGGATATGGTATGGGATAAATTACCATGGAGATTTATTCTGAGGAGCTAGCCTGCTTCAGACCAGGCTATGTTCCAGGATTTATCTAATGTCAACCCTCACGAGTATGCAAGTCTTGCTGTTTTAAAAGCTGTTACAGCCGATTGCATGATCGCTTTTGTTTACGTTCATGTTTCTTCCATGATGGCACTGACACCCAAAATGCACAGCGACGTGACGTCACGTTCATATTCTCTACAAACATTTTCCACCAGAGAGAGAGTGGAATGATGGTCAGCATTTCTATCATTTATATGGAGTTGTCAACAGCCCGTATAAATGGGGCCAAAGAGGCGAATGTGAATATGTGGCTCACTACGGCTGAAGCACTGAAGGGCTCACTCTAATCCTTGTGGTCCGTTGTGCATCTGCTTCCTCACTCAGCATCTTGAATCACTCAACAAGTCTATATTATCTGTTCCACAAGCCCCTTTTTTTAATTTATTAAAAATTTATTTATTTTTTTTTCTCTTTTTGTCATTGTTGTTTGTTTTAGCCGCTTTTGCTTTTTTGCGTATACGTATGTATAAGCGTGTGGGGGGCAGTGATGTAACAGTACGTTCGGTGGCCGTACATCACGATTTCTTTTCTGTTTGAATGAAAATAAAATAAAAAAAAAAAATGATTAAAAAAAAGAAACAATATCGTTCAATGCGGTCATTGTTCTTACTGATGTAGTGCAGAAATGTTTGAGTCAAATCAGCTTATGGTATGTCTATTCAAATGGCCCAGATGGAAGATGTAGTGAGTGGATTAACTACACTGAAGTTAGCGTAAGGAAATGTGACTGAAAATTAGGTATTCTATCTATCTATTCTATCTAGGTATCTATTCTAGGTAAGTATTCTATTCAGAAGCAAAAACACGTTGCCTGTTCAAATCAAATCTAAATAAAATACAAGACAATTGTGAGTAATGTTCCTACTCTGATTTTTGTGTTACCAAAAAACAACAAATCAATATATTATTCCTGACAATGACTGATAAATTTGACTTCACACTGACACAGTATCTCACTTTTTACAATTTAGATATTAGAGATATTCCATAGAAAAAATATATACTTCCACCTTGAAATAGCTACATTTCTGAATACTTGAGGTGCTATTCAAACAATGTTTGCATAGAGGACTACGAAGCAGCCGCCTCCAGCCCTGGACAAAGATCTGACAGGTGTCGTCACGCTTTGCATCTGGTGAATTTGTCACACAAAATGTCAACTGGAACTGCAGTTGCAGCATTTTTCTGATGGCTGATATGGTGTCGCTGAATCATAATCTGCACAGAGAACTGGGAAAGGCTCTCTCTAAATAGCAAAACAATCACTAATCATTCACAGGAGAAAATAAAACTAATTGTATTTTTTGATAAATGTTATGGAAAACAGCAGTCATTTGTGAAAGCTGCTTTATGAGCTGAGACATGTGAGCCTCTTTACACCTCCCAGCAGGTGGGCTGTTTGACCCTGTTTGATGGCCCAGGCCTCGTGGTCATGGTGAGAGGTGAATGTGGGAGTATGCAAGGAGTTGAATTTTCTCTGAGAATCAAATACAATATCAGAGCAACTGAATTTAATTTCACAATATTATCACAGTTTCAAATCCACTAGAAATTAATTCTCATCTAATAAATGTCATTTCAAATGATGCTATTTCGATATATATCTGATATATTATGTAATTACAACATAACTTCTATAAGGTATACAATACAAATTCAAATTATGTTACTCTCTAATGCAATTATTCAAGTTGAGCAATTCAAATTCACTTTCCAGCGACACATTTCAGCCCACGCACAATGAGCCTCACAACGCCATCATGGCCTGGTGTTCCATTTCTTTTGCAAATGGGTTTACCAGAATGCCTCATCAATCAGGGGATGGGGAATCTTGGCAGTGTAAGTGTAACACGAAAATAATATTTTTTGGTATATTTTTTTTGTTGTTGTTGTTTTTCATTCAAATACGCCTTCAGCATATTTGACAGCAGAGAGAACTGAGAGTACAGTGGTGGAAGCATGGGATGGTGGCAGCAGAGGGAGCTTGTTAACAGAGCAACAACTCAGGCTTTCATGAGAAATGAGTATGCAGACTGACTGGAGGCATGCTGTGCTGGGGTCTGCAGGCAGCGAGCAACCCCTGCACTCGCCTGGTGTGCTCAGGATCTCACTGGACGCTGTGGAGGGCCCTTTTATGGAGTTATTTTGTCTCTATACAGTGTTAAGGACAAATCAATGAATAAATGTGTTTGTGTTTTATATTTGTTTGAAACTGAAATATGGCAGAGATGATGGTAGGTTTAACATCAACAAAACATCAGGCCTCATTCTGTGTGCCCTGTGTAACAAATAAAGACTGAGAAATAGATAAGTTCCATTTCAAAACTTTATTTAGATGTTTAAAAGAGCTGCAAAATGTTGCTGGAGGAAGAGGATGGATGGATGGATGCACTTAAGGAAAAAGCTAGGAAACCCCCCCCCCCCCCAAAAAAGCTAGGAAAAACCTAAAAAAAAAAAGTTAAATCATTTCTGTGACTTATGATTTACATTCCATTTACTGATTTGAAGCAAAGGCAGTGAAGCACCACTGTAGGTCAACTTGGACGCACAGCATGTACTCATTTCTGGCATGTGCCGAGACCATAATTACAGTGCAGTCAAATCTGAATGGAAAAACACATTTGAACCAGAGGTCCTTGATTTGCCAGCTGCACATTCAAGAGCAGGTGCTTCCGGATCATAGACGTTCTCATCTTCTTTAACCCTGGATCTGCCCTTACCATCAGATTTCATCAAATTTGAAGTAGGCTGCCATGAAAGGCAAATGATTACAGTATGCTCTTCTGGTCGAACACCACTGACCTTTCTGCAAAACAAAGGTCTCTTTAGAAGGCACCAGCGAATATCAAACAATTCCTTTTTCTTCTGTTGGCAGGGCTGCAGGGTCCAGTCCGAACTGCTTCATCTGGACGGCAATATCGAATAGGTAGTCGTAGCATTCACACCTATGAAATGAATCAGTTTTTACTTTGTTGCACATGCCTTTAATAAAAATACACTAATATATAGAGGTTAATAGTACTAAATACTTTACATGGTCTTAGCTTTTTCCCACGATTCGCCCCAGACGTAGACACCGTGACGGCGGACGAGGACGGCACACGAATCGGGGTATTCCTCCATTGCCAGAGCCATCCGGTCTTTCAAGTCCTTCTCCTCTGGTGTATTTTCAATGATAGGCACAGCCAGGCTGTCATCATATCTGTGGATATACAGGATTCAAAATGACAAATTACACCCACCCTGGTTCTGTTCTGAGGCATTCATTTTTGCCATCAGAGTATTGTCAGATAGAGGCTGTATGTGCCTGTTCTCTAAGACTGCCTGCTGTACATTCTCTGTGATTAGAAATCTGGGTAAAAAACAAGCATTTCCCGATTTCAGCATTTCAAATGAGAAGATTTCTCTATTGCATATAAGCTGAATAATTTTGGGCCTTGCACTGATGGAAAAAAACAATGAATTTGAAGTTGTCACCTCTGTCTTTTTTCACTAATATATAAACTGAAGGATTAATCATTATAATAACTGATTTGTTACTGCTGTAATCCAACAGGCCTCCTTCCCAGCTCCAACCAGCTAAGAAGCATTTAAATGTCTGCCAACATTTCCCTGTCTTCAGCTGCCTGGATGGGTACAGAGCATGCTGTCATATCTTTGAAATATTATTCCTCGTTGGCTGTGTGAGTGTGAAAACAATGTCTATGATGTACGACACAACTTTGGGGTAGGTAGCAACATGCTTCAGTCTGTGGAAGAAAAGTATGGCAAGGCGGGGCACATTTCTTTACAAAGAGATTGTGGTCAAGGATTTATATTCATCAGTCATTTGTTTGGATGATGAAATTGCACTCTTGTGACTGATTTGATGTGCCACGGTTATGGGTGCCCTCCAGGGGACAGGCTTGCCTGAGATCCCAGAGCTTCTGTGTCCTGTGTTGTGATGGTGTCTTGCAGAGTTCCTGGTTTCTGGAGCTGGAGGCCAATAAGAGCTTGTCAGACCACCTTTCACCATTTCTGTCCACCCTCTATGATTCACCCCTAATTTCCACTGAATGCGGAACAATGCCGTATCCACCAGATCTGTCTGTTGCGGCTCCACTGCAGAGCTGGAATTGCAAGGACTGATAAATTTTTGCTGTTGAATCGGATCCAATCACCACCAAAAATTAATCAGCTTTAAGTTAGGCCACTTCCGGCCAATCCTGAAAATTTCGTCAAAAAACTGTCCATAACTTTGTAAACCGACAAACCAACAAACAAACAAGCAAACAAACAAGCCTTGGTGAAAACATAACCTCCTTGGCGGCGGGGGTAACTTTAAATAAATAAGTCGCTGCCGCCTTGGCGGAGGTCTGCGCTCTCTGAGTGCTTTTCGAGTTAATTTTATCATTCTAGACACCACAATCAGCCTCTCCTTGTCCGTGGTGTTAAAACCATTAAACGACGTCTGAAATAAACCGGCTGTCTCGCACAATCCGCTCTGTTGCTGTGCGCCATCATCGACAAAACAGAAGCTCTATTTGTTTTGGCAGACGTCGACATATCGGCACCATTCCACATTCAGTGGAAATTAGGGGTCAGACATCAGATAAAACTCCAACTCCTGCCACCTGCTGTGGTCTGACCGGAGCTGAACCACCTGCAGAATAATTTTGGCAAGATGGAGGTGATGGTGGACTTCAGTAGGCAGAGAATACTCCAATTTCCATCCAGATGGTGGATGTGGAAACTGTGAAAGATTACAAATACCAGGGAGGACCAGCAGGACTGATTTGTGTACAGGAAGGGCCAAAGCCTGTTATCTTTGCTGTCATGTGCTGGGTCAGGATGTGTGAAGATCACGAGGGTTCCATATTCAAAATGCCAAGATACTTTATAAACCTCAACTTGACTTGAAATGAAAATGCTTAGAAATGGTTTGCTGCTTGATTACATACCGATAGTTGGTGCCTGAGGTGCCCTTACGAATCCCCTTGATCATCTCCTGGTGTGTTATCCTGAACTCTTTGCCAGGATACAGCAGTGTTGCCATGACAGCAGCCTTGGAGTGGGTGTGTATAACTGCCTGTGCCCCTGTATTTTAGCAAAGGAAAAGCAGATTTTGATTTTTGAGTGTTGTCTACTGGTATTGTCTCTCCCAAATGCTAATTGTAACAGCAAGGCAAGAGAAAACATGACACCACCTGCAGACGGTGATCAGGCATCAAGGTGCACTATGATTTATGCTATTCTTTGTTATAATTTAAGTTTTACTGAACAATCACTGAGTAAACTCATCATTTTGGGGTGAGGCACTTGAAAAAAAATGAAATGGGCCTGTTATATAATTCAATTTTGTCTGTGTTAAACATGTATCTTATGAGTGGAACGTGGCCCTTCAGAAAATAAGATATTTTCTGGTATTTTCTGTAAATGCCACAGCTTTCACATGAAAGTCTTGCCCTTACACAGCTCAGCCTTGCCCATGTTTGAGATGTACTGTTATAAGAAAACATAATGACAACATTCAGGAGCATGGATCCAATTTTTCATAATTAGAAACATTTATAGTTAAATATGTTTTTCTGTTTCTCCTTGTACTGTAGTATACATTGGATTGGACACAGACATAAACAAAACAAGCAAAACTGTCTTTATTAAAAAGATAATTGGTCTTATTCATCACAACGGTGGGAGGTACGTGTGTGACTGAATTAGTGACTCACCTCTCATAGTATAGGCATTCATAAAAAGCGGGGTACACTGACTCTTCTTTAACTTCTTCCAGGATGGTGGACAGCTGATGTCCCGCTCTTCCATGTCACACACAAACATGTCATCTGGCTTGGTAACACAAACATTAAAAAGGTATTAACACACTCTGAATATGACTCAACCAGAACTCTGATTATTCGTTCTGAGCAGAACAATATTTTGCTCTGTGGTTAAAGCCTGCTTACCTGTATTCTCTCTTTCTGTACGCCTGATGGTGCGATGTAGATCTGCTCTCTGTGAGTTACACAACAAACACAATGGTACGTAGTAATGTCAAGGAGAAGGACGGGGGAAATTAAGTAGTCTTGCAATGGATTTAGTTTGTTATACCTTAATGGAGTATCAAGGCCTTGCACAGCATATAAATTGTGAGACTCTTCTGTGGTTATTGTCACAAAGAAAATATTCTGGTGTTTTGTAACGAGCTGAAACTCATCCCATTTTTCATGTCTTGGTCTTCAGTGTTCTGTTTACTTAGATGCCATTTGAACTGCAATGTAAATAATGTTTTATTCTGTGGTCTGGACCAAAAGACCTAATGAAAAGAAAAAAAAAAGCCTGAGATAAAAACAATTGGACGTTTTTCAGTGTCAAATATATAGTCTCATTTGAGCTCCTCAAAATGTTCCATGATTATAGTTTTGCCATTTAATTCAGCCACTATGCTAATAATTATTTTAATGAAAAGTGATACTACTATTCTGGACCTTTTGTAATTACTTGTCAACATAAAATACACTATTGGTAAGACCTCTAAATGTTCAGTGCCTTAATGTCTACCCATAGAAATTAGAGGAAAGAACTATTGTACTCTTTTTTTTAATCAAGCAACAAACACAGCAGATATGGAGGTAGCATATTGATTTTTGTTTTGTTTTGGTGCAAGGTTTGAAGAGGCTGACTCATTTTCATTCCTCCTTTCTGAGTCAAATCAAAGCAACAGTCTAAACAGCTTAAAATACAGACCTGCACTCACAGAAAATAAGAGTGTTTGTGTGAAATCACGCAGCTGCCTATTCTGATTGCATTAAATATCTTCAGTTTCTAAGCCCAACAATTAAAGCAGCATTTTATTAACAGTCAAGAATGCACAATAAATGGATTAATCAGAATAGTTCAAAGTTAGTACACCACAAAGACGACGATTAAGACTTCAAATATTGTTTTTTAGCTTCAGAAAAAAGTGAATCACTCTGGCAAAAACACTGTTATTTACTCTACAAAAGCTGAAGTACTGCTTAGAACTGCTTATTTTCTCTCAAAATCTAAAAAGGTATAACAATCAAACAAGATGAAAGGATATTCTCCTGTCGATCCTTTCAGTGTTTTTCTATCTGAATATCAGTATATATGGAGCGGGAGTTGGTGAATCTAATTTAGTTTCATATGAGGTTCCATCCAAGATTCCCTGTTGGCTTAAATAAATGTCTGCCGTTCCCCTTCTCAAACAGGGACTTGCTGATGGGTGGCACTTTTCTTTATAGCCGCCATCCCAAACAACACAGTTCAAAGGTGTTTGTAATAACCTGTCAAAGCCTTCACTTTGTATTCTGTCTCTTCATGGCAAAACTGGCCTTCTGTCTTCACCCTAGATTTGCACACATTGTCAAAACTGATATAACTGACATCACATCAGCTTCGCTGTACTTCTGTCAGCAGACGAATGTTTGGAAAATAAATTCTCTGCAACAAAATCACATTTTTGGCACGATAGTCAGATATGTAAACAGAAAAGGTGTGTCATTGCTGATCCTTCAAAAATATTCTGCAAGAAACAAATCTACGTACGAACCCTCGCCTCAGACTGATCCCTCCGCCCGTCCCCGTCACCCATCCCAGCTGGTAGAAGAGTCGACACAACTCCGGGATGAGAACACGAGGATGCTCCTTCTCCTGAAATGGACACACACAGCTGCCAATTTTTAACAGTTCAAGTTTAAAATTCTCTACATAAATCAACATGAATAAAAGAAATCTGTAAAGCTTATCATTGATGGTATTTCTGTCCTGTGTCACTGTAAATATGTATTCAGTATGACCAATGCATCCACTGCATCCATGAACTGAATTCAAGCAAAGCTTTGGTGATATCGTGTGTGATTTATTGTTAACATATCCTATGAAAAGATCAAAACCAACAATGAATTCATCATACTAAGTGGATTACTTAGAATAGAATAGTTTTTGCATTCATCATCCATCGGGGAAAATTTACCCACCACTGCAGCAAAAAAAACAAAAAACAGCAGGTCGTAGGTTCGATCCCCCGCTCCTATTGACAAAAATTCACTGTGTCCTTGACCGAGACACTTGACCCCCAAGTTGCAGCTCACTGCACTGGTCAAATGCAAAGGTCAAATTTTGTGTATGTACAGTATGTACCTATATATGACCAATAAATTGATTCTTCTGGAGCGAGACTAACGCATTGTTGTTGACAATAAAAAAAATTAGAGCAGTTAATTATGATTGAAGTCAGTCATAACACATGATTTCTTTTTAATTCTATGCTGCTATTTTGTTGCTTCTACAAACCCTTACAAGCAGCATCTGCTTCCTGCTGCAGTCGTGAAGAAGAATGACAATAAAATTCTTTAAAAAAAAAAAAAATAACTTCCAGAAGGCATCAAACAAGAAATCAAACATAGTATACACCTGTATACTACTACAACAGAATTAGAATATCACCAGTTACTTTCAGTTTGAGCTAGCACCTAAAAGCTAAGCATGCTAGTTCAGCAAGTCTCCACAGACCTGTGGATGACACTAAATGGAAGGCAGCTGACTGCAGAACACTCAACATCATGGAAGACATTGAGAGATGTTAGCTTGTTGTCAGTTGCAATCACTGTACATGCAACACTGCTAAGCGTACAGTAAAAATCATAGCATAGTCACATCCACCTAACCTTTTATTCCACATCCTATATTCATTCCATGTATTACTGTTTAGTCTGTGTATTAGTGTGTACCTTACTTTAGAGTATTTTCAGTACTCTGTGCAATGACAATAAAGTTTTGTCTATTTATTCAAATTATCCAATGCATACATGATTATAAAGCAACTGAATAGGGAGTCAGATATTTCTGACTTAGACAGACATCCATCAAGTAAGTTCTGGGGTGTTTCCAGAGCATCATTTCATACAAATACACGTCAAAGTCTGTCATGCCATGCTTACCTGTTTCTCTGTGGCCTCTTGACTTGCATCTTGAAAGCTGATGCCGCACAATGATGACATCTCCTGTGGAAAAACAAAACAAAAAAAAAGACCACAGTTAGACACAATTCATAATGTGAAGAGAAGATGTGTGGGAAATGGTTGCAGTTCCACTGATTTTAGTGATGTATGATAAGAGCTGTTAAGTCAGTGAAACAGCAATCTGTCAGCGGCCTGGTTTATTCCCTGAAATCAAACACGCTGGAGATAACACAAGGAAGAATAAGAGGAGAATGTTTTACAGTTCACTACTTCCTCTCCTTCCTTGTCCACCCACACATTTGTTGTGGAGAAGCCATGGCCTCCCCTGATTGAAGGGCAGCTCAGCAGCGCTGCTCAACAATCTCAGATGACACTAATGATTGCAATTTCATTTGGTACCAAAGATTACACAATGGAAAAACCCTTCAAGTGGTGGCAGTGTTTTACCAAAAAGTCTTTATAAATAAAATAGAGGTAAATAAAAATTTATCATCTAACTGATAGTTCAATAAAAAAATAAAAGGTGAATGAGGTATGAGACAGAATAAAACAGTTAAACCTCATTGTCTTTGTCCCAAACTGCATGGTTTAGTGATTGGTGATAAGTGGGTACACATAGAGCCCATTTTTATTCATATAGCTTGAGGTCAGAGATAAAGGGACCCCTCTGAAAAGGCAGGTGCTTCTTTTTTCTAGCATAGATTATTTAGCCTTGCTCCTGTTCAGGAAGTCGTCACAGGTTTCAGAGGGTTAAATCTCATCACAACACAGAAAACAAGTGAAAAATGACAGTGTTTCACCCTGTCAGTGTGAGACAAACTGCCGATGCTAAAATGAAACAATAAAACAACTGTCCAAAGCCATGAGCTAGCATGAGCTGAGGCTTGGCAGCTTCCTGTGGGCTGATTTTAAGAACACTAGCTTTGACTTCACATTTAGTTGCATCAGGGATTGTTTTAAAGGATGGCTTGTGAGGCAGGAAGTCGAACAAATAAACACCTCCAGGGATCCTTTTGGCACAGTAAATGCTGACAGCTAATTAGTGTCAGTTAGCTTGTATCAACTACCGTAAACAGTGACATTTTTAAATGGATGGGAAGGTGATAGTATTGTTAATAGGCGTCTGCAAGCTATTGCCTGAAGGGCTGATTATGGGACTGCAGGATGGATGAATTTCAGTTCATATCACCTTTTGATATGACAACACAATCAAGTGTTCAACTTCAGAAAATGATTGCAAGACAAGACCGAATGAGAATGCCCCTTTGATTTGTAAAATATTCGCTTAAGTGGCAAAAAGTTTTAGAAGTTCTGCTTTTATCTGTAACGTAATAAAATGTTTAGAATTTGTTGCATATATAGGCGGCACGGTGGTGTAGTGGTTCGATTCCCGGCCCGGGGCCTTTCTGTGTGGAGTTTGCATGTTCTCCCCGTGTCTGCGTGGGTTCTCTCCAGGTACTCCAGCTTCCTCCCACCATCCAAAAACATGCATGGGGATTAGGTTAATTGGCTAATTTAAACTGTCCATATGTGTGAATGTGAGTGTGAGTGTGAGTGGTTGTCTGTCTCTATGTGTCCTGTGATGAACTGGAGACTTATCCAGGGTGTACCTCCACCCCACGACCCTATGTGAGGATAAGCGGTAGAAAATGGATGGATGCATTATATATAAATATAATTCAGTCAGTTATTTAAGAAAAATATATATAATTGAATGTTTTTTTTGTCATTTTATACACCAAGCAACTAATTGAAAGAAGCAGAAGAACAGAATGGCTGTACATTATATATCTGAGCCCAGTTAACTAGATTTAAGGAGCACAGCTCTAATGACAAGCCACTCTTAGTCTGTATATATACTGATGAGCAGTAATATGTCCTCTAAGTACGAGTATGTATTTGTTTTTCTCGCGACGAAAGATGGCAGATGTAAAATGGTCTTCTGTGGTTTCAGCGCCGGGTTGGAATGAAAACTTAATGCTACAAAACAAGAGGAGTTAGCTTAGTAACGTTACTCGCTAACTCACAAACGTTTGAGAAGACACTAGCTGCCTACAACAAGGTTTGAATCTGGCTTAACGTTAACAAACGAGTAACTTATTCATGTGTTGTCTCGGTGTTGTAGCATGACCAGCTTTAACTGCCTCATCTAACGTGATGACAGCTGCAGCTGTAGGCTAACTTTGAAGATAAGTTAGTTTAGCTTGCAAACGTATTGTATGGCGACAAGACTACGATAGTTGGACCCCTAATGAAGAGAAGTAAAACACACAGAAAGAACACCACTTCAAAACTTACTTGTGTTGTGAAGTGAGGCGGTGGTTAAAATGTCAAGACTGCTAACGTTGATAGAGCAACAGCGTCCGCTCCTACGTCATCAATGTGCGACACCTAAACATTTTTTTCAACCAAACATAATGAAGCGGATGTGAAAGTTGTCCATCCAACCTCTTTCTTTAAGATGCCTAAAATGACCATTATTGATAATACTCAGCATGACATATAACTGTATGAATTATAAGTTATAAGTTAAGTGAGAAAGTTTTTCATCATTTGAATTTTTATTTTTGTAAAAATAAATTTATAAAAAAAATCTTACTTTTTAGGTCTAACGAGAATGTTCACAGAAATATGTGAATTGTATTTTGTTCATTAATTTACTTATGGAGGCAGAATATTGTCATTTATGATAGAAGTGAAGTATCACGTTTGATAATCAGTGTTCAAACCAGCGGTGTTAATTGGCTAATTTAAATTGTCCATATGTGTGAATGTACGGAATTGTATTTTGTATCGGCATTACACTTTTAGCAGATTTAACTTGGACAATAAAGCCAATCATTTTTTGGCAGTAACATTTTGGTCAGGTATGGTGAGACATATAGTTATAAAGTTATCAAAACCAACATTCAACCAACAAAATAGTCACATTTCTTATTAATTACATTATGTATGCTGCTTAAAGTACCCTCTGCTAACATTGTAAATGGCAGAGCCCCACTGTCAGCCTTCTTTTCCTAAACCCACCTTGATGTTGAGCCCATGCAGAAATGGAAGCAAGTGATACGTGATAGAGGTCTATTTCATAAGATCTTGGTGCATCTAGTCTGAACATGCTCTCCTTCCATATTGCTACTCCTACGCACAACTTGGCTTTGTTTCCTGTTGAGTGCGCTCCAGGATCTATCGCGTATTGGGAATAGGAAACTCTGAGTACTCTGTGGGAAGTTCCCATTTTTGGCCAATCTTTAGTCCGGTAGATGTTGGTGAGGGCCTGCCTCTCGTCAGGCGGCTCATCAGAATAGGACTGAAGTGTAATTAAATTCTCTAACTGCGCCTGTGGCACAAACTAGTCTAGGGTTGTTGAAAAAGAGTTGGGACCACAATTTTTGATAGTACTGCTAATTCTTTTTAATCACTGAGCTGGTCTTTGTGTGTATTTTCCATTTTATTGCTTTCTGAAATGCTGTTTATCTCTTTTTGAAACAACTAGTGTAAATTTGGTATGGATATTCATGGTTCTTTTGGTGGTCTCCACACTTTTCTTGTGTGGAGCCATCATTGTGTGACATGAAACTTGGTATAGACATTAATCATGATATGGTAAATATGAATGCAACTAATACACATTCAAAAGTAAAGACAGGCAAAGAACATAAGAATCTCTAATAGTAACACAGAATCGGATCTGAATCTGACAACCAGGAAAAGAAAATTCCTTAATCAACCAGAAAAATAGATACTCAGAATTATGGTAATATAAAGTAAGTGAGGCAAGGTTATAGTACCTTCAGATACCATCAAATCTCACATGAAGTAAAAACATTATGTCTCAGATGTTTTCAACAGAGTGATGAGATTCAAATTTATAGATACATATGCACAACTTTGCAGATCATTTAGAAACTTTTGACATAAAATAAAGTGAAACCATGAACAGATTTTCCAAAGAAATATGGATTTCATTAATATGAACCTGATAGACATTTTGCAACAATTTTGACGTATATTACTCACAACAATTAAAATGGGCCCCTCCCAGGTGTCATATTTCCTTAAACCTGTCGGGCATAATTAATCTGCGACTGAAAACAAGTGGTTCCTTTTTAACTCGTTCAGCCTGTCATGTTTTGTCAGTGATGTCAGAAGCTGGTGTGATGAAATCAAGGTAAGTCAGATTAGGGGAGGAGCAGGAAACATACATGGGGTTTACTGTTCTTTGTCACCTAAACAGTTAATTCTGTGGAGACACAAACACTGGGCGTGTGTCAAACAGGTTTCTATTTTAGAGGTGATAAATTGCACATCTTGGGCACTACAAAATCCAACAACCTTGGTGTTGTTTGTAAACTCACTGGCCACTTCATGAGGAACACTTTACCAATATTAGGTTGGGCTCACTCAGAACTGTCTTAGTTTTGGTGAACCTGTGTATTATAGCCTCAGTTTACTGTTCTTAACTGACATTAAGTGGCACCTGGTGTGGTCTTCTGCTGCTGTAGCTCATATGCTTCAAGAGCTTCCACAGTTTATTCAAAGATGCTCTTCTACCTTGGTTATAACAACTGGTTATTGATTAATCACTGATGCTTCATCTCCAACCAGTCTGACTGTTCTCCTCTGACCTCTGGCATCAACAAGGCATTTTGGCCCAGAGAACTGCCTCAGTGGATAGTTTCTCTTTCTCAGATCATTCTTTGTAAACCATTGAGATGGTTGTATATTAAATAAATCAATAGATTCTAAAATACTCAGAGCAGCCCATCCAGCAACACCAATCATGCCACATTCAAAGTCCCTAAAATCCTCTTTCTT
This sequence comes from Synanceia verrucosa, assembly GCA_029721515.1. Taxonomy (NCBI): domain Eukaryota; kingdom Metazoa; phylum Chordata; class Actinopteri; order Perciformes; family Synanceiidae; genus Synanceia; species Synanceia verrucosa. The sequence goes on from CM056549.1 coordinate 26,636,972, forward strand.
CCCCATTCTGATGTCTTGAGAATCAGCAGGTCTTTTTGACCATGTCCACATGCTTCAAATCACATACTCGCTGTAAATCAGTTAATCTTATTATCTGCAGCCAAGTTGTCCGTGCTGTGACAAAAATTAGTATGTAGCACAATGGTAAAACTAGGGCTGTCAGCATTAACGTACATTAACGTACGTAACAGTAACGTTAATCAAGAGTAGACTAACGTGAATGCATAACTTAATGACTGTTTTTTTAATCCCATGCTGCTATTTTCTTGCTTCAGTGCAACCTTAAATGCAGCTTTCTGCACCCTACTGCTGTCATATGGAGAACAACAGCAATATGCCTTTGAATCATTTAGTTTTATTGAAAAAAAACTCTGTCGAGACATCAAATGTAGTATGCCCCTTGTGTAAAGTGGAACTGAAATATCACTGAGGTACTTCAAGTTTGAGTGAGCACCTACGAGCTAAGAATGCTAGAGTAGCTAATCAGAAAGATGTTTAACAAAGCACTATTCTGAAGTGAACAAGTCTCTACAGATCTGTGGATAAACTATATAGATCTGATGTCAAACATGCACACCTTTTGCTTTCCTCCTAACCTGAACATATTGATCAAAATCAATTCAGATTACATGATGCATGAACTTTCCAAATTCCCAAAGGCTGTATTGCCATTTGAAACATTACATTGTCTACCTCACTTCTAATTATATATTTGTGAATCATTTTGACAGTTCACTGATTTGGTCAAAATTGGACAGTAGTCAAGCAATAAACAATACTGTCTTGGGGTGGCAATGAGCACTGCTATCAGGTTGATTTTTAATGAATCTGATGCAGAAATGTGCAAACTGAAGCGGATATTAAGTCCATGGTGGAATAGAGCTGATAAAGGCTGACTAGCTCCTCTTGATTATTCATGGTGGTAATAGATGGGAAAGCTGCAGAGAGAGAAAGAGAGAGAGCTAGAGAGAGAGAGCTGGGAGACGGGGACAATAGAGGCTGCCATGAAACATGAGATAACAACAAGGTAGAGGGAGGGAGTCTTTTATAATAGCTGCTAATTGGCCTGCACATGCTCAGTGGCCCTGCCCTCAAAATATCCTGTGTTCTGCTGCTTTGCACGTGTTCATCCATTCATCCAATTGATTGTACATGAACACAGAGGAAAACCTTTGTCTTGCTTTTAGAGTTGTTTGAGAAATCTGGTAATGCTGAGATAGATGTGTGTGTGTGTGTGTGTGTGTGTGTGTGTGTGTGCGCGCGCTTGTGTTTACTTGTGTTTATTTAAAAAATATGAATATGAATGGTATGAACAATACCATTGGTCCCCTTTAATTTTTCTCAGGTGTGAGGCATTACAGAGTTCCAGTGTTCAGACCCTGTTTTTGAAAATCAGTGTGTGTCACTGTTCAAGATTTAATTGCATGTATAATTCCTTAAACTTCACACCAAAGGTGCTTTCAACTTTTGCTGATCAGGGTCCAAACATCTCAAAATGGAAACTTTCCAAATGATAACTCCTTTGTTACTGATGAAAATCCATTGAAATTTGCAGGATGATGAAACAAATAGCCGACTTGCCTTCATAGACAGCCTTATATCCTAAAGTACCGATGTTATTTCATTGCCCCCAAAATTCTGGCTACTATTTCCCAAAGTCAAAAATACACGTTTTGACTCAATATTCACAATATTAGTGGTAACAAAATTGGGTTTAACTATTTGGAGCTACATTAGAATCATCTGTAAAAAAAACCCAAAAACTATAGTGTATAATTTATTTGATCAAAAATGACATTGACACCCACCACAAGATTTAACTTCTCGTGTGTTACAGTGTGCTGACCCACCAATGCTAGACGTCTATTAGACAGCCACTCTTTGAGAATAATTTGAATAGTGAATCATTGGAGGTGTCTAGCCAGAGAAAGCTGTCTAGTGTATGTCTGTGTGCTTGATCAACCTGCGTCATTACTAACACATAGTGAGCTTCCACTCTTAACAGTAACAGAAATTTCTGGGTGCGGTAAGTGCAAGTCTGCACAAGTGCTTGCCCACACAAGCTGAGTAATGCATGACAGCTGTGACGCATCGATTTCCGCCAAATACCAGGAAATCACAACAGTCATTATATACAGTGCACACTGCCTGCAGGGAGATGACACTGAGATGAGTTTGGGGCAAAAGCTCTCTGGTGAAGTTTCCAAAGAAAACTTCCAAAATATAACCAAAAATGAAGATTCTTGTTTTGTCATTAGTGTGTGTTTGTTTGTTCCTTTTTAAAATGGACCTGGAGTCTAATAAAGAAATGTGATGATGTCGAAACCCATCTCCTGTGATTTGGGAATGATGAAAGATAGAATGATCAGGAAGGACTGATAAAAAAGGGTGTGTATGACGTGTGTTTCCAGAACGAAACATCATGTTTGAACTGTTTCCAGGGCATTTCCCCAGCTGTCAGCTATCTAATTTATACTCTGTGATTGGTTTCATGAAGTCACACTGTGGTGATTATTGATGGTCTGTTGCATGTAACACTGACACCTGGACTTTATATAGTTTTCATCCTCAATAGATTTAATTGCATTTTATAGCAGATAATTGTATTCTTACATTTGATTTTATTGTCAAACTAAAATAGTTTTACTTGCCTATGAATAGTTGTCTAAAACAGTTGCCTGAAAGATGAATGTCACATAAACAACCAGTCAAATATCACAGTTATGACTTTAATTTTACCAATCTATCTTCCTCTTATTTTTGTTGGGTTCACTGTTACAGAATTGGTAACATAATGTAACATGTTTCTAAGGAACAGTAGAAAAAAATGAGAAGAAATGTAATTTTTTTCTTTCTTTTCATGTTGTATTGTTTTAAGGGGTCTTTAGGTGTGGTCAACGTAAGATTTATCAAATCAAATTTGGCAATTTTTGTACATTACGTGGTTTAAAGTGCCTCACAGAGGCTAAAAACAACAATGGAAAAATAAAATACAAATTAAAAAAAACACCCCCACCTCGAATAAATACACACACACACACACACACACACACACTCATTGACAATGATTGTTGTCATTTCATTTTGTATGATTTTGAATGTAAGGGATAAAATGTAATCGTTCAGTCATATCATATCTTTTTGTTGATCATCCTCTTCCAATAACTGTGAACTAAATTGACTTCCTGTACAACTGGATTTTTTCATTTATGTGGTTATGTGTTGTCCTTGAGGAAGAGGGGAAAAAGCGTGAGAAAGTGTGCGAGGAAGAGGGTGTGCTCACAGGTGTGCCAGCCCTCCTGTTTGTGTGTTGCCAGCCATTGTTGAACTAATGTAACACCTACCTGCTGCTGCTGTATATAAAAGACAGACGTGTGATTCATCTGATTCATTATCATTTCAGTGGCCCAAATAGCTACCAGCTCACTCATAGTCAACTTCAGTCCATGCCTCTGTTGCAAGTTCCTGGCATGAAAATGAGGAATCTTCTTTTTGGGGTTATCCTTGGGATTCTTGCTGTGGTCAACTCTTCACCTGTATATAGTAAGTGAAAGTCTTTTTTTTTTTCTCATTCAATGTTTAAACCAACCCCTTCTGAGAATCTACATGATTTTAAATTTAAGTTTGAGAGAATCTGAGAATCTAAATGATTTTAAGTTTAAGTTTGTTTTTACTGGGTTAAACTGTAAAAATTAAGGTCTAAATCTAAGTAGATTTTTTTTCTGCTTACATCCTCATGTGAGATGTCCACTGGTGGTCATCAATGATATTCGAAATGACATTCTTTCACCTTTCTGACAAAATTTCAGTATTCCCATGGTGTCCTCATTCTTACCCCCGAGTCAGCACTCCCATCGCTATCAGATGCTCTTTATGTCTCAGGTCTAACTCTTTTCTGTAAGAATTCCAGAGTAGTATTTCATTGTCAGCGCACAGGTTTCACTGGCACCTCCGGATTACACACAGAGATCTTTGTAAAAATGTTCTGAGCTGTTCCAGGAGGAGCATTAATGTGTTTGTCTGGAGTAAGGTGAAACCAAAGATCTGCAAAGAGCTGTTACACAAGTTTGGGCAAATGGGTAACTTCAATGACTGGGCAGAAATGGAGAGTAGAGGATCTGGTTCTTAGGTTTTTATTTATTTATCTGTATTCTCTCTTTTATTTTATTGAGATTTGTCTAGGTGGTCAGACATGGGAAAAGTACTTGGACTTAATTTACTTAGGTAACTGTACCAATAACACCATTACAAGTTAAGTGTTTCAGATACAACTTCATGTAGTAAATGCACAGAAGTACTTCTCAAGAAATATTGTCCATGTCACTATCAAATATTTTACATTATATTGTTAGATTGTTAATTCAGTTTTTTTCAGTGTAGATTTTGCAGTTGTAGTTGGTCAACCTAGGGAAAAAAAAACAAACAAAAAAAACAAAACAAGAGAAACTGTATTTCACAATCAGATTATTTACTTGTAGGCTAAAAACCTATTCTGAAAAGTAAGTTATAGCTATAGCTGTCACGTAAATACAGTGGAGTAAAGCGCACAATAAAGTAAAGTACAACATGGAAATGATACTTGAGTAATGCTAATAACTTTCTGTTCCATCACATATTATCACATGATATGACATATTTAAAAATACAAAACAAAAATAAAACAATATTTGCACTAATTATAGAGCACATTGCCAAATATGTCCTCATGCTTCCGCCTCTCTAACGAAACAGGATAATGTCTTCCCTCCAACAACAGAGAATAGGACCAGTCATGGTTTTGGGTGTGTCAAACGCGTGGTGTGCACTTGGTAAACTTATGCTTTGATGAGGCTGCCGATCTTTTGTTAACCCAGTCAGAGATGATTAGTCACCCAGGTTAATCATTACAGCCATTCCCCACGCCTCGTCAAAGAAAAACCCAACGCAAGTTTATACAAGATTTTGGGGGCGAAGCACTTGAGCGCTTTGTAACACATCAAAAAGGCTTGGTAACTTTCCTATCAGCTGATGTCAGGGCTTGGCGTCTACATCAACACTCATACCTGACCTGTGGATTTTTCTCTCTCTCCTTGTCCTAGCTGTGACCCAGATCTCTGGCAAGGCAGAGGATGATGTCATCAGGGAGGCTGTGACAGACGGCTTCCTGGTCGAACGTTCTTTCCTCCCTTCGCTCGCAACTGAATCACCCAAAAGAAACACAACTGTTCAAGCATCCCAGCACCTGTCCTCAGGCTCCACAGTGAGTGACACGATGGAGGGCATCACAGAGAAGACCCCCCTGTTAGCAGCCACGACCATGAGTGTCTCACATGCTCAGAGTTCAACCACATTAATGACACCAGGGGGCGACTCCAGTTCAGATTTATTCACCGTCCAAAGCCCTCAGTCCAGCTTGACCTCTGCATTGGCCCCAAATGAAGCTCAATCAAGTGCCACCCCAGATCACATCTCTGCCTCTCAAACCACTGATCCTGCTGTCTCCAACTTTGACTTCCTGAGCACCCAGAGTGTGTTTTCAGGGTCTGGAGATGGAGAGATGCTCGGCCAGCACTCTACCACAACCTCCAGTATAACCTCCATCTCAAACAAAGAAACTAGCAGTGCACCATCAGCTTCCACGGCTGCTGTTCCAGCAATGTTTGAAGGTGAAGGATCAGGTGGAGGATCAGATGGAGGATCAGGTGATGGATCAGGATCAGGAATGACCAGGATGCTGCCAACAGCTATTGAAAGAAATCCACAGATGACCAAAAAAATTGGTAAATATCATAGACCTGCCTCAATGGTTATGCCCGTAACGCTAACAATTAATTTTATTGATTGCCTATGGACAGTATAACGCCTGTGTTTTTCTATTCTTAGTTCAAGCACCTGAAGTGGCACACAACACAGCAGCTCCTGTCATTACTCCGGCACCCTTTACAAATGGACACAGTACACCAGGTAGGACCACAGAGAAACTGCACATTTCTGCATGATTAAACTCTGGCTTAAGACAGTCCATTTTATTCACTTCTATCTCCTATTTCCAGGTTGGATGATCATCCTTGGTTTTGTTGTTGGTGTTGCAGCTCTGGTAATGCTCTTCGTTGCCATCGCTACCAGGGACAAGTAAGACTTAAAAATCAGACCACAAAAACATTTCTTATTCTACAAGTGTGAGCTTAGAATTAAATTATCACTGTTCATTTTGCTCAGGTGGAATGGACCAAGACAGACATCCCAGCATGAGACCAAAGCTAACACTGCAAACCAACAGAGGGAGCTAGAGATGGAGACATTCTTGCTCAAGGACAATCCCAAGGAGAACGGAAAGACGGGCGAGTACACAGTCATCCCCTTGGATGAGCTCCCAGAGAAATATTCATCACACTGAGGTTCAGAAGAAGACCCTCCGGAGGCTTGGGACTCATCATAGAACCACAAGACTGTATCGTAGCAGAAGAACAAAGCTGCTGGGGAAGTGGAGCAAAATCATTTATGTTGACTCTCACAGCTCTGAGCCCAGGCTGAAGTGTCATCATACCTTTATTTTGAAACAACACAAATATTTTGGTTAGCAAATTTATTGCCATATCAACTCTTGTATCAACTTTAAAATATGATAAGATGCACAAATGCCTTGTATTTCAAACAAAGTCTCTACAGTGTTTTATTTTGGGCTTTTTGTAAATAATTAATATTTTTTCAACTGACCAGTCTGGTGAAAATGTAAATGTTTTAAGAAAAAATGGATTTATGTAATAACATTTTGAATGTCTCTGTAATAACATTGTTTATGACTGTGTTGTAGAGTGTAACTTATATTAAGCTGTTCTGTTGTTCCCCCTCATTCATTAAAGAAGCTTTGAGTACTGAGTGGTGCCAAGTCCACTAATTCACTGACTCATTAAGTCAACCTGCGCTCACCTCACTCATACCTGAAAAATGAACACAATGGTGGCTCATCAATAAACATTTATTTTTCTTTCTGTTAATATTTACACACAAGTATTAAAACATTTACACACTTCAGTTCATTTGCCTGCTTGTGCTCTGTTATAGTAGTATTTAATATAAGTGCATTCAGTCCTGCTTGCGTTTAGCCAGTCAAAGTAAAAAGACATTTCGCATCACAGTGAACATCAGACACAAGAGAAACATTCTTGCACCAACATGTGCACATAATCGAAAAGAAAAATAGAAAATGCAATTTTTATCATCTAGAGATTCCACATGTCCATAGACAACATTTGCTACTCCAGGGCAGTCAACTGATGATCTCTTTAGATCAAGGCCCAGTTACAAATTCAACAGATAGAAAAGTGATGTGAAGAGTGGATAGAAAATGTGGGTTTTGACATGAGTCAGTGTATGCTGATAATTACTGAGGAAGACTCGCTTCCATTTTGGAGGAAGGTGGCACTTAAGCCAAACACTGGGTGGTGTCACAGTATGAAGACATTCTCTCAATATTTCACATGGAATATTTGGTATTTTTTCAACCTGGAACCTATTTTCCTATGTTTATGACTGACTGACTAATAGGGACAATTTTATTGAAGGAGAGTGCTGCAGACGCAGCTACTCTTAGACTGCAATGTAAAACTGGGAAACTGGGGCCATCATATCCACCTACTAAATGCGCTTGTTTATGCCATGACAGGCTCTGATTGTTATCCTTCAATACTGGACGAATTTCAGACATTGCTGTCCCCATTAGTCACTTAGACATAAAAAACAGAGCAAAATAGGTTAAAGTTAACTGTTGCTCAAATGTGCTCATAACCCTTAAATAATCAATAATGAAATTAATTCATTGAAGAGGTGACATCATTTCAAAAAAAGATATGTTAAATGTATTGCCTATCAATAATAATCCTAAATTCACAACCTATTGGGAAAACTAGTAGCCTTTAAAAGGAAAATTAGCACTCTACTAACATTTTTGTACATGTATATATAGTTATAGAAACTTTTAGCATAGCAAAAACAATTCTGATAGATGACATAAAATATTAAATCCTATACAATGGATTGTACATTTTACCTAAAGAGAGTATATACACAAAGTGCAAGGAGGCACTTTAAACATGAACACATAAGCTGTTGCTTATATGGAAAGCCTGTTTTCACCTTGGTTGTAACAGAGTTGCTATGTGGAGATGAATGCAAAAAATCATTCACACATTCAGTCAACATCTAATGACCTTGTTGTTACAGCACTAAATTTAAGCAAGTTCTTGAGGCAGAATTTAGTTGCTGATCAGATGTGTCTGTGGCTAATTAACTCATCACACAACTGCAAGCTTGTTGTTAATATTTTTAACCTGCTGCATGAAAACTACATTGTGTAAAATCTGTAGCTCCAGCTGTCCTCACTCTGACTGTACTATAGTAAAAGCTGGGAGGTGGAGAAACTTTACTTTGCTGGCTAAAAATAAAAGGTGCCAGTACTCTATAGAAATGAACAGTGGTAACTTGTATCCAGATATGTGTTGCACTCTGCAGTTGACATCGTCAAGGCAAGGTTGTCGTATAGCAAAGAAATAAACACAGAGCAATACACTGGCATGCTGAGAGACAGAGAGATGCCACCTCCTCATTTTTTCTCTTGTTGAACCTCCATCTTTCTTTCCTTGTTAATTCTCCTCTTGCTCTCATGTACAGGAATTCAGTACACAGGCATACATTTAGACTACAAACAGAAACTCAATGCATCACTCATACAGAACATATATATACAAAAAGTAATAAATAAATAATTGTGAGGACACCCTTTGCTTATGCTCTATTTTCTGCTTCACAGCTCACTGCAACACATCCTGTACTGTTTTGTTGCCACATTTAGAGGTCACACCCTCTTGCTCTTACGGTCTAAGCTCTAAGCTTTGCTTCTTTGGCCATGAGTGCGACATCATGGTGTAATCCCATAAGTCAAACAGTCAAAGGTAATGCAGTGTTTAACCATCACTTACATCATAATGTCACAGGTAGCCCAATTTGCATTAGTTTGAACCTGATCCAGTGTTTATGGACATTTCTTAAGAAGACAGAGCATCCCAGAATACACAAATACACATTGATTGAAGGAACAAACTTAGTAAGTGAGACCGTCTCTGCTCATTCACACCATCTTTATATTTTCTGTTACTTGGTCCTTGTATTAAATGTAACTGGCAAGGCCATCATCCAAGTGTCATATCTGCCCTTTAAGCTACAAATACAAAAGAAAAATAGATGTTGCACAAGGTTGAAGAACTCTTTTGTTGACAGAGCAAGTAGCTTGCAGCAGCACCAAGTAAGGCCCTGAGTGTAGTGAACCAAATGATGCATTCTGTACAAAGTGCATGACATGCACCAGTTCATTGTGTCCATTTAGTGCAAATGCAAGATGTGATACAAATTGGTGAGTTATTTATAGTTTGTTTCAGTGGCAGACCGGATGGGTAATCAAAAGAAAAACATTGGTCAATTGTTCGCTCTTGTGATACAGTTGACTCTGCTTTTCCTTTTTTCTTATTTTGCCCCATCATTTCTATGTGTCTTTTTTTTGCTGATTTTTTAAGTCGTTTCAGCAGAAAGTAAAAGCTGTTGGAACTCAGGGTAAGGCGCAGCAGCAGCTGGATCTACTTTAATCGCATTTCCATGGTCCCTCTTCAACAAGAGAGAAACCTGCCGTCTTGCCATTTTTGCCCAGGGTGACCTGTAAGCAATTATCAAGAACATCTAACCATGGGGCCAAGGCACCGTCATTCACAAAATCATCATCAGTGGTTGGGAGCAGAGAAGCCATCACGTCATTATCAGGCCACTGTCATCTGGGCGGAATTCATGTGTGAATGCCCAACACTGAAATACATGTCATCTGGTATAGTGACACAATGACAAAGTTATGCTGTTTGCATGATATTGTGGTTTGCTAGTAGCAAGAATATACAAAACAAATGATAATGATAAACTTTTTCAGAGGTGGCCATGTATTTTATGGATTCTCTGCCCAACCGAATTATAATACTCAGTAATCCAAATAGTTAGAATGCAACTTTAGCATTGACCTGCAAATGTTGCATCATACAAACAATGAAATATCAACAAAATCTACTGTATGAGTGAAATTTTCTAAAAATAAATCTGATAGGAATTTCATGGATGTATGAATAACAGCATGAAACAGCAGTCTTTATGAATACCACCACTGGCTACAAAAACCCTTTGAAATGATGGACACTGATTGAAAACAATAATTTGGTCAGGGCTGCCAAAAATACATGGCCAATTAAGTAGACAAAAAAAGAAACATAGCTGAACAGTTTCTTAATTAAATGAGAATATACCACCACAAAATACAACCCAAATAGAACTGCATACAAGACAATATGTTGGGAATGGTTGATGCTTAAAATTACACATTTTCATTTGAATTTCATGAGAGTAAGACAGAGTTTATGGTAATGATAAAAAAAAAAATCAAAGGTATAATGTAAACAAAAAAAGGTCTGCCTTTGTTGAACCTGGTACCACAAAAACTGCTTTTTCATATGAGTAACAGGTGAATTATTAAATGTAGAAATATTTTTTTCACTCCTTTTTAAAACCAATTTCTTCAATGAAAATATTACATCTACTATTGACATAGACACAAATAAACAGATAAAAGAAGCCACACAAAAGAAACACAAACACAGACAGAGCTGGGGAGGAGTCTCTACATACAAGTCTCTATGTCCGTTAACGTGAAATGTACCTTGCAGTCGTCTATCAAGATTGAGTTGTGGTGAGCGTATACATTCTGGTTGCTGTTATTTTCAAAGAAGGATTGAGTCTTTGCCATCTCAAAATCCTCCATACGGGCCTGTTGGTCAAAGCTGTCGAGCTCGTGCTTGGAAAGGTGGTACACGATACCTGCTCCATAGGAGTCCCCGACCACATTAACTGAGGTGCGGAAACGATCCCTGTGTATAGAAGAGGATAGTGGGGTGCAAGTCAGGTAAGATATCTTCATTTTAAATTATTTTGGAAGTTTTGCCTCAGTGGGTGGTCCCATTGAGAGTAAAACTCTTTGTCTGCAGAAAAAATATCAAATATCAGAGTTTTTTTGCATCCATAATGATGTTGGATGTTGGAGGCTAGTCGAACATGCTCACAGCTCACTTAATAAGACACTCTAGGCAAAAAAAAAATTGGTACAGTCAAAGTACATTAAAGGGAAAGTGGCATTTTTTTACAAATTAGACCTTATTTCTGGGATAAAATACTGCTATTTACTCACCCATATCACTTTCATTTGGAGTATTTCCGATGATTTGGGATTTTATGACATCCATTAAACAGGAGTGAAGCGGGCACAGAAATGCAGCCAGTAAATGACACAAACTTGACCATTTCTCAAATAAGAAACGTTTAATAAGATGGGCGACACTACTACTATTCTCATTTGATTTGGGAGTTGAACTAAAATACTTATTTATACTTATGTATATTCTTATTTGTGATGTTGTCACATATGCATACATGATTTGTTTTAGTTCAGGCACTGTGAAGGACACATAGGTAGGCACTAGGGGTCCTTTGTAAACTATGATACACAGGAAGTAGAGTCTGTTTACAGATTGAATTTTCTAAAGTTACAGACAACTCTTGGCTCAAATGAGAATAGTAATAGTGTAGCCCATGCTATTAAACATCTGTTATTTGAGAAATGTTCAAGTTTGTGTCATTTACTGGCTGCATTTCAGTGCCCCATTCACTCCTGTTAAATGGATATCATCAAATCCAAAATCATCACAAATACTCCAAATGACTCCAAAGTGAAATGGGTGAATAAATGGCAGTATTTTATCCCAGAAATAAGGTCCAATTTGTAAAAAAACAGCACTTCCCCTTTAAAGTCAAGCATCTGTCTCAATGCTACTTTGGCCACTATGGTGGTTTAGTTCTACATCAACTCAGTTCAATAATAGTATTTGTGTTGATGTTGATGTTGAACTTACAGCAGCCAGTCAACAGCAACCAGGAGGCTGATATCCTGAGTGGGCAACCCCACCGCTGTGAGGATCAGAAGCATGGTCACAAGTCCAGCACTGGGGATACTGGCAGCTCCAACACTGGCCAGGGTGGCTGTCATACTAAATAGGAAGCAACAATTGCACTCTCAGCAGGAGGACAAACCACAGGCATCAACATACCACTGCTAGGTCATCACTCAATCTAAGGAGTGTATGAGTCAAAAGTGCTTAACCACAATCAAGACAATTACAATTACACTGTATGCACTGCTCATATTGTGACATTGACAATGAAGTTCACTTTTGACTTTGACTTGATTTTTCTATTGCTTGTGAGAAAAACATCCAAAACATCCAAACTGTAGTTTACTTTCAGTTATGAGAAATAAACTGAAAAATCCATGAATTGTCCTAAAAACATTTTATGGTACAAACATTGCATCATTATTTATGGAGGAGTGCCATAAACTAGAAATATTATCTTTATTCTTCGGCTCATGCATGCAGATTTACGGGACAATTTGGCATAATTACTGCCAAAATGTTAGCGTGCAAATGTGTTGCAATATCTCAGCCCTGTCTCATCAAATAGCTACACTACAATTTGTAATTCCACATGCAATAACAACAGAGATCGAAGAGTCCAGCAAACACAGGATTTTTGTGGAAGTTTGTGTCCCACAGTATGTTGAAGTTGCGTTAGTAGTGTTTCTGTACTTTTGACACACTGAGCCTTTTCTCATGTTTTTCCCAAAGCAAACTAATTAATGAGATTTACTTTTTGTGGCCTTTGCTGTAGATTTTTTTTTCAAATCATAACCACAACCACTTAAAGGTGACAACAGTGTGTTAATTGACACAAACCTAAAATACATTATCATGGTGTGCAGAATGTCCTGAAAACATTGTGCTATTTATACACCTCCCCAAAAGATCAGATTGGGTATCTGCATATTATGTGGCCGCATTCTCACCTGACAGTGACAATCTGACCCCAGTCCAGGTTGATCCCATTCATCTGAGCAATGAAGATGGCTGCCACAGCCTCGTAAAGTGCCGTGCCGTCCATGTTGATGGTGGCACCCACTGGTAGGACAAAGCGCGTTACTCTCTTGTCGATACCCAGGTTGTCCTCCAAGCATCGGAACGTGACGGGCAAGGTACCGGCACTGCGGCAAACAAAACAGGAAGCTTTATTCTGACCATGAAAAACAACAGTGAAGCTTTGTTTGCAAACCTTGCACCCACGAAATACTTACAAAATTTAAGAACTCTCCAACAAATTATAGATTGTCTGTTGAGAGTTAATGTGAGTAGGTCACACTTCATGTTGCAATAGTTCTTGAACTTAATTACACTCTTATTCTATTCATACTGACATAAATCTACTCCAGAGGTGATTTCTCTAAGACTGCAGGAGAAGCTCAGCTTCCCCTAAAATGTCAAAAATTAAATGGTCAAATACGTACAGTTGTGTTAACATTTCATTGACTACAAATGTGTTAGAACACGTTCATCTCGAAGACGAGTTTGTTCAGAATCAGCTACCTATCACAAATCAATTGAGTTTTTGTCATTGCCTTAAAACTCGATGGTCATTGGATAAATGCCACCATTTTGTCCCCCGGATGCTCATCGTCTCTGGGGGTGAATGGAGCTGTGGGCGGACCTAGATGCTGAGCTTCCGCGTGATGATTGGAGGAACAGGTATTCTGAGATATATACCATCAGCTCAGCTCAGTCCCATTGCGGATTTTGCAAACAAAGTTGAAAGACAACTGCAACCCATTTGTTGGTATTTGCTCGGCTAAATAACTTATTCATTTCTTACACTGTAAATAAAACACACACAGTATTTCCTTATTTCAGTTCAACATAATTTCCTTGTTCCAGTTTAATATTGTTTTGTTAGATTTTTTTATTGAATTATTATTATTTTATGATGTGAGCCAACAATGAGCTTCCCCTCTTTGAAAGACCAGCAGCTGCCACTGATCCACAACCATGGTAATTTATTTGTGGTTAATTTGTTACATAAAATAAACTAATAGAGATAAGATAAGATAAGATAAGATAAGATTTTATTTGTCACATACACAGTTATACATAGTGCAATGCGCAGTGAAATGTATTTTTTGCACCTGCAGCCAGTAGTAGAAAAAGACAGAAATTACACACAGCACACAAGATAAAAAAAAAAAAAAATATATATATATATATATATATATATATATATATATATATATGTAGAAGTGTGTATATATATATATATATATATATATATATATATATATATATATATAAGTATATGTAGAAGTGATATATATATATATATATATATGGGCGGCACGGTGGTGTAGTGGTTAGCACTGTCGCCTCACAGCAACAAGGTACCGGGTTCGAATCCTGGGCCTGGGACCTTTCTGTGTGGAGTTTGCATGTTCTCCCCGTGTCTGCGTGGGTTCTCTCCGGGTACTCCGGCTTCCTCCCACCATCCAAAAACATGCATGGGGATTAGGTTAATTGGCTAATTTAAATTGACCGTAGGTGTGAATGTGAGTGTGAATGGTTGTCTGTCTCTATGTGTTCTGCGATGAGGTGGCGACTTGTCCAGGGTGTACCCTGCCTTCCACCCTTAGACAGCTGGGATAGGCTCCAGCCCCCCCGCGACCCTATGAGGATAAGCGGTAGATAATGGATGGATGGATATATATATATATATATATATATATATATATGTATATGTAGAAGTGATATATATATATATATATATATAAGTATATGTATATGTAGAAGTGTCATATAGGCTAAGGCTCTTTCATGAGTTTTAACCAACAAAGTAAAAGTGTTATTCTAGTTTGAATTCACTCTTAGGCTGAATCTCAGCAGCTGGATCTCAGCACTTGTTTCGTATGTTTCTGTCTAATAATGAATGTGTTTCTCACAGATGGTGTAACAGTGGGCAAGCTAGATCTTTAGAGATCATACTTCACCTCAGGGAAGAAAGAGTGCATCTATGCCATTGTTAAAACACAGAGTTCACATTTGACATGGGTTATTAACCATATGCCCATGAATGGAGAAATCAGAGAAAGCTGTCATACCTGGACGCTGTTCCAAGTGCCGTTACCCATGCCTGGAATATTCCCATGAAGAACTTGAAGGGGTTTTCTTTTACTATCACAAAATATATCAGCGGTAGAAAGATGCCCCCATGGATGATGAGACCCACTATCACAGTGATCATATACATCCCAAGCTGCCTCGCAACCACCTCTAAGTCGGCAATGGAGATGATCTTTCCACAGATGAGGCAGGCAATACCAATAGGGGAGTACCTGAAGATAAAGGATGTTTGTGATTACTTTTATAATATAATTCTGCAAGCATATTATTGGTACTTTGACCATATTGAGGGGGAGGGATTTGACAAAGGCAGTGTGCATGTTGTGGGCAACACTTACCACATAATCGCGCCAACAAGCCTCATAACAATCTCATTCAGGACGTTAAAAAACTCCAACATCAGCTTGGCCTTTTCTCCCATTTTCCCCATGATAACTCCAAAAGCAACGAAGAATCCAATCAAACCTGTAAGAATACAGTAATGTCGAATTACTCTATGATAGACCTGTCTAGTAGAAAATGAGTAGCCATTTAGTAGTCATTCATTGAAAGCCATGGATATGTACATTTATGTATCAATATAAAAAAAGATAATAAGAAAGCGAAAGGAAATGAATTCACTGTTACAGCCACCAAGGAGGTTGTGTTGTTTTGGCGGAGGTATGTAGGTATGGAAGCTGTTATGTTTTTCTTCAGCAACCTTCCAGTGGTTTTTCAGACTTTTCACTTACCCAGGACATTCATCCCACCCTTGAATTGAAGCGACCTTTTCACTGTGAACTGTGGAGGTGCTTTGGTTCTGTTAGTGGGCACAGGTACTTTGGTGGTTACTGTTTGGATCTGAACAAGAAGCAGAAGGAGAACAAACAGTTGGAGCAACTGGAATATGAATCAGGGTATTACAAGGGTGGGTGAAATCCTTCTGTGAGTCTCCATACCTGCTGGAAGCAGGCCTGCACCAAGTTCTCTGGGAAAAGGTTCCGGATGAGATCAAAGAAAGCGTCCACACTGGACACCTCGTCGTTTTTCTTTCCCTGTCCGAGATTAGCCCTCAGCTTGGGGTTACCAGGATGGATGAGCAATACCAGGACCACTCCCAGGACGGCTGCAATCACTGTTGTCGACATGTAGTACACCATAGCCCTGGTCCCTAAGCGGCCGCTGGATTTGGCATCCAAACCGGCTAGTCCTGTTGGCATAGTATTTTTCATAGGAAAAGTGCAGAATATTAAATTTAAGGTGAGAGTTTGTTTCAACAGATTTGAATATATAAATATGACCTCTTATTTCTGAATTAACTGATTAAAATGTAACATTTAGCTGCCCTCACTCCCTCCAGTCAGACCAGCTTGCAGCAGTGGAGCGGTGAAGCACCTAAAAGCTAACCTTATATAGATTAGTGCTGTGATGGAGACTGTTCTGTCTGTGAATACATGTTGTTCAAATATATTGGAAAAAGTACTTCTGTATCTGACTATTTCACATGACTCACTTGAGTCATGTGAAATGTCACTGTCAGTGAGACAGTGAGATGACTCAGGGAGAATTCTGCATGAATTCAAAAAAAGGATGTGTCTATACATGGACTTTAATATTCAGCTGGGACTAATCTTTTGAATTCTTCTTGAATCCTGATGTGATGTCTCTCAGCTTGTCATGACTTCTGGGCCAGCATATAATGAATAACAGCAGTCTTCACCACATGAATTGTTGACAAGGGTAACTGAGTTTGGTGAGGAAGGCTTGCTCAAAGGTGTGTGCACTGTCAAGTTTGTGGAGAGGCAATATTATTTTCTGCATGTCTGCGCTCTGAACTTAAAAAATAATATTTCCAATTATTACATGTACATCCGATCATCATGTCAAGTTCATAGCTAGACTCTGCTGGTAAATGATTATGATTTAGTATTTAGTAAAGTTTAGGTTAGAAAAAGGTCATGGTTTATGTTAAAATAATAAAGCAACAGTTACATTAGGTAATGAATATGAACAACGTAACATAACAACGTAATAAAGCAACACAACAACCATAGCAACGGCAACAACACCTTTCTTACATTACGCAACATGACATAACTTTACTTAAACGGACACTATGTAATTTTTTCTCCCATCTAGTGGTTAAATTTGACTTTGCATGCATTGCAACATGGTTGGAACTACGGTAAGCGGAATGGGTCAACTCCCGGGCGGCCACTATCACTGTGGATCCCCAGCCTCCGGCCCGGAGCTCTAGTCATTTTTCCCCGGAACTTCACAGCCCTCCTAGGTCTTCCTAGGAGGCAGGCCCCGGCCAGCCGTGGACAGGCATGGGGCGCTACCAGGCGGCTACTCAACGCAGATCCCCGGCCCGGAGCTCCAGTCATTTCATGGCCCTTTCACGCTTTTTTGGCGATGAGGATTTGGCGCGGCATAAGTATGGTTTTGTATTATGACAAAAAGTGCAGTGCAGGTTTTAGTTTAGTGCCGGGTAAGTAAAATCGGTGTCTCCACCTTGCTTCTCTGTGAAAAGTGAATCACAAAACGCGGAAATGTATTTTGTCCTATGGGTACTAACAGGTAGTGCTTTATGTCCCTCTCGACAGTTCGTAGTTTTTGATAGACCAGAAAGACATAGAAGCCTCTGTATGAGCGACCCGCTCTATGTAAAGACACATAACTGATTCTTCACCGAGGAGGATTAGTCAGATTGTTGGCATGTGTTATTTTACACCAATGAGGATCTATTTATGAATGAAGACGTTGATTTGAGGTGATAAAATACTTTAAAAATTACATAGTGTCCCTTTAAAAAAAACATTGTAATGTAAGAAATACTTTTGGTGTCATATGACACATGAACAGCAGTCTCCTGGGTGAAAGTTCTGTGTTTATTTCACCCAGACATCATTTGTCCCACCCACCCTTAGAGGACTTTCTCTTTTGATATTATACCATGTAATTTTCAGTCATGGTCGCTCAATGGTCCCCCTCAACATACAATGTGAAATGCTCTGCAAGTTGCTCGTTACACATTTGCAGAAATGTACAATTCCAACATTATTATTGGTGACTGGGCTAATGTAGTCCTAGTTACAGCAGAACAAGTATGATGTTTCTCTGTTCACATAGGTCTTGGTTAAAAACAGAACACGCCTGCTCCCTCATCTCCTCTGTTGCAACTCAAGTCTCAGGCAGCAGCAAGTCACACCAAGCAGCCTCATTTCAGGACAGTTGCCAGCAAATTGAGGAGACTATTTGCAGTAGAGCTACTATAGTACCTCACCCACCTGTGACCAGGCTGGAAACAACAAGAGGCAATATAAGCATCTTCAGCATCCTCATTAAGATCTCCCCTGGGAAGGCAATGATCATAATGACATCTGGAGGGAGAGGCGATATGTGCCGCAGCAGCATTCCAGCGATGGAACCCAGAAACACACCTTAAGGTAGTGAAAAAACATAAGTCAAACACAAAGCCAGGTGATTCTGAGCCATGTGAAGTGCGAGCACTGAAAACGTCTGAATAAGATTATACCAACATAAAGTCTCACCTTCCCCTCATTAGAGCCTGGAGTTTAAATCACAACCTGTCATATGAAGTCAAAGTGTTACCTATAAATATGCGGCTAACTGTGTGCACGGAAAAACTTTTAACTTCATAGGGTCTCTTATGTGTCACCCTCATAAAGTAATGGCACAAAGTAAATGTGACTTTGACCTGAATGTTTTCTTTTCTTTCAACAGATGTAGGAGTTAAATTAAGAAAAAAAAGAGAAATAATAAGATATGTTATGTAGTAAAAATAAGGTTAGTTCAGCGCTTCAACATTCTCAGTAAGAAGGTTGGATTTGAAAGACTGGGGCTTCCTGAGTACATTTTGCATTTTTTTTTCCCCTAATGTTTGGCTGGATAGTCTCCTAATGCTCCAGGTTCCTTTTAGACAGAAAGGTTAAGAGGGAATGTACATGTTGTTATTCGTTCTTCAAGTCGCACATTATTTCTTTTATATTGTACTCATTGTCAATACGACTGTTTTCTGTTACAAAGTGCCCTTCTAATAAAAATATTAATAAAGAAAGGGTTAAAAGGCATGTGCTCATTGGTAACTAGTAATAATAATAATGATAGTAATACTAATAATTCAGAAAAGCCAGTATTCTATTCAGTTTTATTAACAAATGAAGGATTTCTGTCCACAGAAAAAAAATGCTCAACTGTTTTTCTTATGACATGAAAACAAGAAGTGTATATATTATATTCATTTTATTCATGTCTGTGACATATTTTGCAGATATGGATCATAAAACTGTAGTAGTGTTGCTGCTATGTCAATATATGGGAAACATTTTCACTGTCTACCTTTGCTGTGAACTCTGGTCCAGGTGCAACAACCTATCAAAAGTCTAATGCATGTTTTTGAAATGGATGGATGTTTTTGAAATGAATAGAAATGAATGGAAGGAGAATGACCAGAAACTTACCAAGGATCGTGAGCGTGAGAACCATGTTTTTCATGATCTTGTCACACAGACTGCCGCATGCGCTGTCCTTGGGGTCCTCTATGGGCTCCAGGTGGCTCTCGTCCATCCTGACCTCCACTTGCTTCTGCATCTTGTTGGCACTGAATGATGGAAGAAAAAGTAAGAAAAGCTTTTAGCATTTTTTTTATACTCAGACATAATGTTGAGAGATGTTGAAGAATAGATTAAGGCAGGGCTGTTTCATCCGGTAGATGTACTCCATTATTACTGAGTATGGAACTAGTGGAAAGCTTAATGCACAGGCACCTGTTGCTGAGACAGCCTTTACAACTGACAGACACAAATGAGGTTAGTTGCATTTTAGCAATGATTGTTAGTGGGAAGCCAGTGAGGGATCATATTATTGTCACAGCAAGATCAACTCTGAATGGTTGGTGAGGACGACCTGTACAGGTAGGGGTGGGATCTTGAGGAATAATGTGAGCTTCACAGGCATTATGTCCTCCAATGCAGCAGCTCCTTGGTGGCAGGTGAACAAATAAAAAAGTGGATACCATGTCTGTCTAATACCATCACCAGGCCAACAATAAAAGGAGACATTGAGTTATGATACCATGATGTTACAGTGCCATAAAAAACAATTTACAATCATGATTAAATTCACATTATAGCGACAACATTAATGTGGTCACGAAGTAATTAATGAGGGCAAATGCACACATGATTAAATCAAATGAATTCTGCATAATCCTCTGTATTCTGCATGCATACAATGTTGGAAAAAGTTTGCAGATGGTCTTCCATAATTCTTGACTGACAAACCTAAAACAAGTAGTACAGAATCAATAAAGAGCCTGTTTACAATCTGCATTTTAAACAAATTATTCCGGCTTTACTATTTGAAAAAACATAACACCAGCTGTTACTCATGTCTTCCCCTCTGTTTCTGCTGCTGCATAATCATAGATGAATGTGAAATTCTGTGTTTTGGAAAAAAATATATATATATGTGTTTGTTATGTAGTTAGTGATTTGTGGCTTGGCTTCATGCTTTCTGAGCGTTTGTAGGAGTCTCATTGCTTAGTAATTTCAGACAATGATCTGAAATGACTGCATGTTACTTATTTATTGCCTCATCATCTCGCTGAAGCAACAAGTTCCTCAGGTTTTGTTGTGGTCTGCTGTAAAGCCTCTTTGACTTAAAGATCAGCTTTCCCTGTGCAGCCTTTAAATCCTCACAGTTACATAACAGTGGACGCAAGTGTCATTTGGACAATCTCTACCTTCGTGACTTTACACCTGGAATATTAATGACGGCAGCAAACAACAACAGCACTATCTTTTCCTTTGGGACAACACAAGATCTGGAGGTGTAACAAAGTTTTAATTATTGTCACTATATCCAAACATAATGACCTGTTCTTCCCACATGTTTAATGATTCAGTGTTTGAATAATCTTCTGTGCCAGACGTGAAAGGGAGCAGAGAACATACAAGGTGAGGAGAGAGCAACTGCCAAGTCAATCACACCTGTCTGATACACTGTGCTCTAGCATTAATGGGACTTAAGCTCTTTAAAGAAGATACAATTAGCACCTCGAGCACAAGTGATTGAGTTATGCAACAGAAAAGGGGCTTCCCGGGAAAAGTCAAGGTGTCACCCCTGCCCAGTCTGACGACTTGTTATGCAGGAGATTACTAATTTGAATACCAGACTTCAGTGTTCGTGACAGATTTCTCTGCTTGTTTTTCTGCAGCTGCAAAGGCACTCGGCAAATCATTTAAGACAGAAAAAATCTGGATGAATGAGCAATGAAGGACAGTTTCATACATAGTTTTCAGTGCAAGGTGGTTATTGCATGTGATCAGATTAAAAGTCAACACCAAATACATCCGATAAAGATATCTGGTTGTGAGGGTGATGCAAAAGGGCCAAAGGTAAGACAAGACTGAACAAGACAGAACACACTGAAGAACATATTTCTTCTATTAATTTATCACCATCAAAATTATTCTAGAAGTACAACTAGACAGATGTTCACACATAATAGCAGTTAATTCAGTTCCCATTGAGTCATCATTGAGCATTCACTGGAGCTACTGAACACTATTCTGATGTTTAGATGAGTCATCTTATACTCTACTACCACATCACCATGTGATACTAATAATGCTTACCAGTTGTTTAGTATGTTGATTGAAATTGAATTTGTGTAGCGCTACACAGACATCTGCATCAGTGAAGAAAATAGCAAAGTCATGACTCATGCATTAATAAATCCAGTCAGAACCTTCAAAAAGCCTTTTATCCCTTCAGAAAAGGGCTTGTCACTCCTTAAAAATCTGCAGATCACGTCTTCCTCCACATTCAGTTTATATCCAAAATCTGAGATGCCTGTCCATTCAGCCTCAGGGTGGTGTGTAAAGGTGAACTGACTGTCCTGGAGATCTGACAGGAGTCTCTCAGACTGTAAGGGTGGAGTCAACCTGCTAAGATTAGCAAGAGAGTGAAAGGTTGTTTACTCCTCCTTCCAGCGAGAATCACTTTCCATGCTTTGGACGTCTCAAGAAATAAAGTCAGTATGAGGAAAAGTGTTGAGAGTCAGATGTTAGGTTACTGGCCTTTCTTCACTGAAATTGTGTTGGGATATTTTCAAAGCTTTACAACCATGACAATGTATTTAATGTGTTTTCCTGCAGTGCTATCTTTTTAGTCATGTGTTCTAGACAGATAAAACACTCCATGAAGGCATAATCAAATGAGAACTGTGAAATGATTTAGAACTACTTGTGTTTAGTCCATCAACCCATTCCCACAGGAAGGCGTATAAACACCATGACATTAAACAGATGTTCCCTGTGTCACGAGGATGCATTTCAGGCCTTTTGCATAATGTTTTATATGCTGTGCTACAAAACTAGGTTAAAGTCAGCAATTTGGTTCGGACAAGGAAAGAAAAAAGGTCATGGTTAGACTTAACTCATATAAATTATACAAAGACATTGCACTGACGTAAATTCCAAAACAAAACACTGGTGTCTTGGTTAAAAGTCCAGTGTACATTGAACCCATGCACTTCCCCTCATTACTAACGCTGATTGTAACATGCAGTCAAGCATGCAGTCAAGCAGTCAAGATACATGCCATACAAATGACCCGCAGGAATCAAGACAGGCATTCTTATTGCATGCTAATTATCATGGCATTCATATGTCTTTACAAACAAATAGGCTGACCCCCTTAATTGTGAGATGTGTGATTTCATGCTTTATTAATATGTGTGAAACAATAACTGTCAAATTAAGTGGTGGAAAAAAAATAGTTGATCTTGAGGGCAAAACAGAAAAAAATGCAGCTGTTGTTGAGCGTTTAATCAGCACATCAATTAAATTTGGTTGTGCATTATATTTAACCAAAATATTATTGATCACGTAAAAAGCAATAACAAGAAACTGGTGCAAGGTTGAACCATCTACAGCAACTCAGTGGCTTGAAATCGTAAGAGAGGTTTACACCATGGAGAAAATGACATATTGGCTTAGAATGAGAGACAATGTGTTAATGGATAAATGGGAGAAATGGACACAGTACGACAGTGAACGATGCTTAAGGATTGAGTGATCCAAATATATGCACTTTATTTTGGCTAAGGAATTTGACAACCTTGACTGTTTTCTTCTTTTTTGTTTCGTATTTAACTTTATGTTTTTTTTACCTAAATTCTATAATGGAATGCATAATTAAAGGTATAGTAGGCGATGATTTTTAGAGACACATTTTGTTATGTTGGATAAAATGGTCTTTCCACCCTGATAGTCATCAATTTAATATGTATTCAGAAAGAGAAGTGAATAGAATCCGAGATCTGTGGCAGCCACAGGACTTTGTATAAATATATATAAATAATATATAATATATAATAAAATATATAAATATAAATAAAAACTTTGACCAATTAATAGCTTCGGTCCGAGTGTGAAGTAAGAATCAGATGCGTTCTCGTCTCGTCCTGCACTCGCCCCCCGCGCGCCCCCACTATACCCTCCACTCTGCGCGGGCACACACATTGTTTCGCTGTGGCTGCAGGTATCAAGCACGCTCTTCTCTCAAAATACTTCGGTAGCTGGAGAATACCAGACCAGTTTACAATGGCAGAGAAAAAGCAGCCTAAAATACCGATTCCAGCGTTACCCGTGGCGGCTCGGCCGGCTACACAGCCAAAGAAGAGAAAGATGGAGGCAGAAAAGGCTGCATTGGTCGTAGCGCTGACTGGAGGAGGAGGAGCTTAGAGGGGGATTCGTAGCAGTGCAGCTTTCAAATCTTGCTAGCTCTTCGACATCTACCTTTAAGTATGTATCTTCTTTGTTCATATGTAAAACCTCAATAAAAATGTGAGTGACAAAAAAATTTGGTTGTGTATTAAAAAATTCTTCCTGATTTTAATGGAGTTTTCATCATGCAAGTAGCTTCTCAGTTATGTCCCTTCCAACACTGGTTCGCTTGATATGACTTAAGTTGATCTCATGGGAAGGTGTATAAATAACACAACATTTTAAGCAAAAAAAAAAAAAAAACTGCTTAGAAAAACACCATGGTTAGGCAATCACTCTCACTTTCTATTCTGTCACTAGTTCTGAGCTATGTTGTTCAGGGATGTCCCAGTACAACTTTTTGACTTCCGATATGATACCGATATTGCAGCCTTGAGTATTGATACTGATATTGAGCCGATGTATGTATGATCAGCAAAATCATACATACATTTGCTACTTATTTGGTAATATGGAATGTTAAAAAAGGCTTGATCAGGTGATATTACTCAGAGAACAATAGTCAGTAACAGTAGGTCTGAGAAAAAACTGACAATTTATTGTTAAACAATGGGTTACATCAATTTTAACCTTAACTCTTTGATTGCCATTGACGTATTTCGATCGCGGTCTCCTGCAGCCTGTGAGTAATGTTGGGGCTTCTGGGAGATGTAGTCGGAGCATAAAGAGATGGTACACACCACTGAGATCAAAGTGGAGACGATCGTGATTAGAGAGCAAAATGGAATCTGGCCAAAAAGTGGTGATTTTGTTGGGAGTGGCCTCTACTCTGATAAAACAAGAATAGCACAAGGTGAAAAACAAACTTTTTTTGATGAAATAGCAAGTCTCTTCTTTCATTTGAGCTATTCGGTGTTTTCAGAGACATAGTACAAAGTATTCTCTGGGTCTAGAAATATGATGCGGCACTCAGTGAGTTATTCTACAATTGAATTAAATGAAAAAATAAAAAATAAATTAGAAGACCCTCAACAACCTCAATAAATCCAATAAAAACAAAAAATGTACTTTTAAAGTGCAAAATAATAATTTAACTTAAACATAATAACATAATAGTCTACAATTGAAAAGAATAAATAAAAATAAATTAGAAGACACTGAAAATCCTCAAGAAGAGCTGGAGTGGAAACTGGAATGGACTTCTTGTATCGAAGTGCTTATATCAAAGATTTTAGATGGCTGATATTATCCGATACTGTTTTTCTTTTTTTTTTTTGCTGATATCGAACCGATATCAAGATTGGATCGGGACACTCCTAACATTGTTACTGCACAAGAATGACTTTCAAATTACTGTGCGTTCATACCCCATTTGGTGGGACTTGGATGGATGACTGAAGGCATGAATGAAGGCAGCATTTGCTCTTTACTGTGCGTGGACAAGATGATTGCTAATGTGTTTATGGTCATACTGGACAGTCACCTTGCTCTCTGAGGTTAGCAGCTTCTTATGGAGGCATTTTATATCTGCAGTATAATTTAGCCATTGAAATGGGACCTTAACAGCTTGACACTAATACTACCTTTTTGACTTCCCTGGTAATCAAGGAATTGTTTGATAAGTACAAAAGGACAATTGATTTCCAGCTGTCTGATTGCAGGACGATCAACTATAAAAAGACCAAACTGTAGGCAAGTTACCATGCAGTTTGCAGTTCTGCAAGTGCACTGGGTACATCACATTTTATATCCATGAAGTGTGTTTAAAGATTCCCCATTACCGAGCTACTCTCAGAGCTCAGACAGGGTGAAAGGTGACAATCCAAGAGCACATGGCAAAGCATTTGTCCATGCAATTCCACATCTCAATCCACCTTTTTCGCCCCACAGCACCAAGCCGACCTCATGCTGCAACACCTGACAACACACACCACGCTTAGACAGCAGGTGTCTATAATTAACTAATCCGTTCTGAGCCATCCTAATCCAGCACACATACACACTGAGGTGGATCAGACACCCTCAAGAGAACAAGTCTACAAGTGTGGAACACCTTTCCACACATCATAAAACAAAGGTCTCATCCTTTGGGAGTTGTGATTATTTGGTAACATTGATAGTGGATTACTTTGTGGCAATTAAACGATATGGCGGTTTAACAAAAACACAGAAAAGGAGAAACAGATCAGCGATAGTTGATCTGTGATTCAGGGCGTCTGATCATCTGTGTGAACCTTTTGGTCATACTTAATTGCGGCACACATCTGATCTCTTCATTAAGTCCCATACACTACAAATTCTTAAATGCCAAAAAGTCAAAAAGTAAAAGAAAAAAATATTACAGTAGTTAATGTTGTAAATTGAAACAAACAAATCAAAACAACAAAAAGCACTTTGTTTGTTTTAGCAGGACACATCATGGGTCTGTTTAAAATGATCACATTTCCTACCATATTTAATGCACAGATGTACATTCAAATGTGTGACTGTTGACACAACTCCTGGGTGAAACCTTTTTTCCTGACTGGACTTTAAGATAAAAATGAAATAAAGCTGTTTTGTGTTTTGTCTTTTATCTTTTTGGTCTCTCCAGTCCCTTTTGTCCAGTTTTAATGATACTTGCGATGACCTGTCCCACATACTCAACATTCAGAGGAAATGGGAACAGCTTTTTGTTGTCACAGTCATTGTTGAATTGCATTATTTTGACAGTAATGATATTATTCGATTTCTGCTAGACAAAATTAATGATTGTTGCCACTTTAGAATGCAGGGAATGACAACAAGAGAAAATACAAACCTTTGAGTTGGACGAAATAAAAAACCCTTGAAGTCTAATGGCCCAACAGTAATTTGGTGAAGCTCAATATTATCTCTTTGTTGAGGTTTTCCTGAATACAATATCCATTTTTGGAGATACAAACAAAGATCTTTCTGAGTATTATTAAAAAAGGTCTTTTTCACAAGGCTCCTCTTTGCCAGTGCAACTTTTGTTCGTCATTGTCAATTTCTTTTAAAGGGGATGTATCGTCTCAGCTTTTTGGGCGATGAATGCAGGAAGGAAGCGCATGTCACTGAAGAAGGTTGTGATAAACATTTGCATTCACTCTTCTATGTAGCTGTATAAGATGCCAAACTCCTGCTGCAGAAAACATCCCCCAAATCATGACACTTCCTCCTCCACCTCTGACTTCTTTCTTTCTTTCTTTATTTCTTTCTTTCTTTCTTTCTTTCTTTCACTCTTCCGCCATTTGGAGATGGAGTGATCTTTGGGCCATGCTTAGTCTAGCCTTTTGATTCACTCTGCTAATGGGAGGCACATACGCATACATGCTTTGTTTTAGTTCAGGCACTGTGAAGGGCACATAGGTGGGCATTAGGAGTCCTTAGTAAACTATGATACACAGGAAGTAGAGTCTGTTTACAGACTGAATTTCTGTACTCCGGACTCAAACGAGAATAGTCATAGTGTAGCCCATCTTATTAAACATCTGTTATTTGAGAAATGGTGAAGTTTGTGTCATTTACTGGCTGCATTTCAGTGCCAAATTCACTCCTTTTAAATGTGTATCGTCAAATCCAAAATCGTCGGAAAGACTCCAAATGACTCCACAGTGACATGGGTGGGAAAATGGCAGTATTTTAGCCCAGAAATAAGGTCCAATTTGTTAAAAACAACGCTTCCCCTTTAAACATCAAGACAGTTTAAGATGAAACAGATCCTTACCCTGTCCAGCGCTGTACTGGTCAGAGTTGAAAGGAAATTAACACCAGGTGACCGGGAGGTATCTGAAAGTGTTAATTTTGATCAGTGTGCTTTTTCAAATATCTCATTAAAGTTTTCTAAACTGTGCTTCAGAAAATATCTAATTCATGAAATATGCTTCAAAAACCGCTATTTTACTCCAGTTTGGATTTTGTGAAATAGGACTAAGCGTGCCATTATTTTTTTTTATGTACGTTACCTGGGAGATATAAGAAAACTCTTAGCAGTATAAAACTTAAACTTAAACGCTTAAACTTTTGTCCATATTCTGTAAATAAAGGGGTTTAATTTATCAGGAACTCATTTTGAACTAATGTTGCCTAATAACCCTGAATGAGATGAGATGTTGCACATACTGTATAGGCCTCAAGCAAAGACAATGATCAATTATCAATGATCTTTATGAGGAATATTACAATCCTAAACAATCCGATTGTCATCAAAAGCCTACAGAAAGACAATCATTTTGATATCAAAATCTGTTTGGCTCCTCAGTCAAGAGGTTGATGGCACTGAAAGAGAGAAAATGGCTCCACGCACATTCAGAGACAGAGGCATGCAGGACATAGGGTAAATATCCACACACAAAATCTCTTTGTGCTGCTGGCAGGGATTTTTTTTATATAATAATGTATATAACCATTCAAATCAGTAGTACTTTGATCAGCATTTATTTATTATTGCTACTGAAAAAAATAAATCAATGTAGAAAATGACCCTATGTGAGGATAAGTGGTAGAAAGTGGATGGATATATACAGTATGCACATGCTGAAAAGAAAACTGTCAACACGCACTAACCCCTGTTACATAACATAGACACATGGTTGCTGTGGAAAGTCCATTAACTGCAGAGATTTAGACTAAGGATACAACCCAGGGGTCAGTCAGTCAGTATACAGTAATACTGATAATTCATGCAGAAACAATGAGGATTAATAGGCTTTTATGATGTCAAAACTGTCAAACTGTCAACACTTTTACATCAGTTAAATATTATATGCTTCACTTCAGGTTGAGAAATCTCCAACTGCTTTTAGAAGAAAAACTTACAAAAATAGATGGATATTATTTCTGGAAAATGAAAATAAATTCAAACTGTGACAACTTTGAGCAGTACATGTGATTTGACTTTTATGTGCTGCAGTTCCCAGTTTAAACAGCTATCTCTTGTGGCCATGTAAACAGTGCACAGAAACTTCAAGTTTGGAGGGTCATGACTTTATGCATATAATTACAAAGTCTGTGTCCAGCCTATCTGAGGTTTTATAAACACTTTCTGACACTACTCTGTTGATAGCTGTTGATGCCAGTCCAAGTGGATAAAGGTAAATGTTCAACTGGACTGAGTGTCCACTAAATAGGCCAACTAACAAACAAATGTTTTGTGAGTTGGAATGTTTTAGTAGTCTGCTTAGACTTTTATATCCAACTGTAAATTAAAACGTGAACACAAAATAATAAATAGCAATAGGATTATGAAGTATTTCAACAAAGATGTCACATGTAAATGCAAAAGTGCAGCACAGTGCATGCCCATGTCAGGAAATGCTATGCAGTGAGTGTTGCCACCAACTAATGGCAGCCCTGTTTTACATCATAGAGGCATGATGCACGGCTGATGATCCTGTTTCATGGATGATTTTAATTACATCTGTCTCGTGATAGCAGGATTTCAGTTGGATCAGAGCCAAAGCTGAGCACCAGCTCCTGATTATGAGAGTTAACTGCTCTTACTTATGCAGGAAATGTACAATTAAAACATCTCAGATGGATAAGGAGCTCTTGACTTGCCCTGCCATCATGCTCTCCACTTGAGAATGAAGTTGAAAAAGGAGATGCTGTTTCTACTCAAGAGTCATTTCACAAAGTCTGGTCTTGTTGTTCCTCACACAGAGTAAGGCGAGCGAAAGCAGCTCGGATGATAGTCCGGTTTCTTGTCTTATTTATGCTGTCAAAGGATTTTTTCAGGAAGTCTTTAACCTAGCTAAGCTGGGAGCAGAGGGCTTTTCGCATGTCATGCTGCCTCATCCATGTCATTACCGTGAAACATTTGCGATTATATTTAGGCAACAAAACAACAGCAAGAGCTTCAGTTAGGTTAGTGCAACAAAAGCACTTAGTTAGGTTTAGGAGAAAGTATGATTCTGAGACTTAAAATAAGTACAGAAAACACATTTGGAGATGTCGCCAACATAACTTATACATAACAACATATGTATAAAGACTACATGGGGTGTAATGACATGCCAAAAGTAAGAGCAGCATTGTCATGCATGTCAAATGACTGAAGTCATGTCATTCATAAGCCGTTTGGTGAGGCCAGGATGATATACATCATTCATTCATTCATCCTCTGGTAACTGCCACTAAAACTTTTCAGGATTGCGAGAGGTTGGAGCCGATCCCAGCTGACATTAGGTGAAGGTGGGCTCACCCTGAGCAGAGCAGTGAACCCTGACAGGTTCTACACATGGAGATATACAACCATTCACACTCACATTCACACCTATGGCGCTAACCACTGCGCCGTCCTAGTATACATATATATATATACTGTATATATATATCTACATATCTATATATCTATATATCTATATATATATGTATATATATATATATATATATATATATATATATATATATATATGAAATGAGTGCGTAATGACAGGAAAAGCCTTTTAATGCTACAACTGTACAATATATTCTCTAGAGCCTCTAACTCTATAATAGCAATTTATTCCCTCTGTAGGTTTGCACTCTATACTATGCTACAAACTGAAATGCTTATTTATACTACGCCGGTGTGATTATGTCTGCAGTCTGCAATCCCAAACAACAGACACTGAAGAAGAAGAAACTGTCTGTTGTGTGGCCCATCTACTCACAATTTAGAGTGGAAACCTTCGGGCTATTCTTTCAAACTTCATCTTCTTGCAGCCTTGTCTTAAGTTGGGGGAGTGTGGTGGGAGTGAATCTCACAGAATGGCATATCTCTAATGGTGCACATGTGGCCCGAGGCCTGCAGCTTTGCATTGCTTTAAAGAAACTGTCAATTCCATAAAATAAAATAGATGGGTTGATTTGTTCCTGTCCTTTCTCTGTCTTTATGTTTCGAGCATTTTAGGTGGCTAAGGAAGAGTCTGGCTCATTTCAGCTTTGTGAGCTGTTGATTTTCCCTCATTGAGCCTTTCACTCAGGAGTAGAAGTAGGAATACAATCAAAGGCAGCACCAACCATTACATTCAGGTACGCTTAGAATTGGGTCACACACGAGCAACATTGAGACAACTCCTCCCTATGCTATAACATATTATACAGTGACCTAACTACCACCAACACTCGGATTGTACACTACAGAGGATGAAACTTGGGTCACCATGAGGGAGATTGCAGGCGGCTTTGTCCTTTACATTTTTATGTCTTATAATTCCCATTTTCCAGTTAGATGGACACACAGTAGTATAAGTAGCATCATTAAATAAAAACATCCTCACCTGTGGAGACTTGTCTTCGTTAAATCTGTGGGGCTGTCCTTAACAGAGTTAAATGCTAATATGTCTCAAGTGTGGATAACATTAAAGTAGCGTTGAGATTTGCAGAGCTTTAGGAGGGAAACCATACAGGTGTTGCAGCATATTCCACCTCTCCTGCTCTAGGTGTGGATGAGTTTGCACCTCCCCCCAACATAAACAAACACCTTGCACATGCACAGTATGATGCACAGACAGAGGTGGGGATTTCAGATTTCAGATGAGAGGTCAGTACCTCCTCTTAAGCATGGGTGGGGTATTCTCGCTGTTAAAGAGTAATAGATTAGACTTTCAGCCCGTTGTTAGCATCATGACATCACACAAGACAGAGACTTTGCTTAGATGCTACATATATATATATATATATATATATATATAGTTTATTTAGTTTAGTATATATATTTAGTTTTTACAGTGTTACAATCACTTTGCTGCCAGTCGTAGACTACTAGGCAGACTACAGAGCCACTCATTGTTTAATTGTCCAGGCTTAAGTGGTGTCCTGCACAAAGCTGCTGGAGAGCACAGCGGGCGTCTGCATCTCAGGAGTAAGAGCTAAATTTAGCAAATCCTCTCAGCATGTTTCTCAATGACAGCACGTGTTGGACGGTCTATATGGGGGGAACTCACGAACGCACAGCCTCACATGCAAGCACAGCCATAGACACACAGGTATACACTGTGTGGGGGTTATTTATTTACTGTGATGGTTGAACTGTACATGGTGTTCTGCCACGCATGTTCACACATGCAAATAAGAGAACTGCCCTTTCACTGCTTTCTAAATGATAGACCGTTTGAATGTCCATGTTTTTAACAGACAAAGACATGTTAAATATGTTTTAGTTTGAATTTGAAACTATGCACAAAAACTGAATGCCATTTATCAGAGGATAAATTTATGCATGTTGTTAAAATGACTTATCCTTCTTGCAAAATGTCTATGTCCAGGATAGTCCGAGGTCAGTGGTTTGGAGCTTGTAACGAATCGGTGACTTGCCCAATGTTTTTTTATACGACTGTCTCTTTTGAATGTATTTTTCTATTGATGTTATATTATATTCTAATGATTGATGATATCAATCGCAAATTCATTTTTAATAAAACTTTTTAATAAAAGGTACATGGTACAGTAACATGGTCTAAAACTAAAAAAATACAAAATATCAGGACAAAGGCAACTAATAAAGTATAAGTGAAACAACAATAATTAAATGATAAAATAATTTAAAAAAAAAACATATGCAAATCATACATTCACTTTTGGTGTTAAGCCTGGATCCATAAATATCTAGAAGTACATGGTTACTAAAAAAAATTTGGAAATTTACAAAGACTTCCTTCTTGCCAGTGATAGCCAACAATTTTATTTTATTTTGTTCTTGTAGGTTGGAGGACAGCACTCTTTATTTTTAAAATTCAAAAAAGTGCACCTCACAAATCACAAGGTAACATTGAAGGATCATGAGTATGTTAGTGTGTAAGAAGCTCCCATCGAGCTGTTTGAAGTGCACATATACAACATATACATATCTAACCACATGCACATATTAAGAGACACATTTAGAGCACCGGGCAAACTCTCACCTCACATGATATTGACACAGATGTAGCAGGTAAAGTGATCACAGCAAATGTTGTGCTCACATTGGCTTCTCTTTCTCCTCCATTTTCTCGAAAGACTACAGAGAAATGACCGTTTCAGATTTAAGTGGATGTAAATCAAAAAAAGCTACTTGATGTTGCTTTCTATCCAGTCTCGAAAGTTGGCTATACTTGTCTGAACTGTGTAAGTCTGCTGGTGACAGTTCTCCTCCTTTTGACTGAAACTCTCTAAGCCGAGAAGCTGCCAGTGTGTGCTGGAGGCTTCCTGAGTCTCCCTGTGACCACTTGTGTATGAAAGCACAGCTGGCACAGTTGTGATACCTGGAACTACAATGGGACAAGGGCTCTCAGGACTTGAGGGCTTCCTAATGACACACAGCGAATTGTCACTGATCGCTGTTGTATATGCTCCACCTCGAGCAAATTCTCTTTCACACTGAGTAATGTCGACCAACTCAACTATCCTCGTCTGGCTCGAGGGAGTGTGGCGGTTCGGGTGCAAGATGTGATAATTGTGTGACATCCACCTCGCAGTGTGAGCCTTCTGTGCTGTCACCTCTCCACCTTGCACTTTGGGTAGACACACCGGCAACACGTGCTCACTGATCCTGGCCTTGTCTTTTAGCTTGAGCACTGCCACTTGGGAGTCTGGTGAAGAGTAGAACTTTGGATGGACTAAAATATGTGAAACCTGTTGGGGCAGACATAGAGAGAGAGTATAACTGGAAGGAAATTGGACGTTAGACTACCTGAGAAAGCTTTGTTTTGTTGGTTTTGGAATATTTGTCAAGATTAGATAATATGCACCAAGATGCGCACACGTTTCAAATCCAAATCAAATATCTCAGTAAAGCTTTAAGTGCACATCTAAATGCCAAAGGATTTCTCTCTGTTCCATTTACAAACAGGATCTTATCCAGAAGATTATATTTATTTAATCAAGAGTCCTAATATTATCACTGCATCTGCTGTCTGGTAGATTTTGCAGTTTTAGGAAACTTAAGAGCACTGCATGACCAGAAAACAAACAGACTATAATAAGTGTGGTTTGGTTATCTGCAAGGTGAAAAGAAGATTTGGCTTCTGGGGATAAAGTTGGTTTAAAAATGTTTTGGCAATTATTCGATGCAACCTCCATTTAAGGCACAATGTATATCGATTATGGGGACCTACTGGCCTGAGAATGAGTCGGTTATACTTCTACAGTAACCTAGATAGGACAAACTAAACACTGGCTCTAGATGCTAAACGTGCTTGGCATATGGGAGAAGATTCAATTGGTTGAAACCAGCAAGGGGCTGATAGTGGTGGTGTAGTGGTCAGCATTGTTGCCTCACAGCAAGAAGGTACCGGGTTCGAGTCCCGGCCCGGGGGCCTTTCTGTGTGGAGTTTGCATGTTGTCCCCGTGTCTGCGTGGGTTCTCTCCAGGTACTCCGGCTTCTGACATGCATGGGGATTAGGTTAATTGGTTAATTTAAATTGACCGTAGGTGTGAATGTGAGTGTGAGTGGTTGTCTGTCTCTATGTGTCCTATGATGAACTGGAGACTTGTCCAGGGTGTACCCTGCCTTTCACCCTAATACCACTTTCACACTGAAATTAGCGGGTCGACGCAGGATTTTCTAACCCGCGTCGACACGCCTCGGATCAGTATTTGCGCTCTTTCACAGTGCCAGCTGATGCGGCTCTGACCTCCAGCTGTGAGAGCTGCATGCCTGTTTTTTCCTCCCTCCCATACGTCATCGCGTTGACAACGTCATCATTACAGAACACTGTGAGGTAAACAGTGGACAGCACGGACATGACCACGTCACATGTTAATGTTGTTGTTCCGTGCGTTACAATTTTGTCCCTTGTGCAAAGTGTACAAACCCAGCACAGTACTAGTACTAATACTAGTACTAATGCATACTGTCATGATCAGTAAAAAAGGTGTGTCAGATCACTGTACAAATATAAACATGGTCGCGTGGTTCACACTGGGATTCCCCGATTGGTGGGATTTCCCCAGAACGATGTAAGACTAAATCACAATCATGTGCTCCTATAAAAGATGATGTCGCTACACATTTGATTTGTTTGATTAAATAAAATATCTGTCCTTCAGAGATCGGTCTCTGGAGCTCAACAGGAAGACTGATCTTATAAGTGATCAGCTCTGCAGCTCTGGAGCTTCACACTGACAACCTGACATGCTGAATCAGAACGTGACAGACAGATACATCAACGTCATCGGGTAAATAGCGAGTCGACGCGGGTCGACGCGCCTCGCCTTTCATACTATGGCTGATCTGAGCCGATAAACTCCCAGGTCGATTGGCGGATCATTGACCCGCGTCAAAATGCTGTGTCGACCCTTTCACACTGCACGGAAAAGTGCACAGTGCATTTTTTTTTCGTGCAGTGTGAAAGGGGCTTAAGACAGCTGGGATAGGCTCCAGCCTCCCCCCCCCCCCCCACGACCCTATGTGAGGATAAGTGGTAGAAAATGGGTGGAAAGATGAAATCAGCAAACTCAACACTAAATGCTGCCAAATCCTACACACTGCACCTTTAATTTACCAATTCAACTATAAAAATGTAATAGATTTCTCAGCTTTATACCTGACAGCTAAATGTCTTTTGACATACCAAATATGTTTAGTTAACACATCTGAAGATCCTTGTAAGGAAATAACAGGACTCTATATTGTAAACATTAAACTTTTCTATCAACTGTGGTTTACCCTCAATTGTGGCAGGCTTTTCAGCCGGTCCTTGGACGTCTGAGACGGCATGCCTATGACAACCTTCACATGTGCTGGGTGAAGGATCTGCTTCTTGTCCTTGTCGACCACACACTGAGCTGCCACCAGGACGCCACGCTGGCTGAGCAGAGCCCCGCTGCAGGCAAGGTACCAGAATGTGGACTGCACCGAGGCGCCCTGCTGGGCAGACATGACCAGTCCACGGGGCTGGTGCGTGCTGGCAGTCTGATCAGGACTTGAGCGGATATAGACGGCTGCATGCCATGGCCATGGTGTGCCTGTGTGGTTGTGCGGACTGGAAATGTCAAATTTGCCACAAACTGTGGAAAAAAAATGAAAAAGTATGTCAAAAATGTTATTTCATTAACCAGTAAAATATTTACAAAAATCTTTCACATAAATTCCAGGTAATGCTCATGTGAACAATTACTTTACCTTTTTTCACAGGCCATAAATTATTAAACATTTAAAGGACAGAAATGTAAAGTTTTTCACATGATTACTGTTGTGAAATGTTGCACTTAAAATGGCACGTGGTTCACATTACAAAAACATCATGGTTTGGCTTAAAATAAGTATGCTTGTAATGTGCCACAGGCCTAAGCTATGGATGTGATGTCATGTTTGTGTGTTCAACATTTCATCTGTCAGAGGTCCAAAGTAGGGAACATGCATATCTGTTTTTTTTAATTCACTTCACAAGATGGGTCCAGTCTCACCTGGTGAGCAAGAAACATGGCGTCCGCTCCACCTGCCAGACTTCAGACAGGTGCGTTGGGAGCTCCCTGTGTGGCGGTAGAGCGTGGAGGCACACTTGTACTCGATTGTCGTGTGGACCGGGTGAAAGCCACGGGGAAGATCCATGAAGGCATCGTCATCTTTATTTAACTGTTTATCCAATCTAAGCGGAATAAAACCAGCTGATAATAAATCATGCATGTTGTACCTGGACGATAGGTGGATTCTTTGGTCTGGATTCTCTCTGTGGAAGAGAAAAAATATTAATAGGTCCTTATCTGCAAACTGCTAAATTGTTAATTTCCTATACACAAAATCCACATACAATGCAGTTGGAAGGCATTTTATGTCATGTTTTGTATGACTCTTAGTATGAAATGTTGCCTATGAAAATTTAAGGCACCATATGCGGCTAGCATGAAATTGGTAGCTTTAAGTCGACTGAATAATGCAAATACACACAACACAACATCTAAGTGGCTACCTTGATCTCAAATGTGGCCTCACAACACTTTGTCGCACAAGCTCAGAAATTTTGGGCTCTCGACATGCTGTAGGGGAAAGTCAAAGCCACTATTAATGTACAATAATCACCATTACATAATCTATTTATTTTCAGTATCATGAAAAATTGTGAGCAGAAGGGTAAGCTATTCAGAATAAATAGGAATAAAAGATAAGGGACAAACACATTAATAATATAAAAAAATCAACACCATTGTTGCTTAATCTTTACAAACAAATGGCATTGTGTGTTCTAATTTCTAAAATGTTACTTTTTATATCAGGTTATGTAAATCCCCAGCTAGATTGGCCTGTCACATAAACAAATAGTAAGACTGTAGCATGTTCATATCGACATGATGTGGAAAATGGGCAACTTCAAACCCTATTTTTCAAAAAATAGTTACCTCTCACACACTTGGGCGGCCTGCTACTCCAGGATCCATTGGAGAGGCAGGTAGAGCGGTGGTTTCCATTCAGAATATAAGGCTTTTTACAGGAAAACTCAATGGTCTCTGCACCTCCAGCCATGTCAGGAGCAGGTCTGTGGTGGCCACTGAGCAATGTGGGTGGAGGGGAACACCGAACTCTGCTTGTTTGGCCTGTATGAGTACATGATTGAGAGAGACAAGGAACAAACACCCACAGTAAATACTTTATGTGGCTTCTACACTGTACACACTTCTGAAATGAAGAAGCTACTGTGTGTATATATATATATATATATATATATATATATATATATATATATATATATATATATATAAGAAAGGTCCTGGCGGAAATAATAATATGGTACGTACAATGGAGGAAGTGCATATCATGATGTGTACATGATCTGTGCCTACAAGTAGTATGTCATGCATGGAGATTAGAATCAAACATACATTTCTAATATTTTTCATATAGATTCCACATAGTAAACTACCATATCCAAAATAA
Source organism: Synanceia verrucosa (assembly GCA_029721515.1). Lineage (NCBI taxonomy): Eukaryota > Metazoa > Chordata > Actinopteri > Perciformes > Synanceiidae > Synanceia > Synanceia verrucosa. The sequence goes on from CM056549.1 coordinate 26,674,654, forward strand.
GAGCAACACCACATACTATAATGCAATATAGTCCATCACTGTATTCAATGACATGAATCAAAAAGAGCAAAAAGAATCAACTGGACTTCCTTGAGGTTTGTTGAAGACGTTTCACCTCTCATCCAAGAGGCTTCTTCATTAAAGAGATGTGAAACATCTTCAACCAACCTCAAGCAAGTCCAGTTCTTGCTCTTTTTGTTTTACCTCAACCTGGATGACTATGATTGCATTTTGTTATTTTGTATGATGTGTACATCCCATTCATATCACTAACAATGATTGCACCTGCCTGGACTTTCCTGAAAAGTCAGAAAAAAGCCATCTAAGTTGTTGTAGCCATCGGAGGAGAACAGGATGTGTAAGAGGTTCCCAGAGCTTTTTATTGGAGGAGGCAGCTGATCCCCACAATACCGGCCAATCACAGGAGAACTCAGATCGTCACCATCTCGCACTTCAACATAGTCATAACGGCAGTTGTGGTCAGGCTCCAGACTGAGCTGTGAAAACCTGCAGCATAAAGAAAAATGAAAACAATGAAAATGTAGAAATGATGATCTTCTATATATGGGCTCATACAGAGCTGTCCAGGGCTTATAAAGACTCTATTTACATCTGACAAAATTTTTCTATTTTTTTGTTAGTTTATTTTTGTCTAACCACACCAAAACCATTTTTGAAAAGTCCAGACTCAACTCTTTCACAACTGTTTCACAACTGCTTTAACTATAGCTGACAGGATGAGCTGGTCTAAGGCCAATTGCAGATTGAGCAGAATAGCATTCAACACACTAAAATGAAACATATCCATTATTTTGGCCTCTTTCAAAAAGCAGGATTCTGAGTTAACTGCACTGAATAATATTCTCATCACACTAACCCAGTTATTTGGCAGAGTTTTGTGAGACACTGTTTATAAATTGTATGCCACAGAGAAGCTTTTTGTATTGAACTCATGTTTTATACTTCTTTGTTATTCTATGTGAGTATTGTGAGCTTTTGACACCAAGTCAAATTCCTTGTGTGTGCAGTGCAAGCACACTTGGCAATAAAGCTCTTCTTGATTCTTCAGCTGAAAGTAGCATCTGTATAAACTTTGGTAAACCTCACCCTGGCTACAGCCTACTATTTGTCTGACTCAGTGGATGCAAGCCTGCCATTGGCCGATTATTTCAGCCAACTTACTCTCTTATCTATTCTGCAAAGGCACCTGTCCTGCATCCTGTGCTCCAGACTGGAAATAAGCACGGTACGTCCCTTTAATAACAATATCAGTTTATGGACTTTACAAATAAAAGACTGCCAGTTTTCTTCTACTTGATTACCTTTCCATGTTTGTTTCATTCACTTGACAGCTTAAAAAAAGTGACCAACCTCAGTTCAATACTGCTGTCTCTCTCCACTTGGACAGTCCATTCACATCGGGCATTTGTTGGGTAACTCTCCATGGCTATGTGACCCTGAGCCCGCTGAATGACGCCTCCACATGCTACCCACAAGAGAACCGCAATTACTTTCACTCGGCAAATTCATGCTCTCTCTCATCAAATGTGTTTTTATCGCAGTGGCACTGGATGTGTATTTTGTTACTTTTGCAAGCAGGATCAGTAATGTGGCATGCTGTGTAAGGGTAAGAAAAAAACAAGATGACAGGATCCAACCAGTCACTTTAATAACCATGATTAGAAACATCATGCTGGTAGTCATGCTGCCATGTGTATTCTTCAAAAGGAATAAAAAATGGAAAACAAGCTGTTGAAAATTCTACAAATTGATTTCTGTCAGTCCTTACTACTAACAGAGCTGAAATGATGGTTTGAGTGGGCATGAAATGATTAAAGGTTTTAGAATATTTTAGATTTCTCAAAACCTTTGTACACCAGCCCTTAGCAAAGCAGTATTAAAATAATGCTGCCTCTTCCAATTGAATGCTTGGCCTCTTGATCCTATACTGACTCTAAGCAAGTTGTTGAATTCCCCCGGGGTATGCAAAAATAATACTGGAAAAATAAAGTGAAAAACAGGACTGGCATGCAGTTAAAGCTGTTTGTTTTCCTCTATTATTTGCATCATTTGGTTCAAATTATTGGTAACTGCTGTAACACAACGTGATAACTATATTTTCAATTCTTCTTCAATGTCAATATTTTGGTGAGCATAAGCTACACCTATGACTGTGGTTCTGGCTTGGCTGAAAACCAAACAAAAAAGCATTATCACCACCAGGTGTCCTTATGGAGTATTACAAATGTGGGTGCAGCAATCAGAAAACTCTGGACCACAGACTTGTCTATGATTACAACCTAAAACGAGTTAATTGTGAATTAAAAATGAAATGGAATTTAAAGTTATTAAAGCTCTAAAAGACGACCTAAGCCCATTTCAAAATTCATATATTCCAATGGTCTAAGAAAAGAGTGTTTAAACTCAACCTGGTGATGTCAGAGGCTATATAAAAGTGTGTGACTGCTCCGTAGACAATTAATTGAGAAAGATGTTCTAGACAACACTGATAGAACAGAGGGGAATGCTCTATGAGTACATCTTCTGAGAATGCTGCAATAGAATAAATGTCTGTGTAAGAGATTCAGAATATTGATGGAGCCTTACAGCAATACTGCATTTAAGCAATGTCACTCACTTTTACAGTCCCCTCCACTCCAGCCTTGGCGACATTCTGTGCAGTATTTTCCATTGACAAAGAAGTTGTCATTGGCTTTCCATGTTCCATTGTGGCAGGTTTTACAATTCTCAAACAGACTGCAGCCTGGCAAAGACAGGATGAAGTTGGGGTGTTTGTTACGTCATGAATATCTAAAAGGGATATCGAGAGCATACCTGGGTGGATGATGCAGGGGTCACACTGATCAAGAGCATTGCGGCAGCAGGGCACAGTGTAGCCGACCTTTGACCCTTTTGAGGGGCACAGACACTGGATCAGCTGGTACTCACAACATGGGCGACACATGGCGCTCCACTCAGAGCTCGGACAGTCGTCCGCTGTCAGGGGTGAGGAACCAAAACAAAGAACAGAGGTATTGGGGACAGTGTTTCAGCATTTTTGTGGGGTGTCCAATTCATAAAACAAGCCATTCAGATTTTGCTGCCCTTCCTATGTCACATGCAGGCTCATTAAAATACTATATTACACCACAGCTTGAGACACACATTCACAAAGGTGCACCATATTTTTCCACTAGCCAGTCAGAGCTGACTGGGATTTTTTTTCAGGAGGAGGACAGGAGCTAAAACAGTGTTTCAGACAAGGTATATTCAGACACACTATTTCTAAAAAAATATGTTGATGCTTATTCAACCCTATAGGTCATATTTGTGTGTGGTTATACATATGTAGTGGACGGGGAAGAGATCAGAGATGACAAATGACTGGACAAAGTGTCGAGCTTTGAAATCCATCCTGGCAGGTGATTGTGTGGTAGAATGATGATGCTACAGAGCTCAAGACAAACTGTGTTCTGTTAGTGAATCAAATCTATACTTTGTGAACTTTGACTCACAAGACGAAGCATTGAGCAGCTTGGAAGCAGAGAGGTTGAAATAATTCCCAAAACCTCACTACAGAGGCCAAACCAGAACGTCTCTGGCTAAACCTTATTTTAAATACATACAAAACAGCAGTGCAAAATTGACTCAGGATGAAGCTCTCAAGGGGATACTTGTGATCATCCCAGATTTAATTCTACTGCTCAATATTTATGGATTTATGTGCTAAATGAAACATCCAGATATTGAACCCTCAATGATATCTCCAATATCTCCATTAATTGGCAAGAGAAAGGGTTTGTAAACAAGTCATATGTTACTCTTATTTCAGTGAGGCGTGCAGAGTCTGCTGGATGAACTGAGACACGTCGTAGCAGTAGAGGTGACTCATCGTCATGAAATAACTCAACAGTTACTCAGCAGTTAAGTTCCTGTGAAAAGTCAGCAACATGTTTCAACAAGAGGCCATATGAGGTATAAAGACGGTCTAATATTAGAGCAGCGTTCAATAACAACAGCAATTTGTGTCTTTTCCTTACCTTGTGGCCATGCTGTTACACAGAAACAGAGAATTAGGAGGAGGCAGAAGAGTTTGAGGTCCTGAGGAGTTGACACTCTCCTCATGAGGAAAGTGGGCATGTCGGCTGCAGAGCTGCAGCAATAATACTCCAAAGACAAGAAAGTAGCACTACAGCTCAGTGTTGTTTCCAGATTTTGCTGTCGTCTCAAAGCTCTGACGTAAGCTACGGGTGATGAATTCTAACCATCTGAGCATAATGGACGGAGGCCTGGCTTAACCCATTCCTTCCATGATGCTCCTGTTTCTCTGCTCTCGTTGGGAGTCAAGAGCGAATGCTGCATGCTGAATAGTAACGGGGGGAATACTTGTTGGCAAAGGAAGTGGAAAGTGCATTTGAGGGGAAAAAGACATGCTAATGAGGAAAACAGGGAAGAGTGATGAAGGAAGGAAGAAAAAAAACACTAAACATCTGTCAGACTACAGAAAGGTTTCAAGGACAGAAAGGGAATCTCTCTTTATAGATACGTATCTGTAGGTGCATCAAAGCCAAATGTGTGTACCAATGCTTCATCATACACCAGCTGTCACGCCGGACACGACAACTTCTCAGTAGACAGATAACAGATGTCTTCTCTGTGAAAAGTTTATGGCGTCAGGCCACATACATTTGCCAGGAGCAATGAGGCTGACAGGATGGTCACAGTCCATTTCATGCACAAGGTTGCTTTTCCATTACCTAAGCCTTTACTGAGGAGTTTCAATGCTTTCATATCTCTTCTCTCATCTTTTTTTCACTGTAGCAGGTTGGAATCAGGTTCAAGACAGATTGAGGCTGAGCGTTTTACATGACTTCAACTGCTGCTTGTAAAGACTGTTGTCTTTTACTTTTTGTGATTTAAAATTGTTATCTGATATTTTTATGCTGATACTAAGGCAGATTGTGGATTGCAAAATACATGGCGTGCTTGAGAGACTCTGGGACTTTTGGTTTGCTAGTTGCTTTAAAAAAACATCCACTTGACGTGCGTACATTGGTCCTGTTCTTGTGAAAACGACTTGAGCAACAACAATCTGGAACAATAAAATGCAGTCACAAAAGACAAATAAATAATTTTAGAATGTATCTTTCTTTATCTATATGTTTGGCAGCTAGTGTGAAAATAAATCTAGCTTGACAGTTTGACTTGTGAGCAACATGCTGGGGGAGTGGGGGAAACAACAAATTACAGATGTGTCAAAGAAAATGAAAGCTGTACTTAGTGGTGTTCATGCTAAGTATAGACTTACAGTAGCTATTATTTTCAATTGGAATTATTATTATTATTATAAGTGTGGATACACTATTTCAACCCACACCCTTTTGTAAGTGTTTCAGGATCAGAGACCTCCAGCAATTCCTTTCATCTAAAGAAGTGGTGAACACTGTGGAGCATTTAGCAGCAGACACATTTTTTCAGGAGACCAAAACAGATAGGAGAACTAATTATGATGTGCCTTTATCTGTGTGGACAGAAACACTATTTTACTAACCCTTCAGGGTGCAAATAATAAGTTACAAAGATCTGTACTGAAAAGGACAGGAGACATATATATTATATACATACACTTAATTCAATAATGCAATATCATAATCAAAGTTAAATAACTAAACAAACTGGAACTACTGTAATGAACAAAAGAAAGATTAGAGCAGGTAGAAAGTAAGGCCAACATGGGTGCTAAAATAATATTATATCAACTATTCTAATCTTACACTGTCTATAAAACACCAACCTAAAGAAACTACAACTAAGGCTAGGGAAGTGATGCCACTTTGGGAATGGCAACAAAATAGGCTACTATATATCATATTACATACAAAGGGAGGGCCATAGCAGAAAACACACCTGTGTAACACAGCGCTCTGGCTCTGGGGGACACCGATCAGGTAAGGAAAGATATCCTTGGCTTGGGATTGGGCCAGGGTGGGTCTTTGTCACTGAGCACAGGGAGACCGAGTCCAATATCCCGAGTGACATAAGCAAATTTTATCATTAACGTTATTTCATCTGTTTCCATGTTATTGGGCAAGACATGGTTTGGTTTATATCAGCTTGCTGAATGTGCAGCTCCTCGTTCCTGCCTGCTGGAAAACCATCTCAAGTCTACTACGACCAAAATATGAAGAAAAAACCACAAATAACTACCAAAACAAACAATATAATCAAATGCACAATTTTCATAACCAATGAATAAATAAAAGTAAGCAAACCATTGTCCAAAGAAATAAACAATTTACTAATTCAACTTATTTGTCTAGTTGCATATGCCAATTATTATGGGACCCCCACCACATAAGCATCTGATTGCTAACGCTAGCTGCATCAACCTATTTTTATGTGATTTTCTTTTTGGATCAGTGTTACAGCTTGTTTTACTGCCCTCAAGTGGCCAAAACACATCAACAGAAGTGGGTTTAAATGCATTTTGTCTCAAGGCTGAACACATTAAACTACATGAGAAAATATATTTAACAGGGGTCTTTAGAAACATAAAGCAAGCAACCCTCATTTCATTTGCTTTGATGCTGTGTTTTAAATGCGTATTTAAACATGTATTAACTGAAAATGTGACATTAACTCATGCATCGACAAAGTGACATTTTGACCATCACTTTGAGCCCACGTGTATAAAGGGACATGGCTGACTACTTGAAGCCTTTGAACTGTCTATCATTATTGGAAGATTTCGCCTCATCCTGTCATGTTGAACCTGACCCAAGCAGACATGAGAAAGAAGGGTGAAGAGCGGGGGGATTATGTATGACACACTTATAAAACTTTCATTGGTATCACAAGGCCACAATCACTGTTGAAATGAGTTCTTGACATCAGAGACTAGTGTCTTTTGGTACATGCAATTGCCCATGGTGCTCTGTTGGCTATATTTAGCCCCACCCCCACCCCTGCTCAGAGAACACTGAGCCCAGAAACTATCATCCTGCCCTGCTCTAACATCCATTAACCTTCCTCACCTACATCCAACCCAGACAGGGGACATCTCACTGAAACCCATCATCATAAAAAGGCCCCAGAATTACAACATTAAAGAGGACCACTTGTTTTGTTCATCATTATTTCTGAGGTTAATATACTGCATGTGCACTACTATCATCTTGTCCACTAGTGTGATTGGTCAAATGCACCAAACTCTGCTCCATCTCAGTTCTAACAAGCCCTAACAAGCAATTCAGAGTTTTTACAAAAACCTGAAGCACATGATCCACTTCCTGGAGCTGTATTTATTTTTTATTTCCAGCAAGCTGCGCTAGTGCTGTTTCTTATTTGTCAAACAGCAAGCTGACGGTCAAAGATGTCTAGGTAGGTTTACATTCATCATTTAAGTGAATTCACACCTCTATCACACAAGTAAAATCCCTCTGTAGAAAACATAAATATGTATTATAAATATGTATCCAAACTATGCATGATTAATCTGACCAGAAATGTCAAAATATCACACTTTTCATCGTTAAAGCACAGATAGAAAAACACCATCTTCATGTTATTTTTATTTTAAGTGAGCGCCATGGCTCCAATTTAAATGTTTGAAAGTCAAAGTTTTAAAAAGCCAGTTTTGAAGACAAAGAGGTACCTGGTGTGTCACGCTAGCAGGTGACTTGTGCAAACAAAATCTTTCCTTTAGAGACAAAAGGCTTGTTGTATGTCAGCCCCATTGACACAAGCGTTTCAGATTACCTAGGTCAGGTTATCTAGGTTTCCTGACTACAGCATAGTACAGAACCTTGTGTCTTGATTATAGCCTCAGTCTGATTAAAAACACCCCCCATGAGTAAAAACATAATTTGTTTGTCCCTCACTCTGAACCATAACAGACACCCATTAAATTACAATTATTTCATTTTTAAAATCATTGTAGAAACAGGCCACTAATGCATGTGAATATCTGTAAATAATATACACACCTACATAAATACAAATCAGTGATTCCATGTGTGCATCACTTCAATTAATAATTCTTCAGATGTTACATTACTTCACATTCTCAAACCACACATAAAAGTTGTGGGTTTTTCTCAACACAGTTGAAAGTAGTTACACTCCTATGTTGCTTTTCTCTCCCGGTAGCAGTTTTTCCTTGTCTGAGTCTGATGGATCTTTGTGGGAAGCCTTCTTCATTTCTACACTTTTGACCCAAGTGTAGGCAGACGAGCCCCCAAGAACCATCATATTACTGGTCCACCACAGCAGGCTTTTGACGGAGGAGTTGTACACCACTGCAATGACAGTCTGCGCACATGCCTTTGCTGTCCCTGAGACGTTGTGTGTGAGTGGACTGGTGTACTTTATCTGGAGACCAGTGACGTAGCCAATGGCAAACCCAAATACCCCTCCGAGCGTCATCATGCTCCAAAACCTGAGGTCGCTAAGTCGGCTGAAGCTGGCAAGGCGACCCACGTCTCCAAACACAATGATGAGTGGGAGAAAGAGGACACAGGCATTCAAATTGTTGTAATAGGACAGCCTCCAGATGTTTCCCTCCACTGCCGGCATCACTTTCTTGGTGTAGATGGCATTCAGAGAGACACAAGCGCTTGCCAACACGCCAAAGATGACGCCCGTGTAGGAGAGGGACCCCATCACACTTTCCTGGTCCACGCCGAGCCAGAATCCACCTGAGGAACACACACATGCAGCCAGTTTAGTACTGCTGTTTGATAAAACATCAGACTACACCAAAAACATAAAAACAAGTTTGTTAACCCTTTTTTATCTAGCCCCATTGGGAGGAATTCATCCACCACAGCAGCATAGAGAAATTACAGTAATAAAGAAACATTAAACAACAGTAATGACATATTAGAATATAATAACTGCAATAAATATCCCCAATATGTACTAAATAAAAAAGAAAAAATATCTTAATTGCAAATGAAATGTTAATTAAACACAATTATTAGATAGAAATGTATTTTTACTATTTGTAATGTGGATGTGACCTGCAAAAATAGACTTAAAATAAAAAAGCAGTGCAAATTTGTTGTGCAAAAAATAGTGCAAATAAAGTATGTGCATGTAGGTTATTAAATGATCTTCTTTTGATAACTAATAGCTAACTAACATCGCAGTGCTTCGAGAAGAAGCATGTCAAGAATACTTGCCATCCAGAAAGAAAGAGAATGAACATACCTAGTATGATGCCACAGCACAGTAAAGCTTGCAGTGACGTGGTCTGCTTCAGGATAACGTATGACAGCAACACATTGAAGACCGTGCTTAGCGACCGGCCGACTGTGTAGAAAGCCACTCCGACATATTTCAGGCACAGGTTGTTGAAGGTGATCATGCAAATGAACACGACTGACAGCGGAAGGACCTCCCGGGACGTCTTCAGGTCGAATTTGACCGAGGGGAAGTCGACGAGTCTTGGGCACAGTTTGGACAGAAGCTGCATGAGCCAGCACAGTACAACAGTGACCACACACTGGAAGAAAGTGACGAATAGTGGCGCGTCCAAGTCTCTGTTTTCTAGCAGATGGTTATTGACGAACACCATTGTTATTGAGACAAACCAGTAGGTTGCAACCACAGCTCCTATCCTGGTAGCCCGGAAAAAGAAAGTCTCGTCGCCTCCCTGCTGGCCCATTGTTTCCGCGCCGACTACAGCCATCCTTAAAATGCTGGAGCGTTTGAGTTGTGCCCTGTTCATGATAACAGAGACAGAGGGACAACCCAGGTAAATAAAGACACACCATTTACATGAGCTAACATGAAGCCATTGGTCACTGCTAAATGTGGCATACAAACACAAGGACTGTCTTCCGCAACAGCAATAACAATACGAATTCCCGTTTGTTTTTTTCAGAATAAAAGCTCGTCGCCGCAAAAGTAATTCCACAGCTCAATGCAAATTTGTCGTATCTTAAACAGACTACAGAAGGTTAGGTAAAACGTAATCTATAGTTACTACACCGAGTAAAAAGACAAAAAGATAGTTATTGACGAACAACATTGAGACAGACGTAGCATCGAAGTAGCGTCTGTGTATAGGCGCCGACGAGACGCGTGGCCGCCATCTTGGAATGGTGATACGCTCCACTCGGTGTAATCAGTTTGACTGGACCAATGAACTATCAGCGCGTTCATAACAGTACCTTGCTAAATACCACTGATTTTCACGTTTTTGTCATATGTGTCGCTATAATCCCCCGATTTCATATTTGCTATATTTGCCCGTTTAAGCAGGAGCATGCTGCACATCAGCACGGCGTTCTGTCTCCTAGTGTTTAAGTTCTCTGTGCTCTGTTTTATGTCTGTGCTCTGTCTGACTCCCCACTCCAAGATGGCGGCCGTAGTTCTCGCCTCCCAGCAGCCAATGCTACGTCCACGTAATGTATGATGTCTATGCATCCTGGCAGCCCGCAGAACGGAAGGCTTGTCGCCTCCGTACTGTCCCATCGTTTCCGCGCCGACGACAGCGCGCTTTAGTTGTGTCCTCTTTAAGATCCCAGACACAACCCAGGTAAAAAAAATATTATGAAAATGACTTGTCATTGACGTCATTTTTTTTTTAAAGTTCACACTTTTATCTTGAAGGTAGACACGGAAGCGAGACTACAAACACCCTTGTTTGAGCAAACTTTTTAGATTTAAAGACACAATGTCTTTAAATAAATCCAAGATCGAAATATTGTCCATATTGTTCCCGATCTTTTTCAAAATCTATATCCGAGCTCTTATCAGTGAAACTAGTACACTTTTCTAGATGTTTCAGTCTGCAGTAAACCCTGCTTCCACCTTTTTTTAGAGTGTTTTTTTGGTCAGTAATAGTCTATCTCTTGACAAAAAAAATTACATTACATCATTAACCTTCATTTGACTTGGTGTAATGTTTTGTTGAAATGTTTTCATACCTTAAATCGTCAGAGGTCGATCTGTACGTGAGCATGGAGAAGGAAGTCGATCAGGAAGTGTTGTGTTTATGTTTCAGCATGCGGCAGGGCTACCCGAGGCTGTCACAGCATTCTGATTAACATGAACAGGCTGCTGGAAAAAAAAATGTTGATAAATGTTACAGTGAGCCAAAAAAAGGAAACAAATCAAGATGTAATGCTAAATCTTACCTTGTGGCAGACAGTGCATGTTGGAGTAGCCTTACCAGTCTAACCAGAATAGGAGGAGACAATACGAGTGACAAGGATGTTTATTTGTGACATCCTTTATGAAGGCAAATTAAAGTGATCATTGAATGAAGGGAACTTGATCATGCCAGTCTTTCAGGTCCAGCTGGACCTACAGTAGCTTTGGCCCTCTTCACTGTAGTTACCCCTGGTGACAGCTGTGATTAAGCCATGTAGACTGTATTTAAACACTAAGCCTTGGTACTTGACCCCCTAAGGGTAAGAATGGGCCCAGCTTAAGCAATGTTTTTTTCACAATGAAAACAGGTTTTATCTGCATAGAGAATGTGAGAATGTTTGTCTCGCCTCCAGCCTTTGATGCCCTCATAGAAAAAAAATAATAAAGCATTAAAAGAAATAAAACTCAGACATGCATAAAATATGCATAAAAGGATAGGGTTATAAAGTGTAGTGTAGAAGTGTGTGGGAGGGGATTAACCTGAAGCAGGGTTAGCCTGAAGGCATTTTTCCTCATCTTCCACCAAATAATGTTTTTAAGGAAGCACAAAACATAACACATCTTCTAAAGTTTCATTTATAGTTATACTGCATATACAAAAAATGCTGTATTTATGACACCATAGAAAAAGAAAAACATATTTTACTTTCAATTTTATCTGTTATGACACAACAACTCTACACATGTGTAGATCTAATAAGTTAAACACAGCAGGCCTATTTAGGTGGTCCTCACATTTGTGGATAATTTATTAAGTAAAATGTGGCCCACTTTGTCACTAATTTGTTGCCATATCATGCACACAGGTAAGCCAGCATTGTTGGCAGCGACGGCAAATTAATTAAACTTTCCTCTGAGACCTTCTTTTTTTGCATTTATCCATGGTTATCTTATTGAGGGTTCAGAAACTCAAGATTAGTCACCTGCAGGAAAAGGCGCCGACCATACACGGCCAAGTGAAGTTTTAAAATCCTAATTACATTTTAAATATAATTGTGCAATTCCATTAATGGGTAGTATTAAAGTGAAATGTATGTTTCCATGTAATTGTTTTCAAAGCCAGAGAGGGTCACTGCAGAGGGGCTAAAGAGCTGCAGGTTTCAGACCCTAACCAAGCCTAATTTTGAGCCATGTGAAAAAGGCATTATTTTGCTTTGTTTGGATCAGTTATCCTTATTTGCCCAAACAAGCCCATTCTGTCAGTCTTTGTGATTCAAGGTCTTTTCTTCCAGATAGATTTTGATGTAATTTCAGATACTACCTTTTGTGTTTGTATGGGTATATTGATGGTAGAGTGCCTAATCTTTGGGTTTTATGTTGAAGAGGGGAAAACAATGTTTGAAGATGATGTGCATTATAGGCCTCATGCACCACCACTGACATATTTCTACTGTACTAAAGCCTCAAGACAGTAGGTGGCGGCAGATAATCAGTGTTGATTATGTGGCAATGACAGGACCATGAACCCAAACACCTGACTCAAAGGCATGTTGTATAATCAGCAGCATAATCATTTTGTTTTTTAGTAGTGAATAAAACAACACGTCATGTATAATTTTCTATTTAATTTTTTCACAAACACATAAACACCTCTAAACGCCAGAACACAGTTACATGTAACATAAAGTTGTCTCCTATTAAATCACACACTAATCTTTGATGTCTTGTCTGTTCAATGTCTGAAGCTTACGATGTGAGGACAGACAAGAAAGAATCATGGACACTGGGATCCCAGAGGACACTCACACTCACATTTAGAATATTTTCTTATCTCTAAGCATCTGTTGACTGCCTTAAAACATTCATTTCTCATATATGCATTTCTTTCACTTGTAGCTAAAAGTGAGTTAAAGAGTTGAACTTGTGCTTCACTATCCTGTTCAGACTTTACATGACAGTTTCATAAAGAAACTCTGTCTCTCTGCCTTCATTGCTCAGTTGTAAGCTTGCTCAGTTGCTGGAAAATTGCTCTAAGTGAATATTGTCTGTTGCTGTCAAATTTTCTGCTACAGCACACAGCAAGTCACTCTGCTGGTGCACCAGTGTTGGCTTCTCAATCGGCGAGCATTGGCGTGGACTTGTGCAGTATAATATGCTCTCAGCAAGGATGTAAAACTCCATCGTCCTTAGAGAACACAAAGGCAGTATTTGTGCAGTCAGACATGACAAATATAGCAAATCCATCAGGGGGTCCCTGACCCCTCATTGTACTCCTTTTTGCTCAGGCTTTGGTGGGGGGAATGCACCACTGAAACCAAGCTTGCTATTCACTGACCCCGGCGATCTGGGGACATAGCCACACTTAATTAGAAAGCATAAAGAAATAATGAGGGACGATGTCACTGGTGGTATTTTGAATCATGGAGGAGCATCTACACTGCATGTTACTGAAATATACATAGGAAACGAGTAGCAGTGACAATAAAGATGAATAGAGTAATTCATGAATACAGCACAAGCTTCAAAGATGTTGTCTTACAGTCCCTCGATACCAGAGGATTTTGCCTGTAATTCCTTGTCTGAAAAATTATCTTGATCATTTTAAATGGATGTGTTTATGTTCTTATTGCCCACCCTTTTTCTTCAGTAAAAACATGAATATGTGCTTATTATTTTGTTTTGAAGAACAAAATAGTAAGATACACATCAGATGACAGACTTGCCTTCACATGCCACATACAGTATCATGTTAAAGATGTTTATTCTGAACTTTCCTCTACATTGACTTGGTTTGAATTTGGCACGAAGGTCAAGGATAAATTTGCCATGATATGACTTCATACAGTAGTCGATGTATTACATTATGATGTTGTTTAATGCAACAAGGTTTTTGTATCACTCGGGTGGAGTCAGGCAGTGTAAACATTCAGGGTTCAGCTGGAACCGGGAGGAGGGGACTTTATTCCATTCACTAGCTCATTCCATTCGCACTATTTTTAGGCCCTTTGAGGTAACAAATGATAATAATGATAATCAGGAAAAGAAGTCACTGTTTTCCTGTCTTCATCATTCTGAAACAATACCACAACAAATGTTTCCCCAGTCATGCTTTTGCTCCATTTATTTGTCAGTTCAGTCAGAGAGACCCAGCTACTCACCAGCCCTGGTAACAGATGGCTTCCTATGAACCTTTTTCCCTGCAAAACATTTTACATATCCTCCAGAGAACACTTTTTACCACAGAAAGTGAGCTATTCTTGCATTAGTTTTCGAAATAGAGATAATGTTTTGTGAAAACAATAATGTGCAACCTGTGTCCTATTGTAACAAAGATATTAAACGAAAGCCACATATCATCATCCTAGAAAAATGGCTGCTTTATAAAAACCTAATCCATTTTTTAAACATACTATTTGGTTATCGATCACCTAACCCAATCAACTAGTGGATGATGCACTTACTCAAAAACAAGTAAATGCAACCACACAGCACTGTGATACTAAAGCAATGTAAGCATAAATAGTTTATGTTTAACTGTTCTGCTGCATAAATGTAAATATCTCTCTCAGCAACACTCATCAAATCTGTGATGGATGATAATCCAGATAAACGCTTCTTCACTGTGCTGTTTCAGAGCACCAGACATGGTCAATGTCAAGTCAAATCAATTCAGTTTTGTTTATATAGCCTGATATCATAAATTTGCCTCAACGATCTGTACAGCATATGACACCCTCTATCCTCAGACCCTCAAATTGAATCAGGAAAACTCCCCAAAAATCCCTTTGATGGGAAGAATATCTATTACAACACAGAAAAAGGCCAATAAAGCAGATGTTGTTTGACCAAAACAAACACTTCATACTGGAATAAAATGTCATCTGTTGTGTAATCATTTTTCAAAAGCTTGTCTACATGCAATGACATAACACGTAGGAAAAAAAGGTTTACAATAATCCCCAGTAATTTTGTCCTATTAACAGGAAACTACACAGCTGATATAAGCTTGTGTTCTTAGCTGATTAATTGGTACAGGGTCCAGTAAGTCAAGGAAACAGCCTTTTGCTCAGACCAAAGAGCTCCTAGAACCACTGTTTTTTTTTATTATTAACGACACTTCTATCATTAAATGAGGCCAGTGTGACTACACGTTCAGTGACACTGCATGGCTAACCCCATGGCAGTGTTGCACTGATCTATAGGTAATTGCCGTTCATAATGAAGCTTGCAGCAAGTGGGGTGAATGGGTATTAGGCCAGTGAGGCTGAGCTGTGTGGTGCAGTCCACAGGGCAGCTTAATTTCAGACACATATAATCCTCCCTTGTGGACCAAAGTTGGTTTTACTACTTTGATCTCCCTGTGGTTGTAACAACCCCTTCTATCTCGTTGTCTAGGGAAAAGAAAGAACAGGGGGTCCTCCTTATGAATGTTTTCCTTACAACTGGACTGTTATAGTAGAACAGAAAAAAACAGGTCGATGTGCAAAACATGAACATGTACATTATTTGATTGTAATAAAGCATATTTGTTACCAAAAACTAACCAACCATCAAACTGTTAATTATAATTAATAACATGAGGAGTGCCAGCTCTCTCTACCCAAAAAAATTATCTTCTATCATTATGGACCTTTGTAGCTTTTGTAATGGCACTTGTGCTGCTTTACGTTTATTTTGATTCTCTGAAGTTGGGGCAGTTAATGACATTTTCCACATTCCAGCATAATAATAAGTGGGAAATTTTCATGGAGTTAAAAATACTTGTAGATAACGATGCATTATGCCTAATAATAATATCCACAGATAGAAGTTGAATAGTTATGTGTATACTGATTTAATGAAACCAAAATAAGGCAGGAGGGCTAAAAACAGTGTATTATTACCAATATTATTATTATTATATTTATTATTATTTTACTGACTGGGAACTCAGAAATTCTAACTTCATTGTTACTTTTTTCGTCAACAAACTGTTAGCATTTCTGCTTTGTTTTACTTTGTTTTTAATGTTAGGCAATAATACAGTATTTATGTTGATATTAGCTGATAATATAGGTGAGAAGACCGGTTCCAATGTGAATCACAATAACAAACATAACCAATGTAAATACACTCAACCCCCCTTACATTTCCTTAACCCTTTAACACAGAATGTGTCATTGGCGAAGCATTTGCAAATGCACACTTTGGATTACTATAATTACGTAACGGTTTGTGCTATCAGAAACATCCAACAGTTTCTGAAATCTGACACATTCAGCTTTACAGCCAATATGGTGCCAATATTTGCTCCCTTTGGTAAAAAAAAAAAAAAAAACCCTCCTGTGTATAGTTTCCATTACATGATCTGTTTTTGCACATTTAGAGACAAAGACAAAATTGTATTGCAGCTAATTTTCAAATTTCAACGTTACCATGCAAAATCTGTTATTTGTGTTCAATTACATTGTTTTTTTCTAATAAAATTTAAACTGAATTCTTTTTTGTGTTTTTCTTCTTTTTAAAGAAGAAAAATCAGTTAATGCTGTCAATATAAATAACTACCAGATATTGTAATTTCCAAGTCTTCTGGATAAGCAAAAAAGTCCAGACAGACATTTTGAGGCTCCGTGTTAAAGGGTAAATGTTTTTCAACACAGTAGCTGACAAGATGTAAATTTGGACCAAAGCTTTGCTCTAGCAACAGAATGGCAATAGAAACAGTCTTCAGGAACAATTTGCACAAGCTACTTGAATGGATAGAAACTTAATTTTCATTTTTGTCCCTGACACATTGACTAACTATTGTTATGATAAGGTTGGATTTTCTTCCCCTCCTAATAGTACATTAACACATTCATTATGAACTTATGAATTCCATACTTGTTTCAGATGTTAAAGTTAAGATGCTGAAGCTAGCCAGGATTTCTTCACCATGATTATTTTTATTTTCGGTGTGTGCATGAGTCCACTCCCTGTGGTGATAAGTGAAGTGAAAGGCATTTAATTGCAGGGCCACTTCTTTGGCCATCATGGCACATAAAACATCCCATCCTTGTAAGACTTTTAGAGCCAAGAAAGGAGGACATCCTCCTAAAGGTCCAAGACCATAAAACATGAATGAGCTATATTCTCCCAGAATTAAATAGTGCCGTAGAGCTATTAAGAATCCCTTTAACTATTTAGCTGTCCGCAGTCCTCTTACCTCTGTAACATGACATACAGCAGCAGTATATATGCAGATGTTCTATTTGTCACTGTCAGACTGACATGTTGGCTTTGTTCAGTGGGTTGGCAGACTCCAAGCCCCTGTCATTAGAGAAGGAGACAAGTATGATGACTCATCCGTCAGTGAGGAGCAGCAGTCATATGGAGGAGCAGCATGGTAACAGCGGTGCTGCCATTTTGTTCAGTGAGGCTGTCCATCTAACCATTCTCTCTTGTACTCCTACTGCATGTGGAGGGCAGGAGTCTATCCCAGTGTGCTATGATAACAGAGGAACACTCCAGATTGGTCACCAGTCAAACAACATGACACAGACTCACACAACAACACTAGACTGAATGTCGTGGGAGTGAGGAAGGAAAGTCAAGCAAAGTCACATTAACAAAGACGGGAAATCTACAGAGAAAGGCCTTGTTTGGAGTTTATGACAACTGTAGGCAACAGGACCACATTTTGGGATTGGAATCAGCAGTTC
Source organism: Synanceia verrucosa (assembly GCA_029721515.1). Lineage (NCBI taxonomy): Eukaryota > Metazoa > Chordata > Actinopteri > Perciformes > Synanceiidae > Synanceia > Synanceia verrucosa. Next base: position 26,692,434 of record CM056549.1, read on the forward strand.
CTCTGAACTCTGCTGGGCTTTATTGTGGCTCACCACTCTCATGCTCTCAACCCTATAGCTGCCCAGCACCAAAATGCACAGACAAAAAAAAAAATTAAATATGGATGACACAGTTAAACATTTAGGATATAAACAGTAACATATAGTCCTCAGGAGTTAGGAGTCAGGAGGGAGAGAGAGAGAGAGAGAGAGGGAGAGGGGTGGGGTGGCTCTTGGAGCGAGCTATAGCCTAACAAACTCATTGAACTGTAATCCAGCACATTGTTGATAAAATATGTATGGGCCTTAAATGTGTGTGTCATAACTATCAGGCACTAGGGCCCAACATAGTAACACTAGTAGTTCACACCACTGGATGCAACTAACCTGGTGGAAATCCATTCCATAATATTTAGTCCAGCTGGGTTTCAGAAGACTCCTTTGTGAATCAGAAAAGGTCAGTAGGATCACAAAGGGCATAAAGGCCAAGGTTTGTAGCTGACATTGGCCGCCTTTCCCGGATTCAGTTAAGAGGCTCTTAGCACTAAGAGCATCTCAGGAACACATATCCATGGAGGGACGCGCAGACCTCTACTGGCTAGAAAATGGGAATCTGACTGCCATTAGGTATTGGGATGAAATCCTTGAATGCTGCTGGTGCATGAGGTCCTGGGTTCTTCCTGATGCACAACAATGCCCGGCCTCATGTGGCAAGAGTATGCAGGCAGTACCTGGAGGACGAAGGAATTGATACCATTGAATGTCCTTCACGGTCACCTGACTTAAACCCGATAGAAAATCTCTGGGACATTATGTTTTGGTAGGCACTGCCAGGTTGCTCCTCAGACTTTACAGGAGCTCAGGGATGCCCTTACGCAGAGCTGGGAGGACATGCCACAAGACACCATCCATCTTCTCATTAGGAGCATGCCACGACGTTGTCAAGCATGCATACAAGCACGTGGGGGCCACACAAGATATTGAGAAGCATTTTGAGTTTCAGAAATTAAATTTTGGAAAAATGCACTAGCCTGCCACATCATTATTTCTCTCTGATTTTCGGGGTGTCGATACAAGGCCTCTGTAGGCTGAAAACTTTTATTTCCATTAAAAGATGTGGCATCCTTTTGTTTCTAAGACATTGTCCTGCCCATATCTGTATAGCTATCCAACATCATTTTTTTTCACATTGAGATCTGATGTGTTTTCAAAGTGTTCCTTTAATTTTTTGAGCAATGTATTGTGTGTGTGTATATTGTATGTATATTATATATACGTATATATATATATACACATATATATACATATATATATATATATATATATATATATATATATATATATATATATATATATATATATATATATATATATATATATGTACATATATATGTGTGTGTGTGTGCGTGTGCAGATTCTTCTAATTTTTGTTTAAGCTTAAGTCAATGACGGGTACAAGTACAAAAATACCCATACAGGAGTTCGACTCATTTATGTGTAGTCACTGCGTGCTGACACTTTACGTCACTCAAGTGGCTTAGTGCCTCAGCAGAGCGAGGTCATGCGTAAATGAATACATAAACAGTCAGTCTTTTCAAGTACTCAAAATCAACCCTCATACCCGAAAAAAATTCCATTATGGCTCTAACAACAACAATATCTCTTACCAAGACTTCTTCTTATTTAGTGTAGACTTGTTTTTGTCATGAAAATGAAATTGCTGTGTTAGGTAGCAGCGTCATGTGTGACTGATTAAATGGTGAGTGATCGATTTGCCTGACATCAGTTGATTTAGTTTCAGCGATCCTAAGAAGGGCATAAAGAGCGCATCTGGGAAACACTCCTATCTTAGCAACCCTTCTTAGTGAAGACCTTTACTGTGCTCTTATCTCTAAAGAGTGATTATTACTTAACTCTAAAACGCAGCCAGTGTCTGTTTTTTCGGTTTGCATTTTGCTGAGGGAGGCTCCCCAACTCTCTTAAGCATGAAAGAGATTGGCTTTTTGGTCAATCACACACTGATTGGCCAAAAAGGGGAAATGCACCAAGCTGTTCTCAGTTGTTAAGTGGCCTACATCTTGCACAACAGGTGATCTGAATAACTCTCCAATCAAATCAGAGGAAATGTCGCATTCTGCAAAAATGAAAGGGGTAAAAGAAAAATGAGAGTAAGAATCAAAGAATGAGGGACTGATGCAGAGCATGTCAGTGCTGTTTCTGATGCTGCGAAGTGGCTGCGAATCAGTTATTGCATATCATTTGGATTAGATTAGATGCAACTTTATTGTCATTACACATGTACAGGTACAGAACAATAAAATGCAGTTTAGCACCTAACCAGAAGTGTAATAAGCAGTAAGTGCATGTAGAATAACTGGTGTGTGTATAAGCGGTATGGTACAACATATGAACAATATTTAGAGATGAAAACCTATGTACAGGTGAGACGATATATACAGGTGAGATAATGATTGAGGTACCATGAGCATTTTATACAGGTAGATTTGTTTGTTAAATATGAGTAGACAAAAACAGAAATTGTAACATAATTTACAATAAAGAAGGTGGGCAGATAATGCATTAGGCAATAAATACAAATACAAAGATAAAGTGAGATTAAACAGTGCAGAAATAAATACTAAGCAGTAGCTACCTAATGTTACTAAACTAATGTCATACAACTGATGCACCTGGCTGAGGGCAGGAGGGAAAACAGTCCATGTGCCGGGTGTGAGGAGTCCTTCAGAGTGCTGCAAGCTTGACATAGAAAGCACGTCTTCTGGACGTCCTCAGTGGCAGGGAGTGGAGTACCTGTGCTGCACTGGGTAGTTTTAACCACCCACTGCAGTCCTTTGCACTCTGCGACAGAGCAGCTCCCATACCACTGTGGCACAGTTGGTCAGGATGCTCTCGAGCATGCAGTGGTAAAAGTTCACCCAGTTGGCTGAAGACAGATGGTTCTTCTTCAGTATCCTCAAGAAGAAAAAGGCACTGGTGAGCTTTCTTGACCAGGTCGGAGGTCTTGGTGGTTCAGGACAGGTCCTCTGAGATGTGGGTCCCCAAGAACTTGGAGCTGGAGACATGCTTGACGGCCATTCCGTTGATGTGAATGGGATCAGTGTTTCGGCACTGGCACAGCAGATGTGGCTTTAAAGCATGTTGGCACAGCTGCTTGGGTGATGAGCAGGTTGAAAATGTCCGTGAAGATCCCATTGAGCCGCTCCGCACGTTTTCTAAGCACATATCCCGGGATGCCCTTTGGACCAGCAGCCTTGCGTTCGTAGATCCTGTTCAGTGTGAACATCAGTAGAGGAGAGTGTGAGGGGCTTGTTGTCTGTAGGGAGTGTTGGTGTGAGTGTCTTGGTGGCGTTGTCTCCATTGTCCCTCTCGAAGCCAGCATAAAAGTTGTTAAACTCGTTCAGGAATAAGATGTCCATGGCTGTGAGGGTGGGGTTACTGGGTTTGTAGTCGGAGATGGCCTGGATACCTTTTCACATGCATCTGGAGTCAGCTTTTAGCGGTGCTTGGCCTTTTTGATGCACCTCCTCAGGTTTGCCCTGGATGTGCTGTAGGCCTGTGCATCCTCTGATCTGAAAGCAGTGTTATGGGCCTTCGGCAGGAGTTGCACCTCCTTGTTCATTCATGGCTTCTGGTTGGGGTATGTGGTGATCTGCTTCTCTGTTGTGACAACGTTGATGATGGCGGTGATGTAATCCATGACAGAGGAGGCATAACTGAGAAGTAAACGTCCTCCAGTCTGTGAGTTGAAACCTGTCCTGGAGTACAGAGTCAGTCCCCACTGGCCACACATCGATGGCCTGACATGGTTGATGAGAGGTAAATATTTGGGGGTAAGGAACAAAGAAAGGTGATCTGATTCTCCGAGGTGGGGAAGTGGGGTCGCAGTGTAAGGAGAAGCCATGTTTGTGTAAACAAACAAACGTGGTCCAAAGTTTCCTGTGACAAGAAACATGCTGGTGGAATTTGGGGAGCACAGTCTTTAAGTTTGGGTGATTAAAATTGCCCACAACAATAAACGCAACCAGGTGATCAGTCTGTTGTTTACTAATGGCCGCATGAAGTTTGTTCATTGCAAACCTAGCATTAGCATCCGCTTGCAGATATGATAGTGGATGAGAACTCCCATGGCAGATAGAAAGGTCTACACTTAACCATGAGAAAGAGATGAAATGTGTTGACTTCCAAGAGTAACAGAGTCCATACACCATGCTTTGTTGACATAAATGCACAAACCTCCACCTCTGGTTCTGCTGTCTTCAGCTGATCTATCTGCCCAATGTGTATGGCATCAGACTAGCTCAATAGCAATGTCTAGAGAATCATGACATTACAGTCCAAAAGTGTCTTACTGTGGTCTTATCTCATCCGTCTTGTTCACCAAAGACTACACTCTCAGATTCCCTCGCCTTTGTTTACGATCTTGGCACTGCCTGCGAGCACTTCTGCCCGGCTGGGTAGAATGCGAAGCCTCTGATGAGCCCCGAGATGAGTTTGCAATTATGTTGTAACACAATGTGACATTTTAAAATTGTATATAGCAGTCGAAAGATGTTAACTTCCTGGAATGAAAATATGAAAATGTTGTGGGAAAATATAAATGTAGACTGTGTAAATTAAGACCTAATCATAAACTGAGCATAATCTTAAAGTGGAAATGAAAAACAACTAATGTAATATGTAGAAGTATTTTTTGTCCTCTCTTTGTTTTTTCGTCTCCTCCATCATTTCTGAGTTAATATTTCATCTGTGAAAATGAGCATGGCACACACTGCAAGTATTAGTGCACTACAAAGATTACCAGTTCACTTAGTGACTCAGTGGTTACAGAACGGCTAATGAAGCTAAAGTGCTTGTGCCCTGCACGCCTGTGTTTCCATTCCCCTGCACTGCTGCCCAAGGCCTTGGTTAATTATCTCCTTTGTTTAATATTGTTGTCACATCAGCCTTGAATATGCTGTTAGTGGGGTGAGTGAGCGCTTTGTGCTTGATCAATAATAGGACTCCTGTGTAGCACTTAAGAAAGAAAATCCTGCTTTCTCTCCTCTTGTGTTTTCCCTTTTCGATCCTCACTTTCTTTGCTGTTTTTCTCTTCTGTTTTTCCCTTTGTCTCTTTCCTGCTTTCCTGTCTGTGGAACTCTTTTTTTTTAAACCTGTGAGGTTATCCTCAAGTCAAGTCAAGTCAACTTTATTGTCAGTTTCTTCATATGCACAGGTCATACAAGGAAATTGAAATTGCGTTTCTCTCTATCCCATGCAAAGACATAGACACAAGACTGACATTTTAGCAAGACATACATTGGAGTGCAAGAGGGACCAATAACAATGTGACAAGTAAGAGTAATAATAATAAGTGATGTAGTGATAAATAACAGTTGAAATAGTAACAGTAAGAGTAATATAAAGTTATGTAGTGATAAATAACAGTTGAAAATTAACAGTAAGAGTAATATAAAGTTATGTAGTGATAGATAACAGTTGAAATAGTAACAGTAAGAGTAGTAATAAGTGGTGGAGTGATAAATACTAGATAAAACATTTAACATTGAGACATTAACATATAACATTTGACACTGAAACATTTATATTCAGAAATTATCTAAATTAAAGGACAGTTGGACAAGAAATAGACTGGTACACAAGACACAGTACAGTACAGCCCAGTCCAGGGCTTCAGTCAGGATTGTTTGTTGTATATTGCAAGGTCCAAGCAGTTCTTGTGAGGTAGTAGAGTAAGGTGCAAGGTAACATAGTGCAATTCTATAGAGTAGTCTTTCCAGTGAGGGGCAGCAGCAACAATAGGTAGTGTATGGCTTGTTGTTGCAGTGTCCAAGGCAGAGCTTGTAAGGTAGTGCAGGTAAGGTGCGAGTCACATAGTGCAGTTCCATAACAGGCAGGAGGGGATTCCTGATTCAGGGAGGGGAGCATTGATGATCTTCCTGGCTGTGTTCACTATATGCTGCAGGGCTTTCCTGTTGTAGTCAGTGCAGCTCCCGCCCCATACAGTGATGCAACTGGTGAGAATGCTCTCAATGGTCCCTCTGTAGAACGTGGTCATGATGGATGGTGGGGCACTGGCATGCTTCAGTTTGCGCAGGAAGTAGAGGCGCTGCTGTGCTTTCTTGGCTAGTGATGTGGTGTTGGTGGTCCAGGAGAGGTCCTCGCTGATGTGCACTCCGAGGAATTTTGTGCTGCTCACTCTCTCCACAGCAGCACCATCGATGATCAGTGGCCGATGTTGGCTGTGGCCTCTCTGGAAGTTGACAACAATCTACTTTGTCTTGCTGACGTTCAGCAGGACAGCAGGCAGTATCCTCTGCCTGGTTATACCTCAAAGTCCAAGTGCTGGCCAGTAACAAAGTTGTTATGGACTTTCTTGGCATATGAGTATCATTTTATCGACTTGTAGATTGATGTTGTTCTGTTGTCTTCTTTTGGTGTGTTAATAAGAGACTGAAGGCCTTTCTGTATGATCTCTTCAACTGTTTGCTGTCTGGGGTGAAGTGCCACATTGGGAGGTTTGTGATTATTAGGGTTGGCCCTCATAACCACATCAATGGCTCTTGAGGAGAAAGTGGCTGGTGGGTAGAAAGAAAGTTTATGTTGGAGACATGGTTTCAGCATTATAAACCAATTGTAAACAAACGTTGTCCAGGTCATCTCCTGTTGTAGTGAATGACAGAAGCTGACAGTAAGCATTGCCCCAAGCTGTTGGCTAGCAATTCTGTTGAAATGGTCTATACCATGATGTAAACATTGCATGGTAATTTTGTACAGTAGTGATCATATTTCTATGACTGTTCTCACACACTGTAAGACCACTTTTAATTTTAAATTATGTATTAATTAATTGTAGCTCAGTAGGTAGAGTGGTCAACTCCAGGGTTAGATCCCTAGCTCCTACTGTCTACAAGTCGTTGTGTAATTGAATAAGACAGTTAACCCTGACGTTGCTCCCTGGGCGCTTTGTACAACAGCCCACTGCTCCATTATGGGATGGGTTAAATGCAGAGGACCAATTTCATATATGTATATACTTTACCTGTACATATGTATTTGACAATAAAGATGGTTCTTCTTCTTCTAATACCTCTAATTGTGAACAAGGAGTTATGAATGCCATGAAACCTTACTAAGTTGTTTCCTGTGAAGATCGAAGTTTACTTTGGAAATACTGGATCTGAAAAAATGTGCAAAAATGAGGAATGACTTTGTATTTTGTGAGCATTCAAAACTATTTATGACAAAGCCTCACAGGAGCTATTTGGCAATTTAATCTTAACTCACTGCTTACTCACTAACTTGGGTAGATGAAAACCATCAGTGGCATCCCACAAATTTCAAGTCAAGTGAAAGTTTATTCATATAGCCCATTTAAAACATCCTCAGTTCATTAAAGTGCTGAACAGTTATGGATACAATCAGCAATCCCTGAGTACATTTTCAGGTGTCATGTAGATGATTCAGTTTCATTTCAAGATCCTTGCCCTTGCATCTGATGACGATGGCCTTATCGATCTTTCTCTCAGGTTGACTGCAGTTGTGATCAGCATATGGACAGCAAAAGCATAGTCAGCTTGGTGTTTTTTTCTGCCTCAGGGTGACTGAATGATTTTTGACCACAAGTAGGCAGAAAGAGTCAAAAACAAACAACAATAAAACACTACTAAATATGTGCCACACAGTGAATTTCTCCTTAATTTCAACTGTCACTTGAAAGAAGTCTTAAATAAACCTGGGGAGATCAGTTTTGCCTTACAGTCTTTTTCTCTTTATCCTAAATGGATGGAGCCCAAACTCATTAAGGTTTTATTTTGTAGGCCTTGGGCATCTGAGGAATAACAGCTGGTGAAACTTTATCACAGACATTCAGTTGTTTTTTAAGACCCCGTAGCACCACATTATGTAATAACACAGCATTATGTAATAAATTTTCACATAATTATGTAATAACTCCACATTTTGTAATAACTTGCTGCATTTTGTAATAAAATTCTTGAATACAATATGTAAGAAAATTATTACAAAACTTTTATGAAGAAAATAATATAATATTTGGTGCATTATGTAATAAACCATCTTAAGTGATGTCTTAATTGAAAAAAACATGATAATGTCAGAAAAACATTTTAAGCATTCTAGCATGACTCATAACTACAAATTCATTTTCAAACTTTAATTAGTCAAAACATAATCAAATATAACTCAGTTATAATAATAGAGAATGTGTTTGCATTAAACACAGGTTACAGACACTGAAAGTGCACTGAAATCAAGAGACCTACACACTTACAATTTGGATTATGTTATACATAAATACATGCTAGAAAGCAGACGAAAAACAAAAAACAAATGTAGAATTGTTACCTTCCAGCATGTGAACCGGTAACTGAACAAACCAAAAAACAAGAGTCAGATTGATTCAGGGAGAAAATGTGCCATAACCAAGTTTAATTTATAACAAAGGAGTTTAACAACACAAATTGAGGTGGTGGTAGGGATTCAGAGGTGTACCAAAGAAATGAAATCAAATAAACAAAACCAGGCCTAAATACTATTATCTTCTCTGGAAATTAAGACAAACAAAAGGCTGACTAACTAAACTACAAAATGGGCTGTGTTAAAACTATACAAGGGTGGTACAACTCCTAAACCTAGTGTTTCTATACAGCAACAAAACTGTGTGTGTGAAATGTACAGGGTACCCCCAAACTAAACTGTGTCCACTACTCACCACCAATTTTACCAACATAGGATCATGTCTGTCTAAAAGACACAGTCCGCAGACTGAAGCAGAGAGAGAGAGAGAGAGCCACGGCCCATGGACTGCATCCTTTAAAGGATTGCACTCCACAGCAATTGGCTGGAGAGCAGAGACTCCAACCAGCTGCTCAGACTGTCAGGTAGACTCCAATCAGCTGGTGATAGGTGGCAGCTCCTGCAACACAAGAGGGAGGGGGAGGAGAAAATCCTCTGCAGGTCTGTTTTCCTGCAGACACATAACACCCCCACCCATAAGAATTCAACTAATGTTGAAATTCTACACCATACTAAAATGCACTACAAACCTAGGAGCTACGAGACAAGGCGTCAGCTACAACATTTTCAGACCCTTTCTTATAAACAATCTCCAGATGGAACCCCTGAAGCATCAGTGACCATCGCATTAGCCGCTGGTTGTGGTTTTGCATCCTCGAGAGAAACAATAGAGGATTATGGTCAGTGTAAACTCTAATGGGTTCAACACTGGATGCCAGGTACACTTCAAAATGTTGCAAGGCCAACACCAAAGCAAGGGCCTCCTTCTCTATAGTCGAGTAGTTTAACTGATGCCTGTTAAACTTGCGTGAAAAATAACTCACGGGGTGGTCAATATCCTGGGCGTCCTCCTGCAGAAGTACTGCACCAGCCCCAACAGCACTTGCATCAACCTCGACCTTGAAGGGCAAAGAAAAATTTGGGGCAGACAAAACAGGACCACAACACAATAGGGCTTTCAGACTCTCAAATGATTTTTGGCACTCATCTGTCCAAACAAAGAGACGGGTGGGACTGGTCAAAGCGGTCAGTGGGGCTGCCACGGTGGAAAAGTTTTTACAGTACCGGCGAAAGAACCCGGTCATCCCCAGAAAACGCCGCAGCTCCCTCCTGGTGGTGGGCACAGGGAATGCAGCGATGGCAGCTACCTTTACATTGGCAGGACACACTCGACCTTGCCCGACCTGGTGACCAAGATAAAGGACAGTGCCTCGACCAAAGTCGCACTTGGAGAGGTTAAGGGTTAAGGATGCAGCCGAGAGACGGCAGAAAACTTCTCGTAATGTGGCCCTGTGGTTCTCCCAATCATCTGAGTAGACAACAATGTCATCTAAATATGCTCTGCAGTGTGACACATCTCCCAGTACCTTGTTTATAAGCCTCTGAAAGGTAGCAGGAGCATCACACATGCCAAAGGGCATCACTGTGTACTGCAGGAAATTGTCAGGGGTCACAAAAGCCGAAATCTCTGAAGCGCGTGGAGTTAAAGGGACTTGCCAATACCCTTTCAACATATCAAGCTTTGTGACAAATTTTGCGGGACCAATCTCGTCAATACAGACATCCATTAAAGGCAAAGGATATGCGTCAGGAACAGTAACAGCATTTACCTTGCGGAAATCTGTGCAAAATCTAGGAGTCCCATCTGGCTTTGTGTCCAGGAGACACGGGGAGCTCCATGGACTAGAGCTTGGCACTGCAAGTCCATTCTCAAGAAGGTAGCTAACCTCCTTTTTCATCACCTCCCTTTTTGCTGGATTTAACCGATAAGCATTCTGTTTTATTGGCCGACTGCAGCTCAAGACAATGTCGTGACTGATGACAGAGGTTTGGGAGGGTACATCCCGAAACAACGTAGGAAACTTACCCATCAGCTGTTCAATGTCTTTGAACTGATCACTCGGGAGATGAGATAAGTACTGGGGCAAGTTGGACAAAACCTCTGAGTTACTCAACCTTGCCCCTTGTGGTATGGTGTTCCTCATCACCAACCCATCATCATCATCATCATCATCACCACCACCACTGTCCACTTCTGAAAATGAGACAACAGTTGAAACAGCCTTCACCTCAGGAAGGGGAGTTGACTCATTTTGGTTATCTCGAGAATTATACAGTTTCATCATATTTACATGACAGACTCGGGTTTGTCGCCTGCGGTCAGGTGTCCGGATAATGTAGTTCGTCTCACTGAGCTTCTTCTCTACAGCATAGGGACCTGAAAACTTGGCAGAGAGGGCAGAACCAGACACAGGCAAAAGGAGCAAAACTTGGTCACCTGGTTGGAATGAATGGGCGACTGCCTTCTGATCATAGTGTTGTTTCATCTTTACCTGAGTGGATACAAGAGCCTCCTTAGCCAAGGAGCAAGCACACTGAAGACGATCTTTAAGTTTATTAACATACTCAGGAACGCTAACTACCTTTTTTGGAGGAGCCACTAGCTGTTCTTTGAGAACTTTTAAAGGTCCCCGTACTTCATGTCCAAACACCAACTGCAGGGGACTGAAGCCAAGTGACTCCTGCACAGCCTCACGGGCAGCAAACATCAAAAAGGGAATACCATCATCCCAATCTCTCTGTGAGTCATGGCAATGTTTACGCATCATAGATTTCAAAGTCTGGTGAAATCGCTCTAGTGCACCCTGGCTTTCAGGATGGTAAGGGCTAGAGGTGACATGTTTAATTCCTAAGGCCTTCAGGGCCTGGGCAAAGACTCTGGACTTGAAGTTGGTTCCTTGATCAGTTTGAACCTCACGAGGAAGACCAAACATAGTGAAAAATTTCACAAGAGCCTTGGTAACAACTGGAGCTGTAATTTTTTGCAGTGGAATGGCTTCTGGGAATCTGGTGGAAGAACACATGACTGTGAGCAAAAACTGATTACCAGTTTTAGTCTTTGGCAACGGTCCGACACAATCAACAATAACCTTTGTAAATGGCTCCCCCATCACTGGAATTGGACAAAGTGGAGCAGGAGCAATCATCTGATTAGGTTTACCTGAAATCTGACACACATGGCAGGTACGACAGTAACGTACAACATCAGACTTAAGACCAGGCCAGAAAAAATGTCTAAGGACTCTATCATACCATATGTCCTGACCAGTGATGATCATGGGCTAAAGACAGAATCTGCGAACGATATACAGTGGGGACGACAACTTGATAAGTTGCGTTACAGTCCCCAGCTGCCTCTTCTGGAACATCACTTGTCCAACGACGCATCAACAAGTCATCTATTAACAGGTACGCCATTTTCCTTTTTCTAGCCTCCTGCTGACTAAGGACGGAAGACAGACTCTTGGAAAGTGTGGGATCAGCCCTTTGTGCAGCAATGAACTCAGCACGGCTAGCTGGAAGTTCAACAGCTCCTCCAGTAGAGGGCAACATGGTGTCAGTAGGCTGACTTTCAGATTGGGTCTCAGGAACTTCAGGAATCTGGTCATTCACAAAGATAGTGTCAGACAAATCAATACCATACTTCTTTGTCTGGGCTCTGGTAACAACACATGCCGGAAAAACACTGGCGAGCCTTTGTCCTAGTGGATCAGACTCAGTAGTGGTAGGAGTATCAACCACTTCAGGAACTGGCATTACCTTACCATCAGCAAGATCATTGCTCAGGATAAAGTCAACGCCCTTAATGGGTAAGGCAGATAGAACCGCAACTTTAAATGGTCCATTTACCAGAGAATGGTGAACATGTACATGATGTAGAGGTGCTGCTATGTAACTCATTCCAACACCCTGTACAATTGCACTTGAGTTACATGATGAGAGCAATGACAATGTTAAAACTCCCTCTCTAATAATTGATTGCGAGCCTCCTGTGTCTCTCAGAAACGTTACAGGATGCTGACCTTTTGGATCACCAGTAAGAGAAACAAATCCCTTTGAAATGAAAGGTTTGAAACATGGGTCAGGTTCAGCTTCTCTGTTCAACTCACTATTTGTTGCAGGTAGGGGAGGCACAGTCTTCACCAGACCCACACCTTTTGGTTGTGTCAAGTTGGAAGGATTTTGTTGTTTTCGCCTCAAGGCAAAACAGTCAGCAATAACATGGCCTGTTTTATGACAGTAAAAGCACTCACGATCACCACGTGGTGGAGATCGTGGCCCCCTTGTTTTATCCAGTGATGGATCAGGTCCCACAGGACGTGACCCAGTACCCTTATCAGACACAAACACATTCTTGTGAGTAAGAACAAATTCGTCTGCTAGAACTGCTGCATTACTCACTGAGGTCACCTTCTGTTCATTCAAGAACATCACTATTTTCTCTGAAAGAGAATTCTTAAAATCCTCCAAAAGAATCAACTGACGGAGTGACTCATAGTTATCTTTAACATTGGTGGCTACACACCACTTATCAAAGAGGGCACTCTTCTCACGTACAAACTCAACGAAAGTCTGTCCTGCAAGCTTCCGATGCTTTCGAAACTTCTGTCTATAAGCCTCTGGCACAAGCTCATAGGCACGCAAAATTGACTCTTTAAGAACATCATAGCTCAAACCATCTGCCAGTGAGAGAGAAGACACAACCTCCTGTGCTTTACCTACCAATTTACAATGTAATAATATAGGCCACATGTCCTTGGGCCAATCTAATGCAGTGGCAATGCGCTCAAATGCACAAAAATAAGAATCAACTTCTGATTCACAAAATGTTGGTACGAGAGCAATATGTTTACTTACATCAAAAGTTGGTTTCTGGATGCTATGGATTGGTGCACTCTCCTCAGACAAGCGTTTCTTGGCCTGCTCGGCACTGATTCTCATGGCTTCCACATCAAGCTCTCTTAATCTAACCTCTGCCTCTATTTCTAATTTACGAACCTGCAATCGATGGTCAAATTCTGCCTTGCGTGTCGCCTCTTTCTCCTGTGCTTCCAACTGAAGACGAGCCAAGCGAACCTTAAGCTTAACATCAAGGCTAGAACGTTGAGTATCTGGGGAGAAAGGCTCAAAACGAGGTAGTGTGGCAGGAAGAGGATCAGGTTCAAGTAAACTCCTTGGAGGAGTAGTTGGGTCAACCTGTTCCTCCCTGGAAGTCCTTTGTTCTACTAGAGAATCAGCATCAACGGGACCATCATCACCAGTAGAGTTAGGGTTACCAGGAACCTGTAAAACATTTAACTCAATTAACTTTTCAATTACCTGAGCTTTTATTTCCCTTTTAATGCTATATTTAGACACTGAAATGTCAAAATGTGCCGCAATGTCAAGTAGATCATCTTTACGACATACATCCAGTTTGTCCAAACTAGGACCATCCACAAAATCTTTAACATTAAATGCCATTTCTCCCAAAGTACAAATTATCACCACGATTCATCTCATCAACTTGTAAATTGATTTGTTCAAAGGAATTAGATCCCGGACGAGCCCCCACTTGTTACCTTCCAGCATGTGAACCGGTAACTGAACAAACCAAAAAACAAGAGTCAGATTGATTCAGGGAGAAAATGTGCCATAACCAAGTTTAATTTATGACAAAGGAGTTTAACAACACAAATTGAGGTGGTGGTAGGGATTCAGAGGTGTACCAAAGAAATGAAATCAAATAAACAAAACCAGGCCTAAATACTATTATCTTCTCTGGAAATTAAGACAAACAAAAGGCTGACTAACTAAACTACAAAATGGGCTGTGTTAAAACTATACAAGGGTGGTACAACTCCTAAACCTAGTGTTTCTATACAGCAACAAAACTGTGTGTGTGAAATGTACAGGGTACCCCCAAACTAAACTGTGTCCACTACTCACCACCAATTTTACCAACATAGGATCATGTCTGTCTAAAAGACACAGTCTGCAGACTGAAGCAGAGAGAGAGAGAGAGAGCCACGGCCCATGGACTGCATCCTTTAAAGGATTGCACTCCACAGCAATTGGCTGGAGAGCAGAGACTCCAACCAGCTGCTCAGACTGTCAGGTAGACTCCAATCAGCTGGTGATAGGTGGCAGCTCCTGCAACACAAGAGGGAGGGGGAGGAGAAAATCCTCTGCAGGTCTGTTTTCCTGCAGACACATAACAAATATAAAAAAAAACTTCAGTTCCATTTGTTTTAGTGCAACGTAGACGTCATTTTCTATACAATGCTATCCACAAATGGCCATTGACAAAAAGATGATAATGAACAATAATAGTTGATTAATTTTTGACTAATGAAACATCTTACTAGTTTGTAAAATTAATTATGAGTCAAGCTCGAATTCTTAAAAACAATGAACAGTTTTTTTATTACATAATCGACCAAATTATTCCATTATCTTCATAATTTTGTCAGAGCCAGTGCAATATGTAACAACAACAAAATGTGGCAAATTTTATTACATATTGTGTTCAAGAATTTTATTACAAAATGCAGCACGTTATTACAAAATATGGTGTTATTACATAATGGTGTCAAAATTTATTGCATTATTACATAATGTGGCACTACAGATGTAACCCTCAGAAAAACTAAAATGAAGAAAAATGCGTATATGATTTGTCAGTACTCAGCATCTGTTTATAGCCTTCAGGCAGGGGGCATCATCATGCAGCACATGGGTACATAAAACAGACTGAGAGGAAAAAAGTTCAGTCAAAATTATGAGATTTTGAAACAAAACTGCCATGGTTTCATCCTCAAAACTATTCTTTTTTTTTTTTTTAAGGGATGTCAGATGATTCTTTGAACTTAGAACTTATTATAGATTGTG
Source organism: Synanceia verrucosa (assembly GCA_029721515.1). NCBI lineage: Eukaryota > Metazoa > Chordata > Actinopteri > Perciformes > Synanceiidae > Synanceia > Synanceia verrucosa. The sequence goes on from CM056549.1 coordinate 26,707,680, forward strand.
ATGTCCTTAATTTCATACTGGCTCTCACTCAGAGGGTGTGCATCTAATTAAGGTGGAATTTCGGTTGCAATGTTTTTGAAGTATTTGATCAACTTTTTGACTTTTCATCTCTTGGATCACCTCATTCCTCAAACTCAGTCACCAGGGAAAATAACTCATCAATGTGAACAAGACAGATGGTGAAATAAGTGAGTCAGGTGTGTGTGCAGGAACTCACATTTATAATCTGTGTGAGTGTGTGTGTGTGTATGTGTGTGTGTGTGTGTGTATACAGTAGTATGTGCATATTGTATAGTGTGATGGGATGGGCTGGTAAAAAGAAGTTGCATTCTTCATTATCTTGTGGCTGGGGTGGTGTTTCTGCTGACAGTGAAATATTGATGTGGAATGAATTCATGTCTAATTAGAGGGGCTGAATTAATCGGGAAGCATTTAATTGGCAGAGTTTGCTTTTCAGTCGAGGGGAGGTTTTGATCTGAGCCATCTGACTGCTCCCTCTGATGTGTGGCAATTCACACAGGCTTTTAAGTATGAATTACTTTTGTTAGACGCTTCAGTGAAAATGGGCTTAAATGGGCTTTTTGGTGTCAGAAGGTAAATTGTGTTAGACACGGCTGAGAGCATTACATATAGTGTTTTAAATACTGTATCTTGTTACGTTAAAACATGGAAAGCTAACTCATGCTGATTTGTGGAGAACTGGAATTAGGGACTTTGCAGCAAGAAGAGAGTCTGTTGGAGTTAGATGCTTCTTCAATTCAGAACAGAATAAGAAGCCTCTTGGATGACAGGTGAAACATCCTCAAACTAGAACACACTCAGAGAGTGCAGACCTCTTCCAAGGTTATTTTTTTTTCAAATTTATTTTTATAAAAAGTTACCACCGCCGCCAAGGAGGTTATGTTTTCACTGGGGCTTGTTTGTTTGTTGGCTTGTTGGTTTGTCGGTTTGCAAATTGGATCCGATTGATTGATCCGATCGGTCCATTGAATCTGATCCAATCACCACCAAAAATGAATCATTTCTAAGTTAGGCTACTTCTGACCAACCCTGAAAAATTCTTCAAAAGCCATCACAACTTTTTGAGTTATTTTGCAAACCAACAAACCAACATACAAATAAAAAAAATTAGTTTGCCACCCATTATCATCTATTTTATAATTACTCAGTCTTGTAGTTTATTCCACTTCACAGTGGCTTAAATTACATATCCCGTCACAGGTTATGTAACATAGAAAAATATGAGTCTAAAGTCATGCTAGCAGCTCTGTTACCCCTTTTCCACCGGGGTGGTTCCAGGTCTGGTTCGGAGTCAGAGCCTGACTTAGCACCAGTTCTTTGTGTTTCCACAGCCTAAGGATTGGCCCCTGGTGCTTAAAACTGGGGCCAGACAAACACCAAGTCTTTGCTGGTCCAGATCTAAGCACCGATTATGTCAGGGGCTTGGGGTGGGGTCAAGACCGACAAGACCAGAGTAAATACTGCCTGGTTCGATCACAAATGTATTGAAAGCACTCCCGGGACACACAAAAGTTTTGCATAAACTGTTGTGCACTGAAATCGAGAACAATATTGTCCCACCAGTACAGTGATCGTGGATGTGTCCAGGCAATAAACGACCTCTGTCTTGCTGGCAGCCGCGATACAAGGAAGTAACAGTTATGGCATTATATTTATGCCACATCCCTGAGTGGACAAAGACAGATTTTGAGCAAACAAATGCAGATCTGAGCACAGAAAATGCAGTGACATACTGACGTTTTGCAGTGACGTAATGACGTGGCTCTGACCGGGCTCCTTGCCAGTGGAAAAACGACCAATGCTCAGGAGAAACGCAAGTTGAACTGAATAAGCACCAGCACTAAACTAGCACCAGGTTCCTTTTGGTGGAAAAGGGGTAGGCTATGTGAGAGAGATAATGCACTATGGTGGTGCCTGAACAACCTGCTAAGCAAACTCAATGCTAATGTGATTCATGCAAATACAAGTTTAGTAGCACCACCCTCCAGAAGAAATGCAAAAACATAGCATTTATTTAAAAAAAGTTTACTGAAATAAAAGAAAACTGCAGCATAAGAGAAACACATAAAAGAAAGTTGCAGCCTCACAGCAAGCAGCCTCTTACCTTCTCAGCCTTACCTAACTGAAATCCACCACCTGCCCAGTTAAGTATATGGTTGAGGTGAACTGAGCACAAAATAGTGCCAGTGAGACGGGACAAAAACAACATTTTCACAGATTTACCAATATTTCACCTGATGATTGTGTTTGATGAAAAGTCAAAGGACCACCATTATTACAATTTATCCTGAGGGGAACATAACTGTTTGTACTGCAGAAGTTAGAAGGTAAACAGAGATGAACAAAACACAATACACATAATTGCCTGTTCCCAACCACTCTTAAAGACTGCAGCCTTTCATGACAATCTATCCAATAGTTGTTGAGACATTTCACTTAAAATTGCAAATTATTAACCTCATGGTGGTGCTGGGGAGAAAGCCAGAATATCACAATCAAGTCATTGTCTGGTGAAAATGTGTCTCAGTCCATCTTTTAGATGCAGAGATAGTCCACCGTATAAATAAAAATAAAAATTTGACCTGCCAATGTTGCTAGATGAAAAGTCAGGTCATTCAACTGTTGCCGAGGCATTTCACCAAAAAAAAACAATCAACCAGTCAAATGTCAATTGTATGGTGATGCTATAGAATGTTTCGATTTCTGCCTCAGCAAACCATCAGTAGCCTGACAAGTGAAACAGTCATTGCCCCCCCCCAGAGCCATACTGGAATATAAGTCATTTTAAAAAAAAATAGTTATATAAAAAGAGCCTCGCTTACCAGGGTTCAAGGATACTCCAGTGACATCCAAAACTGTTAGAAACACAGAGAAGCGGCACAGTGTTTAGGCAACATGTTCTTTTGGTACAATGAACATGTCAAATGTAGTTAATTCTTTTCATTCCATGAATGTAATGTCCCCGAATATACTCAGTGATGTCTGGCTGACTTGAAGCAACTCTCCAGAGACTGCACATACAACACAGCTGCAAAGTCAAACTACTAAAACCAGTTCATCAAAAAAAGTTTTGCTTGGTAAACTCTTGTGGACGTACATTGTAGCTAACTATGCAAACTATGTTTCAAGGCCTTGAGTCTGGCATTTTTGCTGTCACCATCTTGGTTTTTGGCCATCGCCATTTGCAAACACAACACCATGGTAGGAGGCTGTCAATCACAAGGTGGCTCTACCCATCAACGACAACCCTTGTGCATTGTGATTTTACAAAATAAACTGGAATAGTTTTGGTGTCTTTACACCAGGAAAAAACACTAGTAGATTTAAATATCTAGACAGAGTCATTGTACAAACAGCATGGCATGACATTTAAAATTAATTTGCACAAATCTATGAAGTACATTGATGTGTCAGGCAGTAATCCTAGCTAACACCAGGTGCTTGTGAATTATATTGCACATAACATTATCAAAGCATGTGTATATGCCACGGTGTGCAAACTCACAGTATCATTGGGTATTTGATTGATGAGAAACACTGCCCTTCCGTCATCAACGATGAGTTGGATTAAGGGCAATAAAGTTGGCAGAGCAGTCAGTGGTGCGATTTATGGGTTTGGACTTTGTTGAAGTAGTTGAACACAGATGAGTGTCACACATACTGTATCAGCAGATTTACAGGAAGCTCTTGCAGAAATGTATATGTATTCTATTTAAAAAGCTTACCTGACTGTAAAGGATGGCAGTATAATGCAGGCACATTTAATAATGCACTGGAGCATTATTAAATGTCCCTGTGCACTTGGTGTGAAAAACAATATGTATCTCTTGCATTATAAACAGTGTTATGCTAGTTACTGAAAAATAACAACTAACTAGCAACTAGTTACACTTAGTAGTTACTTCATTCAAAACGTAAATTCCTTTGTTGAATACTTACACCAAAAAGTAGTGCGTTACTGTTAAAAGTAAGTAACTGTTAAAAGTTCACTAGAAGTTGAAACTCCGAGTTCTGATCAACATAACCTCAAAGTTTAGTGCTCCCAGCTCCTCCAGCCTTACAGTACAACAAAACATGTAGCTACTGTTTAGGTCACTGGCAGATAGCATAAAGTCTATGTTGTTGGAGATCAGACTTCACAGGGGGTTCTGATTGAAATTCTGCCTTAGAGCTTGGAAATTTGAACATTCGTGTACAACTGGAACACACCATGAGTCGAATCACACAAATGCTGGGCTCCCAATGCTGCTGCAATGACATTAATCCTCTGTTTCACCGTTGATGTTTGTCACCTACTGTCCACCCAGTATGAGGTGAAGGTGAACATCTCCAGTACAGCTGCATTATAAAAAGTGAACATTTCACTACAAGATTGTGGCCATTTATACCTTTGTTGTCTCACACAGCACATGTCCCCAAAAGGTTTTTCCTCTTGGTATGCTTCCATGTTGTGGCACCCACTGCGCAGGTTTTTCTAAGTTGCATTGACATATAATCCAAGGAGAATGGTTTGAGTAGAATCTTGAGATGGAAAGTTGATTAGAAACTATGGTTTATAATGTCAGTGTGGCAATTTACCACTGACAAAGTATTTGTGATTTGGTGAGTAGCAATGAACAGTGCAAAAGTGGAAATTCCTGCTGGATGATGGCAAGTTGTGTCACAGTAAAAGATGAGCAAACATGAGTGGGTTTAAGTGGGTCCAGTGTGTCAATGTTCTGATCTCACTGAAACAATTGAGGATGCGGTGTTATCTATGAACTACAGTAATATTGGCCTGAACAAGGATTTATTGTTAATCTCAGAATGTTTTGTAACTCATGATGCCATTAACCCCAAAATAGCATATTAGCATTCACAGTTTAGCTCTGAAATAAATATGCCAACTTACATTAGTTGGATAGAATGCCAGCCTCTGAAGCTGACCTTTCTGATATCATTGGAGGGAGAAAGGCAGAACATTTTCCATTAGGGAGGCAGAAATAGTCTATCACACCGCTGCTATCATACTGGCATCAACCACACTCTTCAGAGTTGTAAACTGGTAATGAATGCATAAGCTGTCACCTGTTTAGAGCTAAGAGGGGAGAATTATCACAGCTGCTCAGCTTGCAGGGCAAACATGGCGTGTTTGTTTGTCTCTGGGATCTGTCTGTTTACAGTGGTAGGTCATCACTTTAGGAGTTCAAAAATGGAAATGAATGACCCTTTTACAAAGTTTCCATGTCAGCGTGTAATTCAAGGCCAATATTGCTTCAGTTATTCATGTTGATTAGAAAACGGTTTCAGGCTCTCATTTAATATTTAGTCTGATGGATGAGTGGATATTGGCTTTAGCAGCTAACATTTACCAGATGATTATGTTTGTTTCCGGGACTGTATTTAGGGAGGTAGATGATTACAGAGCCTGTTGTTTTTTTTATCTTTAAATATTCACAAGCCTTCAGCAGAGTCAGTGTTACTTTAAATCTCTTAGACTGGAAAGGTGAGTAAATACTTGTGTAATTATAATTTTATGTTATATAGCTGGTCAGAGGCTTGCACTCATTCCTAAACTGAACAGCAAAATGAACAGTCAGGTTGAAACCGCTGGTATTCAGGTTAAGGCTAAAATCCTCAAATTACCTCAAAATAAAATAAGGCTGTGACCTACTGTCAGCTTGTCTACATTTCTGTTTGTGTAACATCAAAACACAGTTTGAGTAATTTGATATCCACACAATATCCGTCCCATCCGGCAATGATGTAAACACCTCTTGTCAGTGTCAACCCAAGCACAATGATGTGTGCACTACAGATAAACCAAACATGCCACTCAGCCACCTGTCTCAGACAAAATGCCCAGTTCACTCTTGCTCTTTGTTATCACCAGTGAGCACAGAGAGCGAAGCTCAAGCTCAAGTGAACCCCTGTCCAGGATGTCCTTTATTGCCCCGTGAAATGTGACACTGATGACTGAGCAGGGAAAGCAATATCACATGTCTCTTCTTTTATCCTGCTTTTCCACTATTTCGCCATTCAGGAAGTGTCACAAAGATGAGATTAGTTGTACATATCTCTCATCTGTCACACTAAAGGTTCCTGTTTTTGCTAATGTGGGCAGATCCAAGCAACAGATAGTGATAATATGGATTTGTATCTAAGCATGAGGAAGCTAGACACATGAAACTCATAGATTAATGTTTAAGTATAATTGCATTTATAGATTTAAAAAAATCAATTATGTTTTTTTCTAAATCCATCAAATCTCAAAAGTGATTAAACCACTGAATATCTTTTCCATGATTGTCTGATCTTACACACAGTAAATTGTCATCTCTTTTCAAATTTGCTGTACCCTCTCATCTTGGTTCCTCACATCTGAGTCACACTTTATGATACACAATTAACATCAAATAACTGAGTGTCACTGAAACCAGGGGAAACTGTCAATGGTGTCATGGGGGTAAGAGTGCTGATCAATAATGCTATCAGCTTCTCCCAGCTACAGTATGGTGGCTATCCTCCTCTATGTGGAGCAGTAAAAAGCGTCTTTATTGTTCTGTAGAAAATGCAGACGAGACCATCCATTTTGATGTTTTTTTTTTTCTCAGAAGATCCTTTTCCACCTGATGCTAATGATGAAAAGAGATACCCAGAAATCAATCCAGGCGTACACACTTGGGTGTGTAACCGGACTGAGGAGGTTCCTTCTTGGACACTCAAAAGAGGAATGGTGAGCAGCGGTGTAATCAAACAAGGTCAGTGAAGGGCCATATATTTCTGCAACAGAATGGAGTCTGTCAGCGGTTTACTAATGGGCCCTTGACTGAGAGCAGAGGGGGTGGGGATTCAAGACTGCAAGACATAATTTCATTTTAACTAGCAGCCAGTAGCTCTGGGTACATCAGTACAAATGTGCAGTCAGTTTTGTCGTATAGATTTTACTGAATTCCGTATGTCACGAAAACATGCTCTGTGTCATTCATAGTGCAGTGTATACTACTTTATTTAGTCTGAGTGCCGTTCATCCATTCAGTTCACCGTTCATCAAAAATATGAACGCTTTCAGTAAATGTCATTCATTGAACGGATTCACGCACAACACTGTCCAGGGTAACGTGCATTTTATTGGATGTTTGCGTCCCTCGCTTGCTCATGGTTGCCGTTCTGTACTGCAATCATCCGGTAGTTACAGCTGATAACACTGTCCTGATCAATGCTGTTTTCAATGCTGTCTCAGAAGTGTAGTGTCTTCAGGTTAACACTGTTAGCATTGAAAACAATCTTCATCTAAAATACTCTAATTAAATATTATTGATTTTATAGCCTAATTCGTGGAGCAAAACATGCTGTGAACCAATAAATGACACCTCAAAGACAAAGTAGTAAAGTAAAAGGTATTTATCCAGAATTAACTGAACAAGAAACACTTGACAATACAAGGTAACGCTCCTATCACTGACAATAGCTCTAATCTAGCCACTGTAAACTAGACTCTCTCAAACAGGAATAATCTAACAAACATGAGGTTACTTCCTGAGAAGTAAATGCTTACTAAAACCAAAATGCAAAACAGGGGAATCTGACCTAACAAGGAAATAGCAAAAAGAGGATCTACTATTGAAACACAACAGGGTTTGTGAGTGGAAACCATCAGGACAGGGCCAGACAGTCACCAGATGAAGGAAAACGCCAGGGCAGGAAGTAAAATAATCTGAAAGATGAGGGAATATGGTTACTACATAATCACATAGGAAATGACATGACAACATGTAAAACTGAAATAAAATGGCAATTTAGCATGAGTGACAAGAAAATGAAAATGAAAACCCATAGATTTGGTAGGCCATTTATAATGACTGTTAAGTTTTGTTTTATATGGACATGTAGTCAACAGCCTGAGAACAGTTGGAAGTAATATGTGCACATTTGCAGCCAGCTCTGCTGAGGGATTTGCTCAGTGTATTACTCCAGCTAAAATAAACCCAGCATGCTGTACCTTTAATCGCTTTCTCCCCTTTTCCCCTTAGGTTTAAGTCCAATATTATGAATTAATAAGTTTCTTTTTTACTATTATAAATCATTGGGTTCAGGACTATCATGGTCTATTGCCATTATGAGCAGATAGTTTTAACAGATTTCTACAGACATTTTATGGTTTATGCTCTTCGCATTAAGTGACTTGCAGCCATACAGTGATTTCATTAGTGGGACTGCTGATAAACTAAACTGTGATAGCTGCAGTTTATGATTTATAAGTTCACCAGAGATGGAGGTTTTTTTTTTTTTTTTTTCAGTAAGCTACTATGGGAATCAATGCAAGTAGAGTAGCTTGTGAAATCAGCTTTGATGTCACCGTGCGTGTGTCCCAGCAGCATAGTCAACACGCAGTATGCAAACAAGTGACACCCGCACCATGCATATTTTTTTAGGACACGTTCTTGGCAGGCAGAGGCACAGAGCACGTCAAAATATGTATGCGTCCCAATTCTCCAGGTCCTGGAGAAATTCCAACAGAGCCAGAATCAATCTATTGCCAGCTGCAGCTGATCCATGGCCCAGTACGAAGGATATGATTTTTCGCCACATATTAGACAGAAATATTGAAATGCAGATCCTTAAGATTATTGCTATTTTCAGTAGTTGGTCAATTTATTTATCAAGCTCCAATATCATCAACTATATCATCAAATCAAGTTACAAGAAAATGGAATACGTTATTCATAATTCATAAGTATGTTTTCTTCAGTTTGTAATCACCTGAAAATAAGAATCACTGTGTTTTTGTTACCTGAGAATGAACCATTTATATTTACATACCCTCTTCACAGGGTTGGTTGCTATCTTTCGAGAAATAATCATCTCTGACAATTTCATTTTTTTTTCATTTTTTTTTTTTTTTACATTTTTTTGTGGCTCTTTCCCTGTACTAACCTTGGGTGCCTGAGTCATTCATTCTGTCATAGCACATCCGGTGGCATTAAGCGGTGATGTTTTTCTTTGGGTATAAAAACAGTGAACTTAGCTCCTGACGGGAATATATTTATTTTAGCTTATTGCAGGACACCTTCACAACACACTACCCTTGCCAGTGTTATGCATGAACCTTATTGATTAGCATCCAAACTGTTAGTGTCATATCATCTGTACTCCTTCTGTATTAATAACATGCAATTGATTCCTTTCATGATTTAGATTCATGCTGCAATTACAAAGTCACTTAAATAGTTTCATTTTCTCTTATAGTTTCAAAAATACATTTTTTGGGGGGAAAATTGCATGCCTGAAGTTCAGCTGAGAGAAAGAGGGTTACAGAATGAAGTTCTGACCACTGAAGCCCAAAATTAAAGCACATGGTGGAACAGTGTGGGAGCAGCTTATTTCATGGGCTAGCAGCAGACAGTTTCAGGACTTCCCACCGAGCGTGTGTGTGTGTGTGTGTGTGTGTGTGTGTGTGTGTGTTTGTGTGTATGTGAGCGAGCGAGTGAAAGAGTGAGCAGGAGTGAATGTGTGAGTGTGAGGCAGCAAGCTGTTCCAGCCTCCCTTCCCCTACATTTCCATCTGTCACACTCAGCTTGGTTGCTGTGGAACAAATATCACTCAACAGCAGTTGCGGAGGATTCAATTGTTATCAGGTTACACACCTGTCCAACAAAACCAATGAAATGTAAAGTGACCATGGCCATGCAGCAAAGATCAGCTCAGTGAATCACTTTCATTGCTCTTCAGTGTTATTGTAAATTTGTGAGGTTAGATCATCCATTTTGCATTGCTTTAAAAATGTTCTTTTCAACTGCAAAGGCAAGGCAACAACAATTAAGTGGCAATGCACCATTTGCTCTGCAGCATTTATTAGAAAGATTTACCACAGGTTGTATATGTTAACCCCCCCGCACACACACACACACACACACACACACACGCACACACACACTGTATTCACTCAACTCCTTCATCCGCTGAAAGAATTGCTCTGAAGAAAGCTGACTGTGCATCATTTCCAAATCAATCTGTGAGACCAAACGCTTTGTTCATTCAGCAATTGCTTCACTCAAATTTGTTGCCCTGGCAGTGCACATCTAGTAGTCGTTTTCCACCTCTCACTTTCACTTTCCAGTTTCATGTTCAATTTTTCATAATTACTGCCCACAACTTGCCTTCACTGCAGTAGAAACCTTCAAACAGAAAAAGCACATGAGTGAGTTTGGTCTTTACTGTGCAGCTCTGGTGAATGTAGAGAACATGCTGAAAAATAAATCAAACTAATGACTTGCTTAATGCATTATCTTTGCTGACCTCAAAATCCATTGTCTTTTGAGATTTCATTGGAAAAAAAAATAAATATATCATAAAACTACATGAAATATCTCTAAATACTGTTTAAAGAAGCTGAAAAAAACATGCAGGCATGACTAATTTTACGTACACACCCCTGCACTGTCCAAAGTAAAAGTGAATGCAAACTGCCATTCTGGTGGATATTACTGCACTGAGTGATAATTTAAAGAAGGCATGAGCTCAAAAAAAAAAAAAAAAACAATGGAAAGATGCCAGCAGAGACAAACTGCAATTTGAGATGAAGAGATGTCTGCTAAATTCATTTACTTCAAGAATGTAGAGAGGCAGAGAGAGGAGCATCCGGAAGAATATTTCTTATTTCTTATAACTTTTAGTTGAATTGTCACACTGAGTGCATTTTCACACCCATGGTTCTTTTGCCCTGGTCTGAATCAGGGAAGAACTTGTTACAATATTGCATGGTTTGTGTTCATACAGCAGCATTCACAAGCGGACCAAAATGTGTGACGCCTGAGGAAACCGCTCTCTAATTGGTCAGAATTTCCTTGTGGAAAACTCCCGGAAGTAAACATAGAAGAGCAGACTCCAGAGCGCTACTTTTTCAATGGAGGTAAAACTACGTGCATTGCTTTCGGCCCTGGTCATTGTGTATTACGTCATTTGCACTTATCAAAGAAAAAAAATGTCATGATGTACTGGAGTTGCTGACAATGCACAAGACAGTTCAGACGGAGGCGCACATTAATCCTCCTGAAATAATGCACAGTGTAGCTGGCTACAGGAGGTGGTTTAGTCCAAAACAGACTCAATGCGCCCAGTTGGATCGAGGTCTGATCATGTTCTCATCACAATCGAACTGCACACCAAAGTTCGTTTGGAACTGGACCGAGATCACATCTTCAACGGGTCTCGGTCTGGTTGTTTTGGTGCGCACCCCAGTGTGATTGATGTGTTCACACCTTCCCAAACGAATCACACCAACGGGGTAAACGCTCCAGGGTTGGATTCAACTGAACTAAACGAGGCAGGTGTGAAAACGCCCTGCGTTACTGCTTGCTGCTATGAGTCAGGGCTGAAATACCACTCCAGCAACCAGAGTAAGCCATTTCCTTTTGCCTGTAAATGCAAATTGTTTTGTCTTCAGTCAAAGAGAACACAAGTGAGCCTACATTGAAGTAGTCACACAGTTGTCATATTCTCATATCTCTCTATATTGTCTCACTGTTTGTATTCAAAAAATAAATTGTATTTATTTCATCAATTTTATTACACCTTGCATTTTGTCTTCATGTGATCCAGGCCTGTCTCCTAAAAATAACTTCACATATAACTGCACTGCATGTAAGTAGTTGTCTCATTTGAGCAAAAAAATGTCTGTGGATCTTTTGGCAAGAACATAGCAATACTGATTATGTTGATAAAGTAGGACACAATACACACAAACAGTGATCTACACAAGCTACTGAATAGTAGTATCAGAGTCAAACTCCAAATTGCATTAGATGGATTTTAATTATTGACCAGCTAAAGTATTTTCATGCAGACCAAGAGCTCTACCTTTTCCTTCAGTTTCAGCTAATAGTTTCCTCCCCTCTATTATGCCCTTATCTCCCTCTACCCCACTTCTGAGGTGGCAGAGATATTAAATTACTTATCTTGAACTTTGTTAACTCTTTTAACTTTGCAGAGGAACATATCAAACTGAATTTCTCTTAAATATCTTCCCATATTTCCAGTCCTTTTTATGCATAATATATTTCAGTCATGCACAAGAGAACCAAATGTATTAGATGTACTCTAATATGGGAAATAATGAAATTCTATTTCATTTGCCTGACATGTTGAACATGTTTCTGCTTTCAAGCCTTCTGGTGTGGGATGAGCTTTGGCCTTATTCTTGGCCTGTCTACATTTTTACAGATTAAGTCTCTCAAACTCAAAGGAAAAGCAAAGGAAACTTGCTAGCGGCAGAGTCTATTAGGAAACTTTTGCCACAGAAATAATTACACTTACTTCTCTGTGCATTAAATAACATGCATGCATAACATGTAAGTTTTAAAGGACAAACCAAACTGGGATTGGTGAGTTTAGATCTTTTTTCCTGACTTTGCATCCTTTTCACTTTCTTTTATTTTAGGAGGTGGAGCAGTATAAAAAATGTGTTGAGTTTCACTTAAGTTAGGAAGCATATCAACAGTCACATTGGAGGCCGGTCACATTGGTTTAGCTTGATATGAACACAGTGTTTGGGCTGCCAGGTCTGGGAGGTCAAACTCTGCATTTTTTATCCAAGCCCCATCAAATGTGGCATATTTCTGTCACACAAAACACAGGCTGCAGAACATTAACCTGAAACACAAGGGAAGAAAAAGCGGTTCACATCCAACTTTCAAGATAAATGTACTATTTAATGAGAACATGCACAATAAGATGATGATAAAAATGGCACCTCTTCAGGGTACCAGTCCACTCTACAGACTTGGTCGAACCTTGACTTGAACCAGCAACCCTCCATTTCCTAGCCCACGTCACCACAGACTGAGCTACTACCATCATTGAACCTAATCACATAGTTTTGTTGTTTAAACTGAACAACATACTTTTGTTGCCTAAACCTAACCAAGTAGTTCAGTTTCCTAACCCTAACTTAATATTTTTGTTACATTAACCTAACCATGTAGTTCTGTTGCCTAATCCAATGTTGCATGAATGTAATGTTCTTATATTGTTGCCATTTTGTTGGCCAAACCTAACCACATTATGTAGCTCTGATCAGTAAGTAAACCTAAAAAAAATCATGTTGATGTGTATTTTGTAACAATGAAACGCTGCTCCATTTTCAAGGTCCTGTGAATGAGAACAGCTTGATTCCATTCAGTTGTCCTTCAAAGCCATGAATTCAGCCATCATTAACTGTATTGTCTTCATCTGAAATTCAAAATGTCCTCTGTGTGTTCGGGTGTATTCAGTTTTGTAACCTGAGCAAAGATCAGTCCGAAATGACAGTACAGCTGTTTCTATGGAAACTGTCATTATGACAATGTGGATATATCCATCCACACTGAAATGAATACATATAACAAATCAATTTAATTCAACAAAACATGTAAGTGAAAATCAAGAAGAAGGAACAGAGGACTACAGCTGATTTACTCCACATCATTTTTTACACCTGCTGCATTTCTGCTGACATTAAAACAGTCCCATACTGAATCTCCTTCATCACAGCTTCACTCCCCATGGGCACTGGTCTTTCCTTTATCACATTTTTGCCTACCACAGCTCTCTGATTTAGTTCAGTTTCTTTATTTTTGCTCATTTGGATCATTTTTAACAGAGTTAGAACAGTTTCTCTCCTGGACGAAGCGAACAGTGTGAAACCAAATCATATTAACCATGTCATTACGGAGCTACTTCTGTATGACTGTGGGTGTATGTATGTATGTGGGTTTGTTCTCTGCACATTTAGAGAACTGTTCATCCGATCTACTTCACACTTGGCAGGCGCATTGCCACAGACCCAAGGGAGTGCCGTGTGGAAATGTGACATGTTACTTTTATTCATCACCTTTCGAAAAACTCTGATATATTGTTTTTTTTTTTATTATTATTTGTCTACATAAAATGTTATCAGTAAGAACATTTTACGTCATGAATTTACTTTTGGATCCATTGTAAATGAAGGACTTAATGACCTGCATTCCTCATTTATTTATCTTCTCCTCATTACTGGACAGATATCATTCTCACTGACAGGAAATTGGTCATTAACTTAGTGTAACTGCCAAGATAGATTTATTAAAGGAACTAGCTTACGTTAAATTCACTGTAGACTACCTACATACGTATTTCTTGTCTTTCATTTCCTTTCAAAGGTTCGACATAGTGTGATCTGTGCTGAATGGTCTACAACTGCAGCACTGAGTTACATGTTCATATTTACATATAACAAACACACAGAAGTCTGTACATAAATGCATACATGAGCATGGCTTCAGATCTTCAATTGCTGTTTGTTTTCTCTTGACAAAACATGCGCTGGAACCTAACTTTTTAAATCTGTGAGTACATTTGATGTTTTGTTTTGATGTTACACCATGTAAAGCTGCATTACATCAGTAATCTAACCTCCATGTGTCTTTTATGCATCATTTGTGGTTTATGCTCCCTTACATTTATTTCCTACGTGCTGTAGGGTATGTACCAGTTTGCTTCATAATGGTTTTCTTCATGAAGCACATGTGGCAGTGCCACAGCCGTAATGAAACTGGGACAAGAGACACAGAAGCACTGCAGTTCTGACACATACAGTCATTTTTGTATTTGCTAACTGAGTATGTCATCCCACTTTGTGACCTTCTTATTTCTAAGCATTTAAAACTGGAAAGAAATGCCTAATGATAAGACTGACTACTACTTTCAGCTCTTCAGGTATTCCCAAGCGCACATATCTGTTTCTCACTGACCTTGCATTTTAAATTGATTTGACAGTCAGTTTTTTTTTATGGAGAGCCCAGTTATTAAGTGCCTCTATTCTGATTTGATGAATTATATTAAAATAGCATTTCTGCTGGCAACTTGATATATGATTTAAATCGCTTCCACCACTGTGCATTTTCTCGCAGCTAGGATGCATTCCCGATAACAAGATTTATTTAAATCAATTTCATGTTTATTTCTCTTGAGGTTTACTGTTTTGTTCGTCTAATAAATCCTCACTTACAACCTCTTACGTGCACTCGCAGGAGAGGATTATCGCTTTAAAGTGGGACTTTTTGAGGTTATGAAAGAGAGGAAAATAGTCAAGGGATTAGAACAAATATTGCTGTCAATATTTTTGATTTAAACAAAACTCATCTTTTATCTATCTACAAGGTGATGCAGTGAGTTAATGACAACATATTAAGTGACAATGATTATGAATTAGAAATGAATTCTAAATCTCAATTTACAAACATGAAAGATCAACAATAAATTCCAACAAATACACACAATGAATACAGGTTCCATATAGGCAATGTTTTGTGAAGACAATGGAGATGTCCCTGACTAAAAATATGCATAGTGGACTCTGACCCCTGCATCTATAGAACAATAGCAGAAACAACTGAATCATTTTGCACCTCTAAATGGAACAGCAATCGACAGTACCGGGTTTGATTCCTGGCCCGGGTCCTTTCTGTGTGGAGTTTGCATGTTCTCCCCGTGTCTTTGTGGGTTCTCTCCGGGTACTCCGGCTTCCTCCCTCCATCCAAAAACATGTATGGGGATTAGGTTAATTGACTAATTTAAATTGCCGGTAGGTGTGAATGTGAGTGTGCTGGGATAGGCTCCAGCCCCCCCGCGACCCTATGAGGATAAGAAGTAGATAATGGATGGATGGATGGACTGTACTGTATTATATGGTACAATTGCATATAGCACAAAAAGTGCACTATATATGTGGCGCATAGGGGGTAATGTGTCTGCATAACCCTCAGAAAGTAGGCAGTTCTGACCCTGACTTTATAGATAATAATTTCACCACTCACCATGTGTCAAAATCATATTTCCTTTAAATCCAAAAGAGCCTTTCAAGGTCTAGAAATAAAGACTGAAACAAAATAAATTCTACAGTTTTATATAACAAGGCCAATAGTCATCCCACTTCCTCATGATGTGTACAGAGCTTTTGGAACTGGAGAGAAAACTAGACAGAGAAAAAAAAAGCAAAAAAATGAATAAATACATCATGTACTTTATCAGTGTGGCATGTAGAGAACTGGAGGGAGGTGGTGAATTACAAGTTCACAGGTGCTAATGCTGCTTTCATGCTCATTTCGGAGCCTAAAATGTTGCTTCTGTTTGGTGTTACAAATTATAGACACAAGTCAACACAAGTCAATCCGACAGTCCAGGATAATAATCACGGCCTATTTATAGGTTAAACGTATTACATTTTAAAGCATAATGGCTTATTCCTCATGGTAGCAAACATGAAAAATTAGATACTGTAATTATGTTGTAACATATTTACAGTGCTTCAAGAAAACTGATTGATGCCTGTCGAAGTAAATCTGCAGGGTTTGATCTCAGGGCCGCAGTCGTAATGCACCCCATAGATACAAAGAATGGAAATGTAAACCTTTTAACAAATTGAACACAACTGCTTCCAAGTTGCAGCAATGAGATGTCATTCCTTTATTTGACGTTGTCTGATATGATGTGAACATGGAATAAGTACACAGATGATACACTACGCCATTACCCACAGGCAGCATTGTGACTAAGCAGCACACATTTCCATACAGATTGGGTTTCCGCTCAGCTGCTGCAGAGTAATAAGCAGCTCTGGTGTGTAGAAGATAACAGGATGGATCTCATTTCCACGTACCTGAACACAGTCTTGGGCAATCTTACATCATGTCTCTCCAATACCAGACACATTTGCTAAAGAAGCTATCTGCCTGTGCTCATGAGCAGCTGGCATCAAACATGAGATTGTGAGACTCAAGCTGCTGGAGCGACACATTCTCACTCCCAACTCGTTAGGTACAGCAGCTTCGTCAGTGCTCCTACGATTCAGTTTAGCATGAGTCAGTTTTTACTCAATACACACACACATTGTGTTTCCAAAATTAACTTCCACCTTCAAGGGAAACCACTTGGGTTTCAAATTCATGTAACAAAACTACTTGACTTGCAAGTTAAGCTACCTATGAAATGTAAACGTAATTGTTGGCCTCATTGGTGAAACTCCTGTGTTTTACTACATGTTTATGTTTAGGAAAATATTGGGTTTTGGATTACAGTACTTGGTTGAACATAGGTTATGTTATGCATGTAACACAAGTTAAGTATGTGTCCTGATGTAACATTACAGAACTTTAATCAATAACAGTTTTTTTTGACATCTGGGACAAAAACACAACTGTAAATCCTTTTTTTACTCGTTCATCCATCCACCCTGACCTTTTCCTTATGTGCACCTTATGGCTCTATATACTGTCACCTTCCTCCTTTACTCCCATTATAACAATGGCTAGAACGCCACAGATGCATTTGACCACTGATCATTTGATGTGGCTGCTCTGTTTCAGTTCGTTAAGCCACATGCTTGTTACCAAATTAGTGATAACACACGTGGTAATGGAAGACGTTTAGCATTTCTCATTGAAGGCTCATTTCTAAAACATTCTGTCAATCAAAATCATGTTTTAATAGGAGAAGGACTACATGACGTTTTCCAGTTACTTTCAAACTTTGATTGAATTTGATGAATATCTAATTGAAACAGTATTGGACTGAATGACTATTGTTTGATTTGTTACATATACATTTGACTTAGGGTTTACATTGCTGAAATCCAAATGACTAAAGTTGCATTTGTTGGTAGATAATAGGTGTGAAAAAAAAATGTGAGGCAAAACAGTCAGTCAGCAACTTGTGTGTTAATATCACTCTCTCTATCTAGCTATCTATGGAAGCAGAAAAGTAAGACAACTCTGAGCACTTGAGCCAGAATAGGGAAGAAACAGAGATTTGAGGAATTATAAAACAATTTCTGGAATAATATGTTAGACAAATGACTCACATTTTTAAAATATCAATTTTTACTGCTTTCTTTTTTCTCCTTAAGCATCTCAGCTAATCTACCCTCTCTGATTTAGTTTACACCATAGCAGTGGAACTGATAACTAAGACTCATTCGCCTCATCTGAGTTTTTAAAAGGCACATCAGTCCTTGACCTGTAAAAACTTAAAGTGGATAAGTGATCCATAATAAGAACTGATCTCTGTTGTGATGGTTCATTTACCCACTTCTCGTTCACACATTAATTCTAATTATGGCCAAGCTGTTTCGCCTTCCTCTGCAGTACAGGGATTTTGGGTGTCAGTCTCTTTCCCAGAGCTGCCTCCCCGTGATAAAACAGGGAGAGGAGCCAACACTCCTAACTGCCATAGAGACGGCAGATTTATCAGGTGACACATGCAGAACCAAACATCTGCAAACACACAGCCAAGTTAGCACTAAGAAGACAGTAGCTTAGCTACATCCAAGGATTTAGATGTTCCGTGCTATGACGTACTGTATATAATCAATGCCCCATGCTTATCTGTCTATTTCAGTAAAATGAAACACAACAGCTTACAGTAGTGAGTTTTTTTATGTTAACACCAGCTAATTTAAATGCAACATACAAACAGTTAATTAAAATACTTGGTTTGGGGCAGCTGGTTCTTGAGTTACAAAAACTGGGAAGGATTTAGCACTGTGCCAAGTTTTGGCTGCAGGGGCAAATGCAGAAATATTTCATAGGGGTGGCCGACTGGGGCCACTTAACATTTTGGGGTGGCACACCAGAACTAAATAAAAAAAACAAAAAAACAAAACATAATTTCAATTTTTTGCATTTTATTTTACTGTTATAGTATATAGGCTGGCAAACAAACTATGAGAAAAACTTAAAGAAACACCTTCTGACATATTTTGTTCATTTATTATTACTAATGTACATAGATTAACAATAGTAAAGTTAACATTTTGAGCCCCACAACAATCTTTGTTGTGCACATAATTGTGCAATGGACATTATTGTCATTTATAGTCACGTCACATCCACGGGCGGCGGAATATTTTGATACTGTTTTACACAAAACTATGCATTTTAGTGAGCTAACTTATGTTTGAAACCCTCTCTCTACCTCTGTCTCTCTGTCTCCCTCCACATGTAACATATATCCACATCACTTACTGTAATACTATTCATAACAACATGTCACTTTATCAGCACATGTCACTTGTAACCTCTTACTTAGCAGTTTACTGTGTTCTCTTAAAGTGTTCCTCTATATTGTTGTATTCTTTATATTGTTGGTTTTGCACTATATTACATTTTTTGTACTATTCTGCACTGTGTATACCTTTTACATCTCCTTACTGTTACTACTGTGTATGGCAACTTTTGTGAAAGAGATTCTTTCGGGATGAGTAAAGTGTCATCTTATCTTACTTTAGCTTATAAACTATCAACAAAGCTAGGAATAGCAAACAGGCTAATGTTCCAGAACTTTCCATCACATGAACCACTAACAGACACACCTTGCACATGTAATGTCAAGTGTGAGCAGTAATTTAATTTCCTATATTCACTTCATCCCAAGAGTAAATTTGACACAACCATCCAGCTCCGGCCTCACCAGAGTCAGCCTCTATCAAAAAGCAAGCAAGTCAAAGACTAATTAGAACTTGCTGGAGACGTACTTACTTACTTTGGGTATGCACCATTATTTAACTCTCCCCGCTCTCCTATTTCAGTGGCAAATTGGAGAGAGTATCACCGTGTGGCAGCAGTGTGGGTGAAATTCTATCATTTGTCTCTGTTTTTTCTCAGCACACAATCTCCTGCCTGCATATTATAATTTACAGACACTCTCACTTACCTTCTCAGAGGTCAAAGAGTCATTTTCTTCTCTAAGGAATCTGCTTCCTCAATGACTGTTTTTGTGCGAACAAACAATCCCTGCCACCACTCCACACATGAAAAGATTGTCTTTTTCACTCACCATATTTTACACCACTCGGAAATCTACCCTGGACCGTACTTTCTCTGTAGTACCATTGACAGTAGCATTGTGGAATCACAGGCATTTATTATTAGTCTTTCCAAAGCCACAGAAAATAATTTAAAATATCTGCACTATTTGTATAACAATCACATAGCTGCCCTTTTGACAGGTCTGGGCATCAACACATCTGATTACATTTCACTTGACTTCTTCAACAATAATTATACCTCTCAGAAAAATGAATAGCACTCTGGAAATTGGATTGACATTTCTATATTCTCCTCTTGCATTTTAAGAGTGTTGTGGAAACCTTAGCCATTCGTCTTTGTTATGTTTTCTTCTGTCAAATCCGGGGATATGTAGACAACGAATGCACACAGATCCATAACCAGGAAACTGCACAGTATCCACTACATTTATTTAATTGATATGACCTTTAAGTTTACAGATCTTTCAGCTCTAGTTGACTAGAAATGAATACTTATTGACCACTGAGGCTGCAGATCTATAGCCTTCGCTGATACTCTTAAAGGGCTGACAAGCCTTGTATCCTAAAAATGGCCTTCCCATGCAAAAATATTGTATAGTCAATTACATTTAGTCATTATGTTGCATTTGAGAATGCAGTTTAGTTTAGTGTAATTTTGCAGGAGACAGAAAGGGTTGAGTTGATCTTAAACACTCAGTTCATCCAGTGCTGTAATACTGGGCTCAAGATCACATTTTCATGTTGCATGAAATGCTTGGATGAGTAAATTGATTTTCTCCACATCACATTAAACTGACGCATTCGTATGAAATATGATCATGATAAACATGTCACCTCCACCACCAAGCTTGTCAAAGTATTTTAGTTGTGCAGATAGGAAAGGCTCTAACTGAGCTGACAGAAACAGCAATTCTTAGATTTATGTGATTATACAAAAAAATACACATTATTATCATTATATATTTCTACTGATAGATCTCCTGAGATGTTTCACATTGTTCCTTTAATTCTTTCTCTCTGTGAAGGGTAAATTGTGTTTTAACAGGTGCCATATATTTGCTGCTGATATGAGTAGCCACTTAAAAAGTGATGATAGGCCACCATCATCATAATTACTGTACCTTTGAATGCCACTAAGAAGAGAGGCCAGAGTAAAAAGAGTCGACTCACTTTTTATGTGGTGTCTCATTAGGTTGGTTTTTTTTTTAATGTTTTCTTATTAATGTTATGACACAGTGAAAAATAAATAGGTGTTATACATATTATTCCAATAAACATGCTGTTTAGAGCGGGCTCCCTTGGGATGCTACTCTCCGGTTTCACAAAGCCTCCAGATTAATTCATGTCATGTTTCAGTGTTGCACTGGTATTAGCAAAACATGAACAACTACACAGAATAATCACTTTTAATGGAATGCATTGTTTATAAGTGGTGTTTATTTATCTAGAAATTAATTAAAGAAAATGGAAATACAAGCATATACAATACCACACTGTTCTAGCATCACATTACTAATACAACTGCAAACAGCAATAACAAAGAACTGTTTCGTTTGCTACAGCACTTCAGCTCTTTTATTGTGTTTTTTTTTTAATTGTAGGAAAAGTCAAATGA
The DNA here is from genome assembly GCA_029721515.1 of Synanceia verrucosa. Classification (NCBI taxonomy): domain Eukaryota; kingdom Metazoa; phylum Chordata; class Actinopteri; order Perciformes; family Synanceiidae; genus Synanceia; species Synanceia verrucosa. Next base: position 26,729,135 of record CM056549.1, read on the forward strand.
GTATTTGAGACTATGTTTGAGGAGTGTTTAATATATAGAAAGTAATCTCTTTCTTCACCTCTAAAGTCCTCCTCTGTCATTTTCATATCCCATATGTATCTCAGAATGTGAAAACTGCACCTGAAACACAACACATAGGAATCACAGAGGCTGTAGTTAAAGGAATGTCTGCTAAATAAAATATTTTTCAAAGTTTACTGTTAAATTAGTACAAGTATTATTTTCTACAACTGAATAGATATCATTGGATATAAAGAGCACATCCCAAGGACATTCTGAATGTCATGACTTCAGGCTCTTTGCGTCACCTTGAAAGCACAAAATCATTTATTTTTATAAAAAATGTGTGTAATTGTTGGGCTTGAAATAAGTGAGTACCCATGTAACATACCACAGACTACAGTCTTCTTCACTTTTTATTCTACGTCACTAGCTCTGAGTGCAGCATATTTACATGGATGTATTTACACTGCAGTACAGACTATGGCATACAAAAGCACACCAAAACCAACAACAGTGCCCTTATTGCGTGATGAATGCCTTGCAAATCATCATGTCGTTAATCTGTTCATTCTATCTGTAGACAGACTTTGTCACTGTGATAACATCGCAGCCATGCAAGATGCAGTCATTGAACTTAGTTTGAATGTAGATGTCAGAGCAAGTAGACAAGTAGGAAGTGAGGAAGGGGCACCTCCCACTTAACACCCCTGGACTTTTTTGGAGTCATGGCTGGACCAATCAAAAGATGGTCTCCAGTTTAATGTTAAAGTTGAGTGGGAGAGGAGCGCTCCATCAGCACAATGAGAGGACACTCTGATCAGGAAACCTCCAGAGCTGGGAAGATGCAGCACAACACATCCATCATGGCAGCCAGTGACACAAGGTTGCCATCAACCTGATCGGTATCAGGATGCTGAGGTGAGGGTGTGTAAGGGATTAACTAACAGTGAAGCTCATTAAAGACAGAAATAAAATGTGCTACATTTATTTCTCTGAGCCTCCCACTTACCTTTTATCATTTACTGAGGTTGATAATGCCGACTGACATAAGTAAATGTGCATTTCGGTCAGAGCCTGTAAATTAACTGATGTAAGGATTCAAATTCAAACAAGATAAGCTTAATCTTCCATATGAAGGACTTGTGAATGTTTATATTGTGCCAGCATCTGCACAAGTGCTTCTAAAGTATCTTATCTATGGATTACCTCACTATACTTTGAACTGCTGCAGTGTGTTCCCAAAGTGTCCAACAGTCTATTAGCACTCAGTTCCAATTACCAGCACCCTAATGGATGCTGACACTGAATCTACTCCACTTGCAAATCCAGGAAGCTCGCTTCTTCAGATGAGCAGGGACGTCTCATCAGCAGCTGCAGCAGATGCTTTTGAGATTCAGCGTGACAGCACCAAACCAGATGGCTGGTGGAGTCCGACCCACGTCTCAGGAAGTACAGGGAGGTGGTGAGAGGCATGAAGTCGTGACAGAACTCACAAAGACCCATTCAGATTCAAAGCAGGCGGCACAGCGGGCTCACCCACAGGGGCGACTTTATTGTATTTCCAATTACTTGCCTGGTACTGGAAGTGCAATTGGACATTTAGCCCTTGATGGAGTGAGAGTAGTATCTCAACTTGTCCAATCTAGTTTGATAAGCTTTTTTTTCCAGAAAAAAACTGAGAAAACAAGTTCTAAAAGAGTAAAAAGGACAAATATACATATAATTTGTTTTGTTTTTGCAAAGTGAAGTAGACTTTAATTTAGACTTGACACCAACATGATCCTTCTTCCCACAATGTTGTTTACTTTCGCAAAAAGCCAAAGGCCTTGAAATACTGGACACAAAGGTTTATTGAGGCATTTCAGACCATGCTGCATTCAACAGAATATTTAATAGAAATATAGATTTTTCTGAGGTTTTGATATGTTATGGTGTCAACGCTGGGATGTAAGCTCCTGCCAAATACACTCTGATAAGGATAAGAATACATTAATGCCTCAGTAAAGCTTGTTTTCTTATTTTTTTTGTGTCAAATGATTGACTTGCACTTTAATAACTATAAGCAAAATAAAATAAGGGTAAATTGTTAACTTGTGGTAGAGTATCAATGTAATGATAATTTTGATGTCGTTTAACTGATACATATTATCATTACAGTACTCACTACATGTCAGATTTAGACAAATGAAATGACAGGAATATAAATATCAGGATAAAATTGTCCATAATGTTGAGATCTGTCACTCAAATGATATAGTAAAGTTCCCTTCACAATGCAAATAATAAGTAGCAAGATGATGGGATGATTTTTTTATTCATCAGACCTAAGATTCTTTTCTTTTTGAATTTTGAATAACCAATTTTTCCCAGAAAAAGAAATGTCCAAATAGTCTGAAAAATGACTCTCCAGTCGCTACTTTAAATACGGCACTGCCTGTATGCACTGACTGTAAAAAAGCCCAAGAGAAAAAAGGCCCCATGCTGACAGAAATACAGTTGACACACTGTATTTGACAGAGTGGGCATATACTGTAAGTAGTAAAATAGACACACCGTTTTTCACGTGCACGTGCACACGTGAGCGCATGCACAGGCGTTCGCGTGCGCGTCTGCGTGTGTGTGTCTGTGTGTGTGTGTGTGACAAATGGCCACATGAAAGGGTTACTGTGTTATTTTTTTTTGCCATTTTTTGTGAGCGCCTTTAGTTTATCACCTTTAGTTTAGTTATTCACCATTTTCCTCTGAATTCTTTGTTCATTTAATAGTCAGGTCAGCCTCAGAAAGAGAGAGAGTTTTGTTTCAGCTTAGTTAATCATATTCTTTCCTTTTTTATGAAGTGCTTTGATTTGTTACTTTCATAGTCATTGTCGACGTGTTTTTATTTGCTAAAATAAATCTTTTATTTTTGAAACCTTTGTGTGTTTCGGTCATGTACTAGTTTCAGTCTGAGTTTTAACAATGTGCAACTCACATTTGGCTGTCTTCATTAACATTTTAATCAATTAAAAAGAATAAAAGAGTGTCAACTATCCCTTCTTTGAAAGCTACCAGTTTTTATGATGTGAATGTTGAAATGACATTATTTACCTTATAAATAAAATTAACATTAACACTCTTGTTAGAGATGCAGTGCAGAGTGTGCCAGTTAACAATGACATCACTATGGGTGCATGAGGACATTTCTGCACTGTGAGGACATCCTCACCACTCGTAACATTAAAACTTGCTTTTATCTTTACTTTGAACCTCTCTAGAGGAAGTGATCTGACTCTTACTCTTACTCAACTCTTATTGATATGAAGTGATGACAAATTTTATTGGTATTTATTATTGGTATTTTATTAATGGTCAAAATCAATTGATGTTTAGGCAGTTTCCAGTCAAGCATGTTTTTGGAATGTGGGAAGAAACCGGAGCACCACGTTAGCACAGGGAGAACATACAAACTCCACACAGAGAGGACACAGCATCACACCAAATCCTCACCACCGTGCTGCCTGCACATTTAAAAAGGATGGTTTTCGTACATCACGACACTAAAACATCTTTTTTCCCAGATCAAATGGTTCATGAACGCGCACCTGTGCACGCCACCTGTGCACGCCCTCACGTGTGCGCGTGCACGTGAAAAACGGTGTGTCTTATTTACTACTACTGTATTTTCAAATATAATATCATTATACTGAAAATAATAAAAATAATATAATACTGAAATGTCAGTGTAATGTTTTGTGGGTTACAGGGTGAGGGTGATTGGATCTCAGTTCAGATCAGAAACATGGAAATGCACTCACACACTCACATTTGTATTTTACTTCTTATGAGGAATCTCATTAATATAATACTGCTAGCTAGGCACAACCTTAAAGTGCATGCCATGTCGTTTTTTTGGCTCAACTTATAAAACTTACAAATGATGGTAATATTTTGATCCTCTTTTAATAATACATGTCGGGCTGTAATGACAGGCCGACTGAAAGTGTAACTATACTTTAGCCTTGTAAGTGTGACCACAAAATTACTACAAATGGTCAATTAAGGACATTTAATATGGGAAGGCACTGAACCATATTACTTCAGTTGGTCTGGTATGTATGAGTTGCTTTGCATTTCTTCCACCAGAGTCATTTAGATAATAGGGGTATCCTCAGGACCGTAGTACATGGTTGACCACAGACTAAAACACGTTTCTATTCAACTAGAGATGAATAAATTTATTCACAGGGCAGAATTGGCCTATATTGTATTTGAATGAATTCAATGAACATAAAATACCATCAGACCCATTTCTTGTCAAAATTTCTGAATCAAAAAGAGGCTTCTTCAGTTCAGAATTGAAGAAGCCTCTTGGATGAGAGGTTAAACTTTTTCAACAAAGCTCAAGCAAGTCCAATTGACTCTTATTTTGCTCTTTTTGATTTACCTCGACCTGGATGACTGAGAACCTACACAGACATGCCTGTTCAGAGGTTTCCCTCGCTCTTTTCTTGACACCTGAATTCCATATTTACTGAATAGATTTTTGCTATTGCTGAATTGGAATAAATGTGGACTTCCTTGGCATTGATTTGCTATTTTGAACCTCCCATAGCTACTAGAGATCAACCTTTATTTAACTCCAGGTCGACTATGGCTGACAGTGTTGACTGCTATGGAAATAATAAATTTTTCTGGGGTTTGGTGTAGCATATTAAGAGAATCTCATGTACAGTTCACTCAGCTGTTTATATTTCCCTTAATGTCAGCACAAATCATGAGTTTCTCCCTCGAATCATCCTGCGCTGCTTCAGCTGCAGGAGGCTGATGTTTACCTAGAGTCTCATATGTGTCTCTGTTGTGTTTCCCTGGCTGTCAGTCAAACAACAGCACACAAAGACGAGCATGTGTACACACTCTCTCTCTTCTCATCCCATCATTCTTTTGTGGCACAATGTTAGCTGTGCAACAATTCAGGCAATTCATATTAACATATTAGAGCACCTCTTTATGTTTTACAGTGCTGTTTGTTATTCCTCATTTCCTTATCTTGGCTGCATTTCTCTCACACTGACACTGTTCTCGGCAATGCGCTATGCACACAACATGACATCCTTTCTTATCACATGTATCATATTATGAGACAAATATTGGTGTCATACACCTCAGAGGAAGCCATGGCTTCTGTCCTGATGGGAATAACACAATCAGATTAGCGATCACCGATGGAGCCATTCACCAGGCTGTTCAATTGTTACTGTGCCCTATTAAGGTCATAATTTAACCAGAGATTAAAATGTAAATAAACACCAAACTGTAGGATAATTGTTATGAAGATAATTAAAGGTGCTTCATGTGAATACAAATAATTTTCAGTAATGGAGCGAAGCAGCCATGGATAACAAATTAATTTAGAAAAGATTGATTAAAATTTGTAACATATCACATTGTCAGCAGTAATAGCAAATGTTTAAGTATTTACACACCCCTGAATTGATTTAAGTACAAGGTGAAGACATAATTCTGTATGGCAGAAAATTTAATTGAATGCATTTATTTTTGCATTAAAGCCTGTTTTTAAAATATACCAACTATGTCATGATGCTAAGTTTTTTCTCTATATATATCTTTTCTTCAGTTCACAAGACGTACTGACAATGTGAAAAAATACCAAGCCAGAGGGAACCTAAAGTCGAAAATATTGAATATAGTATAAATATTTTATGTACTCATACAAGTGTAGTGCATTATCTACCCACTCTGTATCACAACAGTGTTTGCCTCAGATAAAACATTAATGGAAAATAGAAAAACAACATGTCAATCACACCTCTGCCAATGACATAAACAGGTCTGGATGCATATGTTGTCTGTCCTACCTTTCAAAACACTGTCATTATTCATACAAATTTAAACTTATTACATGCATACAGCCTTTTCAAAATAAAACTCTGTCTTCACAGGTAACAACTTGGTTAGGTTTAGGCAACAAACACAACAAATGTTTTCTGACCCAGTCATCTACCCCCTTCTTGTCCCTAGAAGGCATTTGGTGCTTGTTGTACTTCCTGGTTTACAACTTCATGGATTACATACACATTTTGTAGCACACACACAAACTTCAGTGCATCTGTATATTCCTATTGGCTTTATGTTAACTGTTTTACAACAGTGAAAAGGGGGACTGATCAAATTGAAAAGATGGAAGAAATCAGATTAAATTTCTCTGCAGCATAAAAGTCATTTCTGTGTGTTTACATTTCCACCTGCACTCTATATGTCTTTCTTCAAGGCTGTATTAAAAAACACATGAGGGACACACATGGCATGTGCTTTATAGACTATAAATGGAATTAATTATCCAACTGCACAACAAGAGAACAAACAGAGCCATATCAATTGATGGTCTTACCTTGTTGTTTAGGAGCAGACTCCAGGAAATTTCACTATCCAATAAATCACATGGCGTTCAGTGGCTGACCTTCAACCAGTACAAATCGCTGAAGCCGTGGACATTAATAACTAGAATAAGTTACAGCCTAATTGTTAGAGTTGTGACCTTATGTCGTGATAGTTTCTGCACCCAATTAGAGGATCGCCTGGAGAAATGTGGCTGAGGGTTTACACCTATTAAGTTCAGACTAGCAGCTCAAATCACCATGTTGGCACATTCAAACTTAAAAAGAAGAAAAACTCAAGGAAAATATTTTCAGAATTCAATTCAAATTAAACTACAACAACATTACATTAAACACTATGGGAAAGTGACATGGTCACTGTGTGGAGAATGAAAGAGACACAGAGGAGGGAGAAGAGACAGCCGGGTCCAAGTTACAAAGTTTCACTTCCATGTACAATCAACTGTACTTCATGTTCCTTGTTCACAACATTCAGTGTCATTTTTTAGTTTTATGCCCAACCATGTAGTTTTTTTTTCAAATCTACAGCAGTTTGCAATAATAAAATTAAAATCTTAATGAAATGTTTTATGAAATAGCATTTGACAACAAAGTTGACCTTGCCTATTCATTTTACCATCTTTATTGACTTTATTATTAACTGCTTTATGGAACTTCAGCTCTTACATAACAATTTATTTAATTTAATTTAATAATAATTTTTAATCACAAACATATACAGTAAGTTCACCAGGTCCTCTCTTTACAAGTTGCGAGCTAATATGACAGACTTTCTCTAGACTTTCTCTGTTCCATAAAGCTTGACTGTAGCCTTCCTTTGCTACACATCAGGTCACCGAAGTGAAATTTTTATGTTGACCAGAAATGAGTGTAAATTTCTCATTGGAATGGGATGACAAAGATGCCCTTGAGAAATTTGCTGAGCGAGGTATTGGTGTGGTTACAACAAAAGCTTGGAAGTTAATAAAAAAGATTCTCTCACATTTTCAAAAGTCCTTCGGTGTCCTCTGTTCATACACCTTAAAAAGCGAGGGAATAACTACTTCATAGTCACAAATTCTGAATTATTTTTACACTCTCCCCAGAAATTCACACAGCACTTTTCTCTCCTTGGAGAGACTGGAGGTGACATTCTGTCCCAAGAGATTATTTAGGTTGCCTCAAATAAAAGGATTTGACAGGATTTTTGTGAATTATCCACTGATGATGTGTGTATCAATGTGTGTCTGTGTGTACACAGTCTTTTCCCATACCATTGTGTAATCCTATCTACCCTAAAACACAAGTTTGCATACAGATTTTCAAAAAAGATTTCCATGAATACTTGTTTATGATATAACCAGAGACATACCAATCACATTTTTAACAACTTATTAAGGGAATAGCTGATTGGTGGGACTAGGGCAGCAGGGACCAGTCCAGATTTGCAAGCCTGTAAGAACATCCTCTGCAAGAACATCTGGCAATTCTGCTGTCAGTTTTGTTAAGCTGTTTGACAGGAGAAGTCAGCATCCTGCCTGCTGGCACATGTAGGGAGTTTGCTTGCTGGCAGGAGCTGTCCCTCATAATACGTAATCATCCTGAAATCAAGCAAACATGCCATGTTCCTCAATGGATTAAAGCAAATTGTGGCTTGTGCATTTGTATACTACAGAAAGAATATACTATACTATGGTGAAGAGAGAGTGAGTAAAGAGTTTTCTTGTGGGTCAAGTGATTGCATGCAGCAAGCAGCCTCACAGCTGCCAACCTGCTGCTAATAGAACCTGAAGAGACAAGGTGTTAAGGCTGTTTTGTTGAGTGAAAGTGACAAACAGTGTTTTGGAAATAGGGCAGGTAGGGTGCACACTGGAATGATCGCCATATGTCTCTGAGAGGGCTAATACATGTAGACAGACAACCGTCCACACCTACAGGCAATTTAGAGTCTCCAATTAACCCAGCCTACATGTCTCTGGACTGTAGGATGAAACTGGAGTACCCTCAGGAGACCAATACAGACACAGTGAGAATGTACCAACACCCCCATGTAGGTTTGAATCGACAACACCTGGCAGTAAAGCTACTTGTTTACAGGCTTGGGTCTACCTCTAAAGTTGATTGTTTTTGCACTTTTAAGTAATTTTCAATTTTGTGTTTATATGTTTGGGTACTTGTTGTAACTTGTATACTGTCTATGGTTCAAATTATATTGCAATATAAATTTTAGGCCATATCGCCCACCACTAACAGCAGTCCCATCGATTTTCAGAACAGAGGCAGAACGAAGTGCATCATCAATGCCTGTAAATATAATTTCTATCCTTCTTTGGGTTATAACTTACATTGCTAACGTTAGTAACTGCAATGTAGTCTGGCTCACATTGCCGCCTCGTTTATTGTATACGTTATAACTTCATCACCAGTTCATCCTATTTACTATAAACGACGAGTTTACTTGTTTCCGTTACCTGTGACATGAAATAACCAAGGGGCTTGGCTACACTTAGCATGTAATGCTTCTGTTGATTACTGTTCATGTAACGTTTACATAACAGATTCTCCAGTCAAAGATATTATTCAATTGACATAGTACATGGGCATTGATAGCAACTATTACAAGACTGAAGGCAGGGGTCTGGGGGTTGTCAGGTGCTGCATGGTGCTTTATCGGTGCTTTGCCGGCATATAGTTCCAAGTCAAAATCAGCCTGGTAGTCAATACATTTGTGATAATTTGCCTTGTCATTTGTACTCATTGTGAATGTAGGTCACGAGAAGTAATTAGGAAAAAAATTGAGTTATTTGGAATCACTTTTGCAAAGACGTGCTAGCTGGCAACAATACGTTACAGTGCTAGCTAACAGCAGCGCTGCCAGTTTAGGGCAATGGCTGAGCCGGCTAAAAAACGCTTTTACTCAGTTATTTAAGCTCACTCTAGGGACTGCGAGGAATGACTAAATTTCACATTGGGGTAGAGGACGCTAAATTGGCTGTGTTATATCAGTGAAGGTGGTTAGCTGCTTTCAGTTTCTTGTTGGACAAACTAAAAAGTGATAGTTGGATAAATGAGAATAGAATAGAATAAAATAACTTTATTGATCCCAACCTATATATATATATATATATATATATATATATGTATATATACGTGTATATATATATATATATATATATATATATACATATATATATATATATACTCCACTTGATTTAGATTTTTTTTTAAACATGTTTTGAATTTGTGTTATGTTTGGCAACCACTGAAGTAATCAATATTGTTTTTTTTTTTGTTTTTTTTACTTCTTCATACCATCTGCCAGTCTCTGCAGGGTAGAGCAGCTACACATTTGACATCTTTCTTTTAATAAGGTGTTTTCTTTAGGTGACAGTGAGAACATGAACGACCACCCAGTATGACCCTACACTGTAGTGTAAAGGTCATTGGTGTAAAAAAGGTCAAACATATTGTAGATCCCCCCAAAATATAATTGGACTCTTCTTTATAGGGGGATAATGAAACCCTTGAGTGCCCTTTATTTCCATTTGATTTACTGGCAACACTGAAACTCAGCTGAACTCCCTAAAGCCAGCTGGCTTGAGAAGCTGTTACCTCCTGCTCTGCAGGTAAATTGACTATTTTTTGTGTGAATTTATTGGAATGATGGTTTATTATTTAGATATGAGGAAATCAAGGACATACCAGCTATATCTCACATTATCTTAATAGGCAGTTTATAACAGGAGATTGTTTCACACTATTTTTTTCTTCTTCTATGTCTCGTCTATACTTAGAAAAAGAAATTAATAGCATACTCCAATGCAAGTGGCAAAAAACAAAGAAAGCCAGCAGAAATTAATGCATGGCTTTACAACAATGAGTCCATCATAAAATTGTTCAAAAAACAAGATGCCATCAGCAGCATTCTTACCTTCCATGATCAGCTGACAGTTTTTCCCCCCATGTAATACAATCAGCAAAAATCCATACAGTCTGTAATTGGATTTCAGGAGAGGTGAAATTAATAAAGATGGAAATCTGAGGTGTGTGTATAGTATGAGTGTGTCTGTGAACATAGAACCGTGCATGATGAATAATTCTGAGATGCCCACTTTAGTGGTGTGTGATATCTTAAGAGGTGAAGGAAAAATAGAAGTCAAAGGAGATGGTAATATTACACTCTTGAGCTGATGTGTTTATGACTAGATGGAGGCTGAAGGATGTCATCAGGTGGGATGAAGAGAATAAGTCATTTCGTAGTATCACATCCAATTTAGCAAATCTACCTTGTTCAAATGCCGTACCTCACTTGGGCTTCAACCTTATCTTTCATTATATAGCATCAATGGGGTTCGTGCATTTATTAATAAATCTTAAATGGTAATGTGATAAAAGCTTAATCTGTGGATATCGGGAAAATCATTTTCGTGGATGTCGTGGCTTATTGAAGATTAGATTTGAGTAATCTGGTGTTGTGGAGGAAGACTGCAGCTACAGCAGGACTAAAGGAAGAGTTCAGGGAGTGAAATCTCCAAAGAGCCTGGTTTCAGGGAAGGCTAGATTTCTTTGGAAGGCTTAAAAAAAACTGCAAAAAATCTATGTGCCCTTCTTTGTATCTGCAAGATACAAAGTACAGCATACAATTACATAATAAGCTTTATGCATTATGAATACAAGTGTAGACTGTGGAGAAATGTATGTGTGATTTTTAAACATTTTATTCTAAAACTATGGACTTTAACAGTCTGTTATAAAGGCATCCCCTTTTCTGAGAAGGCTTTACGAAAGATTTTGGAACCGGGCTGCAGGAATTTTCTCCCATCCAGCCACAAGAGCATTAGTGAGGTCAGCCACTGGACGATAAGGCTTGGATCCAAGTCAGGGTTCCACTTCAAAGCTGCTGGATGGAGTTGAGCTCAGGCCAGTTCAGTTCTTCCGCACCAATCTAGGCAAAATGATGGGTCTACGAAATGACCTTATTCTTAGATGATTTGTTGCTAAGGCTGCTCCCATAGGTAGCAAACATGTATTCTCATTATCCTGATGTGATTGCTGCTGCAGATACAGCAAAACATATGACTTCAGCTTTTTTGTGAGTACATCCCATTATTTGTATCGTCCAATATCTTGTCAGTATTTTGTCAGTACAGTGTAAAGCATTAGCTGCATCTTACAAATGTAAAGTTAATACTGGCAACTGCCGATGTCTCAGCTTCATTTCAGTCTTAATTATTAAGTATTAATAAAGACGGATCCTGTCTCTTGATTTCTGAGTGTGAAAACTGAAAGCCCAAGAAAAGTTGTCTTCTGCCCATCTGCTATTGTCCTTTCATTTTCAAAATACATTGAAAGAACAGAAATGATTTGAATGATGGACATGATGTAAATGGTTAAAATGAAAAACAAATATCCTGCATTCTTACAGACCTGGTGTTATTTACTCAGCCAGTCTGACAAAGAGAATGACAACATCTGAGGCATCATTCTTGATATTATTATTTTCTGAAATTGCTTTCAAATCAGATTGAGTAGATCTTTGTTATGTATCCCATTGAGTCTAAGAAAATGACTTCCTGGTTATTTATGGTATATTTTGAGCTATCTATTATGGTGTTTAAGGTAGCTGTTTATGCAGAGCCTTGCCATTAACAATGGAGAAAAAAAAAGTGACGTGAGAGTTTTGATGAAAAATGAAATGTTAAATTTCATCCTCCAAACCAAAATGCTCTTTCTCACAGCTCATCAAATTATGATGCTGGTTCTGTGGCTTTGTGCTTCAAACTATGATGCTCTAGGTACCCTTCAAGTGTCAACACAAAATACTATTCCAACATACTGTAGGTTTATGTAAAAACCCATGTATGTCAGTTGTAACTGATGCCTGTGGTTTCAAATTGGAGCTTGACATCCTGGTGGGCTTCATACAGACATGAAAGGGTGCCTGGAGTGTCAATATCAGACAATGAGAGACACTGAGTGCGTCACTATTTGAAGAGCTGGAAGTGACAACGTGTTGTCCAGTGAGGCAGCAGTGAATTGACTTGTCCCAGTACCACCAGAATGGAAACACTGACTTATTTGTGGATTGGGGCAAAAGTGTTATGTTTTTGTGAGGCATCAAGACAAACAACCAAAACTGAAATCTTCACTGCAATATCTGTTTGACTGTGGCTGTCTACTAAAACTACCATAGCTATACCCTCATGGCACATTAACTCATTTTTATGGATCCTTATCAAAAGCCACTTCCTTCTTGTTCTAACACTTCAGATGTTACTTTTGTGGCTCCATATAATTTATTAACCTAAATCTTTGAGGACACAGGTAGTTAATGTGCCTGCAAATGTACTCCAGCAGCTACAGTGTGCCTTTTTGCTGCCAAGAGTTGCTGTAGCTGCATTTAAGCTTCTTTCTGTACTTTTCCCATGACACAGTGGGCTGTGGTATAAAAACTACACAGACACCCTAATCCAAAATCTTCCCCCTTTCTGCCTTATAGGTATAACTACTTAAAATAATTATTGTCCATGTGTACAATTTGAAATGCCTATTGGATGTACTGCATCTTTTCTCCTAGAAGTTAATTAATTCAGTCTGGTCTGTTTACTTTCATTTGCTGACTTCAAGAATTGTTTTGTACACGTTATGAATTGACCTTGAGAAATGCCGAGCATATGTCTGATGGGATATTTCAAAGCATTACTGACTTTGGTTTCTGTTTACCATTATGTGGTACTGCTGTGCTAGCAGGTTATTATACAAAACTCCAAAAAAAAAGTTTGGAATTGTTGTCCAAGAGTTTAAAAGTGCAATGTTGGAAGGTCTGGCCACATTTGGTAGTTTTAAGTCTTTTTGAATGCTCATTTAGTAAATTATGGTCCCATTTAGCAGGGGATCACTACCATGATGTGGTCCAATCTGTGTTTCCATCCTCACACTTTAACCCATTCACAGTGTGTTTTTTTTTCCCATTCATTATAGTTAACTATAAGCTTCTGGGTAGGCTAAAAAAATATTCAGGTATGTTTGAAAATTTGTGTATGTATTAAAATAAAACCAAAATGTGACATGTGTTTTTCAGGTAACCCTGAGGGCCTGATCCTAGAGGACAGCACCAACTCGCTTTTGCTGATGTTACACCAGCTAGTTGTAACTCCCTGTTCTGGATTTTTGTTGGCTAAATTGAAAAGAAGGTGTGGGTCATTAATTTGTTTCTGCCAGTTTGGATTTAATCCAATGAACAAACTATCAGAACGTTCAATCCACGGTTAGTGGCACAAACCAAAGATAACAGAAAAGATGACCAAAAAGACAACTAACAGAAACTTTAGTCTGATGCCATACATGAAGATTAGAAGCATGCAGTGTTGTTTTGACCATCCCTCAGAGTTTAAGCAGTTTGGTCAAATATTGTTCTTGTCCTGCTGTTGAGGAATAGTTAAGTGCCCCCCATTTCTTTGGAGCATGTGGCCAGACATTACACCTTGCCCCTTTAAAAGTACACTGTGCAATTTTTTCTCCCATCTAGTGGTTAAATTTGATTTTGCATTCGCTGTCTAGTGCCACGCATTTTCAACTGTGCATTACAACATGGTTTGAACTACGGTAGGCGGAATGGGTCGACTCCTGGGTGGCCATTATCACCGCAGATCCTTGAACCCCGGCCCGGCGCTCCGTCATTTTTTCCCCAGAACTCTACAGCCCTCCACTGGCCTGAAGAACCCCCAGCCGGCCGTGGCCAGGCATGGGGCGCTCCCGGATGGCCACTCTCCTTGCGGATCCCCGGCCCCTGGCCTGGAGCTCCGGTCATTTTAATACGCTTTTTGGCGATGAGGATTCTTTTTCCTTCAGTGCGGCATAAGTATGGTCTTGCATTATGACCAAAAGTGCAGTGCAGGTTTTGCTGGGTAAGTAAGACTGTCAGTACTAGCAGGTAGTGCTTCATGTCCTTCTTGGCAGTTCATAATTTTTTATAGACCGGAAAGACATGGAAACCTCTGTATGATCAACCCATTCTATGACAGATAACTGATTCTTCTCCCATGAGGATAAGTCAGATTGTTGGCATCGGTTATTTTACACCAATGAGGATCTATTTATGAATGAAGATGTTGATTTGAGGTAATAAAATTCTTAAAACCTTACACAGTGTACCTTTAAGACAAATGCACCCTCCCTGTTTATTCATTGACCCATTTTAGCATCTCTGGAACATGTTGCCATTTCCTTCAGGGAACATGTTTCATGCACTAGCAATTCCCTCCTCTAATGCCATCAACTTTTCATTGCAGATAACAACCCCATGTAGTATATATTATCACAAATTATATGTTTCTTAATTGCCTTTTTGGCCATTTACAGTCAGTGTTAATTCTTTTGTGTCTCTAAATGTTTTCTCCTACTAGAGATAATGCATTGTAAATATTCAGACTGAAATGTAGACATATTATATTTACCATCTTTGTGTACACGCATTGTATCAGAATATCTCCCTTTGACAGGTGTCTCCAGCACTGTCTCAGCTTCCTCTCTGTGATGGTTTCCTTTTACTGCCTTTAGTTTTGTGATACTCTTGAATAATCCCCAAAGGAGAAATTCTCTTACAGTATAGTGCCACTGGGATTCTGTGTTTTTTTTTTTTTTTTTCAAGGACACTTCAGTCGAGTGAATGCTTGTTGTCATGGGGATTATTTGGGTTTAGACCTTCACATTGAAGGACAATCACTGTACTCATTGCACCATCATGCTGCAGTGCTTTCAACCCACTTTTGTTTCTCATTTCACGGGCAAGCAGCCTTTTTTTGGACGTTATGCTGTCATGGTCATGGATATGATACTATCCATACAAACTAAGAGGTTGACACTGAGCACTGATACATACCAATCTCCTCGTCGAATCCATTTTGATGACCTCCCTCACATATTTCTAAAGGGCTGCTCAGCCAGAGAAGAGCAGCTAAATAGCTTCAGTTTTCACTGCAAATTACACTTTTGATGTATTCACAGTACAAATGGCTGAGGAGTGAAGCTGTTTTCTTTCTTAGTAGTTTTTCAACATTCCACTGTCATGCTAAATAGCTCCCATCCTAAACAGAGAAACAAGAGAGGAATGTAGGCCAAAAGTAACACATTTCTCAGGTCTGTCTTTTTATAGAATGTTGTTTCTCCTGCTCTTCTCCAAAATGGGGATTAATTGCTTCTGTCATGCAACATTTATAATGTTCCGGAAAAATCTTGAGATGGCCATCTAGTGCTCTGTGGTATATACCCGACTGGGAAAAGCACTTGTGCTTGCCTTTCTGCTTTTTGCACTTTTCTTTTACAACAATCCATTATACTCTGTGCTTTGCTCTTTCTGCGAGTGCCTCTTCTCTCTTTGCTTTTTAAATTTAAACTTTTCTTCTATGAATAATTTCAAAGATATATCACATTTTACAGTGCTACTGTTTAGATATATGGATGGAGGAACACATAGATAGATAAGTTAAGTCATATCTAAAGGACAAATGTACCATTTACCAGTGCAATTGTTCAAAAGAATCTAGTTTTTGACCTTTTTCACAGCAAACATTTTGGATTATGTTGGAAAAGCATAGATGGGATTAAAACATGTGTGACGGCTTGGTTACATTCCACGTCCATACAATAAGAGGACCGCCTGCAGGTAGACAGCAGCCATCAGTAATCCCAGCTGTGCGTTTCCTGCTATGACATGTCAAAAATATCTGCAATGAATAAGCCCAGGCCTATTGTCACAGCACTGTAATTGAAATGGCAGCTACTGATTCTCTGCATAATGATGTTCAGTTTGACTTCACAGTTTGACTTTTCAATTTACTCTCCAAACACTACAAATCAGATAAAAAGCAAAGGCATTTGCTACGACAGTATAAAAGGACATTTTCTGTTGTTTTTTTAATGTTTCCATCTTCTGTGTTTTACTTTGAATTGGAAAATTAAATGGCAGGTAAATACATAGACTGTCGGTTTATGGGCTTGTTCATCACACTGTGCAGATTGCAGATTGATATGACTATTATCAGGTTGTGAGGTGTTGGATAACATTGTGGAAAGAATCCTCCAGACTTGTCTGTTGTGTTGGGATAGAGAAAGTCTAGGTGAGTGTTATCTAAAGCCCAGGCTAGTGTTATCTTTTTCTGACACTGCCGAATATTTAGATAATTTTGATAATGTGGATCAAGTGGAACACAAGGGAAATGTTTCATTTCTCTGTGGGGTGGAGTACCCTGGAGCGATTGCATTGCAGTCCTTTTTAGAGGACAAACTTAAAACTGGACTAATTTCAAAAAAGAAAAAAAAATATTGTCCCCATTAGTCACTTACACAAACACAAAAACATGGCAAAATATGATCCAGGTTGAACAATGCCGAGGTTACCCTTTAAAGGGTGAATCATCACTCATTAGGTAGAAAAGTCACACTGTACTTGGCTGTATCTGTTGAATTGTTGGGGCTTTTTGAATCACCACAATGAGTAAAGTCAGAGGTTGTTTCCTATTTGACAGATGATGAAAAAAGCACAAGCATCTTCTTTGACTACGTATAACAACAACTACCTCCTTTAGTACCAAAATGGTTATAATATGCCCATCCGAGTTGATGTGCCACACTACACTGCCTGTGCCAAGCCATCACTGATCTAATTTGCACTTTGTAGAAAATCTCATTTGTCTCTGCTGTATTGTGAATTGGTCAAACATTATTGTTGAGACAGATAGTAGGAACTCTCATCTCAACCTGTGAAAAACACATTTATAGAAAAGAATTGAATGCAATTTATTGTCATTATATTGTTCTTCCAACAATTACAACCAGGATTTATATGGTTATAGAAATGGTCAACAATAACTCAGCAATGTTTTAGAGATTTAAAAGGAAAACTCTGGATATTCTCAGTGCAGGCCTCATTTTCCCATGTCCTTCCCATCAAAAGGATTGACTGTTTTCAGTATGTCTCTCTCACTGTAGAGCTTTCTGTGCCTTCCACAAGCTCTCAAACACAAACTGACTACTCACCTCCCACGCAGAGCTAAAGCAGGCTCCCACAGTGAAATCCACAACGCCAAATAATAATAACACCCACTCTGCTGTTCTCCCGCATCTTTAAATAGCTGTGATTAAACAATGCCATCTCAGTTCATTACTATTGTTTTGCTTTTAGACATAATATATCCAATCTTGGGGATGTCAGCTCATACTAACTACATGTAATTGCCAGTGGGGCTATTTCAGAACTGTACAGTGTACAGTGGGTGATTTTTTTTTGGTTCAGTTGGAAGCTAAGTGTTAAAAAGATGTTAAATGCATACAAACAGGCTAAGCCTCCATGTCACCATCACCCACCTCTGGTGGTTGGCAGGTAGCTGGTCTGCTCCATGAGACTCCTGGGCCTAAAATAAACCCTTAACCAGCCCCTGCGAGGAAATGAATCTCCTGTGTTACGATGTGTCAATGTCACCGCGCTGTAGTGAAGGAGGCTGCTCTACATAGTCAATCTCCATAAAGAACTGCTTGCTAAGTACATGTATATGTCCGTGCACGTTCTAGTGTGCGTGCTTTGTGCGTGCATGTGTGTGTTCACTGGCATGCATGTCTGCACATTTAGAGTGACAGCGTGGTAATGAGGGGGGACGTCAGAGAAGAGGCTGGTGCTGATGTGCCGTCACTGTGGATCTTCTCAAGGTCTGATCAGCCTCCTCAGTCTTGCTTTTCTCCAAGCCAACTGCCCCCAGACCTTCAAGGACAACAGCATGACTGTGTTACACTGAAAAGCTTATTTACTTACTCATTTGTGTTACTCATTCAGTATGTTTCTGAAGGAGAAGTGTTGCAGAGGTCATCTGTCTATCCCTCTGGCGTGACTTATCAGAGAAAGCAGAGCATCCAAAGCATCCAGGTCAGCAGAAGACATACAAATGGATAATATGGAGCATTGCACCAAAGTCAATTATACAGTCAAAGTGACATGTGAAAGAAAGAGAGCTGAGTAAACATGTCATGTGACACTTTGAACCATTACTGTTTGTTTGACTCTGTTTGTCCTAGGGGTGGGCGATAAAACAATAGCAATATATATCGCGATAGATATGTCATCAATATCAATAAAAAATATGCTCAATATAACGGTCGATAATTTCACAGAACTTCACTGTAAGAAACTAATCAGACTCTCGTCAGCTGGATGTCGTTCTGCCTACCTCCACACATCTGAACTCACACTGACTGAGCCAATAAGGATCGCCAGGCAGGATTTTCATAGATGTGACATGAAGTAGTGTCAGCTGTTTGGTTTTCCCTGCGTCGCTCTCATCAGCATCACAGGTTGGTTTTAATGTGAGTGGTTGAAGTAGCACGTCATTAAAGATGACGGACAAGTGGTTTATCCAATCACATGCAAACGAAGCAAGGTTGGTTGCATGAACAAACTCACTCCTTCCCTGGTAGTAACATGTGACGCTACAGCGATTCGCTGTCAGCGAACACGTGACAGTTTCAGTTCAGTTGTTCAGTTCGTGTAAGACTGCAGCACTGCTGTCCAGTCAGTCTCCTCTCGTTAATTCCTGGTTAACAAATGAGCTGCTCGTTGTTTCCTAGCACAAATGATCGCTGTTTACAACGATCACTGAAACGGCTCTGAGGCTCGTAGGTGGTCTTAGGCAGACCACCTTAGTCTCCATTCATCCATGATCTACCGCTTATAGGATCGTGGGGAAAGGGGGGGGCTGGTGTTGGCTGGAGCCTATCCCACCTGTGTTAGGGGAATCAAACCCAGTACCTTCTTGCTGTGAGGCGACAGTGCTAACCACTACACCACCGTGCCGGCCCCACCAACGTAGTTGCACGGATGTTAAAAACATTTTTGCACCTCTTGTTAAGCATCCCTTTAATGTTTATTTTTGCACCTTAATGTGAAGAGATAATTAAGTAAACATTGTAATTTTATTTTTCATTAAGATTTAAGTGTACATTTGAGTGTTTTTCATGTTTGTGATGACATTTCGTTTCCCTGTTTGTACAGACTGATACCTCAGGAAGGTTAAGTTTACAATAAAAGGGTTTAATGTAAGATTTTTTCCCATGTCCTTTTTCCTAAATAGGTTATGAAAAAATCAATAATTATCGATATCGACTGATATGACACATTTATATTGTGATACAGTTTTTAGCCATATCGCCCAGCCCTAGTTTGTCCCTCTCCTTTTGTGCCTTGTTTTGCAACCGCACAGTCTCTCTGCACTGTAGTCACACAAAACACTGCTCAGCAACTATTTTTCACACAAAATGAGACATTGATCTTCCGATTCACCGAAATTTCACAGCAGCAGAGCGCTCCACTATGGAAGCTTTGAGCTGAACGGACATCCAGATTCTGCTCTGTTCAGTCTGCTGGGGTCTGTGAGCACCTTTATAATGCAGACACTGGAGACTATGACTATGTAATATGTTCAAAATATCACATACTATATTGTCTTCAATACAAGCCGCACCTAAGCTAAAGTTAGCATCAGGCTAAAAGTAGCTAAGTTAGCAAACATTACATATTTCATGAAAATAATAACTCCTCCTGAAGCTAAACAAATAATTACCTGTCCAACAGAAAGAAAGCTGAAACTTTTACATCACTTTTCAGTCCCTTCAGATGTCTCAGTGTCTCCACTGATGTTCACTCTGGTTTGTCCTCTTAGCTTTATCCAGAGTTTTGTCTTTCAGTCTTTTCTGCCTCCCTCTTTCTTCTCTTTGTCTGTTTAGCAGGGTGAGTCGTCAGAAGTAACACTGGAAGTGATATTTTTGGCTGCATTTTCTCTCCATTGTTCCCTACAGAACAGATTCTCCTGCTAACTCTGTATTTCTGCAGAGACAGTGTGGAGGAGGGAGGGACAGAGGGGGACGGTGGTCAGGACGAGACATGAAGGCATCTGATTGGTTCTTTCCACTCAGACCGAGTGTCAGTTGATTGGTCAGAGTTTTTACAGTCCTGTAGCCACAGAGGTCTGATTCTTTTCCTTCCTTTTTCTGAACACATCATGTATTGATGCTCTCAGGATGGAAGGACCATTTCACCCAGTATAACAAAAAGTGTTTCTGAACAGAATGACAGACTATAGCTTTAACTATCAGTAGTTTTCTCACAATCGTACTCATTTTAACCAAAATCAAGTACTTATTTTTTTCAAGTAAACCTAAAATCTCAGTAAACTTATGTTAGAAGTTGTATGCATGAAACAAGCAGAAACTTTATTTCCCATGAATAGAAATGTTTATTTAAAAAGTCACTATGAGTGGAAATTGTGCATGCCCTCCCTGACATGTCCAAAAAACATTTGACTGTAGAATTATTTTTATTTCAAGCCATGTCAGAAAAACTAAGTTTTAAGAAAATACATCTGTCACCCAAACTTAATGTGGACTTTGGTTTTAGCTTTTATTGTATTTTACATAGAAAATCCTGAGTTGTAGTTTGTAATTGAGTGTATAATCAAAGCTGAGACTGAGTAATAGTCTAAGTCTTTATTGAAGACTGAGGCCTGAGTCAAGCCCTGCAGACAACAGAAGGACTGACCTTTTTGGAACTAATTTGTTGCTCTGCTTTGACCCTGCAGCCCCATGCGGTTCAGCTATTCTCTTACAGTCATTTAGAATACTTGTTATTGGAAGCTTGTGCTGTCTGGCCGATCCATCATGCGATACTCTGGAGGACTGTGATAGAGTGATTCATTCAGCAGTTCTACATCACCTCACAATGACGTTGAAACAATTTGTTCAGCTATTCTGAGCGGTAGCAAAGCAAAACAAAGTCAAATGAACAACCCAAATCTATTGGGAACAATCAGGGACCAGACGTGACTCTGGCCAGCTTCCGTGGCACAGCCTCTCTTTGTCAGCTGGAGGTCAGCTCATTGCAATTTAAATTCATTGAGTGTGAAGCCTTTTGTCTCAGCACATTATCTAGCTCTTTGTATGTAAACAAATCCACAGCAGGCAAACAATGTTTTCGACCTGCAGGCGTAGAAACAGTTGATATTTATTTTCCATCACAAACATGTTGTCATGTTAAAATGTCTATCTATAAGATCCACTGTATTTTATTTATTTTTAAATTTTTGCCTCATTTTGGGTTTTTTTTTCATGGCTTTTTCATTTTAAAAGTCATGGCACTCACTGGAGAAATGACAGTTATTGAAGCAGCTTTTCAAGTCTAATTTGTAAATGTTCAAAACAGGAAACATGATTTTTTTTTTCCCCTCAGAAACAAATAGGAGGTGTGTGATGTGAAGTTTAAGAGAGACAGACAAAATGTTTTTGAATTATGCCATGTCATATCCTGCATCTCTTTTTGTACACAAAAATCATATTTAAATCACATTTTATTTTTTATTCAAATTTTATTTTTGATTCAACCCCTCCTAGATCTGGCACAAAATATGTAATTTGCCTAATGAGAATATATCTAGTTCAGACACCAAATATGTTTCATTTGTGTGTTTCAAATTAAATGCAGAGAGCATCTTCTGTGTGAGACCACACTTTTAATCAGGCAGCATGGTGGATGCAAATCCTCTTAGTTAGCATTTTTTCAGTAGATTAATAGCTATACTGTCTTATTGTGTATATTGTGTTGGAGCTATCTAGCCAGGTACCCACATTTTTTCTGCTCTATTGAGTGAGGCCTCGTTTTTTTGGCGAGTTATGAAACAGTTTACATTTTCTTTTGCCACTTAAACCTATTTACTGCTAACATATCCCCTTTAAAAACAATTAGTTATAGTTATTAGTTGCTTGTCCCAGTTAGTAACTGAATTACTCCACTATTAAAGTAACTAGTTATCAGAGAATGTAAACTATTGCCTTACTTTTTTGAAGTTTAAACGTATCCAAGAATTTCTATTTTGGATTTTTAGATAATCAATTATGCAGTTTTCTCACCCCTCTGTCCTCCCTCATCAATGAAAAAAAAACCCAGCTTTGTAGCTCCTCTGGCTGAGGGTAGTGATGGAAGTCACTATTCAGTATCACTCACAGCCTTCTATCTTAGCCTACTTTAGCAATTATGAATGGTTTGTGTGTTGGTAAGCACAGTAAGTGCAGGTTCTCAATCATCCAGGTTGGCGTTTCACCCCTGTTGGATGAGAGGTGAAACGCCACCCAACCTCAAACAAGTCCAATCATTCAGGGTTTTCATTAAAGCCTTACTTTTATGCATTTTTTTTGTTACAAAAAGAAATACACTATTGTAGAACATTTTAATGAAAACTAAAAGAACAAATGAACACAGAAAACAAATGAAATCAATAAAACCCAGATGATCTTAACATCATGACAGATAAAAGTCGATAAAAGCCAGATGTTACTGGCCAGCCGAGTTCCTTTAAGATGCTGGCGTGGTATTTTTGACATAAAATGTGCATGAGCTAGCATGGCGAATGGAGGTGTGTTTGTTTACCAGCCTGCAACAGTGTCCAGAGATAGACGTTCAGACCTGTGTTAAAAAGTGAATATGTTTGTGAATATAAAAGTATTAAATGTGCCGTTCAGTACAAACAGCGTCCCCCCTTCCTTCCTTCCACACTTTGGTCCTGATTCATAGATGCTGGTAACCAGCAATGACCCAAATAAACTGACCCAACTATGTTTCGGAGCGTGAGTTCTGCAAGTAATAAAGGTAAAACAGATGCTGCTTCTTCTCAGTTTTTGCTCATTTCTTCATTTTTTTCCTCAAGTAAACATTGCAGCTGTAGCAGGGATCCTGTTCATTTTAAAAACATAAAATATTGCTTTGAATTGGCTGAAATTAAATCTGTCTTGCAGTCAGAGTTTATAGATGTGTAATATGTAAGGGTACAATATGCACTATTTTATGCTATGTATTCCCCTGTGGGTCTAATGCAAAGCAATTTACTGCATCCATCTGGTGCAAAAGGTTTATATAGGCTGAAGAGTGAGCACTGCATTTCCAGCCTTTTAAATCAACAAATATAATGCATGTGAGATGTCTGAATGTCTGGCTGTTTGATATGACATGGCAAATGAAAACAAGAAATAATAAAAGTGGTAAATAACAAATAAAAAGTGAAAGGACAAACAAAAAGTATTTTAAATACTGAACATTTCATATATTTAGAATGTAATATCAACATAAATGTGCGCTAGTGAGTCTCGCTCCCTCTTCTTTCTCCTATCCTCTCATGTGATAAGATGGGAACATAAGAACATGTTCAATTTGGCCATTGAGAATATGGCCGTTCAATTTCCCAGTCAGTAAAAAAAATGCAGTTTTCCACAGCTCAAGTTGAAGTTGGTGTCTTATTTTGTGAAGAGAATGTTTACATTTGGAAAGTCATGTTGCATTTTTGAATGCGTCCAGGAGCGGTGTACAATAAAATTAGTCACAATGTGTTCATTTCACAACAGGAAATGTGGTTTTGGTGTAAAAACTATATTGGTATCGGTTGATATCAGAATTGGAAATGAAGAGTTGGACAATATCGGAATATAGGATATTGGCAAAAAAGCCAATATGGAGCATCCATACTGATTTCGTCATCTCGAGGAAACAAAGCTTGTTTTGCCACATTGCCACCATGAGTGTGCAGAGCCAGATGATGTGGTGGTCGGTACTGAACGTGTCAAAAACCTCACCAATATAGGAAATGGCTGTTTGGGCTAATTTACAGTATACCCTGTATGACAAGTAACAGTGGGAGTGGGGAGATGTTTTGTTGAGCTGAGCTTTATCTGAAGGTCTGAACTGATCCTAGTGTGAACTGAACATTACCGTATCTGCACCAAACCTGGCTCAGCCTGGTCTGAACTGATCCTGGTCTTGTTGAAAGTTATCCTGGTCCAATTTAAAATGATCAGCTTTGAAATGAACTGAAGCTGTTCTGGTCTGAACTCAAGTTTGTCTTAGTAAATAGTTTTTTATTCTTCTCCCATTAGGGGAAATTCACTAACTAAAAGTCAAAAACTAAATTTGGAGATAGACCCGTTCTTTAATTTATCCTCCCAGACATTTTGTTGTGTGGAGCACTCATCCTGTTGCATTTCGAATTGCATTTCCAAACATGAGATGTAAAAAGTATTTTATAGTATTTTAAATATTCCCCACTGTTACTGTCATCCTCACTGTAGTTGAGTAGTTGGTAATACTTTTAAATAAAACACCTCAATTAGATTTAGTGTCCTGTGTTTCCTAATGTGTATCAAATAAATAAATTTATTTTTTAATTAACTGTGATTTTTAGATCCAACAAACACTGTATTTTCATTAATTTAATGATGTTAATGCATTTACTTTAGCTCTCTTTTGAGAGAATGAGAAGCATGGATTAAAATAAATCAGATGACAAAGATGTTTTTTGTTTGAGTTGCGTTGTCATGGCTCACTTGAAGCTGGAATGCTGTGGAATGATGATAAAAACAATTTCCACAAAGCTTTCAGAAAGCTGCAGAGGAGGATCCCAAATTAATGTGTTGTTTATCTCTGTGGAAGACAAATGGCACTCGGTTCCTGCTTCTCAAAAAGGCTTTGAAAAAGGTTATATTTAGTGACTTAATGTTATCTTTGATATTATTACGAGGCAAAAGTAACATGATAGGGTGACATTGCTGAAAAAAAAACAAGCAACACCTTTGCTTATTAATTGATTTTTAAATTCAGTGCCACACATGTCATTTTCTTTTCTAAAGTCATGCTTTCATGTTCCACCTGCAAGCCAGTTGGTGTCCTCAAAGCTAGTGTCATGGTTCTGTTCTGGTTTAGTCCTTTCCTTGTTCTTTTGTTTTCTGTTGTTTTCCACCTTCCTCCCTTTGTTTGTTCCAGGTTGGGCATGTGTGAGGCAGGAGTTGTGGTCCGCGAGCAGGATGGATGACAAGGCACCTGACTTCCATCCACCTTCTATAAAAGCCTGGCCTCTTCAACACACCTGTGCCAGATAATTCTGTAACATATAGTATAGTGCAGATACTTGTGACTTACCTTGTGTACGCTTACCTATTCCTTTGTGTGCTAAATTTACCTTAATCCCTCAAATCCCTTGTGTTCCTGCAAAATACTCATCCTGTTTTTCCTATTTCCAAGACTCCTTGCATTCCTCGTCCCTCCCTGCCTCCCCTGTTCACGCTAAATCCATGAGATGGAAAATGTCCTGTTTTGTTGTCTAGTTGTCAGACATGTTTTTTTTTATGCATGGCACCAAAAGCAATGGATCAGTACCACAAAAATCATAAACGTTTGAATACTTTGAGGTTCAACTCCATTCATTGCTTCAGTGAGGTTAAAACTGTTTTTCAGCGTATGGAAATAAAAGTCCTCCCACTACATACCAACAATCCTCACCTTATTTAGCAGATAAGCTCTTCACCATAAATCTGTTTATGATTATCCAGTAAGAATAAACAAGCTTTGGAAAATAAATATCAACAGTTTCCAGCTAATGTTACAAATATAATAACATTCATTCACTGTTTTTGGCAAAAGGCATAAACAGGTCTAAGTGTAACCATGAGGAAAAAGCTCCCATCAGAGGAAAAGAGTCCTCTCTGCCTCTGAATCCAAACGAGAAAACAAATTGCTGTCTGAACTGTTTTCAGACCATCAGAGATGGACTAAATGCAATTCTAAGAGTGGTGAAGGGAATTAATATCCTTAATGAGGCAGGTTACAGGAAGAGTCCTTTATAGTTATCCTCCCCTGAGTTGAAGGTGACCTCTCTAATCAAACAGTGCTCAGAGGATCGCCGGCCTGTTGGCTCCGGAAATTTAGCAAAGCCCACACTCTCGAGAGGTTCGGCTCTGTGTAGCAAACCAATCAAGCTCCTTCTGATAACAAATTGACTCTAGAATTAGCTTTCGGTTCTGCAGGTGTGCTTTAGAAATGCATAACCTTGACGTTTATTTTCAAAAAGAACTCATTACTGGTACTGCTATTTTAAAGAGTATGTTATTACTCTTCACAACATGAATGTAAATATTTGTAAAATTAGAAAGCCAATAATGTGAAGATCATTTATGGCAACTCGCTAGTTACATTAGTTAGTTTATGCTGGTAGAATTTTTTTTCCTTTTACGGTTGTAAAGGTTATCACTCCATCAAGGCCAAATATGGGCTGTGGACTATTTGTGTCTTTCTGATTCTGATTTCATTTTGGGAGATGGCAGCTGATGCAGGATATATTCCAGTTCCTAAGAGCTGGAGCCTATCCCAGCTGTCTTAGACCTTGTTTACACGTACCCAGGTATCTGTAAAAACGAGTATTTATTTACATCTACACATAAATGCAGCTTTCAGTCACTGAAAAAGGTTATCTTTGAAAACTCCGGCCAAAGTGAAGATTTGTGAGAACTGTTTTCATGCCTGCATGTAAACGGTGGAAAACAAAAAAAAAGTTTTAGGTTTTCAAACATCACGATATGCATCACAGAGGATGTCGTGATGTAATGTTTTCACGATTCTGATTGGCTGAGATGACTTTATACTTCTCGTTACACTGCCACCTATAGATTTTTCATGCTCATAATAGCGCTTGGCGAGGTATTTATGCGGGTTTGTGTAAATGAATATATCTTGGAAAATGGTGTTGTGTAATCGAGGATATTATTGAAACCGGGGAGGTGGATTTATCCGTCTACTTGTAAACAGGGTCTTAGGGCCAAAAGACAAAGGACAAGTCTCCAGTTCATCACAGGACACATAGAGACAGACACCCACTCACACTCACATTCACACAAACAGTCAATTTAAATTAGCCAATTAACCTAATCCCCATGCTTGTTTTTGGATTGTGGGAGGAAGCCAGAGTACCTGGAGAGGCAATAGTGCTAACCATTGCACCACCATGCGACCCGAATGTGAGACATGTTGTCAAAAACACAGTAAGTCAGAGATAGATGCAGTTTCAGCGTAAAGCCTGAGAGCACACTCAATAAACTGTACTTCCTGATGTCTGCTGCAATAAAAGAACTGACATATTCAGTGCATTTTGGATAAATGCATTATTTATTGATTACTGACACCAAACTACTGACTGTGTGCTTGTACCCAAGATGAAAAATTATTCTACATCCACTACTCATTTATCTATTAAATGGCATACTATGTTCCCAAGATAGGAAGGAGAATTGCATTGCTGTTTCTATTTTGTGTTTATTGATTTGTCTGTAGCACAGTGGAATGCTCTCTTCTTTGAGACTGCTGCAGATCAGCTGCTTTTGAGGCAAATGCATGTAATTGGATTCAAAGCCATTCTCGCTCACCAAGTGATGCAAGCTTTGGTACTTTCGCTGCTTTGTTACAGGGGTTTCAAATTCCCCAAATCATGCCATGTTGTCAAAGAATATATCTGGAAATATCATGAACACAAACAATAACATATTTTGTGTAATTCCTGGTCATGATATTTTTTAACAAAATCTGCTCTGCTGATGATTTTATGCAATTCTACTGACTCTTGCTGTCTCTCACAAGTGACGTTATCACGAGCCTCCGAAGCCAATGTAAACAGAGATGGCTGCTGCTAAAGAGCCAGTCACCTTTTTCACGGTCACTTCATACTTTGCCAGTTTCCCGAACTCTGTCAAAAAGGGACTGAACTCTTACAACTCCAACAGAGTTGTACATGTTAGTGTCTGAAAAAGAAAGTGTATGAGGTTGACGTGAGAAAGTAACTTAAGCTAAACATAAGGGTGTCAGCAATAAAGCTAACGTTACTGTACCTGGATAACATAAACAATTGTTTAATTATGTATGTTAGCAAGTAAGTAAAGTATATCAGAATAAGTACCATGGATAGTTTACAAAGTAACAGACGACTGTACAGTGTTGGTACCTAGTTACGTTGCCTAAAATAAACACAATTTACCAGCTAAAAACCGCTGCTCAGCTGTTTTTTCAACAGGGTAGCAGTGGTTTGTGTAAATTGTAAACTGACCATGGTCTATAAAGAAGTGACCGTGAAAAGGTGACTGGCTCTTTAGCTGCAGCCATCTGCTTACATTCGTGCCTGTGGTTTGTGACAATGTTGTGAGATATTAAAGTCTGATCAACTTACCTTAAAATGTGGATGAATCCTCACAGTTTCCCCTTTCAAACGGTGTATTCCATGTCTTCATAACATTAACAGACATTTTACAATCCAGCAGTATAGATAGGCTACAACTATTACTGTTTACATTCACAGCTGGGGTTTGGACCCGGAAGTGATTTGTGACATAGCAACTAGCCATCCACATTACAAACATGGAAACATGGCACTTGTTCAAATGTATGTATTCAGCGCTTGTCTTGGCCTCCTGGACAGCTCAAGTCAGTGCACATTTTGTTGCAGGTTGCAGTAATTATTTCATTTACTTAAAGCCAGTGTGAGACAAATGCATGAATTTAAGAAAGTTATTTATTGTGGAATGAACTGCAAGACTCAAACTGCATGTATAGCCATTTATGATTGTATGTTAGATAATGCCTTATTGAAGGAAATAATATTTTTTAGACCCTGCAATGTTGTTATGTGATCTGTACGATGAGATTGACTCCATATGCAATACTTAATTGCCTCATTGGCTTGTGGCACTATTGACCCACCATGATTACAAAACAGTCAGTCAATAATATAATCCATACAATCTGATGGAAAATATGAACAACATATTAACCACAGATTTTAAAAACAAGGAATTAACATTAATAAGATTAATAAGTCAAATATCCTACACATTCACTGAAAACTCAAATAAAATCTGATTCAG
Organism: Synanceia verrucosa; assembly: GCA_029721515.1. NCBI lineage: Eukaryota > Metazoa > Chordata > Actinopteri > Perciformes > Synanceiidae > Synanceia > Synanceia verrucosa. Next base: position 26,758,273 of record CM056549.1, read on the forward strand.
TCTATCAACAATCATAACCACCATAAACAACATAATTTATTTTTTATTTCTTTATTTAACCAGATAAAACCCATTGAGATCAAGATCTCTTTCACAAGGGTGACCTAGCTAAGAGGTCAGCAGAACACATCATAAAAACATACTGAAAAGAGACAATACAATAAATTAGAATACACATCTTTGTGTTAAGACAACATATTACAAAGCTGCAGCCAGTTTGTTGCATCGGGGTCATAAGTGTCATGATAACTGATTAATTTATTAAGATGAAAATCCCTCCAGACTTCCCATGATACACACATGACCCATTTCTCTTTAATATAGCAATGTGAAACTTGTATATGGGACTCCTGAAAGATGGTAATATGTGTCCTAAATGCAGCAGATGATTTAGTACTCCCATCTGTTTAACCTGCTTGACATAACAGGTTATGTGCAGTACATTAAAATAACATCTAACAATGCTTAACCATTCCCTAGCTGCAGTGTTAATCTGGGTTGCACAACGATGTACTGCACAGTCTGTTTCAATAAAATGTACACTGTACCTGACACAGATTCTGTGTTGAGGGGCTCCATTACATGACAGAGAACAGGTACTGAAATGGGTAAAATGACCTTTGTAGAGGTGTGTGATTTTATGAAATAGAGTATATGTACAACCACCTTCTTGTTATGTACCCATGCTCACTCCATAACAGCACCACTGATGTCCCTCGTAGTCAATCTGCTACCTCAGGCTGAGCAGCAAGGAGATAATTGTACACAGTGGAAATGTGATATGTCTTCATGATATTAAATTAGTATTGGTAATGTTCTTCAAAACATGTTTTGTTATATTTGTCAAAATTCTCATTTTCATTACATTCCGACAATAATTAAAAATTCTAATCACCAGACAGGAAATAACCCAGTATATGTGGCCGCTGCAGGATTGTAATAAACCTGTGCAATCATTTCATTTGGCTTGAATGTTATGATTGGACAATCTACCTGCATGTCTACATACCTGCCTGCCCAATTGTGCACCCTTGTCTGTGCACTTGTTGTGTGTTACTGGAAACGTCACAAATTGCTAGCTTGACAGATGTGAACAATAGCTATGTCTGTTGTTAAGTTCATAATAATAATTTTGGGGCCTTTCACACAAGATTTAGAGGCTAGTGCTGCTGGTTACATCCTGGGTTTTCAGTTGAATACTTTTAAAAGATATCATGCTCTGGCTTTAAATGTAGAGTAGAACTACTTTCTCCAAGAAGAAAGATAGCAAGGATGTCCAGTTTGAAGGCAAAGTATTCTGAAATATGTCAGCATACATAAAAATGTTGTCTGTCATTCATCTTTGATGTTGCTGTCCTCATCTTTGCTGAATGTGGGTTTGGTTGAAATCATCTAGGCAAACTTACTAAATACAGTTGATATTAATCCTCTGTGTTTTCATTTTAACATTTAATTTTGTTTGTATATTTACAAGGGTACACAATGACAGAGTTCAGCTGCAGGACGATGACAATGTGCCATTAGAACGTCACTCTTCATCATACAATGACTAAAGAGCCGAGGGGAACTTTCAATCACTTCATTAAAGTGTCACCTTGCCAGATGATGGATGGCTGTATTGACAGCACAATTCGATTCAGCCCAGTCCAACAGACAGGAGGACATTTAAAGCTCTCCTGTAGCATCCTAAGACCTGAGGCGACGAGGAAATGACACTGCTTGGACAAGCCCGCCTCTGGTGATTTGGCCCCTAGGGCTCATCCGTCAAAGTTAGAATATGCATTGATATTAAAGACCTAGGTCTGTATCTCACTTGACAAAGTCTTCTTTAGTCTTTTGTCAATAACTTAAGATGGCTGTAAATGTCTGTCTGGGGTGTCATTTTTTCTGTCCATTGTAGATATGAGAAAGAGAAAGTGTTCTCAAAAGGTTAGTGTATCTACTGGAACCAGTCGTTATACTGCCTGTGGCGGCAAAAGATTCACATACTTCTCAGACACTTCTCCATTTCAACCTCCTTTCCTAAAAAAACAAAAAAAAACAAAAAAAAAAACATTTGTCATGTCAGCAATCCAAACACTGCCATCCCCACCTCTATTTCTGGTGAGAAGAACAGATCCACTTTTGAAAAAGATGAATCACTGAGGTTTCCACACAGGAAGAAGTTGTATGTGCTGGTGCCAAATAAACAGTAGAGGACCCTTCTGAATGTCCTTGACACATAAACTGGGTATCTTGTGATATCTGATACCGGATATTTGACAAAATTACTGTCCAGTTAGCACACATTGCGCCAGTGTTATGTTTTGACACATACAGTATTTATGTGAACCCTTGGTTGCAGTTAATTTGACCAGAAACATAACAAGTTTCCTTTTTAATGTTTTTGAATTTTTTCTTTGTACCCCTTTACAGTGTACTGGATAAAGATGATACCAGCCGTGTCCCCATTGTGAATTACATTTCAAGGGAAATGTACTGTATATTGTCACATACTACATTTTTCTGTGCAAGGAGGAGGTCAAGGTGGTGGAAGGGTCAAACTTTGACCATGGAGGCCAGTGTTTGCGAACTGTATGAAACCAAAGTCAATCTTGACTTTTTTTTCTTTTCCACTAAAATAACTTAACAAATGTAGTGTATTTTATGCCACACTATCATGTTTTTTACTAAAGCTAACAAATTTGTTTGTCAGTGATTTTGTTTTTTGTTTCAATTTACAATGCTAACCGTGTTGTTAACTCACTGAGTGCCAGCCCTTTTTTAAAAACCTTGTGCCAACATTTTTGCCCATTTTGAGTCATCTTTCATGATGCACAGAATATTTTGTACTGTGTCTCTGAAAACAGTGAATAGCTCAAAGAAGAGACTATCTATTTCATCATGCAAAAAATTGTTTGTTTTTACCTTGTTCCAGTCTTGTTTTGTCTGGAGGAGTGTAGAGGCCACTTTCACCAAAATCACCACTTTTTGTCCAGATTCTGCTTGTTTTGCTCTCTAATCGAAATCGTCTCCACTTCCTGCTTTGATCTCTGTGGCGTATACCATCTCTATATCTCCCGACTACAAATCCCAGAAGCCCCAGTATTACTCACAGGCTGTGAGAGCTCTTTTGTCCCTGCTGCTGAAAAAACAGAAAGATGTATAAATACGTTTATAGCACTCAAGTGTTGTATTTTAGATGTAAACACATCGTTGGCACTCAAAGAGTTAATCGTTTAAAACCACATCCATAATCTGGGGGAAAACATGTTTCCCTTGAAAAGTAATTAAGAATGGAGTTTAGTTATATGGGTACGTAAATTTGTAGGAGAGGGGGATTGCATGTGGTAGACTGACACGTGACATTTTCACATTTGAGTGGTTTATAGCTTGCCTATTTGGGTATCTTTGCAGATGACAAGCCTATATATGTTTTATGTTTAGTATCTCATAATTTAAGCTTCAAAGTAAGTTAATGCAGTTTGTCCTCTGTTCTTAGCACAGGATCCTAAATCATACTTTTACATTTTCTTTCATGGCATCTAAGCTAAACACCATTTCCAATCTGCTTTCATCTGTCAAACATGCTCCCCTCCTTTCTGCTTTCTCCCCTCCCACCCAGCAACACAACATAGCTGCAGCCCCTCAGTCCCTCAACAGGGCTTTTGCTGCTGTCATCCACGGTAAATGCCTTACTAAAGGTAGAGAGGAGGCTTACTCTGATCCAAGTGCTGCTTGGATCATTAAGGGACCCTGTGGCTCAAGCTTCTGTCAGCGATCATTTCCAATTAGTCTCTACTTTGCACCACTCCTACCTTAGCACCCGTGGGGGACAGTGGTTCATACTGCAAAATCACTCAGGTGGGGAGAGAGACATTAGGATGAGCGTTCATATGGTAACCTCGTCGCCCTGAGAGAAATGAGACAAGTTTCTGAGGTAATGAACTCAGACTGACTAATTAAAACCAGCTTTTGGCATTGGAACTGTTGATTTTGTGAGAGAGAAAGCTGGATCATTGGCGTGTAGGACCAAGTGACTCATCGAATCATGATCGCCTCTTCAGGTGAATCCATTTTAAATATCTATTCAAAATAATCTGAAGTAAGAGTGTGTTCAAGTGATGCACTTCCCGAAATTGGTTGGTGAGTGGGATAAAGCACCCAGAAATTAGCACTGTGTATGTGCCCTTATGAATGCACTGTCATAGTAAAAAGTGCTGAAAATTCCAGTTACTTTCTCTTGTGCTTCGAGTCTATGCAGTTCTTTCCATTTTCTACCTCATTTTATCCTCGTAGGGCCACGGGGGGCTGGAGCCTATCCCAGTTAAGGCAGGGTACACCCTGGACAAGTCTCCAGTTCATCACAGGACACATAGAGACAGACAACCACTCACATTCACATTCACACCTACGGTCAATTTAAATTAGCCAATTAACCTAATCCACATGCATGTTTTTGGATGGTGGGAGGAAGCCGGAGTACCCGGAGAGAACCCACGCAGACACGGGGAGAACATGCAAACTCCACACAGAAAGGCCCCGGGCTGGGATTCAAACCTGGTACCTACTTGCTGTGAGGCGACAGTGCTAACCACCACACCACCGTGCCATCCTCTATGCAGTTCTTTTCTTACTAATTCACCATTCCTTTATAATGTATTTCTTTGCAAAGTGGGGAAATCTGCAGTGATCGTGGGTATGCATGACAGTTTTGTATCAGCACAGGTGGACTAACGCTTCACTGCAACTAATGCCTGCGACAGGGCTTTCTTTCTAAGGGCAGCACTTTAAGAGAAATCTCACCAGGTGTATCTCGCTCATGCAAGATCCCATTGTGGGATAGATGGGGCAAACTATCACCCCTTCTAGCCTCACTCTCTGCAATAACCATGTCTCAAAAGAGGATGACTATGTACTGACCTCATACTGTACAAGGATCAACATGATGTATGCATGTTGTAGTGTAATGGGACAGGGTATATACTATATGGTTTTGCATGCGGATATGGACGTAGCAGGTGCAGTCTGGGAAGGAAATTGTGATTTTTCAGCAATGTGGGCAACTTTGAAATAGTGATGATCCTTGAATGCTCAACCCCTTGGGTCTTTTCATTTTTGAAATGGAAGTGAACTGAGAACTCCAGCTTGTTGATGTGAGCCACAATCAGTCAGCTGTCTGCCCTCACCAACACACACTCAGCAACAGATTGAAGCGTTGGAAGACTTGTGGCACTGCATCCATCCCCAGAAGGTTGATGTACCTTGATTTCTCCAGAGCCTGCTTTCCACCCAATGCTCTAATCATGCATGTGCCTCCAAATCCCAACCGGAATGCATTCATCAGTTCACATTTGTGGGACATAGGTGGACATCCCAGGTCAACTGTGACCCTCTGTCACAAAAAGTCCACTGAAATACCGGGGAGAAACACTGTGCATCCTCAACTTGCATGGAACATGGATTATTTGTTTTTATATGGTGCCAGTAATACCAAAACTTTGGCATGTTTGAATGCACATTAATTTAAAATAATTTGTAAAGGTCACAATAGTTTTACAAAAGAGTCCATAAATGTTTTTTTTACACTTGTGCATGAAGACAATGCAAAAACTTCCTTACTGTACCCTAGGACTACATTACCTGCCAGCATATCATCAAGCAACACTTCACACAAACACTTATTTCTCATCCATGGTGTGTTGTCCAGCAATATGTATAAATACAGTACATTTTATTCAAAATAATAAAAACTTTGTCTTCAGGAAACTGAAAACTGAACTGAAATCTGAGCGAAATGACATACAGAGCAAATATAAAAGCCAATTCAGTTGGTTGAAGTAGTAAAGGAATATGATGTTACAAGAGTTGTGATGTCTGTACAGGAAGTGAGAGATAACTCCAGGGAGAACGTGGCCGTTTATACCCAATGCTATTCCCATCTCACATGTGTAGCATCACTCAGCGGTAGTTTTATATAATGTCTTTTTTGAACAACTGCTTTTTATTTTATGTGGCTGAGTGAAGATTGACGGAGTGCATGGTGTGCACAAACTACAGTGATATCTTGTGGTCTGAATCCTTTTGTTTGGCTGCATGTTTGGTGAGATTAGTGGATATTTTCTATTGGGGATTAATGGGTTATTTTGTTTTCATTTTGATAGAATTGCACCCAGCTGGTGTTTAACTTAGCATCGTGCTTCTGTGTGTCTCCATTTAAACATGCAATGAGAGCAACCACTGAAGCAGTAAAACCATTCAGTAAATAGTAAATGAAGCAGACTAATTATCATATTTGGTACAGAATGGTATTTGGGGCTTTAAGGGCAATTTACTGAAATTAAACAAATGGTTGCAGACTGTTAATGAGCAAACTCAAATAACTGTCACTGCCATTTCAGGACAAAACCCAATCCTTTCATTTTAGTTTTACAAATCATATTCAGCCAAATGAAGACTTTAACATAGCAATTAAAATTAAATACTAAGGTAATCTCCTGCCATGACTACTCTGTGAGATTAGAGTGGATTATATTGGATTATGTCCATTGACCTGATTTACTGACTGACTGCCTCTTGTTATCCAAATCAGACTTGTAAATCTGACCTTCAGTGGTCAGATTTAAAGCTGCAGAGGAACCGTGACAAGCAGCAATATATAAGCACCTGTCAGTTTTTAACTCAGTGCATACACAAAAAGATTACACTGTGGGATATTTTCGATGAATTTTCATCATTTCTGGTTACCCTTTTAACATTTAAAAATACATAAATGGAAAAATGTTTTCTAAATAACATATGATCAGTAAACATACAAATTACCCGCTCTTGCACACTAGGATTAATCAACTGGTATCTTCTGAGATCTGGGTCACAGTGAATAGTGCCAAAAACAAGAGGTCAGAATCCTCTCCTGATGTTTGGATGCAGAACTAGTACAAGCATATAAATAGTATAGCATAAAGTTTGAATTATCTACTCATATGAGGAGAAATAATTTTGAACCTGGCTAATAGCGCAGTGGATGATTGCGCATGTCTGGGGAACCTGGGTTCAACTCCTTACCAGTCTGAGCTACCAAAATGGGCGAGGGTTGCGTCAGGAAGGGCATCAGTGTACAAAACTAATGCCAAGTCTACAAGCGGATCATCCGCTGTGGCGAGGGAGCAGCCAGAAAGGACAACAACAACAACATGAGGAGAAATAACTTTCTTTGAGATAAAAACTGAGCAATGTTTCAAATGAATACTCCACCTAAAATCTATCTTTACTCTGTCAGTGTTGACAATGACAGTTCTACCGTATGGTTATAACTGTTCAATTCAGATATTTTTTTGGATTAAATTAAGTACTTTTTAATCCTTATCCTTCCAACCTATTCAGCACACATGCAAGGACTACTGACTTGTGTCCCAAGAATAAAATACTGTGAGAAACAACTGTGAAATGCTATGTGTTCTTAAAACATGAGTAATTGTGTGGCTAACATCATGAGAAAACTATTTTTATTATTATTGTCAGAAAGTTTGAGTCTAAATTTTGATATTGTGTGAAATGAAAATAGAAAATAATGTGTCTGTCTCAAATCGCCCAACAGTGCCGCACTGCTTTGTTGTTCTGGTTACATCAGTAAACACATGATTGTGGCCACGGTTAAAAGAAGCTCTCTTTGACCTTCGGTTGGAAACAGTGGTCTGCTGTGTCTGATATTTTGTTGACCCACCCACCCTCCTTTCAGTATTGTCCAAGCACTTTTTACTGTGCAGTATATGTTTGCAATTATGAAATACAGCACAGTAGAAGTATAGACCCTGCGATGAACTGGAGACTTGTCCAGGGTGTACCCTGCCTTTTGCCCTAAGATAGCTGGGATAGGCTCCAGCCCCCCCATGACCCTATTTGAGGATAAGTGGTAGAAAATGGATGGATGGATGTATTAAATTGTTGCCTCCGAATAACAATGCAAAGATTACAGAGATATGAGATGATAAATCCACCACTGATGAGACACTGCAGTTTTCCTCTCTGTTGAAGCTCTATGGCCTCTAACCTACCTCATTTTAATTGCTCAGCAGCTTCATCATAACACTTAGAGGTTAAAGTTAACAATATGCCCAATTAATTCAGAATACTAATTAGGTAGTAATTAAGTGTCACAGAGACAGCAATAGCCACTGTCTGATCCACAAACAGTGACAGGACAGTAAAAGTGACATTAGCCCAAATTACCCCCTGATTTAAATAGGTTGGAGGATACATTGGAGGGTAAAATACAGGCATCAGAATAATGTCAAGGACATCTTCATCAGTCAACATCCAGTTCGACTCTTGACATTTCTCCTGCAGCAAATCAATTTCCTCTGCTCCACTGAGATACAGCAGCATCTTATACAAACTTTTCTTTTTGAGTTTGCAAAACTCAAATGAACTGAGTGGCTCCATTGTTCATGAATAATTCCAATAACAGTTACTTATAAAATGTGAGAAAATAAATATTTGTTTTCTTTGTTGCAATGAAACAACTCATCACAGTTGTTGTGATGGATGTATTTGTTGAAAAAAGAGTCAGGAAACTGAAGGTTATTGCCAATTAAAATGTATCCAGCAGCAGTGTCACGATTGCCTGTAACAATACTTCTGCAGTGAAATTACTTTGATCAATTGTACACATTTGAATTTCAGACTAAATAATAGACAGAACAGTTCACCCAGAACAGTATGTTTGGCTGAGTGTTGTCTCTGCTCCTTCAAATGCATCCTCACAAGTAAAGATGTAAAGTGTGTGTGAAAATTTAAATCAATATCTGTACACGAAAGTGTTCCTCTTTATATTATTTGATAGAAATGGCAATAACTTTTAAATCTGCCGTATATCTAAGTAATGTTTGTGAAGCGCGAAAGAACCAAACCATAATGATAATCTTAGCTTCATCACTAGAGAATAATTAATAATTATAATTATCATTAAAACATAAAATTTTCCCAGACAGCAAGGAGCAATAAAACACTGAACCTGCCAGCATATAATCATACAACTAGACATCTTGCTGTAACATACTGGAAAAAAACTGAGGCCAGAAAAACACACTGCATAAAAAGAAAAGGTGGTGCCACTTTGAATGGTTTAAAACCTCTCTGAACCAGTAACTAAAAAGGCCACAGAATTGTGACGGACCCCGAAGCTGTAATAAAGAGCAATTCACTTTTCTCAACAATACCATTTGGCCAGTGATGTAGAATTAAAACACCATAAAACAAATCCTACCTTTGTAAGAACTTGCAATATTGACTTTTTGTTAACACCATGCAGAAGGGAGTCCATCTAGTTTCCCTAATTTAGAATTTAGAATACTTGATTCCCCATGTATTGTCAGGAGTCACCATTAACTCTAGCGTTGACCTGTATAGAGCTACAGACACATACTGTCTGTCCCCTGATATGCATAGTGTCTTCATTGGGCTTCAGGATAAAGATTGTGCATGCCATAGCAAGAACAGAATCCTATGCCAACCTCCCACCCACAAATGTTTGTATTGATTGGAATGCATGCCTAAACAGTCCATCCAACCTACCCATGAACTTTGTAGTTGAGATTGTGGGTGTCCCAATATTGCACTACAAACTCTATAATTCTATTATCCTCTCTGTAACGGTATTATGGTATATCATAAACATTTCCTTTTCTTATGTCAATTGTGCAAATATTAATATTTTATTATAAAATAATAACAGAACACACAGAAACAAACAGAAGCATAATTACATAGGAACTCATAGTAACTGGATCATCAATCTAGAATCAGAAACTAGAAAAATGTGTCTAAATACACAAACCCTCATGAGTTAAAGAGGATTAGAGGAAGTGTTGCTTTTTTACAAATTGGACCTTATTTCTGGGATAAAATACTGCTATTTGTATTTGTATGCATATGTGACAACATCACAAATAAGAATATTAGTTCAGGCACTGTGAAGGCACATATGTGGATACTAGGAGTCCTTAGTGAACAATAATACACAGGAAATAGAGACTGTTTACAGATTGAATTTTCTCAAGTTACTCACAACTCCGGACTCAAATGAGAATAGTAATAGTGTCTTAAGTGAATGAGTGAAACTTATTAAAGATCACACATTATACACTTTTCCTGCAATATTATATAGGTCTCAGACATCCAACAATATTGTATTCAAAGTGTATTACCCCAAACTCAGCCCTGGTCCTGAATTCCAGCTAGTTAAAAATCACTGTATTGAGCTCATAGACTGTAAAAAGAATGGACGTAGCACCCGTGACGTCACACATTGGTTTGGGGGAGTCCTTTTTGTGCTCCTATCATGGGCATTTGAACTGCGCCATCTTGGATTTCAGTGGGCGTGTACTTTCCATATTTGGAGGAGAGGCGGTAACTTTATGGGTCAGTCAGCCGAGATCCCGCCCACTGAACTCAAGTTAACCGCGCAGAACTGAGCTAGCCTAAGGCTAATCAGCTAGGCTAGGCTAACAAGCAGCTACAGGCAGCAAAATCAGATCATAATGCTGCTGCTGTGTTTTAAAAATCACCTTTTCAGTTTGAGAGTTTTTAGGTGGAGCTACAGGGTTTGGTGGAGTTGGTGGAGTGGGGGTGGGTGGGGGGGAATTCATTTGTACTATTTAACTGTGAAATGATCGTTTAACATGTTAGTTACCGTGTTTCAACACTGCCTCCATCCACTAACGTTTATCCAGCACAGCAGCCGCTTTCTGATGGAGCATCTCTGTCCATGCAATGGACAATGATAGGGAATAAGGATGTATTCCCGCACTAAACAGACTCAACATACTCTGGTCATCTATCTGTATCAGCAGGGATCATGAGTCGGCAATAACGTCTTTATAAGCCAGCGGCAAAATATGCCGACTCATACCAATAAGTGGCAGCATCCAAGTAAACTCTATTTTACACAACCTATGGGTATTGGGTAAAATAGTACTAGATATTTACACACCGAAAAAAATGCAACACACAATCCTTTGACGGCCGATTAGTATAATCAACAATCCCCATGTATGTTTTTGGATGGTGGGAGGAAGCCGGAGTACCCGGAGAGAACCCACGCAAACACGGGGAGAACATGCAAACTCCACATCGGGAACCGGGTACCTTCTTGCTGTGAGGCGACAGTGCTAACCACTGCACCACCGTGCCGTCCACACACACCATATTACCAGAAACAAACACAGACCCCTGGGTGTAGCCTAGCCTAGCTCAGACGACGCTTTAGCAAAGCGCTAACTGCCGGTAGCTGTCTGTGAACCTGTCACTCAACGTAACCACGCCCTAATTTATGCAAGAATTTTAAGCCGAAATAACACTAAAATGGTTGTGGTAAAAAAATTCACCCCCCTCACAGTGTTCACAGAGGTGGAAACTATCAGTAGAGACCAAAAAATTAAAATGTACCAGGCTGTAAATATGTTTTTTCTAAAGCTGTAAAGTCGGCTATTTTAACATGGCGGTCAATTAATTGCTCACTTCCGGAGCCAGCCCCCAGTGACCGGACGGGAATTGCAGCTTTTGAAGTGGTCCTCATTTGGAGAACCCACAACTGCCCCCTTGATTGAGCTCTGCTGAGAACAGACTGTTTCTGTGTCTGTACCTTTAAATTTTCCTGAGGTGTGTCTGACCACGCCCCCTTTCTGGAGAGAGGAAGTGGCTCTCTCTCTACTTACCGCGCTTATGTTTACTTCTAGATGCATACTGGCACAGGCAAAAGTGGCTACCGTTAACAGTAGTCAGAGTCACCCAAATTACAAATAAGTGTATAACACTAGCTTCAAATGAGCCTTGTGCTCACAGAGCTTATGTTGAATGTCTCCTCATAGCACGTTAGTGCTGCAGCAATCGCACCTCCGTTAGCTGCAGTGCTCCATCTGTAAACATGTCCCTGTAGTGTTACCACTGCAGCTAACGGAACTAGCTAAGATGACTAGTATACCACAAGAGAAATAGTACTGGGAGGATCTGGACTGTGTAGAATACATTATTCTATGACAAAGCTCTGTTAGCTGCAGTATTAACCAAGCTCTGGAGGACTGCTTTGTAAACAAATATACAAAGCATGGGCCCATGCAAATTATGCTTGGCAACACAGCTGAAGTTGAAATATGGATCGGTACCAACTGTCCAGGACATGGCGTGGAAGCTGGAAGTTAATCCATTTTGTGTTGCTTTACTCTGTAGCGCCACTTAGCGTGATGGCCTGTAAACATGTCCAGGAGTGTAGCTGCAGTGGTAACGTTACAGGGTCATGTTTACACTGCAGCTACCGGAGCTACTGGTACCTCCAGAGGGTAGCTCCGGTATCTGCAGTGCTAACATTACAGGGACATGTTTACAGGCCATCACGCTAAGTAGAGCTACACAGTAAAACAACACAAAATGAAATAACTTACAGCTCCACGTTTGTACAGTAGCTGTGTCCCAGACAGTTGGTGCCGATCCATGCTTCATCTTCAGCTGGTTAGTGAAGCCTGCTTTGTGAGATGATAAGCGCACACATGCTAAACTTTGGGAAGCTCTCTTGCTACATTTCCAGCTAAAATAAATCAATCCACTAGGTCTTCAGAGGACGAACAGAGTAAAAATAGCTTCCTGTGCTCGTTGAAGCAGCCAACACACAGAGCAGCTGCCATGCTTTGCTCCTAACTTTGTCAGGTTTGGTTGTGAAAGTTAGCAAGGAGAAACAATGGCGGCCGCTCTGTAACTTTAGAGGAGGGTTGTCTATCTGGGGGGAGGCTGGCTCAAAGGCAGTGTCCTCTACTGGAGGGAGGGGCATTTCACCATTCTACATCAGTAGACGAAAAACTTGCCTGGTTCAGCACACATTGGCAAAGAAGAGGAGCAAGCAGGGGAAGAAGGTGACAGACTGTTTTCTCTTCTGGGGCCTCATTCACAGGCTATGGGGACACATACTACTGTTATACTACCTTTATAAAGTGAATTTTGCATAATAGGTGACCTTTAAACATATGTTTGTGTTTGTGTCATTTACTGGCTGCATGACTCCAAGGTGAAATGGGTGAGTAAATTGCAGTATTTTATTACAGAAATAAGGTCCAATTTGTAAAAAAAAATGGCACTTCCTCTTTAATGACAGATAATAACATACATTGACAAATGGAGAGCCTTCTTTAAAACTCATCTGTTGATTTCAACTGGACAACTCTTTGGCTCACCTCTATTTTCATGGGATTTAATGTCTTCAATAAATTCGAGATCCAGATTTAGTCTTGAGACAGCCATGATCAGTACCAAGATAACACCCTCTGACATAATATGTGGAATATGACCTTTACAAACTGTTCATAACACTTGGTAGTTTGCATATGTAGAAAACTAGATGTGGTCACATAGATTCCAAGTAGACATTTTCTGCCGATTAATTAATTAATTCAGTTTCATTCTCTATATTCCAGAAGTAGATATGATCACTTCCCCCCCCAGAGATTGAGGTATTTCTTCATAAATTAAAGAAAATAAGTATTTTGCATCAGATCACATTTGGTTGTCAGGGTTCACATACACTGCAGTATTATAATTTTCATCTTCAGTTTGTTCCTATCAAATAAACCATAAATAATCCCTGTGTATTATGTCTGACATTTTGTATTTTGCATAGAGACATATACATTCTAAATGGACCTTAATGCACCAACTGCCAAGAATAAACTGATCAAAGGCAGTGAAGAGGTCTATAAATTATCATTTTTTTACTTACTTAGTGTCATCAATACAAAGAAGGATGGGGTATTTTGTCAATTGGCATTACAATCATGTTTGGCCATCCTTTTAAAATCTGCAAAAAAAAAATAAAAGAGCTTTAACACTATAAAAAGTGATTAGATAAAAGATTGCACATTTGTTACACAAAAATGGAAGGGTGACATTGTGAATTATGGAACTGCAAGACAATTATTTTTATGATTTATATTTTTTTATAATTTTTGATTCTTTTCATTTAGACCAAGGCTGAGTTTTAATATAACAGAAGGTTACTCTTTTACTATTTTTTTCCTTTACCCACCTATAATATTGTCATTTGTTACAAAATGAATGTAACAACCATTAAAGTCTCACCATTAAAAAGTGAGGAATTAATCATTTGTTTATTGGTAGAGATCCATTTTGTTCATCTGGACTTAGATGTGTGATATTTTCCTGTGTAGCATTTGTTAGAATAATGGAGAAAGTGAGAGAGAGGGAGCAAGACAGGGGGCTAGCATTAGGAAAAAGGAGAGGCGATGCATTATTCATATGAATTAGATGCTGCGGCTCTGGTGTAAATCAGCATCCTGCTGTAGGAAATGGAGAAGGACAGGATACGGAATGTGCAATGTCCACCCCTCCCACCTGGCCATCACATCTGTCTCTGAACAGCCTACATGCCAGTTCACCAAACAAGAAGCATGTGTGAGGCCTTATCTGTTTGCCTCTGATGGGCTGCCAACAGTCAGGGCTAAGTGTACAGCCAGGCACATCGCCTCTCTCCCCACCGCCTTCATCCAGAGCTACTGGTCGGCCACTGATATGAGCAACAATTTCCTGTCAGGATGCTGTCTCTTATGCCTGGAGAAAGCACACACATGGAGAGGAGCAAAAAGTGTGCACACACACTCACAGTAACCGGGTAGGTACTGTATGTGTAAAACATGGGCTTTCATATGTGCACACACATTTTTTTGATCTCTAAAGGCCTTGTTGGTAGCTTGCCTGGCCAGCAGCAATCTGTTACAGAGGAAACAGAGGATTTTCAGACCTGAGCCACGTTCTACCAGCTCTACTGGATTACAGTGCCATGCAAACACAGCTAGATATCCTTTCAATTTTAAACATACACCCCCACTCCCTCCTTTCTATTAATAAAATTGGCCCTGTAATTATGTCTTTCTCTTTCACTCCCCTCCCCTCCATAGTAGGACTGCCATTTTCCATACCTGGTCAATTGCCAACATGCTAGACAGGGTTGACAGGGAGCAGTATGGTCAACAGGCGATGTGTAGATTGGCTGTCGGGGCCATTTGTGAGCTGCAGGCATGACAAAAAGCTTGCCTGAACCCACCAGTGGCCCTTTACTTTATGTAGTTTCTCTCTTTTCATTGCATCTGTGAAGTCATGGGCAGTAGAAGTCAAATGTGTGAGCCAGACTTGTTCAGTAGTTAGTGAACTGCTGTTATATTCTAGTGTGTCTAGTGTGTCCCTGTGCCAAAATGGTTCCAGTTCACCAGAAGTTTAGCTACGTTGATGATTCCCACACTGTAAAAAAAAAAACAGTGAGCTGCCCTGTTAATAGTCCTCACTGATTGGAAATAGAATTGAAACACTTAAAGAGGTGGAAGCACAACAGACAAAATTAAAATTTGCATATCTATTGCTACAATTACATACAATATGTTGAACAGTTGGTTATTGTTCACAAAGTTGTATGCTTTGTAATTCCAGGTGGTATGTTGAAATTTGGGGTTAGTTCACATGAATTTTGATGGGCAGAGGATTAATTATAAAGAAGAGCTACTCAGTATTTATGTGGATGGATAAGAAGGTATGCTCAAAATTACAAAAAACACTGTATTGTACAAAAGGTATAAAATAAATGGTAAACCTAACCATACATGAATCTGACACAACCATGCTGCATGAATATTGCATTAACTTTGAGCAACTGTCTTATTGGTGGTCATATACATACAAGTACATGCATGGAGTTTTCAGTTGTCTTGCTCAAGGACACAACGACATGTGGACAGCAGGAGCGGGGGATAAAATCTACAACTCTGCGGTTGAGGGTTGACCACTCTACTCTCAGAGCTACTCCCTGTATGGGAATTGAACCTGTGACTTTGGTGTTTTTGATATATGAAATAATTCAGCTAAAAAATCGGAGGGTCGGTGGTCCAAGTCCTCGTATGGTCTAAGTACTGGAGAAGCGCCAGCTCCTCATCCTGGGCACTGCCGAGGTTGCCGAGTGAGGATCCCACTGTTTGCTGTCTAGCAGATTATTTTGGTCATTAATTTTAATCATTTATCAGTGATAATGTGTTTAAATGTTTTATGTCTTGATGCTTTTAATGCTTAATGTTATGTGCAAAGTGCTTTTGCTGAAATGTGCTATATAAATACAGTTACTTTGCCTTGCCCTTGAGCAAGGCTCAAGGGCTCCATTCATTCCATCCATTCACTCCATTCATTGACTACGTATAGGCCCTGTTTGAAATAGACCTGGCTTGGGATGTAGTTATTGAGACCAGAGTAAATACTGCCTGGTTCAATCACAAATGTATTGAAAGGACTCCCAGGACACACAGAAGTTTTGCACAAACTGTTGCACAATGAAATCTGGAACAGTACTGTGATCACGGATGTGCCCAGGCAAAAGGCGACCTTCGTCTTGCTGGCAGCCGTGATACAATCTCTGTTCTGAAACCGAGTCACCGTTCGAAGCGATTATGATGAAGGTGGGTAGCCAGTAGCAGTTATATGGCGTTATATTTGTGCCACATTACTGAGTGAGCAAATGCAGATTTGAGTGCAGAGATATATTCTGTGCTTACTAAATTAATTTTTGTATGTGCAACAATCACCACTGAGTCTGAGATATTTATGCTGCTCTTGCCTTTGCTCGCTCAAAATCTGTCTGTGTTCGCTCAGGAATGTGGCAAAAATATAACGCCATACAGTTAGTTTTGTTGACTTTGGATTTTTGGCAAAGCCTTGTTTTGATTTTGCACCGCACAAGCTTTGCTGGGTGAAAACAAAAATGCAGCGACGTACTGATGTTTTGCAGTGACGTAATGATGTGGCTCTGACTGGGCTCCTTGCCAGTGGAAAAGCGACCGGTGCTAAGGAGGAACGCAGGTGGAACCAACTAAGCACCAGCACTGAACTAGCACCAGGTTCTTTTTGGTGGAAAATGGCTAAAGAGTGGTTGTTTGTGATGTAAACCCCCAGAAATTTGAAGGAGTGGACCCTCTCATTCCCCATTGATGATCAGTGGGGCTGTGTCCGTGCTGCATTTACGGAAGTCCGGAATGAGTTCTTTTGTTTTAGCGGTATTCAGTGTGAGGTTGTTCACTGAACACCATGCTGACAGTTTTTCAACCCCTCTTTCAATCTCTTTTGGCAGATTCATCTCCACCTGAGATGAGCCCAATCAAGGGGAGGGGGGAGCCAGTGTTGAGTGTGATGGAGGAGGAGAGGTGGTGGCCAAGTCTGACAGTTTGTGGGCCATTTGTCAGAAATTCTTTCATCCAGCTGCCGATGGCAGTGTGTAGTTCGAACTCAGTGGACTAGTTTGGTCTGTAGGCAAACTGGTGAGAGTCGACCAACACCACATTAGATTATAGATTACATTGCAGTGTTTACATATTTATTATTAGTGACATTTATCAACATGCACTGTTGTTTCTTAGGCATGAAACTATGACAGTGTTAGGCAACAATGAATTCCCAGGCAACTACCCACTGCAATGTGAGAAACAGTCTCTAAGCCAACAGGGCATGGAAAATCAAATGGCTCTAACATAACTGCCAATGGACATGACTCTCTGAAATGGAGGCATTCACTGTGAAGAAATGTTCTGAGACACCGGAATAGATGTAAAACAAATGGTAGACACACTGTCGAGGACATGGAAACACTAAACTTGAAGCATACAAGGTGACACACAGTTGGCCTGCTTTCTGTTGGACAGCAACCTTTTTATCTCCCAAGGAAGCTAATGTTAGTTATTGTATGGCTATTTAGCCTACATCTCTCCGGATGCTAACATTAGCATAGTCCTTAGTCTCCTGCTCATGTTTATTCGAACATTAAACATGCATACAGGGTCAGCCCCCTTTTAACCATCTCTGCCTGTCCCTCACCCTCTCATACACCCCTCCTGAGGCAAACACTAACAATGTGGCCTGAAGACGCTCTCCCTCAGCTGCAGGGCTATTTCTCACATACTCTATGGGAATTATTTGAACACCAAAACTTCCAGGAATATACAGACACTGTACTTTCTGATATCAAAAACTGTATGGACACAGTTACAGTCAATAAACAGAGCGCTGTTTCACAAACCTCAGATAAGGGATTAAGCCAGGATTTCCCAGTTATCCTGACTTAATTCAGCCTTGAATTGGTTTCACAAAAGCAGGTGCACATAACTCACCATGGAGATTTATTCTGTGCAGCTATGCTGCTTTAGAGCAGGCAAACAGCCAGGCTTAGTTAATCCTGCTTCCTTTTGTTCAGTGAGCTGTCACTCCAATTAAAAATAAACGTGGGAAAGCTTGATTCCTGCAAACGTGCAATAACTGTCCCTTACCTACAAAGGCTGTAAATATTATCCATATTTTATATCAAACTTGATGACTTTACTTTTTACTCTGGACTGCCTTTATAGTGCTTAAAGCATCATGTGGAGCACCACTCCTAATTTTGTTGTATGTCATATAATAACAATAAAGTCTTTGTTTTTGATTTTTTAATGGGAGTTGCTACTGACTAGATACTTCTTAACAAGTTGTTTGTTTACTCCAAAACTGTGTTTTATGTTGGACAATTTTAAAGTTATATATCTAGCATCTAGCTTCATTTAAATGTCTAAATACCATTTTTTTAATGATCAACAATTAATGAATCCTTTAGTGGACCAAGTAATCAGTGAAGTATAGTCAAACACGACAGTTGCTAAGAAACAAACAAAAGAAATATCTATGTGATTTTCTGTCTCATGTGATTTTCCGCCCTATCAGGCAGGCTATATTTATATTGCAATGGCTTTAAAAGTGCCTCTGTCTATCAAGAGGATCAGTTTTATCAGTGTGGATGTAATAGCAATCTTGGAGTCCAAACTTCCAAGGCAATCTGTTATCCCAATCTGAGCCAGCAAGTGCTCACACTGCAGAATAACAACTCAACTTGTTAAGAACATCAGATAGAGATGGGAAATTACACAACTGTGTATCTGACACACCTGTGCATTCACAGGCAGTAACAGATAAATGTGAAGAAACACACACACTCACACCCATTTTCATCGCAGAGGAAATTACATTGAGTCATATTGGTTTCCTGCAGACTTAGCCTAACCTGAACATTTGCCTGGACATAACATTACCAAACCAAGTCTTCACCCTAAAATGAGATAATTTACATTGTGGAGATTTGTATTTTGTCCCATACAGTGTGATTGTGTACATTGATTTATGTCCCCATAACATAAGTAATACACACACACACACACACACATACTGAAGCATGGGAGCAGAAATTGTATCTATCAAACCCCCGCAGATATATTCACAAATCAAACAAGCTGTTCCTGGCTGGTAGCTGTGGGTGTCTGTCTTCATGAGTCACACCAGTGTGCTGTAGAGTTTGGTTTATCTGGCACTCCGTCGACATGCATGTATTTTATTAGCTGTTAACTCTGCAGCTAGTGTGCCAATCAGCCTGTGGAACTGTGGCTACATTTAGACAGCAGACATTTTTTTGGTGAGACATTTGTTTTAGATCTCTGGTGGTGAATAGAAGGTTCCTTTCACACTAAAATTCTGGTATAAACTCTGTGTTTTTAAATCATTGTTATCTCAAATGGGTTTACGTTGTAGATAATCTTTAATTTTGCTCAACAACTCAGTAAATTATTTTAATGTGATTTATTATTTATGACATCTGTCATGTAACCTTACATTGTTAGTAGTGTCTCAACTCCTGCACTGAAATGAAGGTGAAGCTTTTGACTTCTGATATCTGCCTTCATCTGTTTGTATTTCATAAATACTGCTTTCACACTGAAATTAGCGGGTCAACATGGGATTTTCTAACCCGGATCGACCCATCTTGGTTCGGCATTAGGGAGCTTTTAAACTACCAGCAGTCACAGGTCTGATCTCCTTCTGTGATAGCTGCTTTTTTTCCTCCCACTTCTTCTCCGCAGATGCTGAGCAGCTCGGAGAGCTCTCGATCTTGCCAGAGCGCTGCCATGATCAATAACAAAGGTGTGCCAGATTGCTACACAAGCCTTGCTACGCGGTCGTGCATGCACAGTTCACATCAGGATTCCCTGATCAGTGGGATTTCCTGAGAATGATGTAGGGCTAAATCACGTAGCCTATGCGCTTCCATTAAAGATTGTGTTGTGACCTATTTGATTTGTTTGATTGAATAAAATCGCTGCCCTTCAGAGATCGGTCTCAAGGAGATCAACAGGAAGAATGATCTTATGGGAGTGGACCGAAATTTAGCTCTGTTTTTTGATCTGAGTGAGTAGCTCTACAGCCCTTGACAGCCTGACAGGCTGCCAGGGATTAAATCAGAACGTCATCGGGTAATTTAGCGGGACACCTTTTACACTGCAGCCTAGCTGAGCCGAGACGAGCTGGTAAACTCCCAGGTCAATTGGAGGGTCATTTAACCCGGGTCAAGTGTACAGTGTGAAACGGGCTTAAGACAAAATATTTGCAATTCAACTCCTCTGGCACTTTGGAGACTCAAAATCAGAAACAAGTTTATTGCCAAGTAACTTTGCACAAACAAGGAATTTAACTTAGTGACATGGTGCATGACTTATGGACATATAAACATAAACCTATATACATATAAACATGTAAACGTAGTGTAGCGATAAGAACCAAAGATGATAAAGTGACTAAGACTACATCTGAGTGCAAAAACTCTGATTATGTGGTAAAAAATAGACAACACAGAACAGAGATGGAAACAGTGCAATATGGCAGATAAACATAGACAAGAACTTAAAAAAAATGTGTATTTCTTCAAATTCCAGGTTTAAGCTCTGTGCATCTCCTATTTTGTTGTGTATTTATAATTAAATCCACCCAGTGCTGCCACAGAAACTGAATGCATCCTTATGTACCTCACAATAAAATCCAGACATATTACATTTGAAATACTGAGCAGCAGTAAACTTATGGGTACTATCTTCTTGTGACATTTGGCATTTTCAAATGTCAGGAGATGGTGTAAGCAACACACACCTTGATTCAAATAAAAAATACACACTTGAAAATGTTCAGCTGTGGTTGCGGTTGAGATGGTCACAGTGTGTGTAGCTGTCACAGGTGATAATAACACTACTAACAGGATTACCCTCCCCGTTTTCCCATGGGGAGCTGACCCTGACCATGACGGCCATCTTTGATAAAACACTGCCACAGCAGTTAAAGCTCAGGTGGGAATGACAGTAGCCTGAGAGTAAACACCAGCTACAGCATTTTTAGATGTCACTTCATACACACATGAAGACTGGGACTGGAATCAGTTATTGAGAATGCATTAATATGATGAATGTAGTGTACATATGGGAAACACTCTGGTCCAAAGCTTCACCTGGCTATGGTCCCTCCTACAACTGTTGGTTTTCTCTTATTATTATTATCTAGCATCACAAGTTTCATCCAACTGAAAAGAAAGTATAAAGGCCTTTACAGACCAGGGAGTAATGAATAAACAACATGAAAACATTGCCTGTTAATATTATATGTGTCAGGCTTTTATTGTGAAAGGTAAGAACAGAAAGAGAGTATATGGTCTTAATTAAAGTTGAAAGCAGTTTGCCATCTTGGAGTACAGAGTATTTATGTTGTAAGTATAGATGGAACCCATTCTGCACAATGTTGGTGCCTGTACTGGCGATGCAAAGGCTCAGATTTTTTTCTTTGTTGTTGTGTAACATCTGTGTTCTGTGTGAAGGTGGCCATGACAAAAACAACTGTTGGAAAAAATATGCCCAAACATATTTCCACTTGTCCTTCTCCATATTGCTCTGCATCCACCATCAAAGAAGAAACATTACATTGATTTACAGATGACTGGCTAGCTTTACTAAAGTGCAGGATGAGTGATCACATTTTGAAACATTTCATGGAAGGGAAAAGACACAGTTTCTGAACAGATTTTTATGTAAAATAATAATAACTATAACTAAAGTGGGTGGCACGGTGGTGTAGTGGTTAGCACACACAGCAAGAAGGTATCGGGTTTGATTCCTGGCCCGGGGCCTTTCTGTGTGGAGTTTGCATGTTCTCCCTGTGTCTGTGTGGGTTCTCTCCAGGTATTCCGGCTTCCTCCTACCATCCAAAAACATGCATGGGGATTAGGTTAATTGGTTAATTTAAATTGACCGTAGGTGTGAATGTGTGAGTGGTTGTCTGTCTCTATGTGTCCTGTGATGAACTGGAGACTTGTCCAGGGTGTACCCTGCCTTTCACCCTAAGACAGCTGGGATAGCCCCCCATGACCCTACAGTATGAGGATAAGTGGTAGAAAATGGATGGATGGATGGATGAACAACTACAGTGAGCAGATATTTAAAAAAGGGAAAAGAAAATGAAGAGCAGCAACAGTGGAACAAAGCCAATATAAAGATATATATTACAACATTATGAAGAAGATAAATAAAATATATAATAAATAAAAACAAGTGTATAAGTGCCAAAAAGTTAAAAAATTTTGTTTCGCTGACAAACAAATCCAGAACAGTGATTGGTTAACTCAGCTCAACAAGAAGAGTCTTCGTCTCATTCTGCCAGTTCAACACCTCATCCAGAGGATGATGTCCGTCCTGAGGAGAGTGATAGAGACTATGGATTGTGAGATTCACCGATTCATATCGGTGGTACACAACCACACTCTGTGGTGCATCGTTTCCAGTCTGTCTACATCGGTAAAGCCCATGGTTTAATCAGTTATATCATGTTCTATTCCCTGCCCTATGGTGTTTCCTGAATCATAGATGTAGTAGAAGTTTGAATCCACTGTCCATTGACATACTATGTACATAGATATGTACAGTAGAGTGTATATGTCTATGGCACTGTCGCTTGGTTGAAAACTGGTATGTACTGTATGTGTTTGCATTCCAGTGCTACTGATGGAAACAGTAGATACATGTTTTGTTGTATATCTGTAAGGCTGGAAGAGCTGGTAGGACTAAACTTTAAGTTTAGGTTGATTCGAGCTCCAAGTTCTCGACTTCCAGTGAACACATCATAAGGCAAACTCTCACTCCTTGGGGTACTAAAGAAGAATTAGTAGCTGCCAGTTCCTGTCGATCATCATCAGACCATTGTCTAATACAGGGTTATTCGACTAAAATTCAAAAAGGTCCAGTCTGGGAAAATGTATTAAAGCAAAAGTCTGGAATATAATAGTGTCTAATTTGAGTTAGTGTGATTTGATGTAGCCTAGTAATTTTGCATATATGTAATCAAGAACCGACTGTCAAATAAAATAAATTCAGTGTGATTCAAAAACATTTTGACAATACTTATTGTCATTTAACATTTACGTAAACAGGTAATACTGTAGATAGGAATAATGTTATTGTCTCATTAAATAAGAATACAGCTGCATTTAGAAATAAGAGAAAATAAATCAAAATATATTTTGAATAACTGCTCTATGAATAGCTTCATCCAGATGGACTGGTACATCCTGGGTTAATATGTCACATTGCGCCATATGGGAGGCTTAACTCTAATTTAATTGGTCTGTGCATTTTCTGATCTGCTGTACTGGTTAAAATAGAAGTGCCTTGTCAAATATAAAACCCACATATAAGGCCTCTGGTCTAGTATGTCTGCCATGATAAAGCCCAGATTATACAAAAATAACCTATTGAGTTGAAATAATAATAATAATAATAATTATAACAATAATAATGACCATGATTAAAGCCCAAATTACACAAAATAACTTGGTCATGTTGTTTGCCCAAATATAACAGGTAAATGAACAATTAACACAGGTACACAGGATTAAAACTAACGGAAATGTTCATTGCCTTTAAACTTCAAAGCACCGTGGATTTACAGCATACAGCCTTGGACACTGCTGTGGACCTTACCCAAAGAAACATGGATTACAGGCTCATCTTGCAGGGTATCAAGGTCAGCCCTGCCACATTGTATGGGCCTCCTGAATCGTATTATCATGCTAATGAGGCAGGATGCAAAACCCCTTAAAGGTTTTCTTGAATAAAAGCAGAAACTTCCAAAAAAAATCCTTTTGTCATGAGACTTGCATTCCAAAGCTGCTGTTTCTTTTTCTCAAGGACAACTTCCAAACTGGTCCAAGTCTGAGTTTTCATTTTAATGTGATCAACTGCTTACCTCAGCAGCAGCCATTATGATGTTACAGTAAAAAGAAAAGGTCATACAAGATGTGATATGGCTTCAGTTAAACCAGTGAACCAGGTTTATACTTCACTTTCAAAAAGGCCTCATCTTTTCATTTCCTCCGCTAGTCACTAGAAATAAATCACATTTCATTTCAATTGGCTGCATAGAATCATGGGACAGGTCATTTTGATTTGAGGTGGCTGGAAAACAAAGATGTTTGGTGAGACACTTCGTGAACCAGTAAAATAGGATGTGTTCATCAGTGTGCGGAAGCATGTGTCCATTTTCTCAGAGTGGGATCAAAAGAGTTGGAGAACCAGCAGGATAAAATACACCAATATTTGACGCACTAGTAAAGAAACCCAGTGCGACTTTTCATCTATTTGTGGGTGAGCTGAATCTTCCCATCTTTGTATCTTTCCAAACAATACTCAAGAGGAGAAACGTGGCCATGCTCAGCACAGAGGAGAAAATTTGCAGTATGACAAAACAGAACAATTTCAGTTTGCCATGCCACAGTGAAACACAAGGAAAAAAACACAAACAGATCATCATTATTGCACGATAAATTACTCCCACAACTAGGAGAGCATTTTGAGGGGCCAGGGAAAACAACATTGTCCACCCCTTCGATGGAACTGCGACCCAGATGCACACTTGCTCTTTGTCTCCATTAAGAGACCAAAAGATTTATGAGTGGAATATTGAGTTTGTGCACAGACTACAGGTTCTGCTGGCCATTTTATATGTGCCACATGAGAGCAGAGAAGAAAAGCGGAGCACTTTGTCTTCGACATCTGCGGCTGTGTTCTTACTTGGATTGGGGAAAAGAAGAGCCCACACCTGTGTTGCATGTCATGAGCATAATAATGTTTTGTCTCATCTCCCCAAGGACACTTTAACGTGTTTCTGCAGAGTTTGAATCTAGGATGATAATTTTTTTCAGGAGTTGAAAATTCAGAGGTCAGAGTTAAATGACCAAAGGCACACATAATCTGGTGGAGCTATTTTTATCAAAGGGTAAAGTGTGTCGAAAGACCAACATACAGCAGCCAAAGCCTGTTTAGACACAGCATAGTTGTCATCGGTGGAAATTATTTAATATGAGCCACAGATGCTTTTATATACTGTATGTGAAACCATGCTGTATGGTAGATGACACGCTGGCTTATTCCCTTCATTTCTCATTCCAGATGCAATGTGACAAATTAGCAAGAAACAAAAGATTTGAGGGAAATCAAATGAATCCACAAATCCATGAATATTAAAACTACATTTTCTTCTGAGCAAAACAAAAGTCACAACTGACTTATAATGAGACATTTTTTTATGTCAGACTCCAAAATTAAATCTCTGCTTTTGATTAAGTGCAGTATCTGCTAATCTTCTGTCTGGGTATGTTGATTAGGAGATATGGAATTACAGCTAATAATAGTTGATAATTGAATGACTCTTCATGACACTTCATAAACTCAACCACAATCAGATTGTGTCAGAGTAATTGAAATTATGTAAACACTCCCAAAACATTCAATCAAATCAGCCAGTGGTTTACAATGGACTTCATTAGGAGAGCAACCTAACACACACCCACGTCTGCGGTGTGACCGGAGAAAGTTGTTGAAGTAAATTATCGAGTCTTGTCAATCATATTTCCTTTATACAGGCACCATTTCTGTCCGAAGGCTCGGCAGTAGGAGGTTCTCTTTCTGGAACCCTGGGATTCCCTCATTTCCCTCAACATACTTTGAGTTTTCACTTAACCTGCTTTCTGGAATACAACCCCAGAAACTAGTGATTCTAAACACCCTCCGCTTAACTCTTTGAGTGCCAGCCATTTTATAAAACCAAAAGTGCCATGTGCCAGCGTTTTCGAGTCATATTGCTAGACCCACAGGATAAAAAAAAAATGTTTTTTGTTTTTACCTTGTTCCGTTTATGTTTTGTCTGGAGGAAAGTAGAGACCACTGTCACCAAAATCACCACTTTTTGTTCAGAATTGCTTTCTAAATGCGATCATCTCCACGAAATTACTCACAGGCTGTGGGAAACCATGATCAGCGACCCGCTGCAAAAAAACACTTTGACGGCGAAAGCCATCAATGGCACTCAAGTGTTGGATACTGAATGATGGCGCTCAAAGAGTTAAGATTAAACCCCACTGGGTGACACAAAACAATTTACACCCCCACATCAAATTGTTCTCTATAGTTACGGAACACATTTTTTTTTTCAATTATTTTCAATATACACCATACGTACAGCCTGGACAAAGCATCAGCCAGCACATTGTCAGATCCCATTGTGTTGAATTTTCAAGTTGTAGTCCTGAACAATAAGGGTCCACCACATGAGCCATAGGTTGTGGTTATACATAACAGGATAGAAAAGGGAGAGGGTTATGATCGGTAAACACTGTCACTGTCAAGGAACTGGACCAGAGGTAAACTTCAAAGTGCTGGGGTGCCCACAGCAAAGCAAGTGTTTGTTGTTCAATAGTGGAGTGGTGGACCTGGTGCTCACAAAATTTACTGACAGTCTAACACATTCCTCTGGGGAGAAGAGGAGGATGACAGAAACTTCTCCTGCAGAGATTTCAAAAGACAGCGGGGTGTGTGACCGAAGACAATCGCAGCAGGACTGAAGCTGAGGGATTCCTGCATGACTTCATGAGCCCCAAACACAAAAGGAATTCCCTCATCCCAACTCTTAGCAGTTTTACAGACAATATTTTCGGAGAATCAACTTTAATGTTTGATGCTAGCGCTCTAACACGCCCTGAGACTCAGGATGATAGGTACTGGAAACCGAATGCTGCAAATTCAAAGTTGCTAATACCTGGTTGAAAAAGTTTGATTTGAAGTTTGTGCCTTGGTCTCTGGATTGAGGTAGGCCGAATGTGGAAAGGAACCGGGTTAGGGCTTTACCAACAGATCAGCTGGGCCTGACTGAACAGCAGGGATTGGCCGGGTGGACACGGCGTGGCCAGGAGTCCTAGAGGTTGCGCCAATCATCGCAGAGGGGAGGTGGAACATACAGGGCCAGAGGCAGTGCAGGGAGCTTGGCAGAGAGGGAAAGATGAAGGTGTGAAATATAATATAAACACTATGGCAAGAGCTGCGGCTGTAACACAAGCTGCATATAAACACAATTGCGCATACGTAGTTCACACTGGGATTTCCCGAATGATGGGATTTCTTGAGAAAGACGTTGGACTAATTCACATGAAAGACTGTGTCGCTACACATTTGAAAAAATCTGACTGAAGACTGATCTAATGGGAGTGGAACAAATCTTTGCTCTGTTTTGAGATCTGAGTGAGCAGCTCTGCAGCCCTGGACCCTCACAATGACAGTCTGACAGGCTGCTCATTAGTGACGAAATCAGAATATCATTGGGTAATTTAGTGGGTCAACGTGGGGCGCGTTTTACACTGCAGCTGAGTGCAGTCGAGCCAATAAATTCCCGGGTCGATTGGAGGGTCATTTGACCCTGGTCAAAATGCCATGCCAATCCTTTCACATTGCACAAAAATCCTGTCATGACCCGGGTGGATACGGGATTTTCGTGTGAAAGGGCTTATGTGTCGGTCCTGTGATGGTCTGCTGATCTGTCCAGGGTAGCTGGGCACCCTGTCAGTTTGGTTGTGTTTGTTGCCTGTAATACAAAGTAATACACAATAGGTCAGTCCCAAACATTAGTGTGTGTGCGTAAGTGTGTGGTTGAGCGACAGAGAAAATGAAATTCACATTTCAGCAGATTGGCTTACTTTCTTAACTGTAACCTTAGCAAAGGGCCTTTGTTGCCTAAATGCAACCCACCTGGTGAGGAAATCCTTTAGATTAACAGCCTAACCTGCAGTATATTCATTTAGGTGTAGAAGAACACAATGCTGAGTTATGGAACACGGAGGAACAGCCTGGGACCATCAGACTAGACAGACTAAGCACTTGGGTGTCTTGCTATTGAGTGAAGAGAACCATGCCATGATTTTTTTTTTTTTCATTAAAACTGATTTCATTACAGACACCCTCTACAGTATATCTGGTTGATGATGGTACTTGATTCATCAACTTTTAATCAGGATTGTTTGGGAGACAAACATTGCAGTGGCTCAATCACAACCCTCTCAACCCACCCCTTCTCACACGCTGCTGTCCTTTCTCTCTTTCTCTGTACACCGCCACAACAACACTGACCACATTGTGAGTCTCTTTATATCAGATAACAGTGCAAGGTAATGTGGGCAGATTGAACAAGAGTAAGATTTCTCCCTCAGAAGAGGAGCCTTTTTGTCTTCTTTCTAAATCTTTCTCGGCAAGTCGTGCCCCAGCCTTCTTGACTTACTTCATTAGTCATGCAGACGTACGGTGGGAAAGAATGGTAGAGCCTCTCATTGACTATCCCTGCAGTCAAACACTCAGAGGTCGTATGTGTGTTGGGAAACCATTGAACCCGCTGTACCGACCTGTGCTTGAGTCTTGTTTGCTTTGCAGAGATGATATCCTGTCTATCAGTGGAGTTTCAGGAAACTTGCCCATGACAACCAACTCTACAAGACACTCCGCAGGGGAATATCCTTTGCTTGCAACATGTGTGTTGTATTTCTTTCGGCACTTTTAAAGATTAAATCAACCTCTCAACAAAAAAGCATTTTTCTTTACTTCCTGTGCCAGGAAAGTTGAAGCTACCTGAGGGGAACAAAAACTCCCAGATCTACCTTTCTTGTTCACCAAACTGCCTCTTACTTCTCTTGAACTGTGCACCCTTCCCTTGAACATTACACCATAATTTTAGCCGGCTGAGCATGGAAACATATTTGGGACTGGCAGTGCTGTAACACAAATCCAAACCGTTTAGTCATGGATACCATGCTTATCTTTTTGCCTTGGCTTTGATTGGGTTGACTGTGCTTGAGTTGAAAGTCACAAAGTCTTAAATGTCCTTTAATTCAGCTAAAAAGCCACAGCTTGGAATATTTCTTCAGAGCATTTCAGGGTTCTCACCATTATCTTTAAAGGGTTCATTAATGAATTTAAATGAGTGATCTTGTTACAATGCCTAACAACCTTTTGAACATAAAATTGAATACACACATTTCTTTTTTCTCTAGATACTATACACCACCCAACTGTGTGTTTCAATTAGTCAGGAGCCCAGGAGTGACTTTTCCAGTCCTGTATCAAGCTGCCATTCTCTCTGGGAAGAGGCCACAGAAGGTCAAACCGCCACTACCGTAAGATTCCAAGTGTCACTATGAGGGAAAAATGCCTGCTACATGCGGAGTGCCACTGGTAAAAGGGAATGTATAGGAGTTGTTGGATGTGAATGCTTTGTATTAGTCCCAATGGGGAAATAATTACCTTGATGATCCAGATGATCATTCAAGCTTTTCTGCATCCTTGGAAAAGCAATGACTGATCTTAGACCTTGAAAGAGGATGTGAAATAAAGTTTATTACAAACTTTTAATTGAAGACTTGATGATCCTCAAGATAGACACTTCTCCTTTGCCAATAAGGGTATCCTGTTTGTTGGATGTCCTGTTTAGTGTTGGGTCACTCTGGCCCTGGGGTTGTTTAACTATCTGGAAAAGAAACAGTAATATTCCTGTTAGCACTGTGGTATCGTTGCTTGAGGATCAGGATGTCCTGAGTTTCCTCCTGGCCCCTGCTGGATCTAACACTGCTGTGAGAAGCTAAAGGCTATTGAAGAAACAAAGAAAGTAAAGGAGTGTGCGAAAACAGAAGTGACACAGTCTCAGTAAGGGACAGGGAAGCCGCCTTGGAAAGGCTCCACTGGTGCTGCAGCAGTGTCAGAATTAGGGGACATGAGGTAATAGGGTTGGCCAGGTTTAATTATTTGCCAGTGTTGCTAAGAAACTAATGGTGACAATGGAAAGGACACTACAGAAAAATATTTTCCTTACCCTTCAATTGATCCGGTCTGTTTGTTGTTGTGTCCAAGTCCTGCTCAAGAAGAAGTCTCTCTCTGTCCTCGGAATTTTTTTAGGTAACACTCAGCTATGATTTCTGTAATCTAACAACAAAAACAAAAGATTTCAGAACGAGACTGCTCCATGAGCGCAACTCTTTCCATAATGTCAGGCAATAACAGAGTCGGTCATGGCAAAAAAGTACTTTTAGTAGAGGTAAATGACAGTGCCATCTAGTCCCAGTAGCGCTACATTGCTGTCTTCTATGCCATTATCCCTCAATATTGGACCAATTTCTGAAAGTGTTGTCACTATCACTCAGGAGACACAAAACCACGGGGAAAAGGGTCATGGTTGAAAAATATGAATGCCACAGTGCATTGCTGCACAGATTGGAGAAATTCAGAAATATAGTTAACACATGGTTGATTTTCGAGCAAAGTTTCTTATACCAAGAAGCATCATCATTAAATGCAGATAAACACAAAAGTGATAGAGAGGTCATGAACCAATTAATTTTGAAAACTTATCCATCTCCCAGGCAGTACATAGATTACATTTTGCTGTTTTGTTTCCCCAAAATAAAATAAGCAAAACATGCAAAGTGCCAAAGGAATATTGCCGTAAGCAAATCATGAATTTGAATAGTCATCCTTTTTAGATTAGAATGTTAAACTGATGAGACTGATCTGACCCTTATACCCTAACATGAACCTTATTGTAACCTGAACGAGTCTAAACCCTGAAAGAGGCAGATGAAGGTAAAAAAAAAGCTTCAACACACACATATACTGTATAAATGCACTCACATTGCAATGAAAAGTTTTTTTGTTGTACAAGGATGTGCATTTGTCCTTGATGAGCTGAATACAGTTGTTTTGACACAAAATGCAGTTGAACTACACAACACCCTCAATTGAAAATAATTTTATGTCATTATTGCTTCTGTCTTCTGCTTTCATGTGGCACATGACATCTTCTGTTCTGAGACAAGTCAGTCCTGTCAGTCAATCAAATTACACTGCCATCTTGAAAAATATGGAGGAGTAAAGTGCCTAAAATGATTAAATAGATACATCACTAAATAATTAATTATATGTAAGAGAGAGCACATCACTCCCATCCTGGTCTCCCTTCATTGGCTTCCTGTGCATTTCAGGGCTTTTTTTTTATTATTTTATTTGTTTTTAAATCTTTAAATGGTCTTGCCCCTCCTGACCTCTCTGAGCTGCTTCACCCTCACGTCCCTGCTCAGTGCCACATGTCAGCTGATCAGCTGCTCCTGGAGGTACCGAGGTCAAAGAGGAAGCTCAGAGGGGAGAGAGTTTTTCCTATCGCTGCCCCAAAACTCAAGAACGATCTCCCTCTGCACATCAGACAGGCCTCGCTATCCACTTTTAAAACAAGGGAAAGTGCTGTTTTTTACAAATTGGACCTTATCTCTTAGATAAAATACTGTCATTTACTCACCCATTTTACTCTGGAGTCATTTGGAGTATTTCCGATAATGTTGGATTTGACAATGTCCATTTAAGAGGAGTGAATGAGGCTCCTAAATTCAGCCAGTCAGTAACACAAACTTGACCATTTCTCAAATAACAGACGTTTAATAAGATGGCCTACACTATTACTATTCTCATTTGAGTCCGGACTTGTCCATAACTTGAGAAAATTCAATCTGTAAACAGACACTGCTTCCTGTGTATTATCGTTTACTAAGGACCCCTAGGGCCTTCACAGTGTCTGAACTAAAACAAAGTATGTATGCGTATGTGACAACATAACAAATACGTATTTTAGTCTATTTATTTAATTTTGTAACTTTTACTCCTCCATACAGGTACTTTGAGAAATTCAAACAGTTTTTTAAGCATTATGTTTTATATTTTTCCTGTTTAAAGTAAATACTTTTTTTTAAAGGCAAAATAGAAACTTAACATTTTTTTAGCCTGTTAACACAGGTTCTCTCTTGTTCTCTTTCATATTCTGGGCTACTGTTATAGCCTAAATCTCAACAACAACGTGCCAAGGGAGATTTACTGTCTGTAAATGCCACTCCATTCTGAAAAAATAATATCCTAAATACACTCCTAGTCACAGAATAAACATTTACTCTAAGTCTAACTCTAAGTGATTTTATGCAGTGTTTAGTTTAGGCATTTAGATAGTCCATGCAAGGTGACTGCCAGGTTAGAAGTGGACTCTCATGTGACAAGTCTGTTAACCGCTCATTCAGACCTTCTGTATGTGTAAGCTCTTTGTACTGCATGATGGATGTGTCAGGGCTGCATATATAAGTACAAAGCACAGTTTCAAGGGAAGATGCAATGATAAACATTTTTGCCAGTCAGATGAGGAAATCAAAACCCTCTCATATCCATCCACCCATCCATTTTGTACCACTTAAACCTTACATAGGGTTGTGGGGGGACTGGAGCCTATCCCAGCTGTCTTAGGGCGAAAGCCTCTCATAGCTCTTATTTTAATTTGAAGTTACAGCCAGCAGCTGTTTAGCTTAGCCTAGCACTGAAACTGATACAGCGGTAACGCAATCTGCCAGTTATCTAAAGAACAAAAAAGACTGGATTTGCTTAAAGTTTGTTGAAGACATCTCACCTCTCACTGCACACTGCAACACAAGTTAGGGGTCAGAACCCTAAACCACTCGGCCCAAGTATTGTACTGTATGCTGTCTAGTGCAGTGAAGAATGCAGTGACTTGTACATTGGGACAGACCAAACAACTGATCCACAAGCGTATAACTCAACACAGGAGAACCAACTCCTCAAGACAAGACTCAGCAGTTCACCTGCACCTGAAAGACACAGATCACTCCTTCGAGAACAGTAATGTCCAGGTTTTAGCCAGGGAAGACATGCGGTTTAACAGAGGATTGAAAGTAGCCATTTTTGTCAAACTGGAGAAACCATCTTTGAACAGAGGAGGAGGATGACAACACCACCTATCAGCCACTTACAACTCAGTTTTGGCCTCCATCCTCAGGAACCGCACCATCAATTCACACCTGAGTGCGGCTCACCTTAACTCTTTGAGTGCCACTGACAAGTTATGCCTTAAATTACAATACAACAATTCAGTGCCATTGACGAGTTATGCCATCAAAGTGTTTTTTTTTTGTTTTTGTTTTTTACAGCTGATCGTTGATCACGGTCTCCCGCAGCCTGTCAATAATTTCGGGGCATCTGTGATTTGTAGTCAGGACACAAACGGTTAATATGCGCCTAAGAGATCAAAGCAGAAAGTGGAGACAATCGTAATTAGAGAGCAAAATAAATGGATTCTGGACAAAAAGCGGTGATTTTAGTGAAAGTGGCCTCAACTCTCCTCCAGATAAATCAAGAACAGAACAAGGTAAAAGCAAATATTTTTTCACAATGAAATAGCGTATCTCTTCTTTCATTTGAGCTACTCAGTGTTTCCAGAGACATGGTACAAAATATTCTGTGGGTCTAGAAATATGACTGAAAATGGGCAAAAAACGCTGGCACAGGGCACTTTTGATTTAAAAAAAATGGCTGGCACTCAAAGAGTTAACGGCTCTCATAAGGGTGGGCAGGATAACAATTCCCACATGAATGGTAACGACTTCTAATGGGACCTATTGTTTTGGTGGTTACGGTTGTTTTCCGCTCCAACAAGAGCAGAAGTATCTGGACTCTCAGCCAGTCACTTAAAACTGAAGAAGACTCTTGGATGAAGGGTGGAACGTCTTCAACAAACCTTGAGCAAGTCCAGTTGACTCTTTTTGCTCTTGTTGATTTACCTCGACCTGGATGACTGAGAACCTACACAGACAATCTGCCTACTAACACCTGTAACGTTCACCAATTAACATTAAATTAATGTTTCATTTCATGTACTTGATGTGCATAAAAACTGTGAATTAAAAGAGCATATGACTGACTCAAATAATAATTGCTTTGTTAACAATGTACAGTATATGCTGATGGAGGGCAGCAAGACAGTTTTCTTCATGGCTGGGTATTCGATGGACAGACTTCTGTTTTTCTTTTTTTTCAAAGTAAACCAGATTATACTCTACATCATCCACAACAAACCATGTTTAGTCTGGTTGTAGTAATTATCAAGACCTTTCATCAAATAAAGTAATGATACGGGCTGATGGCTGTAGAATATCAGTGTGGTTTGTCAGCACATTACAAGGACAATTCAGCCAGTGTAAGCAGTGCTTTGACTGGATCCACTGACTATGTCGAGCACAATCAAGGACACAGCTGCAATAATTCTTTCTTTATGACTATTATTCAATTTTATATTCACTATGGGTCTTGATGACTGTAAGCATAACAATATCAGTCCATTGTCTTGGCTGAGATTGATTGATGATGCAAGTTATGCAAACCCATGCTTGCCAGAAGAATATCTCTCTCATGGATAAATGCTTGGGTGTTCTCATCTCACAATAAAAAACAATAGCTCTTGAAAGCATTGTTTTTGAAAATTAAATTCAGTCCTTGGAACTCAAGGGTGACATTAGAAAGGGCTGGGATTTGGTGTGTGACTGATCTGAAAGCTTTCCAGTTCTATAGTCCTCACTCTTTGTTAACTTATAAGGCTGAAGGGGAGAAAGGAGTGGGAGGCTGTCAAATCCACTGTTGCATGCTGTTTGTCAAAAAGTAGCACTATTTTCTCTTTTGTCTGCATACTTTTGGGTTGAAGGAGGGACAACTAAAGAGAATCAGTCAAACTGTATCAGTCAAACTGAAATTTATTAATTCAGCAAAGTAAAATAAAGACTGTAAACAAAACAGTGGACAGTGACTCTAATTTAAATGTAAACAGATTAAAGACACTCACTGGCCATTTTATTAGCTACAATTGATTGTTAACACAAATAGCTAATCAGCCAATTACATGGCCAAAATTCAATGCATTGCAGTGTATGCAATGCATTTAGGCATTTAGACACATGGTCAAGAAAACTTGCTGAAGTTCAAACCAAACATCGGATTGAGGAAGAAAGAGGATTGAAGTGACTTTGAACGTGGCATGGTTGTTGGTGCCAGACGGGCTGGTCTGAGTATTTCAGAAACTGCTGATCTACTGGGATCTCCACTACAACCATCTCTAGGGTTCACAGAGAATGGTCCAGAAAAGAGGAAATATCCAGTGACACAGATACAGTTGTGTGGACAAAAATGTCTTGTTGATGTGAGAGGTCACATGAGAATGGGCAGACTGGAGATAATAGAAAGACAACAGTAACTCAAATAACCACTTGTTACAACCAAGGAATGCAGAGTATCATCTGTGAATGAACAACACACTGAACCTTGAAGAAGATGGACTGCAGCAGCAGAGGAGCACACCTGGAGCCACTCCTGTCAGCTTAGAACAGGAAACTGAGGCTACAGTTAACACAGGATCACCAGAACTGGACCATAGAAGATGGAGAAACATTGTATGGTCTGATGAGTCTCCATTTCAGCTGAACATTCAGATGGTAGAGTCAGAATTTGGAGTAAACAACATATTTTCTTGGCTCACTTTGGGCTCCTTACCACCAACTGAGCATTGTTTAAATGCTGCAGCCTACCTGAGTATTGTTGCTGACCATGTCCATCCCTTTATGACCACAGTGGACCATCTTCTGATGACTACTTCTTGCAGGATAATGCTCCATGTCACAAAGCTGATGTGCTCACTGGACTCTAATGGCCTCCACAGTCACCATATCGCAATCCAATAGAACCTTTGGGATGTGGTGGAACAAGAGATTCATCTCATAGATGTGCAGCTGACAGATCTGCCACAAATGCATGATGCTATCATGTCAATATGGACCAAAATCTCTGAGGAATGTTTCACCTTGGTGAAAGTACACCACAAAGAATTAAGGCAGCTCTGAAGGTGAAAGGGGGTCCAAACTTTTACTGGAAAGGTTTACCTAATAATGTGGCCAGTGAGTGTATATGCAGTTTTTATAATACTATTTCTATTTTATACATGATCATGTCATAATAGGTGTGCTAGTATTCTAGCCAGAGTGTCACTGCAGGTAGGGTTGTTATCATGCCAAACATTTACACATTATACTCACAGAAGAACAAACACTGTATGAACACATTATATTTATTGATTTTCATGAAGGTGCCCTGTTGTTGCCATGAAGGTTGAAATTGCATTATTTAAGTGATCAGAGTGCGTTTTCACTCAGATTTTAAATAATGCCTTCAGCATCCTGGGCTGTAAATAAGTGCTGAGGCCACTCACTGTGATGGCACTATAGTGCCTCAGGAAACAAACTCTGCTAGGGTCAAAGTGCCAGATGTCAAATCAAAAGCAAAGCAAGGCAAAGCAGTCTTCCATTGTTCATTTCAGTGACACCTTGCAAACAGCCTCCTCACCTGTTCGCTCATCTCTGCTTTCCTTTATGCAGGGCTGCTCTTTCTGCCTCAGACTCACTGCAGTGTCTGCCCGGAGCACGTAAAATACTGCATAGTGATGTCGGACTTCCACTTTTGACTCTTCAGATGATGTTGACCTGGATGTGGGAAGTGACACATCCTCTGCTCCTCCACTTTTTTGCTAGAATAAGTGCTCAGAGGTCATTAGACAGCAGCTGATGTCACTGGCCTTTTGTGACATGCACAGACTCTCAAAGTACCAAGAACAAAAAGGAAAAAAGAAGCACTTCTAATTTACCTCATGGTTTGGGTGATGGGTAATGTTCTCAAAGGGGCATCTGGCTGAGCAGTAAGGCACATGGGCTAACTGCAGACTCGTGGAGGACATGAAGTGTCCTTTGGTATGACATTATGGCAATAATTTTCCTTCTTGATTTCTGCCAAAAGTCAACACAGAATCTATGGCTGAATACTAACTGATTTTAAGGACATAGTTCCCTTTACCTAAGGAATATTTCTCCTGAAGAAAGTCATTTTGTGCACAAGCTAACTAATCTTTCATAATAGCAGCAAAGAAACACAAGACTCTATTGGTTCAAAGTGTGGGCAACAATTCAATTGGAAATGAATGAATGGTTATTTACTGTGATTGTGTCTGTGGCTGTGATGTCCAAGGACATACTTTATAGAGATGTTATAAAAATTACTCTTTGGATTAATGGCCCAGACAATTCAATTCACAGAGGTTCTTCCAAAAGATTTCAGAGTTCCGTTGTATATACTACGTATATACTATTCATTGTAGCACAGCAGGGAAACCTACATTTGAAGCTGCATGTAAAATGATGATCAGCAAGGACCTCATAGCTCTACACAGCACTGAGTTCAAATCTTTTTCTGATTTTGGACATTATATGATTTGCCAATATTTCACTCTCTTTCATGTTACATTCTTACACATTGACTCTCAAGGCCAATCACATTCAAGTGGTGCTTAACAGAGGGCAACATCCTTCAATCAACCTGTTTCTCAGACATAGACCAGCACGCTGCAGTTAAATACAGCTGAAGCAGTTATTCATGAATGAAAAGAAAAAAAATGAAAAGAATGTTGAAAGGGAAAAGGCTGAGATGGAAGGAAAGGACAGACTGCATCGACCAGAGCTTCTGGTTTCTTCTTACACTGAAGCAAGTTCACTGGAAATGAAAGGGAGAAAACAAAGGAGTAAATATGAGACACTGAAAGGGGGAGGAATGTAAAAAGTGACCAGGAGAGATTGAAGGCCAAGGGGACGAATGCCTGTAAGAATGAATAAAGAGCAAGGTAGCATCACTTGTTTTATTGAATTGGTAGTTAAAGGTAAGTGTGGAAGAGTAAGATTTGTGAGAAAAGCGAAGAATGTGATGACTCAGGGACCCTTCAGATCAATCATTCTGAATTATTTTTCACCCCATTCCTTTTATTGTATTTACATTTATGTATTATATTTGATGCTATTTATGCCCATTTCAACACGTGTCAACTAATTTTCGTATGAAAAGCTCATAACATACATGCAAGATACTGAAGAGTTTACGGTCTAGATCCAGAAGTGCCAACAAGAAAGATATTTTACCCCGAAATAATGGAAAGAAACATTAGGACCCCAAAAAGCAAGGGAACAATCTAAAAAGCAAGGTGAAGGTCTGTGTATTAGTCATGGAGATGAGTTCCTGATTGTTCTCAGACAGTTGAGGTAATTGCCTTGCTCTGACTTTGGCACAGCTGATTTGCCAGATAATTTGAAGAGTGCAGGATGAATTATGCACACTCTCTCAGGTCAACAGTTCACTAGGTTAATGATGGCGATGACCTTATGAGAGAATCAGAGAAAAAAGGAGAGAGAACTCACAACACCATAGTTAAACCAGTATGAGACTGCATTTACACATTATGCCCATCAAAGTATTCACATATTATATTTCCATTGGTTGCTTAAAAACACAGTTAACAACACATAAAATTGCCTTGGGAAAGACTTTTGTTATTTTTGTTCTATCGATTTTATCTATGTTAAGGGGCTTATGTACTGTAGGTACATAAGCGTGTGATGGGACTTTTGAAAACTTCAAATCGGAACGTGAAGGTGAATCAGTTGTTTCTCCTAATTTAGACACTTAGGATTTGCCCAAATTAAATTCCGGTGTCGAGCATGGACTCAGTGGTCATGGTCTGATAATCTCTCCCCACACAGGAAGTGATTAATTGGAATGGAAGATTTGATATAACCTCCTGTGGCTGTGGTATTGTTCTTCTTAACTCCTTCTCTCTTCTCCCCCATCCTCTTTGCAACTTGCTGTAACACTAAACTGGGGTGATAATTAAATGCCCAAAATTGACATATTATAGCTAATTACCATGTTGATTATTTAAATTTGACCTGACACCATCCATGAGGCTGTGTGGGTTGTGTATTTCTCTCCGTGCACATGAGTTCATTTAAAGTTTTTTCATGCAGAAGAAAGCTCAATAAGAACCTGGCAGAGATGAATGAAGCTTTTTGGGCTTCAAATACAGTGACAATATAAACTAAATTCAGAATTAATGCAAAATGTGGCATATTCACGCAGATGTGCTTACATGATTCATGGCATACAAATGACAAACCACAACCAACAGTGATATTGTTATTGCACCAAAATGACATATTGAAGTGTCATTCATACGCTGTTTGGTGAGACTGGCCTGGTCAGACACTGAGTCAGCAGGGGGAAAAAAAAAATCACATTATTGAATGTAGTGTTACAGTAATGCCGCTCACTAGTCATTGTTGTCCCCATTGGAGTCCAGGCTGAAAAATAAAGAAGTTACCCTCTAAGTATGGTTGAAAGAAACTATCCACCTGAAGAAGTTTGAGCTGACTGAAAACATCTGATCCAAATATTGAAATATTGGAAATTGTAACTGGACATTTAGAAACACATAAAGAGAGGTTTGTTACACATAGTGCAGCCTCATGTAAAATCATCCATTGGACAATTCAGGCAGTCATTGGGTGTTCATCACAGAATGTATCAACTGTTAGAAAATCCATTACAGTTTAACAAATGGCCTTTTGTAACCTCGAGCAACTGTGCAATGAAAATATGTAGACATAACATAAAAGGTACTCTGGTCTTATTGGAGAGAGCTGGTTCACACTTCCAGAAAGGTTGTATATTTGGATGAAAATTTGCTGGTGTGGGAGACTGGGCACAATGCATATTCAGATGCTAATTCCAGGCATTTGTCTCTGAATCATTGGCCCATATAATTTGACTTTGTGTGGGACTGTCCTGAGTACCAGCTCAGGCTGAAGAAACAGAAATTAAATGTTTATGAGATGATGTG
Organism: Synanceia verrucosa; assembly: GCA_029721515.1. NCBI lineage: Eukaryota > Metazoa > Chordata > Actinopteri > Perciformes > Synanceiidae > Synanceia > Synanceia verrucosa. Next base: position 26,798,119 of record CM056549.1, read on the forward strand.
AGAGAAATACAGAGAGAGCAATGTAGCATAAATAGTGTAGAGCAGATTAGTCAATCATAAATTAATATAAAATTATGTATTTATAAACAATATCTTTAAGTTATTGATCATAAACCAAAAATTGCCTTTAATAGTAGAAATTATCAGGGCGCCACCCAGTTTTTCTAAAACAGGGAAAACTTGTGAATTTGACATTAATTAATAGAGTCTCTTAATCTCAGGGTGCTACGAAGTTCTTGACCTAGTGTGATGCGTTTGTTTTATATACACACACAAATCGAATAACCAAGTTCTTTATAAATGAGATGTTTGTTTGACAAACTATAACCAGACTACTACTGTAGCAGAAAATAACTAATAAACAATTAGTTTGACAAACTAAATAACCAGGCTACTAACAGAAATAATAAAACAGAAAATAAAAACTAGAATAGAGGAAGATTGATGGTGAAAACATGGGATTGACTCATCGAGACCAAAATGGAATGAATGATTAAACAAAGGCAAAGGTCAAAGGATGAATATCTGATTAATTAAAATAATTCAATGTGACCAGTTTAATTCAGTGGTGGTTATCTAGACCAAATTAAGAATTAGGCTGTTACCAAAATTTGTTTTAGGTTTGGTGGTGTTCAGTTGAGAGTTTGAGAGGCATCAGAGAAGATTGTGAGTAATTTACTATTCAGAATTGGTTTAGCATTTTACTGATATCTTACTAAATATTATTCAATTTGCTGGATTAAGCCCTAAATTCAGGCCATTTAATTTAGCGTCTAATCATCAAACTCTTTAATATCTGTAAGATGTATATGCAGTATATCACCGTTCCTGGATGGATGGGAGTGAGGAGTGGCTGCAGGTTTTGTCTGGATCTGCTGGATCTCTGCAGGCGATCAGTTTGAACTTCACCAGTGGCTCTTTCGGGCATCGGTGGACATCTCTGGACAGCTCTAGACATCTCTGGGGAGATCTGGAAACCTTTGGTCGTCTGAACATCTCTGGTTGACATGGCTCCATCTCAGTCTCTCTCTGTCTGTCTCTCCTCTTCACAGCATAGTCTCTGTGCCCTTGCTTCAATTCCCCCCCCCCTTTGTTGGTGGGGGAGGTCGGCTGGATACACACCAATGTGTCGACCGACAGTCTTTTCTTCTTTTAAGTTTCTTCATGACGGCTGGAGTCATTTTCTGCAGCCTGTGTCTGAGCAGAGGAGCTGACTCACATTTTCAGGGCAAAGGAGTAGACAGAGGAGACAAGATGGTCTTGAGGCAGGATGCAGAGTTGGAAGGTTCTGGATAGGCTGTTCTTCATGCCATAAGGTGCTGGGTCCTGAGGAGGCCATTCAGAGGCAGCATTCAGAGTCTTTCAGTCATATCTGGAGCAGGTTGAAGATTCTGGAGAGGTTGCTCTTCACGCCATGAGGCACTGGTCCTGTGGTGGGACAGCATGTCTCTGTCTCTGGGTCATCATTGTTTCCCTCCTCCTCCCAGCATGTGGGAGAGGGAGAACAGAGATGCAGTGGAAAGGATGAAGACCAGAACTTGACTGGCTGAAGGGCTGAAGAAGAGAAGCGAGTGCTCAGACCAGCTGAGGCTTTTTATGATCTTTGTTGAAGGTCCGGCGGGGGTGTGACCACTGGTCCCTCCCCATCCACCAAGTTAATTGAGATGATATTCTTTTAACTTATTTAATGTTAATACTGCTGTGTTTTACTTTATTAAATTTTCTCTATGTGAAAGCTCCCTCTCTCCGCTGCAGATCAATACCAAACACCCTACAGTCGGAAACCACAGAACAAAACTTGACCAATTGAATCGAAATTAATCAACAAATTAAGTAACACAGATGAACCATGATATCAGAGCATGTAGGAAGGTGCTTCAACAGGCAGCTCTATGTATGATTGTATCTGTACACTTAATCCACAACCAATCCCACATTTAGTCCTTATCAGAAGGAGGAAAAGGAAGAGGATCTGTGTGGAGACTGATGTTTGACATTGTCACAGTGATACTTATATGACAGCAGCTGAGGGATGAAAGCATAGTTAACCATTAGAATCTTAATGTAATGTTCTGTTCCAGGCAGGGAGAAAGGAAGCGGCCACATTAAGCTTTGGATGTGTCTGGCAGGATTAAAGCAGGAATGTGGGCAATAAAACTCCTCCTGGTGTATGTCCTGGAGTTCTTTGGGTCAGAGAGGAGGAACTGGTCTTATCTGTTTATTTTGCCAGTCATAAAACTTAAGCCTTTAGCACTTAGGTGCCACATAGTGTCAGATGGATTTCCTGGGGAGATACTCAGAAATGAGAAGAGTTAAGTTCATTATTTAATGCTCATTGATATGCTACAACAAATACAGTAAAAAAAAAAAAAAAAAATAACATTTTCAGCTTATTCTTTATGGCTTTGGCTGATGAGAGTTGCAGTGTGTAGTGAATTTATGTTTTGATCTGTTTTTCATTTTAAACCTTACCCAAAGACTCATAATCTGAACATAAAGACATGAAGACTCATAATCTAAACTAATATTTGTATATGGATTTAGTAGAGTGCATGCTATATGGTTTGATTTTCAAATTTGATCAATTGACTGAGTGCAAACTGTCTTGATGGTGCTGAACTTTTGAGGAACCAAAGATATAGAATGGACATAAATGGAAGAAGGTACTCTACATTTTATATAATTTGGAGTATGGTCAGGTATGGTTTTCAAAAGACCAACCCACAACTATCTCCAGCTAGTTTATCCATACCCTACTGTAACAACCACCTACAGCATCACCATACAGTGATAAATATGCCCATGTCATTTAACATTTGAATATGTTCATATATGAATATTTTACTGATCAGCAGTAAAAGCAGCTGTGCTCCTTTCTTTGTTTTAGCTCCACAATAACTAGCTTAGTAATAAGTACTCCATATCGACTCTAAATCCCACTATGTGTAATAATGTATAGATGGTAATTGCACATAAAAGACGCACATTATTGTGAAACATTTGTTTGTGTGCTGTTCTGAGCATGCTCAGTTGCATCGATGTGTGTCTACTTGCACCAGCGTTGGCATTGCCTGATAAATAGGCCTCCAGATGTGTGTGAAGCCTATCTCTGGCAGTGAGGAATATTGGCTCTCCCTGCTACTTTATCATGGAAAGGCAGCTCTGACAGAAACCCTGACACAGAAACCTCTCCTAGAGGGGAAGTGGGGACAGCTTGGGCATAATTAGAATTAATGTGGAGATGTGCAATAAGGAAATGAGCCGTCACAATACAGATCAGCTCTTCATTTCAATTTTATGCTTCGCTCGTTGAATTTCATGGATAATAATGGATAGGCAAGGCTGCTGATCACTATTCCTTGTGATGACAGATGTGTATGCACTGTTTCTTTATGGGAGAAAGCTATACCATGGGGGAAAACAAGAAGAAAGCCAAATAAACATGCATGTAGAGCAGGGAGGGAATGCTAATTATTATTTATTGTTCCCTTATTTAAGCACTGGAAGTAAACCAAGCTATGTTGTTAGACTGCTAGAATTTCTTGGTCCTGCAGAAAATCATGTCCAAAGTGAGTGTAAATACAACAACACTATTTATTCCATTTACCTATTGCTGCCACATGCTAATACTGTATGAGGCTTCATGAGGGTGTTGCATGAATAATTCACTGACAGTGTTCAAATTTGTCTTGCCATTTACAGGTTACCAGCAAACAAGTGTAAATATCTCTTTACTTTACAGCAGAGTAATAATCGTCAACATGAAAATAGATAAAAAATAATCATCAGGCAAGCATCCATTCATCCATTCTCTTCCACATATCTGGAGGCCGGTCGAGGGGGCAGCAGCCTAAGCAGGGAAGCCCAGACTTCCCTCTCCCCAGCCACTTCGTCCAGCTCTTCCGGAGAGATCCTGAGGCATCCCCGGGGTCTCCTGCCGGTGGGACGTGCCGGGAGGCATCCTAACCAGATGCCCGAGCCACCTCATCTGGCTCCTCTCGATGCAGAGGAGCAGTGGCTCTACCCTGAGCCCCTCTCGGATGACCGGACTTCTAACCCTATCTCTAAGGGAGAGCCCGGAGCCCCTGCAAAGGAAGCTCATTTTGTCCTCTTGTATCCGTGATCTTGTTCTTTCAGTCACGACCCACAGCTCGTGACCATAGGTGAGGGTAGGAACATAGATTGACTGGTAAATTGAGAGCTTCGCCTTACGGCTCTCTCTTCACCACATGCCACCCTTTTCTGACTGAGGACCATGGCCTCTGATTTGGAGGTGCTGATTCTCATCCCGACTGCTTCACACTCAGCTGTGAACCGCTCCAGTGAGAGTTGTAGATCACGGCTTGATCAATCCAACAGAACCACATCGTCTGCATTAAGCAGGGATGTGATGCTGGACCACCCCTGGGCTGTGCCTAGAAATTCTGTCCATATAACAGTTATGAACAGAATCGGTGACAAAGGGCAGCCTTGGCGGAGTCCAACTCTCACTGGAAACAAATCCGACTTACTGCCGGCAATGCGGACCAAACTCTGACACCGGTCATACAGGGACCGAACAGCCCGTACCAAGGGGTCCGATACCCCATACTTCCGGAGTACCCCCCACAGGACTCCCCAAGGGACGTGGTCGAAAGCCTTCTCAAAGTCCACAAAGCACATGTAGACTGGTTGGATGAACTCCCACGCACCCTCCAGGACCCTGCCGAGGGTGTAGAGCTGGTTGACTGTTCCACGGTCAGGACGAAAACCACATTGCTCCCCCTGAATTTGAGATTCTACTTCCCGATGGCCCCTCCTCTGCAGAACCCCTGAATAGACCTTACCAGGTAGGTTGAGGAGTGTGATCCCCCTGTAGTTGGAACACACCCTCCGGTCCCCCTTCTTAAAGAGGGGAACCACCACTCCGGTCTGTCAATCCAGAGGCACTGTCTCTGATGTCCAGGCGATGTTGCGTGTCAGCCACAACAGCCCCACAACTTCCAGAGCCTTTAGGAACTCTGGGCGGATCTCATCCACCCCTGGGGCCCTTTTTGACCACCTCGGTGACCTCCATTCCAGAGATAGGAGAGTCCGCCTCGTGGTCCCCAGACTCTGCCTCCTCATCGGAGGGCGTGTCAGTGGGATTGAGGAGGTCTTCAAAGTATTCTCCCCACCATCTCACAACGTCGAGATCAGCAGCGCCCTTCCCCACTATACACAGTGTTGACGGTGTACTGCTTTCCCCTCCTGAGACACTGGACAGTGGACCAGAATTTCCTCAAAGCCATTCTGAAGTAATTTTCCATGGCCTCACCGAGCTCCTCCCATATCCAAGTTTTTGCTACAGTGACCGCCATAACAGGATTCCATTTGGCCTGCCGTTACCTATCAGCTGCCTCCAGAGTCCCACAAGCCAAAAAGGCCTGATAGGACTCTTTCTTCAACTTGACGGCATCCCTCACCGCCGGTGACCACCAACGGGTTTGGGGATTGGTGCCGCGACAGGCCACAGATCTGGTTGGCTGCTTCAACAATGAAAGCACGGAACATGTCCCATGCGGGCTCAATGTCCCCCACCTCCCCCTGGATGTGGTTGACGGTGGGAGGTGCCGAAGATGGGAGTTCTTCTGACAGGGGACTCTGCCAGATGTTCTCAGCAGACCCTCACAACACATTTGGTTCTGCCAGGTCGGACTGGCATCTTCCCACACCATCGGAGCCAACACACCACCAGGTGGTGATTAGTTGACAGCTCCGTCCCTCTCTTCACGTGTCTCTTCAAGTGTCCAAGACATATGGCCACAAGTCCGGTGACACAATCACAAAGTAGATCATCGAATTGCGGCCTAGGATATCCTGGTGCCAAGTGCACATATGGACACCTTATGCTTGAACATGGTGTTCGTTATGGACAATCCGTGACAAGCACGGAAGTCCAATAACAGAACACCACTCGGTTTCCGGTCAGGGGGGCCATTCCTCCCAATCACACCTCTCCAGGTCTCACTTTCGTTGCCCACGTGAGCATTGAAATCTCCCAGTAGAGCGAGGGAGTCCACAGAGGGAGCACTCTCCAGCACACCCTCTAGGGACTCTAAAAAGGGTGGGTACTCTGAACTGCTGTTTGGTGCATAAGCACAAACAATAGTCAGGACCCCTCCCCCCACCCAAAGGCGGAGGGAGGCTACCCTCTCGTCCACTGGGGTAAACCCCAATGTACAAGCATCAAGCCGTGGGGCAATAAGTATGCCCACACCTGCCCGGCGACTCTCACCGGGGGCAACTCCAGAGTGGAATAGAGTCCAACCCCTCTCAAGAGTACCAGAGCCAAAGCTGTGCGTTGAGGTGAGTCCGACGATGTCAAGTCGAAATTTCTCGACCTCACACCAGCACGGGCTTTTTCCCTGCCAGAAAGATGACGTTCCACGTCCCTAGAGCTAGCTTCCGCAGCTGCGGGTTCGACCGCCAAGGTCCCTGCCTTCGGCTGCCACCCAGCTCACATCGCCCTTGGCCCCTCCTACAGGTGGTGAGCCCATTGGATGGGGGTCCCACGTTGCCTCTTCGGGCTGTGCCTGGCCGGGTCCCATGGGTACAGGCCCGGCCACCAGTTGCTCATCAACAGGCCCCACCTCCAGACCTGGCTCCAGAGGGGGGCCCCAGTAACGTGAGGGAAAATGTGCACCAAATTTCTTCTTCATAAGTGGTCCATTGAGTCGTGCTTTGTCTGGTCCCTCACCTAGGACCGCTCTGCCTTGGGTGACCCTACCAGGGGTATAAAGTCCCCAACAACATAGCTCCTAGGGTCATCGGGACACACAAACTCCTCCACCACAGCTCCGGTCATTTTATGGCCCATTTTATGACGCTTTTTTGGCGAAGAGGATTCGGCGCGGCATAAGTATGGTCTTGTATTATGACCAAAAGTGCAGTGCAGGTTTTAATTTAGTGCCGGGTAAGTAAGACCGGCGTCTCCACCTTGCTTCTCTGTGAAAAGTGAATCGCAAAACGTGGAAATGCATTTTGTCCTATGGGTACTAGCAGTTAGTGCTTTATGTCCCTCTCTGCAGTTCGTAGTTTTTGTTAGACCGGAAAGACATGGAAGCCTTCATATAAGCGACCCGCTCTATGTAAAGACAGATAACTGATTCTTTGCCCAGGAAGGATGGTAGCCACTTGTCCAGGGACCTTTATTGCATGGCATTCCCCTCTCTATCCTCATGTTTTGTCATCTTTCAAAATTCAACTGTCTTAAAAAGACATACTGAACTCCCCCCCAAAAAAGATGTTCACAGAGTTTATGCTTGTCAGTCAAACTCAATCAAGTGGAGTATGTGATAGTGTTATGGATAGCATGTGCCTCTGCATACTCTGTATTCTTCAGTTTACCTAATGTTCAGCACTGACCTCTTTGCCCTGTCGATCACATTTTTAGGTTTAATATTTTTGATATTCTCCTTCTCATCAGGGTCCAATTCCAAAATGAGATCAAATGTTGTGTCTACAGTTATTGATCATTGTGGTGCTGCCACAGAATGTCATCTGAGCCAGATGACGGGGCCTTGGATTTGCTTGGGGGATATTTTGGTGGTTTAACCCTCCAGTGTCTTTAACAGAAAACCGGTCAGCTGTGTGAGTTTGTGTCTGTGAATTTGCAGCATAATCCCTACACACGTACAAAAAGATAAAAATAACAATTCCACATTCCTTAAACATTGCCAGACTGGAATAATTGAATTTCAGGATATATAGGGAAATATTTGAACCAAATATAATCCATCATTAAACGTCATTCTGTCCTCTCTGGTGCCCATCTACTTGACTCTCCCCAATGCAAACTAAAAATGCTCTTCCAGTTAAAGATAGAAAAGCTCAGCTGAGAACAGACAGGGTCCAGAGCAGACTTCTTTACAGATTTTTTTAAATGGTGCAGCATACCATACTACTAGAGATAATTGAGACGGTTGTCCCTATTGGGTACTTCCCTTGCCACTGATAGTGATTGTGGGTTTTGACAACCACAGTTCATTAGTGGGTATTAGAACAAAGCTCACACAAGAGACCACAGTGTCAAAGAGGCGTAATGTCTTCCTCATTATGGAAGGAATCAAATGAACTTGCATGCCATCCATAGCTCTTCATTTCATTGGGCCATTGTTATGCTCTCTGGGGCGAAGAATTCAATGAATATGCATGTTTAGTGCACAAGACATCCGTTTGGCAGGAGAGATTATCCTCTGAAGCTTTAAAACACATGATGAGGCTGAGACATTGGAGCAACGACAATTATGGATATGTAGGTTAGCTTATCCCTTTTCGTCAAGGGAGAAGCTCCAGATTCTCCAGTCTCTGTATGTCATAAAAATGGCATTCTTGCTAAATGATTATCAATTCAACATAAATTTTTAAAAATGGCATGTCATCTAACATCCCTGCTGTTTCCTTTCCCAAACATGAACAGCTGACTTTGGAAAAGCATTTACATACCATATTGTGGTATGTAGATGTTTTTTTCACTCAACTAAATAAATCCATAATTTCTTATTATATTACAGTGAGTAGAATTAAATTGTGGTCTTACACAATATTGTGCAGATTGTTATGGTACTGAAGCATAAAGTCAGTCAGAAATTGAAATTATGCTATATACTGTCTAAAGTGACACTCTGCATGCTTGTTTTTGAACAAGAGTGATTTGTGACAAATTTGATTCCAATTCATGTCTCACAGTTGTGACATTTAATATGCTTTTCAAATAATTTGAAGTAAATTTCTGTGGGTGAGACAGGCAAGGGAGACAGGGATGAAGACAGAGCTGGGAGTTCTGACTATTCCAGATAACAATAATTTAATTTTCTCTTCCCCAGTGCAGCACAGTGAATATTATTCATCTAAATGTGAGTGAGCAACATTCACACTCAGGGAGGAATGAATGAATGACTGGTTTTCAGAATCCTGAAATATTTCTCAATAGATGCTTTGTATTGCACCAAGGTGAAATTCCACATTTGCGTAACAACTATGGAAGCTCTGATCACCTTTCAGCCTATTGGGCAATGTTGCATATAACACCTTTGGTGGGGAAAAGACCATGGGAATATTCAATATTCTAAGCCACACACCACTCTCAACATGGTGACAACTGAGCTGACAGCTAACAGCTAATATTACTTACAGCACTAACATTGAAAACGATGGCAACACTGTTGACAGAACTAATAGTGTATAAAATTTAGCTGTCCCATTTCTTGGCCTTGATCTTGTGCATCTTGGTTCTTTGTCATGCCTCACAGGACAACTGGAAGGAACAGATCCATGATAAATGTTATTAGTTACACTTGTGCTTTTCCTAAAATAAAATGTCAAACTATCTAGTGTGAGAAAGGTCTGTGAGGATGAGAAAAACGTTACCACATATTGAGTTTGGTAACCTCTTTTAATTCCCTACACATGGTCACACATGAACAAATGCAGGTGACTATGGCTATGTTCAAGCCTAATATGGGCAGGGTCAAATGGGGTCGACCACACAGGGTTTTTCTCTTGTTTGCGACTGGTGAGTGGTACTAGACACTGTTGCTGTTGAAGATTTAAATGGCTGGGATGTTGGATAGGACTGAAGTGGGAAGCAAATATTCCTATTAGCCAAATAATGTGCAATCCAGGAAGAAAAGACAAAGCATTTTAGACATGGCCCAAGGCAAAAAAAAAAAAAAAAATCATTACAAAAGATGCTGTTCAGCTGAGAGAGAGCTCATACGTGGCTTGAGTGACGCTTGAGTGTCATCGACATAATAATATGTCAAAGTGTTTTTTTGGCAGCGGGTCGCTGATGGCGGTCTCCTGCAGCCTGTGAGTAATGTTGGGCCTTCTGGGAGATGTAGTCGGAGCATAAAGAGACGGTATCTGCCACAGAGATCAAAGCAGGACGTGGAGATGATCGCGATTAGAGAGCAAACATGATGAAATAGTCTCTTCTTTCATTTGAGCTATTCAGTGTTTTCAGAGACGTAGTACAAAATATTCTCTGGGTCTTGAAATATGACTAAAAATGGGAAAAAGAAACCCGGGCACAAGGCACTTTCTGTTTCGTTAAAGGGCTTGTACTCAAAGAGTTAATATGGAACTCTACCTGTTAACATAGCAACCTGATTTTGTGGGAAGGCATATAATAGCACTTTTTTCCTCATGCCATGATAATGCATTTTAAGCTATTTGATGTTGTGAGATACCTTTCCGTATGTTAATTAATGTCACTGAAATGATTGCAGCTACTGTATGTAAATAATTAACTTCAAAATATCTGGCTGAAAAGCTGGTGTCATGAAATGATGTCAAAAGCAAGAACAGCATTGTGATTACATGCAAAATTACTTGCAAACTATGTCTTTCACATGCCACTCAGTGAAACCGGGCTTCGTGTAGACGGCGTGTAATAACAGGAAACTATATCACTGTTTGTATTTTTCAAAATTGCTCTTGTGAATTCTTATATACCTATCATGTAGTTCCTATAATGTGTCTGACTTTCATGCACGGTGTCTTTCTACCCCAGTCTTTACATGCTCTCCTCAGCCAGTCATGTACGGTTGCTTCCACTGCTGCATCTGACAGGCCTTACAGTCAACTCAACACATGAATGCCTCATACACCTACTAATGTTACGCTGCCTGTGGTACAAATCCTCAGCATCCATCTTCCATGGGGTGCAGGCTATAGGCTTCCAACTCTGCTGGTCTGCCTCTTTTCAGAGTGTGATTTTTCATTAACGTGCTTCATCTACCACATCCTAACATTGCACTGTGAGCCCCAAAAAATTCATGATTAGCTGTGTCTAAAACCATGAGGCCCCAAAGTGTATGTTTTATTGTATTTTCCTTTATCTTTCACTGCAAGATAAAATGAGCATCTTACTGCATTTCATAATGCCATGTCTAGGGTCCCTCTCTATGCACTTCTCTGTAGTGGTTATTGAGTATGCACAAAGATTTAACAAGGTTAAAAAGATTGTGCAGAAGTCTGTGAGGAAATAATGCATTGGTTTAGGTGTACTAACACAGCTGGAAGAAGTGGGGGAATGAAATACTCAGCTGTTCAAGTGCTTTTGCATTTCTCTAACAAGGCCAAACAAAGAGTACCTACTGCAGAATGCCCCTTTTTCAGTTTTAATATAAATACAGTATGCCAAGATTTTTAAAGTAGTTTAATATCAGAGTTACAAACCAAATAGGGTGGTCAAAATCTAAATTTGACTTGGATAACTGTGAATAAATGTTGTCTTTGTTGTCTTTTTTTAACCACAGATCACATGGCTTCCTCTTATATGAAAGGACTCCCAATATTGTCAGTCAGCCTTCAGCTACATGCTACTATAGATCACTTTGTTGATTGTATTGTTTATCAGGAAGTAAAGGTGTCCTGAGCTCTTAGAGAATGGGATGGTGAAGCATTTGAACTGCAGAAAGGCAAGGCCTTGTAAGTACTTTTTCACCTGTTGTGCAGCGGTGACTTATTGAAGCATTGGGCAATTTGAACTGCTGCCTGGCATCTCACTTTCCAGGGGTTTGGCTTTACCACCTCTTCACTAGCTTTTAATGGAAGCCATCTACCAGTTAAAACAGAGCAAAGTAGAGCTGGAGTAAATCTGATTTGTAGATGGGACACACACTCACAAGAAAGAGTGACTTCCATCCATCCATCCATCCATTTTCTACCACATATCCTCACATAGGGTCGCGGGGGGGCTGGAGCCTATCCCAGCTGTCTTAGGGTGAAAGGCAGGGTACACCCTGGACAAGTCTCCAGTTCATCACAGGACACATAGAGACAGACAACCATTCACACTCACATTCACACCTACTGTCAATTTAAATTAACCAATTAACCTAATCCCCATGCATGTTTTTGGATGGTTGAAGGAAGCGGGAGTAGAAAGAGTGACTTAAATAAATTAATTAATTAATTGAAAGATATGAGGAAGTGTTTATTTATCATCCTTTATTTTATCAATAAAAAATGAACAAGAAACACAATAATGAAAATATTATAAATATTATAATAGTAACTGGAAGGGCACTTGGAGAGTACAAACCTTAGTTATCCATCTCACAATGTCAATGAAAGTGAAAAAATAATTTGTTCACATGCCCCATGATCACATCTGCTCCAAAATCGAGTCCTTGGACCAGGAGTTTTTTCTTTTTTTGTTTTGTGTTTTTTTAACATAATATGGCTGACAAATAAATCAAACTATTTCCTGTTATTTGTTGGATTTTTTTGTGCATTATGCCTAAATAACAGAGGGACCCCTGCTGTTAAAACTTGCCATTGGATAACTGGGCAAAATGAAAACCACTGATTTCAGCTGGAAATTACCTTGTAACCATTTTTTTCGTACTGTTAAGTGTTAGCAGAGACAGGAACAAAGACAAAGAAGAGCGTAAGTGATAAAGACACAAAAGTAATAAAAAATGAAGGGGGGAGGGGGTGGGCGGCACAGTGGTGTAGTGGTTAGCACTGTCGCCTCACAGCAAGAAGGTACTGGGTTCGATTCCCAGCCTGGGGCCTTTCTGCGTGGAGTTTGCATGTTCTCCCTGTGTCTGCGTGGGTTCTCTCTGGGTACTCCGGCTTCCTCCCACCATCCAAAAACATGCATGTGGATTAGGTTAATTGGCTAATTTAAACTGACCATAGGTGTGAATGTGAGTGTGAGTGGTTGTCTGTCTCTATGTGTCCTGTGATAAACTGGAGACTTGTCCAGGGTGTACCCCCACCGTGACCCTACGTTAGGATAAGCGGTAGAAAATTGATGTATGGAATATGATTAATGTATTGTCTATTATGTGTTTGTATGTTATTGGACTTGACAAGACTGAATCATATGCAAAAAGAGAAAAAAAATCCCTCAGTTTTAAAGACACTTTCAACATCCAAAACGTATGTAATAATAATTGTGTAAGTATTTTATAGTAGTGGCATCACAACCCTACAGAAAGACTGACTGGGTCTGAGTGTACTTCTTTCCAGTACTTTCACTGTTTATATTTAGCACTTAAATCTGCTTCGCAATTTAAAAAAAAAAAAAACATGCAAATTTTACTTTTTTTACATCATAGGGCATTTAGATTAAAATTTATGCATTAAATGAAGTCATAATACTTTTTGAACCCTCTTACCCCATCAATAACTACGGCTACTACTACTACTACTACGACTACTAGGTCTATGGTATATAGTGCAGCATAATACTCCTATATCACAAATAAAAGTCAGTGTTATACACGATGGGGAAATGCTCAATATATAGGCTTCTCCAGTCCAATTACGTGCTTGTATGATGGCAGCAGATCTTTTAGTATTCCAAACATGCAGGTGCTGACTGCTCTTATTAACGATGACGCCCACAGGGCTTACGCTAGCAGGATCCCTCCATACGTTCTTTATCACCTGTTGAGAGCTCCTGTGTGTGGGCGCAGAGAAATAAACAGAAATATATGCCTACCTGCTGCTAAGGCCCGGTGGCCATCATCTCACTGACAGAATATGACATCACAGCAGGCATCTGAGAGCAGAGTAGAGGAGGAGAGCGGGACCTTCGGAAACTAAGGCAACACCATGCAGTCTCAAATTCTGATTCAGTGTTTCACAATATATTATCGTGTGATCAGTTACACAACTAAAAGGTCTACCTTCTCTGTACAGAGGATAAAAAACATAAAGGGCATCCTGTGCCTGAGATGATGCCTTGAGCTCTGTCATGGGGCCAGTCATATTGCTTTTATACAAGTGTTAAAACATTTCACTCCAGATGAAAACAAAAACATAAGCTTGGGTTTATTTCATGAATGAACTTTTGACACAAAGATAGCATTGTTGCTAAGCAACCTTTGCATTCCACCAGCATCCAGTAGTTTATCTGACAGTTAATTCTGTCAACACCTGTTGACACCTACTCAAATTGTCCTTGTCTTCTATTTCTACCCTTACTCCAAGGTTGTTCATGTAAACTGTGGTTGATGCTGCAGCATGACAGTGTGTGTAAACGCTAAATGTGATATAATAAAAGATAAACTCACAAAAAGTTGATAGCAGAACAAATATAACAGAATATAGCCAATGTGAAGAACATTTTAATTGAACCAGTTTTAGCTGACAGAGGAGGTATGGGTAGCTGCAGTAATTATGAACAAAGGACCGCCATGAGCCAGCTTCTTCTAGCATATAACTTCACTTTCCTGAGGGTGTAATATAATGAATGTGTACTGAAAGCTGCTCACTGTTCTCACTGTCATAGCAGGTGACCATGTCTTATTCAGTGGAAAATATCTAGACATATTCAATAGCATCAGCATGCACTGATGGAACTCCTGTGTTGAGAAGGAAACCCCCACATGCTTACACTATCAAGTTATCATCCAACCAAACATCTGCATCCAGCAGATATTGTTAATATTGAGTTTATTGTGCTTTTCTCTTCATAAATGTGATGTAGAGTGCTCAAGAAGTAGAGGCAATTAAAACTTTGTATGCAAAACTTTGACACTGACACAATTAAACCCTGACACAGGTGTGTTTGTGGCTGTGCTCATCCAGCTCTCAGAGTTTTGAGCACTGCTGGGTTTCTGCTCTGCCAGACAATCTTCAATCTGTGTTTTATGATCTGGGGCTGATACTGAACTGGAATGACAGGTGAATGCAATGAACCACCTGGAGGGGTAGAAAACCAACAGTGCTCAGTACCCTGAGGACTACAGATTTGAGGAGCACTGCTCCACACCATATGCACACCACACTTGTTTTGACCAGGGTTGAAATGGGGGCCATGGAGACCCAGAACAGTAGATGAGTAAATGAGCCAATACTTATGTTTCATTTCTATAATGATATCATGATGTCTAGTGGTTTACTGCATTGTTTTCAGTGCAGCATGGCATGTACGCACACACACACACACACACATGCACACACCATACTTACTCAGCTTTGCTTGAGGCTAGCACCTCAGGCTACAATATTCCCTGCCTGCTGGCATAACATAACAAAATCTCCATCCAAACTGTCAGCAGTCAAGTTGCGAATGTATGTGCTGATAAGAAATTACAGTATAATAAAACTAAAAAATTAGAAAGCCCTGATTCTGATTGTAGGACTACATTGCTGAATTATTCTTTTATCTTTTTAATTAAAGGCAAATGAATTAATTTTGAAGAAGCTTCCAAATCTTTTTGGGGGGGGATTTGGATGTAGGACTGATTTTTGGTTCACATTTGAGTCACAGATGGTACCATTATATCTTGCCTCCATACTTTAGATTAACCTGCTTCTTACAAAGCAGAAGGATATAGAAGGATATTTGAACCAATCAACTGACAACCATATATATATATATATATATATATATATATATATTCTGCATAGAGTGGATAGAGAGAGTCACAATAAAAACAAACAGGCAAAAATAATATTCTTTCCATTCCATACCACATCTATATTACTTCACACTCGGTTGACATCAAAACACATTTCGGAGGAACTCCATTAAACTCTCTCTCATTAATTACCATTCCACTGGAGTGGGTTCACCAGTTGAGTTCACTTCTGCTTAAAAGGATTTTGAAGTACACTGTAATTAAAATGCACTCTGTCTCATTCTTTATAAATGGTTTGCATGGTGCATACAAAGTGGATGTGTGACATAGCTTTCTGTATTTCTGTAGAAGACCAGTATTAAGAACCAATATGGTATTTCTGTTATGTACAGTATATCATATATTTCAGAAATATGTATGCAAGAAATTAGAGTAACACAAGATTGATTCTTCTCTGATCAGCACTGCCCAGTTTCATTAGAGCTTTCAAGTGACTGACTGCTCCCCCACTGATTGAACAACCAATAAGTCTAGTTTTCTCTTTGAGCACTTGAATTATGGTGAAAGCAAAGAGCAAAAACTTTCTGCCTACTGACACTTTAGTGATGCAGAAGTATTTACTTGAATGTTTGCTTGTAAATGTTGGTTTCTCTATGCATTGCAAAGTACAGCATGCAACACATGAACAAAAAACCAGGTTAATTATTTAAGTGATTTATTTTAAATTACCTGATAATCACCTTTTCTCTTCACATTATCATGTAGATTCCAATACTGCTTTTTGTTTGACACAAAGTATTGACTTTACGCTTGCAATTTTTATGCATGTGTATGACTGTCACCAGCCCTCTCTGGAAACTAAGCTGTCATTCTTTATTGGATTTCGTGCCAGAGAAAGTGCTGCTCCTTTGTGAATTGTGGGGGAAACAGATGACAGACAAGACGAGATATGATGGGTTGGGAAGGGTACACACAGGCAGTGCCATTAGAAATTAGAAAGCACACACCCCTGGGGTGGGGGGGGGGGGGGGGGTAGTGGCAGTACTGACTCTCCAGGTGCTGGATGTGATGCTGATGATGATGCTGATGATGAACTTAGTCATCCACTGGCAGGGGGATGCAGGCACAGAGAGCGGGGTAAGCATCCGATGGAGGACATCAGGGATGATGATGTAGAATGTTAAGCTGAAGTCCACGAACAAAATCCTGGCATACGTCCCTGCAGATTCTAGGTGCTGCAGGACTCTGTCCAGGTGTCCCATGTTGACTACATCCTCAGCAGACCTGTTTGCCCAGTAGGCAAACTACAGGGGGCCCTAGACTCTCAAAGACTCTCGGCCTCTCAAATGACTTCATAACCACAGACGTCAGGGCAATGGGTCTGTAGTCATTCAGACCTTTGATGGAGGGCTTCTTGGAGATCAGGGTGATGGTGGAGCATTTGAAGCAGGAGGAGACTTCGCACAACTCCAGACATCTGTTGAAGATACTGTATGAGTGAAGATGGATGCCAGCTGATCTGCACAGACTCTAAAGCCATGTCCAAAGGGAAACAGAGCCAACTTTGTGTTAAACCAGGAAATGTTTTTGTCTATGAACTCGCTGAAACATTGCAATACATAAAACCGGCCTGTGGATGGCACTGTAACGCAGCCACACAAATACGACAAAACAGAGAAGAAGAAATAGAGCATGGGTAAAAGTGTAACAACAAAGAAGAAACACAAGTGGAAGTGCATCTGCGGGAGGTGTGACTCAAGAAAGATCCATGTACACACAGAAACACCAGGGTGGTGTTTTGGGATTTATCCACTCTGGGAGGGTTACGGTTAGCGTTCCGTGAACAGACACTAGACAACAGACTACACAAGGTTAACAAACAAAGTAACAAATTAACAAAACGGCTCACACAACAAGGCCAACCTGACATGGACGGGATTGAGGACGAGAATGAAGGCTGGTAGCTTGGCGATGTAGCATAAATAGTGTAGAGCAGATTGGTCAATCACTAATTAATATCAAATTATGTATTTATGAACAATATCTTTAAGTTATTGATCATAAACCAAAAATTGCCTTTAATAGTAGAAATTATCAGGGCGCCACCCAGTTTTTCTAAAACAGGGAAAACTTGTGAATTTGACATTAATTAATAGAGTCTCTTAATCTCAGGGTGCTACGGAGTTCTTGACCTAGTGTACAGTGATTCAGCTGCTTTATATACACACACAAATCGAATAACCAAGTTCTTTATAAATGAGAGGTTTATTTGACAATCTATAACCACACTACTACTGTAACAGAAAATAACTAATAATAAATGATTAGTTTGATGAACTAAATGACCAGGTTACTAACAGAAATAATAAAATAGAAAATAAAAAAACTAGAATAAAGGAAGATTGATGGAAGATACATGGCATTGACTCACTGTGACAAAAATGGAATGAATGATTAAACAAAGGCAAAGTTCAAAGGATGAATATCTGATTAATTAATTCAGTGTGACCAGTTAAATTCAGTGGTGATTATCTAGACCAAATTAAGAATTAGGCTGTTAACAAAATTTGGTTTAGGTTTGGTGGCGTTCAGCAGTTGAGAGTTTTTAGAGGCATCAGAGAAGATTGTGAGTAATTTACTATTAGGAATTGGTTTAGCGTTTTACTGATATCTTACTAAATATTATTCAATTTGCTGGATTAAGCCCTAAATTCAGGCCATTTAATTTAGCGTCTAATCATCAAACTCTTTAATATCTGTAAGATGTATATGCAGTATATCACCGTTCCTGGATGGATGGGAGTGAGGAGTGGCTGCAGGTTCTGCCTGGATCTGCTGGATCTCTGCAGGCGATTGGCTTGAACTTCACCCGTGGCTCTTTCGGGCATCGGTGGACATCTGTGGACAGCTCTGGTCATCTCTGGGGAGTTCTGGAAACCTTTGGTCATCTCTGGACAGCTCTGGACAGCTCTGGACATCTTTGGTCGTCTCTGAACATCTCTGGTTGACATGGTTCCATCTCAGTCTCTCTCTGTCTGTCTCTCCTCTTCACAGCATAGTCTCTGTGCCCTTGCTTCAATTCTTCCCCCCTCTTTGTTGGTGGGGGAGGTTGGCTGCATTCATACCAACGTGTCGACCGACAGTCTTTTCTTCTTTTAAGTTTCTTCATGATGGCTGGAGTCATTTTCTGCAGCCTGTGTCTGAGCAGAGGAGCTGGCTCACATTTTTGGGGCAAAGGAGTAGACAGAGGAGACAAGATGGTCTTGAGGCAGGATACAGAGTTGGAAGGTTCTGGATAGGCTGTTCTTCATGCCATGAGGTGCTGGGTCCTGAGGAGGCCATTCAGAGGCAGCATTCAGAGTCTTTCAGTCATATCTGGAGCAGGTTGAAGATTCAGGAGAGGTTGCTCTTCATGCCATGAGGCGCTGGGCCTGCAGTGGGACAGCATGTCTCTGTCTCTGGGTCATCATTGTTTTCCTCCTCCTCCCAGCATGTGGGAGAGGGAGAACAGAGATGCCGTGGAGAGGATGAAGACCAGAACTTGACTGGCTGAAGGACTGAAGAAGAGTAGAGAGTGCTCAGACCAGCTGAGGCTTTTTATGATCTTTGTTGAAGGTCCAGTGGGGGTGTGGCCACTGGTCCCTCCCCATCCACCAAGTTAACTGAGATGATATTCTTTTAACTTATTTAATGTTAATACTGATGTGTTTTACTTTATTAAAGTTTCTCTATATGGAAGCTCGCTCTCTCCGCTGCAGATCAATACCAAACACCTTATAATAGGAAACCACAGAACAAAACTTGACCAATTGAATCAAAATTAATCAACCAATTAAATAAGACAGATGAACCATGGTATCAGAGCATGTAGGAAGGTGTACTACAACAGGCAGATCTATGTATGATTGTGTCTGCAGAGTTAATCCAAAAACAATCCCACATGTCACATTTAGTCCTTATCAGAAGGAGGAAAAGGAAGAGGATCTATGTGGAGAATGATGTTTGACATTGTAACAGTGATACTTATATGACAGTAGCTGAGGAATGAAAGCATAGTTAACCATTAAAATCTTCATGTAATGTTCTGTGGAGAAAAGAAGAGGCCACATTAAGCTTTGGATGTGTCTGGCAGGATTAAAACAGGAATGTGGGCAATAAAACTTCTCCTGGTGTGTGTCCTGGAGTTCCTTGGGTCAGAGAGGAGGAACTGGTCTTATCTGTTTATTTTGCCAGTCATAAAACTTAAGCCTTTAGCACTTACGTGCCACATAGTGTCAGATGAATTTCCTGGGGAAATACTCAGAAATGAGAAGAGTTAAGTTCATTATTTTATGGTCATTGATATGCTACAGCAACATGACACAAGACGTACTGGCACATGACAAGGGGAGACATAAAGAGTGGACATAAATACACTGGGTAATGGGGAACAGCTGGAAACAATCAGGGGCGGGGCTGACAATCACCAGAGGGGAGACACGAGGGCAGGAAGAGTCAAGCTGAAACACAAGGGAAGACAATTAATTTCAAAATAGAACAGGAAATGACAAAACCAAATGACAAGACAAAAAATAAAATACATGACCTGACTTGGACACCATGACAATATCTGTGTCTTAATGCAGGTTTGACAAAACATACAGGATACAGGTTACACAATAAATGTATGTATATGTGAAGCATTAATGCATTATTGCACTCTGTGTTAACTTAATGTATTTTTTATGTTTTTTTTTATTGCTGAATCAGTTGTTCAGATTGTCTGCCTTTTTCATTCTCTTTCCATATTTACATTTCCCAAGTCTCAATCTTTAATTCCTTTTCCATATTCATTGTTGTATGGCACCTCTTGCTTTCATACTGTTTGTCCATACACGTTCTGAATATATTTCCCTAATGCCTTTTTAATGTATTATGTAAATTTGAATAGCCTTGTTATAAAAGGCCCTATGCAAATATAATTGCCCTGTCTTATGGACACACAAACACGCCGCTATTCAAGAAGCATCTTGCAGTCATGACAGGTACAGTATAATTCAACTTTGTGTACATTGTTGCTCTTCAAACTTTTACTGATTAAAAGTTCTAAATAAATCATGTTACATTACTGTGACCTAAAATCCTGCAGCATCTAAGTACAAAACACTTAAACAGATGTTTCAGGAAGTACTAGCATAATCTCTAACACTACATTATGTGCTTTAGTGATCAGTTCATGACCAGTTCTGAAGAAAAAAAATCCATACAATATAATACCTTGTAATTGCTGCGAATTGCTTTGTGTACTGTAGTGTGTGGAAAGGAGAGACAAGGGTGCATTCAGGCATGTTTGGGCGTGGAACTGAAACAGGAGCAAAGGAAATGGTCTGTGCAGGGTCAGCCACCAAAAGGCAGAAAGAGTATAATAGCTATATTGCACCCACCAGGCATTTAATGACAGCTATACACAAAGACCCCAATTTGCTGTGTGTCTCAAACACATTGACCTCTTTTGTTTCCGCTCTACATGGGTCACAGCAAACACAGACTGTTAGCAGCACAGACAAAACATGAAACTAGTTTGTATCAAGCACAGCTGCATCTGGATGACAAAATAGAAGACAGCTTTTCTATAGTTGCAAGTTTATGACTAACCTGTAAAAAGCGACTCCACATATTAGCATCAATAGGAGACAAGAAGTGTCAAGGGTAATGGCAAGTGTTTTGCAGATGTTCCCACTTTCTAGCCAGTAGAAGACCCATTTGTGCATAGAGAAATGTAGATCTTTGACCTTTAATATTCTTCTTGATAACTTCCTCAACAGCTCATCTGGCTGTGGTTTCTCTTTTATTTAAAACGGCAAGATGCATATAAAGGTCAAAGCCTTATATTCATTCACACATAGTTCCACATTCCACACAAGACAGACAACCTCTACAGAGGTTGAGGGAAATGTGCACATTTATGCCTTGTATATAGAATAGAATTGAATAGAACAGAATGCCCTTTATAGTCATGATACAGTTGTACAACAAAATGGTAGAGCTTCTCCTTTTCCAGTACACAATAATAAAATAAGTATAAAAATATTAAATAAGTATGAAAATAAGTATATAGGTCTAAAAATGTAAATACAACAATAAGCATAAAAACAAGCATACATATATGAATATGATATGAATATCAGTATGAATTTTTAATAGGATAAATACTGAGAATATAAACAGGAAATGTACAAATGTATTGCACTGGATGTTGGACACTTTGTAGACAAAAAAAATTAAATTGCAGAGGGTGTTAAATAGAACAGCAGCAGTGACAGGGATAGAATTGTATTGATAGTAATGGTGATGGCTTTTGGAAAGAAATTGTTCTTCAGTCTGTCTGTCTTTGCTTTGATGCACCTGTAGCTCCTCCCAGAAGGAAGCAGCTCAAACAGCTGAGAACTAGGTTGTGAAATGCCCTTGATGATGTTCTGGGCTCTGCTGAGGCATCGAGTGGCGTAGATGTACATCAGGGAGTGGAGAGGACAGCCAACAATCCTCTGTGCTGCCTTGACTGTCCTCTGAAGCCTCTCTCTGTCTGCAGCAGTGCAGCTCCTGTACCAGGTGGAATCACAGTACGTCAGCAGGCTCTCTATGGAGGAGAAGGCCAGCAGCAGCTTCCTGTCCAGGTAGTTCTTCCTGAGGACTCTCAGGAAGTGTAGATGCTGCTGAGCATGACAGCTGTGATGTTAATATAGAGGAGACAGGTCGTTGTCTTTGTGGTGTTCAGAGCCAGGATGTTGTCAGCTTCTGGACTTCCTCTCTTTTGACTGCCTCGTCTCCCTTTGAGATCAGTCTGACCACTGTGGTGTCATCAGCAAATTTGGCCGGGCAGCAGTCGTATCATCACTCTTCAGACAGTTAACACTTTAAATACGCCGCTATTCAAAACACATCTCTCCATTAACCTTATAACTGTGATATTCTTAAGATAAAGCAAAGCAAAAAAAAAAAAACGAAAACACACTCATTTTTCGTAAAACAAACAATTCCAACACCCTTGGGAACTAATACTACATTTCATATGCAATTTCAGATCTGAAAACATTGATTGCACCTTATTATTGATCACTCAGGGGTACAATATTCAGATTTTCACTGAAGTCGAGGGAACAATTTTCACCACAGATTTTAACCACACTTTACATCTGTATTAACTCCACATTAAAGATTCCCTCGCCAGTAACAGATGTGATTGTCAAAACACAAAGGTTTAAGTAGGCCATCTTATCGATGTGTTTGTTGCTTCCCCTCTGCAGTCATTCTGCTTCCAGGCAGCTCCTGTCAGTTCAGGCAGTCGCACCAGTGAGGCTGTTTATTGACTGGGAGCCCAGGAGAAGCTTCATTGTAATCCAACACATCAAACATGCCTGGAGGGCATTTCTTCACCTCCTCCGAAAGCTGGTCCTTTTTGCTGATAAGAGAGATGCCACCCTTCATGTTTCAAAGAGAAGAAAAATCTGCACATTTTGAAAAGTATTTTTTCAACAAAGTCCCATTTGCATTAAGAGTACAGTAGGAATTAAAATGAATATGTAGAAAATGTGAATCTTTAATCCAGCAAACCATTCTCTTTTATGTTTTCATCCCTCACCCACCTTTCTCACTTCTCCCTCCTTTGAAATTGGCATTACCCTTACTCAAATATCCATTCAGTGTTAACAGAAAGATGAAATGCATATTGTACACAAGTAAACATATACAGATATTTTGTTGTTTTCAGTGCATGAATGCTGTTTGGTTATAAAGCACATTCAAAAGAATAATACCTTATGTGATTGCAATTGTGAGAAAAACCAATTTTATCTTAAACTGAAACCCAACTGCCTTAAACTGCTTTTTCTGCTGTAATGTGGTGATGTCACCAAGTGACACATTTGCTCAAATAGAGCGTTTCAGATAGAGTGTGAAATAGCTGCTCTAATGCAGCTGGTATGAGAAAAGTGTGTGTGTGTGTGTGTGTGTGTGTGTGTGTGTGTGAGTGTGTTCTACATTACACCATGAAAACATGCAAAATACAAGCATGCATTGAAAAATGTGCGTACTAGGTCCTCTTTAATAAAATATAGAGTAATTTTTCTAATTTGTTTCCAGCTGTGAGGTGCTGCACAGCTTTTGTATCTACTGGAAATCTAACTGGAAACATTCCCATACAGCCCTATAGGTACAGTAAAGCTAACTTGGTTTTAACATCTCAATCAGAGCACCAAGCTCCAATAAATTGTTTTTCAAAGGCTGCTGGTCTTTGAAGTTTCAGGCTTTTCATTTCTCTCGTCAACATCAGAAACCCTAACAGCATATCCCACATGCTTCCTACAGTATATTACTACAAGTGCCATTATTGCAAATACATTACATCTATTTTGCAGACACTTTTGTCACAAGTGACACTTTTTTCCCAATGGACACATACATTTGGAGCCATTTGGGATTTGTAGCCTTGAGCTTAGCAGCACTGAAATGTTAATCTCTGAGGACGGAGTTTGGAGGATCAAACCACCAGTGGCTGACGATCATGAGAACTGAGCACCGCCTTTGAAGAGTTGCCTCATTTACAAAGTGAAACCCTGAACTGAATGAAAAAACATGTACAACGCACATCAATTTATCTCCATACAGCATGCCATACCAGAATATGATGCTTTATCTATAACTTCACTCAGAGGAATACATATACACACACATTACTTTGAAAGTCTATTTTAAACTGAATTACAACTAACCTTCCTTTGGGTGTGTTCCTGGCTGTACTCTGCAATGGAAGCTGAAAACAGATGCATAATGAAATCTACAGGATGCAAGAACATGCATTCATTCCACACCAAAAATAATGGTTAATCCGATACTCGGCTCACACCAATAAGTCATGAGCAAATTTGCATTCAAACCAATGCAAAAGCAAACTAGATGGTCACAAAGGACAACAAACCCAAGGGGCAAATTTTACTCAAACACTCTTTTCACTTCACTATATAAAAAGTAACTTTTATTCAATATAAAAATATACTAGTTCATTTTATGTTGATTTTAAAATTACCCTTCCCTTATGGATTTAACAGTACACATTTAATATTCAGGTTCATGGTGTCTTTTTCAGTCTTTAATCCACTGTAGTTAATTTTATTTCTGTAAATTTGCCCACTAAAAGTTTACTCTGTATGAGGGTCTAAGAATCATAGAAAGTAAAACAAACTTGAGAGTATAAACACAGGTTTATTTCCTTTCTCTGAGTTCTACCAATCAAGCACAACATAGTTCCCTCTCTAACAATGAATTACAAACTCAAGCCAAAAACCCAAATTGATTAGGCACTGTTGTAATTCCATTCCACCTTGGTATGAGCATCTTGTGCCATGCCTTTTGTGCAGTCCGACATGAGATAGTATAAGCAGAACCGGATACAGCATCTGGTGTGGACTTAGTACTCCTCGGTACATTCATTCCTGGGCTATACTCTAATCAGCCTGCCGCAACCCAATTTCATCGCCATTCAAGTGGATTAACAACAGCCAAACAAAAAGATTGTGAGATTGTTTACAATGGCAAGTAAATGAAGAGGTAGGACCAGCTATCTTAATCTGTTTTACTTCACTAAGCATGTTAAAATGTTTCTTCACATTTTATATGACAAGATATTTTCCTTTATTGTTTATGTGTAGTCTTGCTCTGCTATGGGCTGCAACTCAGAGTTGCAACAGAGTGAAATGAATTGACAAAAATTGATTTAGCAATTTTCACTTAATAGTTTTTTCCTGTTTTTCTTACGTGCACAACATGAAGAAACATTTGTATTTTGTTTTCTATATTAAACCTCGAGAATCTACATACATTATATGTGATGACAAGGCCAAATGTGAATCTGTATTCATATTTTAACTCTAATTAAATCAATGCCTGTGTAGTACATGAAGGTGCATGGTCTTGTTCTTCCTGCATGGTTTGTTCATTTTAACAGATACACCTGAACTAGTGAAACAACCATGAAATTTGTGCAAACATAGCGTGAGAGAAAAAAAAAAAAAACAAAAAAAAAAAACAGGGTTGTAAATATGTGTAATTTCACTGTCAGCTATACTGTAATGACCAATATTAATTATGAATCCAAGTGTTATATTCAGGGTCATAATTCCTAACCACACACGTTGAAGCTTTTACTGGCTGCGTTATCCTCCACATTTATTTTTCATTAAAAAAAAAAAACAGCTTTATTCATGTTAATTCTTCAGTACATTTAGATAGAAAATCACCTGTCTGCTGCTTCAGCACCGCAGACAGCACCATGGATCTATCAATTCACACATACCAAATTCTGCAGACAGAAAATGTATGCACTAATAGTGATGCAAATTTAATGTGAACATTTCTTACTGCATACATATAGAGTACCTACACCTCAAGACTAGACACAGGCCAGAGGGAAAATCTATATACATATTGTATGTGGGACACACATATTCCATTTCCACCCATCTTTTCTTCAAATAAATTAATAATATTTTTTTTCCACTGGGTGTGGTGTGGGCCGAAGGTATCTTACTCAAACAGCTTCCTTTTTGCAGGCTATTGCAAAACCATGAGGACATCTGCATTTATTCATGGATAAATCCAAATTAAAAATAAATACTTTTCCAGCTTTCAACACTTACACATCTGTGAAAGTGAGCTTTTCTTATTGATTTAATGTACAAGTAAATGACAAAGGATGGGGAAAAATAAGCAAAATACTCACCATAGTCTTTCACCCTTAGCTACTGAGGCACCATACAAAGAATACAGATGATTCTCAATTTGAGACATATTCTAATGTATAGTAAGCCTTGAAGAAGCCATTTGTATGTTTTAAGTAGTTAACCTTTGTGATTTTTCATTTGCAGAAGAGGATGTGGTATGACAATCAATTATAAAGTCAATTATACAACCACGTTTGCATGTGAAATCCTGTCTTTGTAGTGAAACTCTCCACTGTGGCATTATACTGCATTTGCTCTTTGGGTGTTTGGGCACATTGTTGCTTTAATTATTACTTATACTCTTACTACCACTACTACTACTAAATTGCTGAAAACAACATGGCAATAGGGTAATAAGGTGCCTATTGTCTAACAAGTTAGGCTTCAAACTTTTAGTTATTGTTGTTTTCTCCACATATTTTTGCCAAAATGTGAACATAAATAAATCAAATTTACACTCAAGGCATCTACCATTTCTTTTTTTCTTTAAATACTGTCTTGGCTTAATATTTTATTAAAGGGTCAGTTAACCTGCCTGCCACTGAGCATTTTGATGGACTGAGTTAAAAATATTCCCATGTGCAATTGTGCTACAACTGGAAATACAGGCATTTGCATTGCTCTGAAGGTCCTCATGAAAATTCAATATCAATGTATTTTCACTACTGTCACTTCATTCCTCTAGTGCGCTTGTCAAAAATTGCTTTGCAGCACTGATTCCTTCTTAATCCATTGCTATTACCTCTTTGACTCCATTAAATCTGATTCACTTTACAAAAAAATCCATACACCGTTATGAAATGATGCTTTAAGAGGGGGAACAGAAGAAAGTATCAAATATAATAGAAAAGATTCTTACACTGACAGGGCTACATTACTTGCTTTTTGTAAAAGAACCAAATCATTTTGTGCTTTATTGATAATAATGGCAATTGAAATATGTTTTGATAGTGGCATTGGAGCATTGGGACTGGGAAAACTGTGTGTGGTATTGAAGGCTGTTCATTTGCAGCTATGTAACATGACATGAAATTGATTCCTTGGCTCACAGCTTTGATATGGTGAAATGCAGCTTACTAACTAACTTCTTTCCTCAGAACAGTTATTGATGATATGGTCTTCACCAGGCACTGCACACAAATGGTTCATGATACACCTCGGCAGTTGCTTGTCCAGCTAGAAAGACATGAGCTCTTGCCAGGTTCCTGATTGCAAACACAGCCAACTGTGTTAAACGGCCTGCCCAACCAAACTATGGCAGCTGCAGCTGGGGATTTGACACTTAAATTCCACCCACAGTTGTTTTCACTTCTTCTGGCTGATTATACTTCCTGCCAGAACTGTGTGTGCATTTGCATACTAGTACTTTATTGATATCTCCCTGACCCAATATAAAGGCAACAACTTTACAAATTTCTTTGTAGTCACACTGAAAGATATGTATGGAATTCCACCAATATGACTTATCTTTTGTTTTTCCACCTTGCTCCAAAGCACACACATTGGAAGAAAATGTGGGATTTAAGTGATCAGTGCAGCAAAGGAGTACACAGCGAGAAAGACAAAAAAGAGGGATCTGTGGTAGTCTAAAAGGGTAAATTCAGTTTAAATTCCTCACTCCTGTTTAAAATGGTGAAGCGTATTGAACTCAGTGAGAAAGAAAGAGTTCCGATTAAGTCCTTCATGATGGTGGATGGTCTTTAATGCTCATAGGGAAGATGGACTTATACATTCATTAAGCGCTACAGGGGTTGGACATGTACAGTCATGATGTTGCAACACACATTATCTTATGTCAAATTCCAGTTGGTTGGATTGTAAATGTGGACAGTTGTCACAGCTGTCTGCTTCCATGTCTGAGAGCACAAGCAAAAGTTGCATAGGGTGGCCTTTAGTCTTTCTGCCATGCTGGGAATTCTTTCCCAAGAAGAAAAGTTCGTAGGCTAAAAATAAATCAGAAAAGTTCAGAAACCAGATAGACTGAAAATCTGCTTCACTGAGATGAGCGGTGGCTCTGAGGGATGGACTTCAGTTAGCAGTAGAGTCCAAGTTGTGTAACAGCAGCAACATAAAGTTTGCTGATCAGAGAGGGAATCAGGGCAGCAGAACCCCAGAGCTTTGGTTTACGCTAGCTGAATTCAAGCTAACTGCTGCTAATGGAACCTCGGTCTGTCCACCATAGCAGCTGCACACTATGCTCCCAGCGAAGCAGCAAGCAGTATCCTGACAGCGATGAGGACACAGCAGTGCTGGTTGCAAAGGGTTTTCTTGTTTCTTTCTTGCCACTTCAAACTTAAGTAAATAAAAAAAAAATATATGCTCTCAGACCATGGGTGTTTGATTAGTAAGCCTTTGCAGACATTTTAAACTGATACTACACAAAAGGTAACAAAACTGCTTGGTTATAATTTAAGTAACAAATCACAGATTGGATTCAGTTAAATAAATGTTTACCATAGCATTAAAAAAAATCAACAGTTTGGTTTGACAATGACAGCAAAAGTCTCCTGTTTTTGTTTGACCCATTCATCCACCCTTACCTCCTATGAGTACCGTCCCTGTGAGGATTTCTGCAAACTTAAATAGAAACATATTTTGTGATACTTCAAAAAGTAATCCATAAAATACAATTGACTTGAAGCACTACTGATAATTAGGTTTTGTTACATTGGAATTGTGGAACAAGACAAACTGTGTCAAACTGTGACAAAGTGTGTAGTGCATGATGTGGGTGTATGTGTTCTGGTCACATTTGTGTGTTGATGTGAGTGGTAGGTGTTACAGTGTGCTGTGTACTCAATTACTCTGTCAGGAGAGGTTTGGAGTTGGGGACGTGGGTTGTTGGTCAGCTGGGGGATGACTGACATGACTGACAGCAGTGTGTTGGTTGTGAGCTAGGCTTCCTTGATGGTCTTCTGCAGGGCAGGGTTGGTTGTTGCGGTCTGGATATTTCCGGGTGATGTAGGAGTGGAGCCTTGTTTGCGAGTTGAATGAGTCTTTGGAACATGATGAGAGCAGGGTGTTGAAGGAAGGAATGCCCGTGGGGAAGGTGAAGATGTCGCTGTTTCTCATGCGAACCGGTTTTTGGAGTTTGGCTTGTGGTTTGGGTCTCTGTATTTCTTGAAGGATGGAGTGGTTGGTTGAAAATGGGTTCTGGGGAGATCCGTGGTTGGAGTTTTAACAAGGGTTGGCTGGTTTGTTAGGATCAGGGTGGTTGATCCATCGTCTTGAGGTTTAGTTGGTTTCATGGTGGGTGGCATATTGTTGAATGAGGTGGGTTCCTGGGGAGTAGTAGGGGCCATTTTCAGTTTAGCCTGTCTGTGATGAATGCCCATACTGCTGGAGAAGTACTTTTTCTCTTGGCTGGGTTTTTCTGTTCTTGGTTCAGGGTTGTTCTTTCCTCTGTGTCGGTGTCCAAAGTGACCCAGAGTGTTGGAGATGTGTGGAGACAGCTTTCAAGAAATTTCATCCAGTCATTCTGTTTGCAGAGTTCACTGGTGCTAAGCTAACACAAATCAATGGTTCTAGTTTAGTCTACCATTTAAAACAGTCTTACCCACTCCACAGTGCACCTGAGACAAATCAGTTATAACACCAGACTATCGCTATAAATGTCTGTGTTGATAGAATAATTTTAGACATAAAACCAACCTGTATTTTGAAGGCAGCAGCGGCATAATGTACTTCCTGGTAGTAAGCTCAACAGCGGTGGACTGATATCACCTAACAGCTAGGTTACCAGATCTTTATAATAGTGTGTTTACATGCAGCTGTCATGGATATACGATGTAGAATACACGAAGAAGCCTGTTCTGAAGACCAGCTTTAGCCATGTTTAGGGGACTTTGCAATGCCTTTGAAGATGACGATGAGCAATTTTTCTCCAATGAACCGTACCTGGATGAGCCAGAATACACAGACGAAGAGCTGAGAGAGATGGATGCTAAAAGGGAAGAAGAAGAGAGAGCGTCTGTAGAGACAGCCCCCGCTGGAGCTGCAGAAAACCGAGACAGAAGAACCGGAGACTGGTGGTGCCAGAGCAGAAAATGCACACAAATGCAGACGGAGGAGGAATGTAAGGTAAACAAACTATTATAGCTCTGATAACCTAGCTGCTAAGTGATATCAGTCCACTGCTGTCCAACTAGCTGCTGCTGTTGAGACATAAATCCTTCAAAATGCAAGGTCAGTTTTATGTATAAAATTATTCTATCAACACAGATATGTACAGCAATAGTCTGATGTTATGACTGATTTGCCTCGGGTGCACTGTGGAGTGTGTAAGACTGTTTTTAATGGCAGGCTAACTTGCACCATTGACTTGCGTTAACCTAGCACCAGTGAACTCTGCAGCTAGAAGGACTGGATGAAATTTGTTGAAAACTGTCTCCAACACTCTGGCTCACTTGGAAATGAGGCCCCATGTCCAAAATCCTGAACTACGCCTTTAATGGAGCAAAGCCATCATCACCTTGAGTTCCACCTGTGCTATGATGAGTAAAAGTAAAGGCAGTCCCTGATCAGAATAGTAAAGTCTGTCTGAATCAAGTCCACTTAGGGCTTCAGGTCTTTTTAGGTTTTCAACAATTCCATGAAGAATATTCATCTTGCTTTTGAAACTGCTCGTCAGCTGCAATTTGACAAAGTGGCAGCAGAAATGAAACCCCAACTTATGAAATTTTAAGGCAGGACTTTTGAATATTCCATGTCTCCTGTTATAAGACTGTCAGATATTGAAATGGTTTATGGTCCCCAGCAGCATCACCAAAAAACAACAATACCACCTGCTGTGAACAAAGGAACCAAGCACAATTTTGAACCTCTGTTTAATCAGGATTATCTTGAAACACCTCTGATCTGTTCAAAATAACTCAGCAATATAACACCAGCTATAAAAACTTGAGGTCTCTCCTGATCTGAATTCATGTGAGCTCAGTCTCGGCTCCCTTTGACTCACCTCAGTAATTGGTTTCACTGTGATCTACAGTGGCTGTTAAGCTATTCATAAAGGGGAGCCGACATCGCCGCAGGGAAACCTGGCTGAGCTGCAAACCGCAGTGTACAGCCCAGCAGAATGATGCGTTCACTTAGAAATAATAAAGAGGGGGGACTCTGCTGCTTTAATTGCTGCTCGTGATTAAACTGAAAACTATTTAATTCAATGGATGCAGAGCTAAGTGTTATCTGAGAGGTATTGTCTCATTTAGGGGAAAAAAGCCTTGTTCATCCCTCCATAGTATTAAAAATTCAAAATATGCCAAACCTAAAATAAAATTCTTCATGTTAAGGCACTGAACAATCCCCCCACCCATTGGTTTTTGCTGGGAGCATGCAGAAAATGCTGCAAGCATCAGCTGTAATTCTTATTCAAGCGATGCTGAAGGTTGAGGTGCTCATCACTGTTGTTCTGATTCAACCAGGTTTTTATTTTTAACAGGAAAATATCTTTAAAATGCCATTATAGAAAGTCTCTTTTATTGACAGTTTACTGACATTTTCATTAGTGGCCAATCTTTTCTGAATGTTTTGTTGTGGTTTGTAATGTGCGGTAATTTCAATGCAGAGCTGGTGACCAATGAGCCTTAATCCAATCAACACTAAGCAGAAGAGGGATGTGCTCGGAGCAGCAGCTCATTATCCACACCTGCAGGTAATCAGACAAACTCAATTCAAGAAGACAAATTGTTTGGTGTTGTGCCATATGACGCATTTATTGTGACAGCGGCAAGTGTACTACAAGTGATTGTTAAGGGTATGTAGTTGTTTGCTCTATTTCCATCTAATATCTCATAGAGAAAACACGGTGCACTTTTCAATGCAGTAGCTTACAGAACATGCAATTGCTGTCAAACACTGCTAATGTTAATTTATGTTGCAAGTTTAATGAAATATAACAAATTGAGATTTTTTTAAACTAAAACTAATCAAGTACTTTTGTTGCCAAAGTAATTTTCTTGTTACAGCTTTAAATTTTTAATTTGACTAGGATCCAAGGAAAATGTTTCCCCCAAAACATGATTGAGAATGCAATTTACTTTTATGGAAATATAATTTTGTAGGAGAGTGCAAGGTTGAAACACCCACCAACCTCATACAGACTCGTACAACTGCGTGTGGTACAAGAAAAGTTAAGATGCTCCAAGCAACAAATTCCCTTAAATTGTTGGCAAAATAAATTAATCCAATAAATGTAATTTTTGGAGGACAGGGTTGCCTACAAATAGCCCACAATAAATAACCAAATGTCTCCAGAAATGATGGTTCAAGCTTGCATTCAAAACTTTTGAGATATGTCTCAGGTGTGTTTTTATGGGAAAATTTTGGGTTTAGCAAACAATCCAATCTGGTGCCTACAATCTCTCTGTAACACAAAATGAATTTCTTTAATTCAACATGATTTCAAGTTGGTAATCATTTGTTTCATTTTCATTTGGGGGGCTTTTGCTCAGATTTAATTGGCTGCACAGAAGATATTAAAGAGCATTTTATGAATACATAATAACTGCAGCTCAATTATCATTGACAACTCAGCTTGTGCTTCTTGGAAAATTAGCATCCTGAAAATCATTGCTATCTTCAGGCAATAATTTCATCAGAGGATGAAAGTCATCTCCAGCCAGAGTCATAACAGAGTGAAATACAAACTTTTTTTTTTTTAACTCCACCTCTCTCTGTTGTTCTCTCTCTTTGGTAAGCTTCTAAATTTGCAGAGCTCATGGGTTGTCACATCATCTTCTTAAATACAGGGACTTGGACAAAACACAATGAATGAAAAGTCAGAGAGTTGCAGTGCAGTAATGAGAGGGGGATGTCAGAAGAGAATGAGGCTAGAGTGGTGATGTGCTGTCACAGAGGATATTCTCAAGGATCAGATCAGCCTCTTCTGCAGGCTAGATGCTCATGCAGGAACACACAGACACACACGCACAAACATTCGAGCCAGATAACATTCAGGAGCCACTGGGATATGTGCAAAAAAACGTACACCATTTCTGAATAAGCAGCAACTCGACTTGAGCTGAGAGGATCCTGAGGGCCTCATACGTCAAAGCAGTCCATCATTCCTCGCTTGCTGCTGACAAGGTCACAGTCTTCAAAGCGTCTTCTCAGCTCGCACTAAATTCACTTCTCTGAAAGAAGCCATCTTATCCAATTAACCCTTTTGGAAAAGTATTTTATCAACAACATGAAATGATAAGCATAACTAAGCTGCTATGTCCCTCAACAGTAATGTCAAAATCCAGCTTCAACTTCATTGGTGTGACATTTCAAGTGCATATCCAAATCAGACATATAGTAAAGAATCAACCAATACGAGAAGGTAGGTTAAATGTTTTGGTTCAGGGCCAATCACGCAATTGGTCCAAAACAGCTGGAAAAGATGAATGCTGATGGAGCTTGTTTATGGTGTGAAAGGAAAGCAGACCAGCTACAGGATTTCATATTGAATTAGCATGAATTTAAAATAATAATAATAATAAAAAAAACTCTATAAATGATCGAAACCCTCTCTCTAACTGTACTTGGACAAACTACCCAAAATGCATTGCCAGAGACATGCTAATTTTGACAGCTGTCAGTCTTGCAAGATAATTTTGACAGCCCTATTTTGAACATGCTCCAAATATGACTAAAGACTTTGAATCCTGCACCCAGAACATCTCTCATCCTGCTGTCGAGACAGCCAGTGATGGAGAGAAGCGACTCAAGCTAAAGTCTCCTCTGTGGCATCCAACGGATCCAAAAGGCCGAGCTCCAGACAGAACCTGCAGAGATTCCTCAGCAACACCTCCATCTATCTACGAACGGTGATATAATACATATACATTTTCAGATGTGAAAGAGTTTTGATGATTAGACCACTAAATTAACTACACCAATATATGGCTAATCCAAAGGCCAGATAGATACTAAAACATAAACTAAGAATATTGAACTGATGTCTCTTAAACCCTCAATTGCTGAACAGTGTAGTTGATAACAGTCCAGCTATTAATTTGGTTAATAGATCACCCAATCGACTGAGTCACATTGAATTAATATCATTAATTCATTCGTTGATCTTTTGTTGTGTTCAGTCGTTTATTCAGTTATTTTCTTTTAGCAGTTTAGTCATGTAGTTTATCAAATGAACATCTAATCTTATGAAGAACTTGGTTATTTGATTTGTGTGTGTATATAAAACCGCTTGAATTTGGAAGTTTAAAAGTAATTGTGTGTTGTATCTGTCATCAGTCTCCTTCACCTTTTATGACAATTCATGGTTTATGATTCATAACTACATTTTAAAAATCCCTTTTGATATTTGTTTTCTGCCTGGTTGGATGCGGAAATTGACATGTAGCTGTTCCTGTGGTCCAAATCCTGTTGAATTCACACATTGTTAATGTGGGCAAAATCTATCCGTGACCACTTGTGCAGCAAGTGAAGATCTGTTCAAGCCTCAGGTTCCCCATTTCTCCTCTCATTAAGTCCAATCCCCAAGTGGAATAACTTAACAGCCATTCACTTTAATTCCCATCCATCCCTTTATGTCAACTGCTTATCCATTTTAGATTCATGGGGAGCTGGAGCTTGGTCCAGCACACATTTACTTGGCTACATATGGAAATTTCTGCTCATCTAAACTCATCTCTGTATCTAATCTCATTACAATATTGTCACTCAGTACATGACATTTTATTTAATGAGTAAAAGTACTGACTTGTGAACAATACATAAAGTCTAATATCAAAGCAGGTGAGCACAAAACGATTCCACAGAAGATGGAAGAAAAAATGTATATCTTATTCCTGAACATCAAAAGCCAGAAATAGAGAGAGAATACCTTATTCTCAAGTGAAGATCAGTATCAACAGTTCCTAGTAGGCCAGCTGCCTTTTCAAGGCTCTCTCTGTATTCTTAGAGTGGAGATGCCCTGAAGCCTTCAATGACCCCTGAGTCCATATCTGACAGAACAGCTTTCAGAGATGCCCGAGATGGTAGTCATGATGAAGGGTAGGAGGCAGAAAGGGCATCTGTGAGTCGGCACCAAATTTAAGTATTTCCTCCCACAGGGAGTGGAAGCAAATCCCACACACTCCTCTGGCTTACAGGACTTACAAGGCAGGGGCTTGAGGTCACATCTGACTCAGAATAGCAGGAGTGTGATGTATTTTCAACTGTGTGTGTAAGAAAGTAAAGCTTAACTTAAGAAAGTGCTTAACTTTCCAATATAATATACGCAGTATAGGTCATCTTTAAATATATTATGAATTGATGAAGAAAAATGTAACAGAAGTAAACCATTGGATAATATTCAGGACACATATGAAGACATTGACTCACCGGCCACGTTTAGGTACCCGTGTTCAATTGCTTGCTAACATAAATAGCTAATTGGCCAGTCACATTGCCACAACTCAGTACATTTTGGCATGTTGATGTGGTCAAGACAACTTGCTGAAGTTCACTGAGCACCAGAATAAGGATGAAAAGGGATTTGAGTGACTTTGAACGTGGCATGGTTGTTGGTGCCAGACGGGCTGGTCTGAGTATTTTAGAAACTGCTGATCTACTGGGATTTTCCCTACAACCATTTCTAGGGTTCACAGAGAATGGTCCAGAAAAGAGGAAATATCCAGTGAGTGGCAGTTGCGTGGATGAAAAGGCCTTCTTGATGTGAGAGGTCACAGGAGAATGGACAGATTGGTTGGAGATGGAATGCAGAATATCATCTGGGAACCACAATGCTGGAACATGGAAGAAGATGGGCTAGAGCAGCAGAGGACCACACCTGGTGCCACTCCTGTCAGCCAAGAACAGGAAACTGAGGCTACAGTTCACAGAGACTCACCAGAACTGGACAATAGAAGATGGAAAAATGTTGCCTGGTCTGTTGAGCCTCAATTTCAGCTGCGACATTCAGATGGCAGATGGTCAGAATTTGGCATAAACAACATGACAGCATGGATCTATCCTGCCTTGTATCATCAGATTAGGTGGATATTTTCTTGGTTAACTTTGGGCTTTTTAGCACCAAAAGAGCATGGTTTGAACTCTGCAGCCTACCTGAGTATTGTTGCTGACCATGTCCATCCCTTTATGGCCACAGTGGACCATCTTCTAATGGCTACTTCCTGAAGGATAATATTCTATGTCACAAAGCTGACAGTGAGTTCACTGGATTCCAATGGCCTCAACAGACACCAGATCTTAATCCAATAGAGCACCTTTAAGATGTGGTAGAAATAGTCATATGCAGCCAACAAATCTGCAGCAGCTGAGTGATCCTATCATGTCAATATGGAGCAAAATCTCTAAGGAATGTTTCCAACACGTTGTTGAAAGAATGCCACAAAGACTTAGGGTAGCTCTGAAGGCGAAAAGGTGGTCCAACCTTTTACTAGCAAGGTGTGCCTAATAAAGTAACTGGTGATTGTATAAGCATATGTGTGCTCATTCAGGCTTAAGGCAGAAGGGATACATCCCAAAATGTTGAGCCACAGCATGAGAATGGCTGACAACTGCCATCTAAAGCACAGACACAATTAGACAAATTCTACTTTTAACCAAATCCTTCTCCTTCAGAGGTGATTTCTCGAAGACTACAAGAGAAGCTCAGCTTCCCCTAAAATGTCAGAAATTAAATGGTCAATTATGTACGGTTGTGTTAACGAAGACGAGTTCGCTCAGAATCAGCTAGTTACCAAAAATCGTATGAGTCAGTGTTGTTAACTTCTCATACATTCCCATAGTACTGTTTTCTTATATGGTCTATGGTCAATGCATTTGCCTGTAGAAGCTGAGCAGCCATGCACTTCAATGGGACTGCATGGAACAGTTTTTGTCATTGCCTTGAAATTCAACAGTCATTGGATAAATGCCACAATTGTTTTTTTTGAATGGAGCTGTGACGTGACACTGAGCTTCCGCATGATGATTGGAGGTTCAGTCCAAAGGCTAAATTCCATTTTCATTGACAGGTATTTTGAGATATACACCGTCACTTGACAGCTCAGCTCAGTCCCATTGTGGATTTTGCAAGTGAAGTCGAATGACAAACTGCAACCCATTTGCTCGGTGAAATTTGTAGGTTCATTTCTTACACTGTAAATAAAACATACTCATAGTATTTCCTTGTTTTAGTTTGTCATAACTTCAACATTTCTTTGTTCATGTTTAATATTGTTTTGTTAGATCATTTTATCGAAGTATTATTATTTTATGATGTTAAGCAGACAATGACCTTCCCCTCTTTGAAAGACCAGCAGCCGCCACTGTTCTTCTTCCAATCCCCGTTTACTGTCTTTGGGCATGACAGGCTCTCCTCCTGCTCTCAAATGTTATTTGTCGCTATTTTTATCATGATCATTTTACCAGGATGCTGCTGCAGCTGTTGAGAGGAAGATCAATGTGGGTTGACTGATGAGCTGGAAGATATTATAGAGGAAGGAAATAGAGGACAGGGACAGTAATGGAAGCAGAAGGTCAATCCAAAACAAAACAAGACAAAGTGACCCTGAGGAGCACGATGAATCCACTCCTGAGTGTGATTGTATGTTTTTCTTTCACAGTGGTCTCAAACAAATATTTCAGATGCCATCATCGTTAGCTTAATACTTACGGAAATTTACTTATACTTATTAATTCAACACATTTCCAAATGAAGTTTGTCTGTTGATGCCCAGCCATGTTTTGGCCCAAGTGACACCCTCTGGTTCTGAAAAGTAAAGCCGAAGCGGAATTGCTTTAAACTTGCATTTTTTGCTAATAGCCAGCATCTTGCTAAACAATATTTAGCATTTGCTAAACTTCATAGTTTTAGTTGCCTAAATACGTTATCCAATGTCTGGTTGTACTGCACTCCACCCTCTTGTCTAACTTCTCGTTGGTTTACATTAAATAAATACTTCTTACTTACCTCCAACACTGTCACCTCACGTTGACAATATGACATTTCCATCAACACTGATGGGACATCCATTGAAAAAAAAACTGGCACATTTTCACTTCATGAAATCTCATCTGTTGTTGTCTCTGGGTGAGACAATGTCTAAAAAAATCAGGGTCTTTCCTTCATATTAAGGTAACAAGCTCTCCTACCCAACTACTCTGGTGGAAATTAATAAGCGATGCACCATCTCCAGTTTCACTTTGCAGTTTGTGCATTTCCATCTCTGATTCCTTGGCCTCCATGACTTTTTGTAACATTTCTACAACAATACAACAGGAGCTGCTGACAGCAACATTCTGTCACTACCATGGTTTACTGACAGATAAATACCAAATGAAATGAGTCCTACATGCAAAAAAGTCCAACCACCATGTCAGCACAGAGTTCTTTGTTTCTGTGACTGATAAAGATGCATTAAAGTCCCACAGCTTTGTTGCTTAAATGCATTTGCCAGTTCCACAAAGTTTAAGACCAAATGTAGTTGATTTTTTATTTCTTTTTGCAAAGTGGTTATGACTTTAAAACCAGCTAGCCCCAAAGGTGCAGTAATACCTGTACAAAGTAAAAGGAGCTGAAAAAAGGTGGAAAAATTAAAGTGACACAGTGGGTGCCTGTGTGTGGGAGTAGACAAAGCCTCAGGAATGCAAGGGAGACATTCCAAAGTTGTTTCAAAAAAACTGACGTAGGTTCTTTACCGATCAAAGCCAGCAGACAAATGTTGAAGATCAGGTCCAACTCTGCCAGGGGGAAGGGGAAAAAAAAACAACCAACAAGATGATCATCATTATGTAAACTATGCTAATTAGTACTTTGCTTTGTTTTCAGTTCAGTCACCAGAGATCCACAGACAATTGTGTTCATCCAAGGCAAGCAAACATTATTGACAGATGTTGCATTTCAACCCCTGGGCATGTCTCAAGTGGAACATGTCCAACAATATTATGTACTGCCTTCAAAAAGACAATGCCATCTCAGAGGATTTGCACTGGAAACAGTAACTCACATGTGCTCAGAAATCACTTAAGCCATAACAATAATACACTGTAAATCCACAGTAAAACATGTGCATGTTTAGAACATCTATTTAATGAATCTTTAAATGACATTGTTTTATGTTGCGGAAGAAGTTAATAATTGATTGATTATTCAAATAGCCATCATATAGATGTACGTGTATTTAAAATTAACTAGTAATTAATGAATCTATATTGTTATATGCTGTAACCATATATTGTAACTATGCATAGGTATCTGATTTCACTTCATTTATATAATACGCTATGCATGTACTGTATGTTTAGTTTCTATTATTTGCTTCCTATATTATGCACATAAACAAATTACAATAGGCAGAGCCGGTTTTTGATATGGGCGAAATGGGCCATCACCCAGGGTGGCATCATGGAGAGGGCGGCATCATGCCCGTCAGGCATTGGCAAAAATTTTCACCAATCAGTTTTCTACTGCCCATTTGCGGGAAGTAACTTGCCGCACAGGAGAGGGAGGGGCGGGCTGGTTCTCTGTTGGAGCGGCTGGAAGAGGCATCCAAAGGCAGACAGAGTTCAATAGTTCGCAGCTCAAGATTCACATGCTCACACTATACGGCCCGATGCTCTGATGCGACCTGACTGCTCACACTCTCCGTCCAAACATGGCAAGTCGGACTCTTTTATTGGTCGGTAGTTACAACGGAAACAGCGCCGCAACCACCTACTTTTCTGTTTT
Organism: Synanceia verrucosa; assembly: GCA_029721515.1. Lineage (NCBI taxonomy): Eukaryota > Metazoa > Chordata > Actinopteri > Perciformes > Synanceiidae > Synanceia > Synanceia verrucosa. The sequence continues at coordinate 26,837,880 of CM056549.1, forward strand.
GTTCTCTGAGAGTTTTCCTTTCTGCCTCTCCTTCAGCTCCTTGTCATCAGATGACAGCACGACTCAAATAAGAAACACTTGTGCTCGTGGGAGTGCGCACTGGAGCTCTTATAGGCCTAGTTTGTGTGGGGAGAGGAGGGGAGATGGATGGATGGATAAATTATTCATGCACAAACTGTTTTAACATGCACAAACTGTTTAACACTGTTAAACAGATGTGTTATGTAAAAATAATAATAATTGGATTAATCTAGCAGCATTGCAAGGTCAGTGTTTGTGTTTGGTGCATTCATTTGTACGTGAAAGTCAGAATTTCCATTGTCTGAGTCAGAATTTAAATCATAACCTCCGTGAAGTCGGATCTCCACCTCAGAAAAGTCGGATTAATCTCACCAACCAGACATGGAATGCATGATATGATTTGTTGTAAAGCTGGAAGTGCTGGGAGCACTAAACTTTGAGGTTACATTGAGCTGAGCTCCAAGTTCTGACTTCCAGTGAACACACCATAAGGCAATCACTCCCCAAGGTCCTAAAGAGGAACTGGTAGCAGTCTGTCCCTGTTGATCGTCAGACCATTGTCTAGTATGTCTACCATGATAAAACCCAAACAAAAAATGGTTATTGAGTATAATAACAATAATAATAATAATCATAATAATAATACATTAATATATTAATGCTGAACATGATTAAAGCCTAAATTACACAAAAAAAAATTATTGAGGTATCAAAAAAACTATCATTTAAGAAATGTATCGAAATTGGCATTGTATCAAAAAATTCTGAACGATACTCAGCCCTAGTGCTGTGTGCTCATTTTATGTAAATTATCAGGTTTAATTCAGTATGGTTCTAACAACAGTTTGTGCAATAAAATATGCTAATGTGCAATTTGGGGCACCACAGACAGGAGCTGTTCACCCAGGGCGCCAAATAGGCTAGGACCACCTCTGACAATAGGTTTCATCTTCATCAAAATATTATCTAATATCGACACTACTGTTCCCATTTCAACTAATTTTATAGGAGCTATGCACTGTATCTGGTTTCACTTGGTAATGAATTGCTACACATACAAAAGACACCAGATACAAGTAGGTCATTTGGACTATTTATCTGGTGTGACTATAAGGTTAGCATAGGGCTAAAAGCCTTAGAATAATGCATGAAAAACTCTTAAGTTGGACTAAGGCATTTTTTTCTGTTCTTCCCATTTGACATTGTGAATGCACCATTATAGGCACAGCATTACTTTGAGCAATGTCAGCATGCGAACATGCTCATCATGAAAATATTGATATGCTGATGTTTAGCATGCAACCTTGGGTGAGCACTAGTAGATCTGGTGAAAGAAAAGAAAAGCATTGTTAACCCACAATGAAAAAGTTCTGAAAAAGAGTGCAGGCATTCACAGTCATATACAATAAATATGGAGGCAGGGGAGGGGGTAGTTAGTGTAAGGCTCCACAGTGCCTTTAATTTGGCTCTAAAGGAAAAGTAGTTTTCACTCTTCATCTGACGGGTTCCAGTGTTTGATTGGCAGATGGTTTATCCAATCACCTTTTGTCCTTTTCCAAAAATTCAATGAAATCTTGTAAGATGGTTCTGTAAAACAAACCAACAGGCACATATAAATAATAAAATACCTAGATAAATATAAATTCATCCACAAATGGAACCATATTACACAAGCAAGATAATATTACATTGTAATCCATTTCTATCAACAAATACCATGACATTTTGAACCAAGTAGTGATAGAAGTGTGAGCGTCCCTTTATTTCACTATTCAACTGCTTTACATCAGCAGATATTTCAAACGCACCATCTTTTTTATCATAGACACACATGGATTATCCAAACAGATGCCCAGGGATCTCTTTTCAGCATGACAGAGTTTGAAATACCTCCTTACAGTCAGGGCAAGGCTCCAATGAGGCATGAAGGATGGCACAGGCGCACTGAAAACCCTGACACTGAACCAAGTAAGAAAGGAAACATGGGGGCTCCATAGGCTGCATCTTGTTAGGTGCTCCCACTTCATGTAAATGATATACTTTTGAGTGGTCACAACATCACATCCTAGTATTCATGCTGCTGAGCTGAATGGATTCCCCCGAGAAGGAGAGGTTAAGAACAGCAAATGGGGTGGTCATATGGGGGGAGGGCTGGACGCTTTACAGAGGGAGGTTGTGTGGGTGAAAGGGGGCTTAGCTCTTGGCAAGGATTGGGTAAAAAAAGCTGTCTGCATCTTGGTGTTATGTCTCTACAATCCCTCACCCCTCTTAACCCCCCCTTGACCTCCTTTTCCAACCGATTTCCAGCTTTTCAATAAAAAAAGTGTTTTTTGCGGGGGGAGGGCTGTCACATATTTGTGTGAAACTGAGAGGAACACAGAGCTGGTGGCAGCTATCAAGACACCTGATCAGTCATCTCAAGCCTGGGTGCAGGGGATACAAATAGCCTTTGATTGCATCACTTTTGGCTCTGCCCATCCTCTGTTTATACTCTTATCCACCCCAGCCTGCAGACAAGCCAACCCAGTCAAGGTTGGTAGTCATTTGCATGGTAGTAAAATAATTTTGCCATTCAAGAAGTAATCCTTGATTGACTTGAGCCTTGAGATTTATGCCTTTATTCATACACACTAAGCTACTCTGATGATGCAGTTGAAGCTGACAACTTTACAATGGCAGAATGTCTAAAGCGACAGAGAGATTTTGCATATTTTGCTTCATTGAAGCAAGTGTCCTATATTGAAAAACCACAAAACAAATCCCAATAAAAAGAGCTGCTATTGGTTTCTAAACCCTTTCAACCACACATATGAAATGTTATGTGGACAAGTTGTCTTATTGCCCATGCCCATGAACTTGTGAGGGAATCTAGGTCAGGTAGTGGCCAACACAAAACAGATAACGCTTTTACACTGAAATTAGCGTGTCGACACGGCTTGGATCGGCATTTGGGCTCTTTCACCCTGCCAGCTGCTGTGGGGACCCCGACCCTGCTGTGAGAGCTGCTGCCTGTTTTTTCATCCCTCCCATCCGTCAATGCGTAGACAACGTCATTATTACAGATTTAAGAGCACCGGAACGCAGCAAGGTAAATACTGGACAGCACTGACATGGCCGAGTCACATGTTAGTGTTGTTGTTTAGTGCGTTACAATTTGTCCCTTTTGCAAAGTGTACAAACCCAGCACAGTACTAATACTAAGACTAAGGCATACTGCCCTGATCGATAAAAAAGGTGTGTCAGATCGCTGTACAAGTTGTATATAAACATGGTCGTGTAGTTCACACTAGGATTCCCCGATCGGTGGGATTTCCCCAGAATGATGTAAGACTAAATCACATATGTGCTCTTATTAAAGATGATGTCGCTACACATTTGATTTGTTTGATTGAATAAAATCCTTCAGAGATCGGTCTCTGGAGATCAACAGATAGTCTGATCTTATAAGTGATCAGCTCTGCAGCTCTGGAACTTCACACTGACAGCCTGACAGGCTGCTCAGTGACTAAAGTGGGACGCGACAGGCAGATACATCAACGTCTTTGGGGAAATAACGAGTCGACGCGGGTCCACATGGCTTGACTTTCACACTGTAGCCGATTCGATCCGAGCCGATAAACTCCTGGGTAGATTGCCAAGTTGTTGACCTGCGTCAAAATGCTGTGTAGACCCGTTTTTCATGCACTGTGAAAGGGGCTATACTTAACTAGCTAGTTGCAGCAAATGGATTCCAGTTGAAGGGAAAAAACACCAAACACAGAACAATATAATTTCTTGTAAAGTTGGTTGGCTTGTTTGGCAATGAAGTTTGAGCATCTGACATTGCACAAGGACAGACGCTTCAAACATCAAGTTATAAATGAGAGGAGTTGAGGTAGGACAGCCACCTCCTTTCTGAATTCAAACTAATGGTCTTTCAAGACTGTCGCATTAAGTATTAGACTTTAATGTCATTCCTTGCTCTCTCATCCATCCAATGAGATGTGTGACAAGGACACAATCAATTAGTGGATCTTGCTGCTGAGATAAATATAAGCTACTTAAGGACTGATACACAATCACAAAGCAGGACTTAAACTTCACTTCTTTCGGACACAACATATCTGTTCAGGTACCTTTTATTTGGAAATCCAAAGAAGGTAATGCCAAAATAGTAGGCTAAGTCTAACATAAGAAGTGATACATCTTAAAATTGTTCAGCTATTTACAACATAATTCAATTGTAACAACTCTTCATGCTGATCAATCAAGATTCTGGTAATGTCTGAGATCAGCTGAGGAACACCAAGCACCACCAACCAGCCACGTGAGAAATACTGTGGGCATTGCTGTGACAGAATATTGATTCATTGTTTGATTGGAGTTGGCAAGCGATGGACAGCTGTTGAATGAACAGCCAATAGGAGCAGTCTCTCTGAAAAAAAAGCCTTTTTCAAGATCGAAAAAACACTTGAATTAGAATATGCCGAATGGTTATTCTGGAATCTTTGCCCAATGATATTTGACAAAATCGCTCTGCCTTCAGTCGCTTTAAGTTTAAAATCGGTGTTACAATTAGTCTCACTGGCTATTTAAATTGAACTCTTCCATGTTTTTTTCCCATTTTGGGCAGAGATTGCAGCACAAATTAGCAAAGCACACTCTTTATCAGGAGTGTCCATTGTTGATTCCTTGCAGAAACACGCAAGGATTCTTTTTCTGGGATTTTATGGGCACATAATGACACAATTTAAATTCTGAGAATACACCAGACCTCAATATGATTAAACTGGGTCTTGAGGCTTTTAGTGTATGTACAATAAAAATGAGCAAACCTCACAGTGTTTCTGATTTTCTATTTTATAATATTGTCTCATTTCACTAACGGCAGATAGCAGCAAGATGTGACTGGTAAGATACATATCAGAGATTTATCCAAACTGAGGCCTTTCATAATAGCAAAGTTAGATTTACAGATTTATGTTAAACAGCAGTGCACACTTGCCTTCCCTCCTTCCCTGAGGAACCCAGAAAGAATATCCAAACACAGATTTTTGGCATTGATTGCCATGGTAACAAAAAAAAAAAAATGGGTCAGTCCTGACAATAGCATGAGATGATCCTACTGAATGAATTGTCTAGTAACAAGTGTTTTGAATAAAAGGGCCCTCATCAGTAGGCTGGAACAGGCTGTGAGTATCTTTTGCAGGCACATAAAATACACGTTCTTCACAGAGCCTTTATCAGGACTCTCTGTAAGATAAAATGCTGCATTATGTGAACAGTTGGGACCAAAGTATGCATAATAAATGACTTTACTCTGCAACCATGGCGTGCCTTTACTTATATAAATTGTATGATACAATTTTCTCCATCAGGTATATAAGTATTGCAATTATTGCTGACCAAATTACATACATCCTGTACCTGCACTTACCAAGAAAGTAAGTCTCAAAGCCAGTAATGTGTCATAGCACCCTTTCCATTCTCTATTTTTGAACCCTTATTTTCTTGAATGGCCAGTTACATCACAGAAATCCAATAATACTACACATACTATCTGGAGAGAAAAAAAACATTGGAACCAAAATTGCAAGAAAAACGTTCCTGCCATCCTGGCTTTCATGCATTCTATTTCAGTTCCAGATGAAGTGCTTTGTCTTTTTCTCATTTCTTTTGCAGAGAGTCAACTCAGTGTTAGAACAAGACCAAAAAATGCTTATTTAAAGCATCTCTCATACTATATCAAAATAAAGCACATCTGCCACTCGCAAACAGGCTTTTAGAGGACCTGCATTTCAGTCCAATGCATTTGGCAGGTCAATAAGTACAGAGCCCTTTAATTTCTCTTATCTCCATAATTACACATAATCTCTGTCAGTACATATGATAAAAAATAACAGGGTTTGATAGGAATCCCACAGGGACAGAATGATTTAACTGGAAGGCTTCCATCTGAGTTCTTTCAAATAAGACAGAGTTCTCTAATCTAGCATTTAGAATGACTGTCACTAATAAATGAGTCATCCCACAAGCACATTACATGCCAGTCAGAGGACCAGCACTGATTCATGGAGTACAGTAGCATGACTGACATTTTATTTTTTTTTTCACAAATAGTTCTACATGAGGGTTTTAATATGTTGCATCTTAAGGATCACAAACTTTCCATGACACAAGTCAGTTGGGGTTTCTTTGAGCAAGCCCAATCTGCCAACAAGATGTTTGAATAAACAATTATGATCAATGAAATGAATCAATTTATTATCTACCCAAAACATATTTCATAGTTATGAAACCATTTCTGAACAGCTGTCACTGCGGCCATAAGTAATAAATACAGTATAATGATACATATCATCAAAACATAATGGCAATGAGTCAGAGAACAGACTCTGTAATATCAATGACACAGCAATATCTATCTAAAGCTTTCTAACTTGAATGAACCGCCACTGTACAAGACTAAGTAAGGGTACAGCGGGAACTCTTAGGGGCATGACATATAGAAAAAAGGCTGGTAACAGCACCATGAATTGTACTTTGTGACTGCCACCTGCTCCGTGTCAATCCAACTGACAAAATCCATTCATTTGCATATCTGTGATGTCATTGTGCATTGTTTGCATAACCCCAAGATGGTTGTTCCCATAAATATAACACTTTAATATAGGGCTCTCTGTGTTATTGTGTTAATTCCAATTTAATTAAAGCATAACACCTTATTTATTTTAATTGCACACTGTTATTGTGCCCATTCAACACATGCATATTTATAGCAGCTTCCTGCATCAAACAATTGTAATATAATTCTGAATCTGCTCATTTTATTTAAAAAAAAAAAAAAACTCCCATACAGCTCCGTCAAGCTACCAAATGTAACATGCACCTTGTGTAAATCATAATTAAAATATCACAAAAGTACTGAAGCAGTATTGTGAATTGAAAGTCTCCACAGACCTGTGGGTAAAACAAAATGAAAGAGGTTGACTACAACACTGCCAAATGTGTCAGCTGACTGCAGACCAGTCAGCATCATGGAAGACTCTGGTCTTAGAGACTGTTGGCTTGTTGTGAATTACAGTTATTGTTAACATGCTCTGAATTTTTTTGTCTCCTCCTCCTTAAGATATCTTACTTCCTTGTTATGTGTATATTGCCAAGTTACTATTTTGTGTCATTAAAGGACATTTTGGTTATTATACTTTGACTGTGGTGTCTCATTTGGGTTTTTGCCTTGTTCTCCTGGTTCTCACAGTAACTGGATACTCTAACAACAGAGGTTTGATGAGTCTTTCAAAGTTTAGCAACAATATACCAAGTGTTAAACAATATATTTATATTTTATATTAATTACTAATGTAAAATATTTTTTAATGTCAGCTAAGAGCAAGTTATGGTAGGAAAATGCAGAAATGTATATTGTACAGTAATCACAAGAATCTTTTAGCCCATGCCAGTTTTGAAGGGTTTAGTTGTAACCCAGTTTATTGTGTAACCATTGTGGCAAATGGAAACTGAGGGAAAATGATTTTAACTTGTGTGGCAAAGACGCCTTGGACTGCAGAGGATATTTAAATGAGGTAACTGAGTTGTGAAAAACTTTATGACTTCAGTAATGAATATCTTGGCAAACTCAGGATGCTGCAACCCACTCTGCAGAAAAAGTAATGCCACTGTACTATTCTGAAAACCACGGGATACGATAAATATTGATACTTCTGAATCATAAATGTGTTTTATGAATAATTTGTTTCCTCATATCACACGTTGTTGTATTGCATTGTAAAAATGCAATGCAAAAACATAAATTATCAAGGTAACAGCAACGAAACATAACAATGTAACATACTAATGTAATGTAACAACTAGTGCCACCACCCTTAGATGAATTTCTTGTGTAATGTTACGCAACTAATGTGTCAGCACATGGGACACAAACGGCGTCCTGGACGAAAGTTCTATAAATGCCCATCCCAGCCTCCCCTCAGTGGCCTGTTGACCTGCTGATTCTTCTAGATGTTTATGATGCATACGGCCACATTAACTTTAATATTTATTTTCACCCATATGACTGCAGCATCTGTGCATGCAAACATTCTGCATTCTGCAGATGTCAGCGATAAATATTCCAGTGCCTCAACTGTTGTGTTTGCATGTTTTGAGCCTATTTAACCTTTTCAGATTTACGGTGGCCATGAGGGGTGATTACAGGATGATGGAAATATATCAAAACATATTATAACTGTATAAGTGAAGATGAGTCTGTGAAGTGAACCCAGTCCTTAACCTGAACTTTCTAATGATAGTCCTGAAACCACCAGAAATAGATTGGGATTGATGTGCTGCAGTGATAAACTGGCTTAGGATTTGTATTGCACTTGAATGTGATTTGTGTGTGTGTGCGTGCGTGTGTGTGTGTCCATGTGTGCAGCCACTGCATGCGTGTTTCAAATGTCATGTTGTTATTTTGCCAAGGCTATAAAGTCGTTTATCAAAGAGCCTCCATACATATGGATGCATGGAGAGACGGGATATATGGTGTTTATTTGATTAAGGAGACCTTTGACAGAGGAGCCAGGGCGGCAGAATGACAGTTGAAGCTCTGTGGGTTTACACTGCATGAAACTCATCCTGGGGGACCGACGTCTAGTTGGAATTTCAAGCAGTCTGGAGTGCATAGCAGTGCCATTGCTGCTGGAGGACTGATGAGACGGGGGCTTTTTCAGGTCACTTACATATTCAGTGGAAGGGGATAAAGATTGGGCAGTTTCTTGTTTGTGGCGAATATCAAACCTTGGCCCAAAACCTGTCCTCTTCAACTGAACAGAATAAAGGAGCGCAACAGACTCTGGAAACTGACAAGCTGCTGTGCTGAGTAAAAAAGAAAACATTTACTAAGCATAAGTATAGTTCTTTGCGAAATAAATGTAGTTTCAAAGTAATAGAGTGAAACAAACAGCAACAACAAAAAGCAATCACAACAAGTAGAACAATTTTTCTAAACCATGAAGAAATTGCAATAATTGAATCACTAAGCTACAATTACAAACATTGAAAAAAATAAAATAATAATAATAATTAACTTGGCTATATTGCCAAGAATAACTGAAATGAGAATGAAAGGAACAAACATAATGAGTCATTCAAGCACATAGTGATCCTTCTGTAGAAGTCATTTGTATCACATTAGAAACCTTCTGTACTCATCCTCTTTAGAATTAAATACATGTCATTACCTTGTCATCTGACCAGCTATAATTGTATGGCGTCATTTTGGTGCTTTAATATTGAATATATAGCACTTACACTGGGTATACATTAAGTGCACAGCATAGATGAGATGAGTGAGCATATCGAGTGCACAGAAAGAGGACTGTGAGGTCAGAGAAAAGAAATGGGAGTTCCAGAGATTAGCTTATTGTTAAAACTCAAGAGGATGTGTCTCCACACCTATTTAATTAACGATAGTTTAAACAGGCTTTGGATGATTTGGGTGGATTTTAATTAACTCTTTGCGTGCCAGACTGTATGTACATCCTTTAAAATACAAAGTTTGAGTGCCATAAGCTTATATATAGGCTACATCTTTTCTTTTTTCTGTAGTAGGGACAAAAGAGCACTCTCACACAAGCATAATATTGGGGCTTCTGGGATTTGTAGTCAGGACATAAAGAGACAGTATACACCAAAGCGATCAAAGCTGGAAGTGGAGACGATCGTGATTAAAGAGCAAAACAGAATCTGGACAAAAAGTGGTGATTTTGGTGAAACTGGCCTCTGCTCTACCTCTCATAAAACAAGAATGAATCAAGCTAAAAACAAATGTTTTTTTTTTTCATGATGAAATAGAGAGTTTTCTTCTTCTTTCAATTGAGCTATTCAGCATTTTCAGAGTCATAGTACAAAATGCATCATGGAAGATGACTCAAAATGGCCAAAACACTGGCACAAGGCACTTTTGTTTTTTAAAAAAGGCTGTCACTCAATGAGTTAAAACAAGTACAGGGCCGTGGTGGTCTTAATACCATCAGAGAGTCTCCATTACTTGACAAACGGTGAACCCAAACATTGTTAGCTTCAATATCTAGATGTTGTTTCACAGAATCAGATTTATTTACCAAGTAGGCTATAGATATTATATTATGCATCTGTCTAAAGGTGCAACCAACAATAAAATAAGTATAAAATAACAACACGTCTATATACTATGGCTGTCAATTTTGTTTTTGTTTTTTTGTGATTAATCACAGAATTTCAATAGTTAATCATGATTAATCATGTTTTGAACATTAAAGCATATAAATATATTCTCAAAGAAACCCCAAAATTCAATCCTGAATTAGTGTATGTCGCCTTTAAGAATAATTTGAGTGATGGTTTATTAATTAAGTCATTGAGTGCTAGCCCTGTTTTGGCCATTTTGAGTTATCTTTCAAGACCCACAGTACAGTTTGTACCATGACTCTGAAAACACCGAATAGTTCAAATGAACAGAGAGACTCTGTATTTCAACAAAAAATGTTGTTGTTTTTTTTTTTTTTTACACTTTGTTCCATTCTTGTTATATCTAAAGTACAGGCTAGTTTCAGCAAAAAGACCACTTTTTTCTAGCACTGATTGCTCTGCTCTCTAATCCCGATGTCTCCACTTCCTGCTACAATCTCTGTGGCTTTGCTCTGCCGTCTCTTTTATGTTCCAACTATGTATCCCAGAAGCCCCAAAATTACTCACAAGGTGCGTGAGAGCACCCCCTTGTACCAGATGGCAAAAAAACACTTTGATATTTATATACATCATTGGCACTCAACATTTGGCTTTTAATTGAAGTCTATATCAATGGCACTGAATGAGTTAATTCAGATGTATTAATAGATAGGACGGACAACATTAGAGAGATAAATAGAATTTTAAATTCATTAGATTCAGTTTCTATCACATTTGCCCAGAATGTCCATTTTCACAGATTATGTTGGATACAGATCAGGTGACGGTCATGTTCCCTTGTATCACCAAATAATAACTTATTCAATATAAACATAAACAGCAATCGATCTATCTCGATCTCAATTTATATCTAGACCACCATGATAGAATGCTGAATTATATTACACTGGTTTAAAATCTGTTTTTAAACTCAGTAGTGGCAAAATTTGTTCGTCCATTAGACAAATATATGAGCAAATATGCATAGTAAAACAGTCATATTTACAAAGTATGTGATTGTTGGTACATCTCTTTAAATTTAGCTGTTTTTTTAGTGCATCAAGAAGGAAATATACCCACTACAGCACACTATAAAGAACGCTGTATTGAACAAAACATAGTTGTCAGATGCTATAGCAATCGCAGGGGCACACTTCTGCCTCCTCTTACTTTGTAAATAAGACAATCCCTTGAAATTGCCATGTGCACAGAGTTCCAGGTTGTGAATGAAAAATGCCAGACACAAAAACCCAGTGTCTGTCATTGGCATAGGGATGACGGAAGGAAGAACAAAGCCAGCACCCCCATGTCCCACACATTATTTTGCCTGGCGTGTTATGAATCTATTACAAATCCTTTCATAGCATGCTCAAGAAGAATAGCCTTGCTTGATAATGCTCTGTAAAGGATATCACACTGCAGCAGATGCCCAGCTTCAGTGTGGCAGTGCGTCCCTTGACAAGGCTTCCACAGACTGGGATCATTGACATCACCATTCCAGGGACAGCCATAGAATCAGAGCTGTAAAGCTGCTCCTTCGCTGGCCTCCCAGTGGCAACGCTACAAGCACATCCAGGGGCCTTTCATCTGCAAGGTTAAGACAATACCCAAGCAACTTCACAGAGCATCCAGGAAAGGGCAAATAAATGTGACTGTGAACATGCACAAGACAAATGCAACTAAAAACAAGTCTTTGATGTGATCTCAAGAGAACCAGGAAGTGAGAAGTGTGTACATACTGTATGTTATCCATGGAATAGACTGTGACACCATCAGAGAAAACAACTAGCACCTGCAAGTAGTGGTAGTAGGCTCCTGTATTTTTGTACATTTTTGAGTTACTTGAGTTTTTTGAGATTTGCTCTTTAGACTCCATTCCAGCTCCACTCTAACTAGCTTTGTTTGAGGATGGGTCAAACTAGCCATTATGGAAATGTGTTATTTGGTGACATTAACATATTACAGATGGAAAGGCAAGTCTTCAAGCAATGTGTTTGTATGGACTTCGTACAGGCCTTTTACATGTGAAGAAAAATATAACACAAAAAGCATAAAAGGTCCTCCATAACATGCACTTTATTTGTTTGAGAGTTAGAGTTACTGTGTACAGGTATACATTAATTGCTACAGATTTCACACACAAAACATTGCTGTCTTAGAAATGTGATGCATTGATAAATTACCATACACTGACTCCATTCTCTACCTTCACCAGCTGGATCATTAAAATGCTGCTCATGTGTTATGTATCTGCAGTTCTAATCAATTACACACTTTCACCAAAATGCTGTTTTTCCCGAGATAAAACACTGAAAAAATATAAACTACTATAACTAATATAAAATTTGTGTTTGCTCCCATTTTTCATAAGCTAAAAGTTTTGACTTGTTTTTATGAACACAAAAGATCTATTCCTGTCAAATATTGTTCACAAGGCTGTCAAAATCTCTGTCAGTGACCACCTCTCCTTTTCCAAGATAATCCAACCACCTCATGTGTGGCATATGAAGATACTAATTAGACAGCATGATTATTGCACAGGTGTCCCTTAGGCTGGCCACTATAAAATGTACAGTTTTATCACACAGAACAATGCCACAGATGTCACAAGTTTTGAGGGAGTGTGCAGTTGGCATGCTGACTGCAGGAATGTAAACCACAGCTGTTGGCTGTGAATTGAATGTTCATTTCTCTACCATAAGCCGTTCCCAAAAGAGTTTCAGAGAATTTGGCAGCAATATCACACCAGCCCAGGACCTCCACATCCAGCACGTTAACCTCCAAGATGGTCTGAGACCAGCCACCCTGACAGCTGCTGCAACAATCATTTTGCGTAACCAAAGAATTTCTGCACAACTGTTCAGCATGATAATATATGGCCCCATGTTGCAAGGATCTGTACATAATCCCTGGAAGCTGAAAACATTCCAGTTCTTGTATGGCCAGCATACTCACCGGCTATGTCACCCATTGAGTATGTTTGGGATTGTCTGGATCAGCGTATAAGACAGAGTGTTCCAGTTCCTACTAATATCCAGCAACTTGGCACAGCCATTGAAGAGGAGTGGACCAACATCCCAAAAAGCCACAATCAAAAACCTGATTAACTATGTCAAGGAGATGTGTTGTGTTGTGACTGGTTTTCCGACCCCCCCAGACAACCCAATGCAGTAAAACTGCATATTTTAGAATGCCCTTTTATTGTGACCAGTACACAGGTACATCTGTGCAGTAATCATGCTGTCTAGTCATATTTACTCATTGTCAGACAGTAACAGTTAAATGTTTTACATTACTTTCACATACCACACCACTTCTTGGCTGGTTTGAAAACAGCCACTGCTCCTTGGACAGTTTTATTTCATTTATTATCTGCAGTTTCAAGAGTCAAGTCATCATCTCTAAACCACACTCTGTATTTTATTGATTGGTCCAGCATGATGTGGCCAGACTAAAGCAGGTTTTCTAAAATACTGCTGTGAAAATAGAGATTACTTTAAAAAAAAAAAAAAAAAAACTCAGGTTGGCTTCAAAAGGCTATTTGACATCTGTCTGAAATGGAATCACTAACGCATCAGCTACTACAGCTCGCCAACATCCAGAGCTTTCTGCATCTCTGGTAGATCTTGGCATCTCTGGCACTCTGCCACTGCAAAGCTTTTTTAACCACCTCACTGACCTCTGCCAGAGAAGTGGGTAACCGATTTACCCTTAGCTCTCCATCATGATAGGCTGTCTACTGGATGCACAAACTCCTCAAAATTGTATGGTTCCCCCAGCTCCCAAAAGTCTGGAATACAGCTTTTACATTATTTTTTAGTGATGCGTTTTAATATGTAAAACATCAACTTGGGAATTAATTTAACAAAGAACAGAAACTCTCTTACAAAACAGACTAAATATTAGTGTGAGGAAAAAGGCATGTTTAGATCCATGCAGCCGCTGGTTTTGTTTCTTCTACTTCACTCTTATTATGTAGAAACATAGACTGTGTGGCCCCTCTGGTGAATGAAATCTACATAAAACTCTGCGGTGCCAATTCTGTTTGAAAATATGATGTCTTATCCAGGGAGAGGTGCTTGTCACTCAACAGGGACAATAAATCGGTCATGACGAACCCAGGGAAATTCAAATGTGCCATACATAAGTATGAACACACAATACAACATACCAGTCATTTTTTGAATTGTTAAACTCATAATTGAGAACACATTATTTACTAATTGTTTATAAATCAGTTTAAAGAGTAAGAACAGCCATTTTTGGTAGCCAGGAAATGGGGACTATTGCTGTTGAGTCCGTAAAAGTAAAGCAGAAGTGAAATAAAAGGAAATACATACTCACTCTTTTATTTTTTTTTATTTTTTTTTTTTTTGACATTGGCATTTGACAGAGGACAGTGTTGAAGAAAGAGACAAGTATGATATGCAACAAATGCCCTTATGGCCAGCATCGAAGCCAGGACGTTGAATCTATGGCATGTACTGTAGCAAGTTGTCTATCAAGGCAACATATAGTCATACAATAGTTTTATGTGATATTTCCTTATGATTTGTGTTTTCTCATGAATATCCAGTTCCCACTTCAGCCTTTTCAAAATAAACCTCCATCATCAAAGGAAAAATCTACACCTGTGTACATAGATGATGAACAGTCCTGGACAAATGTCAAAGTTTTTAGAGTTAGGGTAAAGATTAGGGTTACTGGTCCAGGACTGTTAATCACTTGGTTAATTACTGTTGCCTCACAGCAAGAAGGTACCAGGTTTGATTCCCGCCCCGGGGCCTTTCTGTGTGGAGTTTGCACGTTCTCCCCGTGTCTGCGTGGGTTCTCTCCAGGTACTCCGGCTTCCTCCCACCATCCAAAAACATGCATGGGGATTAGGTTAATTGTCTAATTTAAATTGACCGTAGGTGTGAATGTGAGTATGAGTGGTTGTCTGTCTCGATGTGTCCTGTGATGAACTGGAGACTTGTCCAGGGTGTACCCTGCCTTCCACCCTAAGACCCCCCCACCCCATGACCCCATGAGAGGATAAGCGGTAGAAAATGGATGGATGATATCAGATCGTGCTGTGAACATACAGTGCCGTGAAAAAGTATTTGCCCCCTTCTTGAATTCTTATTTTTATTTCCCCCACTTAAATGTTTAAGACCATCAAATAAACATTAATATTAGATAAAAATAACCAAAACACAAAATGCAGTTTTTAAATGATGATTTAATGTTTGAAGGGAAGAAATGCGCACTTTGCAGAGATAGCTGAATTCTCTAATGTAATTGGAGCAATCAGCTGCATTCATGTTGCGATAAAAGCAGTATCTCAGTGTGCAGATTATTTGTGATGCGCAAATGCATCTAACTTTTTGGAAGGTATGTGTCTTGTTACATCTGGCTTCAAAGTAGCACAGCATTTCAGAAAAAGAACTTTATACCAACAGTCAAACATGGTGGTGGTAGTGGGATAGTCAGGGACTGCTCTGCTGCTTCAGGACCTGGACGACTTGCTGTGATCGATGGAACCATGAATTCTGCTCTCTTTGTGGCAAGTCAACTTCTGAAAGGCTTAAAAAATGAAGGTTTTGAAGTGGCCTTGTGTAGCATAAATAGTGTAGTGCAGATTGGTCAATCATTAATTAATATCAAATTATGTATTTATGAGCAATATCTTTAAGTTACTGATCATAAACCATTAAATTACCTTTAACAGTAGAAATTATCAGGGCGCCACCCAGTTTTGCTAAAAACTGAGAACTTGTGAATTTGACATTAATTAATAGAGTCTCTTAATCTCAGGGTGCTATGGAGTTCTTGACCTAGTGTACAGTGATTCAATTGCTTTATATACACACACAAATCAAATAACCAAGTTCTTTATAAATGAGATGTTTATTTGACAAACTAGAACCAGACTACCACTGTAAAAGAAAATAACTAATAATAAATGATTAGTTTGACAAACTAAATGACCAGGTTACTAACAGAAATAATAAAATAGAAAATAAAAACTAGAATAGAGAAAGATTAATGGTGAAAACATGGGATTGACTCATTGTGACAAAATGGAATGAATGATTACACAAAAGTTTAAAGGATGAATGATGAATTGATTCAATGTGACCAGTTTAATTCAGTGGTGGTTATCTAGACCGAATTAGGCTGTTAACAAAATTTGGTTTAGGTTTGGTGTACCGTTCAGCAGTTGAGAGTTTGAGAGGCATCAGAGAAGACTGTGGAGCAATTTTCTCGTTTGAATTTAAGTTCATTATTCTATTGATATCTTACCAAATATTATTAAGTTTGCTGGATTAAGCCCTAAATTCAGGCCATTTAATTTAGCGTCTAATCATCAAACTCTTTAATATCTGTAAGATGTATATGCAGTATATCACCGTTCCTGGATGGATGGGAGTGAGGAGTGGCTGCAGGTTCTGTCTGGATCTGCTGGATCTCTGCAGGCGACTTCGGCTCCACCATTGGCTCTTTCGGGCATCGGTCGACATCTGTGGACAACTCTGGACATCTCTGGGGAATTCTGGAAACCTTTGGTCATCTCTGGTCCTCTAGTTGACATGGCTCCATCTCAGTCTCTCTCTGTCGCTGCTCTTCACAGCATAGTCTCTGTGCCCTTGCTTCAATTCTTCCCCCCCTCTTTGTTGGTGGTGGAGGTCGGCTGGATTCACATCAACGTGTTGACCGACCGTCTTTTCTTCTTTTTAAGTTTCTTCATGACGGCTGGAGTCATTTTCTGCAGCCTGTGTCTGAGCAGAGGAGCTGGCTCACATTTTCAGGGCAAAGGAGTAGACAGAGGAGACAAGATGGTCTTGAGGCAGGATGCAGAGTTGGAAGGTTCTGGATAGGCTGTTCTTCATGCCATGAGGTGCTGGGTCCTGAGGAGGCCATTCAGAGGCAGCATCCAGAGTCTTTCAGTCATATCTGGAGCAGGTTGAAGGTTCTGGAGAGGTTGCTCTTCATGCCATGAGGCCCTGGGCCTGTGGTGGGACAGCATGTCTCTGTCTCTGGGTCATCATTGCTTCCCTCCTCCTCCCAGCATGTGGGAGAGGGAGAACAGAGATGCAGTGGAGAGGATGAAGACCAGAACTTGACTGGCTGAAGGACTGAAGAAGAGTAGCATGGGCTCAGACCAGCGGGGGCTCTTTATTATCTTTGCTGATGGTCCAGTGGGGGTGTGACCACTGGTCCATCCCCATCCACCAAGTTAACTGAGATGATATTCTTTTAACTTATTTAATATTAATACTGATGTGTTTTACTTTATTAAAGTTTCTCTATATGGAAGCTCGCTCTCTCCGCTGCAGATCAATACCAAACACCTTATAATAGGAAACCACAGAACAAAACTTGACCAATTGAATCAAAATTAATCAACCAATTAAATAAGACAGATGAACCATGGTATCAGAGCATGTAGGAAGGTGTACTACAACAGGCAGATCTATGTATGATTGTGTCTGTAGACTTAATCCAAAAACAATCCCACATGTCACATTTAGTTCTTATCAGAAGGAGGAAAAGGAAGAGGATCTATGTGGAGACTGATGTTTGACATTGTAGCAGTGATACTTATATGACAGTAGCTGAGGGATGAAAGCATAGTTAACCATTAAAATCTTCATGTAATGTTCTGTTCCAGGCAGAGAGAAAGGAAGAGGCCACATTAAGCTTTGGATGTGTCTGGCAGGATTAAAGCAGGAATGTGGGCCAAAAAACTCCTCCTCCTGGTGTATGTCCTGGAGTTCCTTGGGTCAGAGAGGAGGAACTGGTCTTATCTGTTTATTTTGCCAGTCATAAAACTTAACCCTTTAGCACTTAGGTGTCACATAGTGTCAGATCAATTTCCTGGGGAGATACTCAGAAATGAGAAGAGTTATGTTCATTATTTTATGCTCATTCATATGCTACACTTGTCAAAGTCAGGACTTGAAATGCTGTGACATGACCTGAAAAGGTGGTTCGAAAATCCTCCAGTGCTGCTGAATTAAAATAATTTCCACAAAGAGGAATGGGTCAAAATATCTCCACAGAGACTCATTGACAGTTCTGGAAAATGCTTGATTTCAGTTGTTGCTGCTGACAGTCGCCCAACCAGTTGTTACATTTAGGGGACAATCACTTTTTCCACACAGGGCAATGTATCTACAAATTGTTTTTTTGTCCTTATGAAATAGTCATTTAAAAAAAATGCATTTTGTGTTTACTTGGGTTATCTTTGTCTGATATTTAATATGTACATTCATATGAAAAAACATTTTGATGTATTTTTACGTCAATGGCACTCAATCATTGGATTTTAAATCATGTCAAAATACGTCAATGGCACTCAAAGAGTTAAATTGAAGAAAATATGCAAAAACATGAATTTGAGAAGGGGGCAAATACTTTTTCACGGCATTGTAGATGCACGTTACATGACAAATAAATCAACTTTTACACTTATTTTACATGGGACACAAACACCCGTGTTTTTTTTCCAACTCTATATTTCCTTGTTGACAATGATATGGATTACATATAAATTAAGTGCGTGGCATTTACTTTCCACAGGTATAGCAATGAGCCATATATGAAACATACATGGGGATTAGGTTAATTGGCTAATTTAAATTGCCTGTAGGTGTGAATGTGAGTGCGAATGGTTGTCTGTCTCTATGTGTCCTGCCTTAGAGATTGATAATGGATGGATGTTCATGATAAATCATTATTTGGGTCCAAATAATATACACCACTCCATTGGACTGGTCTACCTGATGGACTAATGAATTAAAAGACAAAGCAAGCCATTAATAAACTGCTTTCAAGTCTCACAAGTCATTTTTAAATGGTGAAGGAAGAATGTTACTCAAAAGCCCCTGAAACCCTCAAATGAGACATGATTGTCTTCTCACGTGTGGTATTAGTGAAATATCTCCCTCACTCAGTTTTAATGCTTTCTTTCAGATCTGGCTTTTCAGCCCCTGTACTTTATGCAGTGTGCTCATTTCCACAATCCTATCGTGTTTATTACATTATGGGTCCACCCATCCCTATGTATAAGTTAGCAAGGGCTTTATATATATATATATATATATATATATATATATATATATATATATATCCATTATCTACCGCTTATCCTCATAGGGTCTCGGGGGGGCTGGAGCCTATCCCAGCTGTCTTAGGGCGGAAGGCAGGGTACACCCTTTACAAGTCGCCACCTCCTCGCAGGGCACATAGAGACAGACAACCATTCACACTCACATTCACACCTACGGTCAATTTAAATTAGCCAATTAACCTAATCCCCATGCATGTTTTTGGATGGTGGGAGGAAGCCGGAGTACCCGGAGAGAACCCACGCAGACACAGGGAGAACATGCAAACTCCACACAGAAAGGTCCCGGGCCCGGGATTCGAACCCCGTACCTTCTTGCTGTGAGGCCACAGTGCTAACCACTACACCACTGTGCCTCCCACTATATATATATATATATATATATATATATATATATATATATATACGAATATATATATACGAATATATATATATATATATATATATATATATATATATATATATATATATATATAGATTCTGCCAAAAAAATCCCTCACACCTGCCTGTATGTTTACTGTAAGTAGTGTATGCTAATTAGACAGGTGGGATAGTGATAGTAGTAAAATATAAGTGCCCTGCAGAGATCTTCGAGATAGACTAGATCTGAAGGAGGAAAAAAAATATAAAAAAATAAGTAATAGTAGTGGGTTCATGAAAAAAAAATGAAACCTTTGCTGACAAGAGGTTAATGATGTTACTGTGACTGGGCTGCCAAATTTACTGTAGCTGAATGCAAAGAGCTGATATGCCTGAAGGAAGGGGGATCTGTGAGTGTGTGATGTGGCAGGCAAGACACTAAGGATGATGATGGACTGTGTGTGCGCGTGTGTGTGACGGGGGGGGGCAGGTGGAAAGGGGGAGGGGTCTAGGGTGGTCCAGACAGTCGGTCCTTGTGCAGCTCTACCTCACACACTCTCAGCCTCTCTGCGCATCATTTAAAAGAGGGGATCCCGACCGCCTGCTTCACAATTACGCTTCAGCGTTATCCACCACTTTCTATTCTTTTTTTGTATTTTTCTCTCTGGGTCTGAAGCTGAGTAGCTGACGACTCGCATCACCGTTTTATGGAAAACAAGTGCTCCACCAGGCGCATTTATTCTCTCCTGCACCCGGGAGGGAGCGCACGGTGTGGGAAGCGTTCGAGGACTAAACACGGCAGTGATTCGTGGACGCGCAGCTTATCATGAGGATACTACAACTAACAACAAGGTATAACAGAGTCATTTCACTGCGCCTCATCAAACTGGCTTTATTTTATACAGTGGTTATTTTGAGTTGGGACGCGTTCATTTCGTGCTCTATGTGTTTATATGTGTCTCAGTGCAGTGTTGTTGGATGGGGATGTCTGTCTGCATCGCGGAGGAAAATCTCTGGTCAGATAAAGCTTTTCCCCCTGCAGTGGGCTATAGTTGGCTTTTTCCCCGTTCAAAATGTCTATGAGACGAACGCATTGATGCTTTCTATAAGCATAAGTCGCCAGAGTTTCCCTGCCTGTAGCCTATTTTGTATTGCAGGCGTATAAAGCAACCCCATCAGCTCCTTCACTTCAAAGTGGGGAGAAAATGAAAGATGTTTTATCTGCTATTATATTCTGTTTTCTATTTCTTTCTTCTCAGATGTTATTTTTAGAGTGTACTCCTCCTCCACAGTGTGCTTGGAGTCAGAAGAGAAAGCCTGATGCATCATTTCTTTCTTTCTCTTTTTTGGACCTGACAAGTCTTGTGCATGAAGTGATGATGGTGAGCCTTTATTTTACTTACAGCGTTAAGGCCCCAGTATGTAGTACTAGGTATTCATAATTCTGAATGGGACAGGTTTTCTTAGTGATTATCTGATTTCCTCACTTGCAGCATCACTTCCCCTTCACATGACATTGGCAGTGAAGCTTAAAACTATTGTTTTCCTTTTTGGCCTTACCTTGTTTCCGTCTCCTTGGTGAACAAGTGGGATAAAGCACAATGCTTGTACTCTCCAATCACACCAATCAAACAAGGTCCTCAAATTAGATGCAGACATGTAGGAGTAGGGTGGATGTACAGGGTGTACTGCAGTACAGGCTGTTGTATAGTGCACTGGGTGCTTATTTGGTGTCCCAAATGATGATTATATGGAATATTATGGTAGTGGACTATCAACCCATATATCATGCTTGTTTGGTAATATTCAAGCTGTATACAGTCTGTTTTGTCTCTCAGACTGCTGCACATATTTTTGGCAGGCAGTGTCAGTTAATTGTAAAGAATTCAAAAATTAGATGTCAGAACTCTATTCTTTATGTATTATAATTCATAAAAGATATAGACTGGCACCGGAAGGAAGAAAAAAGAGGTAAATTAAAGTCACAGGAGTCTGTCTCATCATTACATCAGTCTTTACTATACTGATATTAAACACTGCTCTTTTTCTTGTCCAGCATAGAGTAAATCACTCAAACCCCACATTCAAAGTAAGTCCTAACGTGAAAACTTTTATCCCTATAATCATGACTAAATTATAGCCTGCATATATGTTCAACCCACTGATGACTCGCCATCATTTCTAAAATCAATCACAATCCAAATGTCTCGCCCTTAATTGGTATGTTCAAATTAGTCTGTATTGTAATGTCTTCCTCCACTGCACTGTGTCTAATTGTAGCATCAAATATTAATATCAACTGTTCTTTTAATGCAATAAGTGATAGTGTTTGGCTAAAAATATCTAGAAAGATATTTAGAAATAGACCAAAAATGAATGAAATAAAAAATACTGTAAGATTAAAAAGACAATTATTTGTTCACAGGGAGGCCCAGGCATGGACGGCTGTGTCTAAATGAAGTGGTTCAGCCATGCAATGTTCCTGGAAGGCAGTGATTCTACTGGCCTTGGCCTCCATTGCCATCCAGTACACAGCCATCCGGACACTCACGTCGAAGCCTTTCCAGCTTTGCCCGTTGCCCAGCCCCCAGAACTGTGGCCTTGGGGGCCAGGAGACAGAACCTCCCTTTGAGCGTGGAGCGGCAGGCGGCGGAGGCTGCGATGACTACCCTTACTTCTCCATCAATGCCACGCGCAAGACACACATCCTGGTCCTAGCCACCACCCGCAGTGGCTCCTCCTTTGTCGGTCAGCTGCTCAACCAGCACCAGGAGGTGTTTTACCTGTTTGAGCCCCTTTACCACGTTCAGACCACACTGATCCCACGTCTGTCGCACAGCCGCAATGCTGCAGACCGGCGCGTGATGCTTGGCGCCAGTCGGGACCTCTTGCGCAGCCTATACGGCTGCGACCTCTACTTCCTGGAGAGCTATATCAAGCCGACGCCCACGAACCACACAACAGACAAACTGTTCCGCCGCGGTGCCAGCCGGGCATTATGCCAGCAGCCTGTGTGCGATGCCTTTGGTCCTGCTGATGTGAATGTTGAAGAGGGGGACTGTGTTAAGAAATGTGCGACTCTGAACATGACCTCAGCGACAGAGGCATGTCGCGACAAGCGGCACGTGGCAATCAAGATTGTGCGGGTGCCGGAGATTGGCGATCTGCGCGCCTTGGTGGAAGACCCACGGCTGAACATCAAAGTGATTCAGCTTGTCAGAGACCCGCGTGGCATTCTGTCATCGCGGATTGAGACATTCAGGGATACGTATCGCCTGTGGCGCATTTGGAGAGCCACAGGGCGAAGGCCCTATAATCTAGACTTGAGTCAGCTCACAGTCGTCTGTGAAGACTTTCTCAGTTCTGTTTCGACTGGTCTCAGCCATCCCTATTGGCTGAAAGGGAAATACATGTTGGTCCGCTATGAGGATTTGGCTCGAAATCCGCTCCTCAAGACAAAGGAGATCTATGACTATCTGGGGCTGCCTATGGATAAAAACGTGGAAGACTGGATACATGCAAACACTCGGGGCAGCAATGAGCCCTCTGCAAAACACAAATTTGGTACAGTGAGGGACTCGGCAGCAAATGCAGAGAGTTGGCGTTTGAAACTGTCTCATGACATGGTAGAATACACACAGACTGTTTGTCAAAAAGTACTGCGCCAGCTGGGATACAAGTCTGTGAAATCAGTGGAGGAACTGAAAAATATGTCTGTGTCACTCGTACAGGACAAAACTTTTCTACCCTTTTTGTAACAAAGATAGTTCTCTAAAGACTATTTTTGATATATTTATAATTGTTGCCTTATGATTTCATTTAGTGTTGGTTTTGTGTCTATTATTTGGTTTCTTCAACTTTGCACTAAAGATTTTGAATGCACCAAGGGAACTATGGATGATTCCCCATTGTTACAGAACAGCACACTTTTAAACACAAATAATCCAACAAACTAGTTTACAAAATGTGTCATCAAATAGATTTTCCATGAAACAGAACCAAGAGGCACCATTTTCCTTCATTTTCTTGTATGCAAGCTCTTTCAACAAAGGTAAAATGTTGCCCTTCAAAAACAGGAGATGGGATGGGTTCTGGTATAGAAGACGTGTTTATTTTCAGACCTGTAATGGGAATTTTGGACTGTACAAGCCCTGCTGTGCAATAAATAGTGAATGTTGCAGTCAACCTTTACCACTATGGCATTTCTATCCATGTGAGAAGTGAGGAGATACTTCTGACAGATGCCACGCTTGAAATGGATAATTGCAAACAATTAATAGGCTCTCAGGTTAAAGGGACAGGAGCCCTCTGGAGGTCACAAGTGTTTCATCAGAGGCTTTACAACCATCTGTGGTAGACACACACACACACACACACACACACACACACTAATGAGATGTTAAAAGCCTTCTTTACTGTGGATATTTAATGAATGGATCAAGATAATTACAGCATTTTAAACATGGATATAGATGCAAACAGACACTGAGGCATTCAGGTGAATGCATTTGTCAATTTTATTTCTTTCCAATCTTTGAATTTATAGTTAATTTAAGTCAATGACAGTGTGAAATTGACATGGCCATTTCTGTCTTCATTCAAAAAATGTTTATACTACTCTCATCCTTATCATTTTGTACAATATTACATGCTTAAATAAGGTCCATATTTTTTTTCCAAACTCTGTAGTCTATAACAGCTGTGTAGTGCAAACCAAAAGAGCATTACTCAGCAACACTGCTTCAGCAAGTACCTGTCACAGTAGAAACCCTAGACATATACACTTCTTAACTGTTTACCAGAGGCAACTGACCTCAGAGAGAGTGCCACACACTGCTCTGAGACGATCGAATCCCAGTAGTTGGGATAGTACAAATTTGAACCTTTTTATTGAAAAAAAGTGTTTTGATGGAAAATATTTACTGGTAAGTATTTTTAATTTTTCCATCATAGGGTTGAACGTTATGTAAAAAAAAATGTGCATAGTCATTGTGTGTTTAGTCATTTTGGCTGAGGAACTCAACAACTGAATAAAACGGTATTGGTTAGTCTCTCCACCAATCACCTGGCTTGGTTAAAGTAAACCATTATTTCACTGAGTTAGATGAGAAAATATGCTGGCGCTGCATGTTGTATCCCCTGTCGTGTCCCTCTCTGTTAGCTGGCTCTTGTTCTTCATAGACAAACCATTGAACTCGCAAAATAAAATGACAAACATTGCCCAAAAACTGTACTCAGTCATTTGCTGAGAGTCTATATTGTAATCAAAACTCCCAAACCTAAAGGCCTTTAAACAGTAAAAAGGAACAGGAAGTCCCTGTTTTTTGTCATCTGATAAACAGTGAAGGTATGAAAACAGAAAACCATCATAACAAAAA
The DNA here is from genome assembly GCA_029721515.1 of Synanceia verrucosa. Lineage (NCBI taxonomy): Eukaryota > Metazoa > Chordata > Actinopteri > Perciformes > Synanceiidae > Synanceia > Synanceia verrucosa. The sequence continues at coordinate 26,862,936 of CM056549.1, forward strand.
CAACATGCATTATGCATTCTCTCTCTGCAGTAACACACCTCTTTAAACAGTCCATGTTGGATCTATGTATATCCTCCACATAAAAAGGAAGATATGTCTTTGTTGAACAGGTTGCTCTGCAGAACCCTGTTTTTTTTTTTTTCTTTTTTTTCCAGGACATATAGTGGATAGCTTTCTCTGTGCAACACACCCACATTCACAAAGTATATCCACATTAGATCACATCAAAAAAGAGCATTATAGTAATGACTGTCCATAATCTGACTGGGACAAATCCTCTGATCATTATCGTAGCAGTTGGCCTGCAGTCAGGCGATGTTAAAGGGTAGAGGGTCATGGCTGAAATATAGCACACCACAGTCACGCAAAGTGATATGTCCTTTTTTCATCCCACTCTTCAACATAATGCTGAGCGAGCACATTGGACAGATGTCAAATCACAGGATATGATGTTACTTATTTTATTGTCCATCTTTAACTGACCCACATATCATTCCAGAACTCACACACAATATAAAATTGAAATAATCTCCCAGTATTTTTTTTCATTATAAGCTGTTTGATATTGATAAAATGGTATAATGGTGTATCCTGACTACAGATCAAAGTAGTCTGTCTTGAACACTGCAGTTTTTTTTGTTCTTTGCTTTTTTTGTCAGCTTAGCTTTTTGCATTCCTGACTTTGCATTTAGATTTCAACGAATGGCATCACTGCAGCGAACTGTGCAGTCAAATAACATGGGCTTTGGAGCGTCCATTGATTTCCATGCAATGACCACTTGTTTACCCATAATATATAAACCCTGTGAATGGACCATCACACACACACACACACAGAGGCTCATCAGTATTGGTGACCGGATGTACATTGAGATGCAGAGCACAAACCTTTGATCCTCCTCTATGCTGAGGTTGGAGGCTCGCTCTCTCTCTCCCTATTTGTGCTTTCTCCATCATCCACCTCTTTCTTTCCTACTAAGATCTCAGGGGATCGTCCCTCTGCTTCAGTGCTCACTCTGTTTTTTTACTTTACCTCCAAATCTTTTGGATGTGCTTAAGCATACCTTTGATATTAAAACAGGAAAAAACCTGGGGTGTCACTTTGTGCATGTGATGTATTTGGACAATTAAGAGGGATAGTTTGACATTTTGGGACGCATGCTTATTTGCAATAGATGAAAAGATTGATACTATTTTCATGTCTGTTTGGTAAATATGCAACTACAACTAGCAGCAACTTAGCTCAGCACAGAGCCTGGAAACACTGGAAACAAGGGTAAACAGCTCGATTGACTGTCTGACAGTAACAAAATCCACCTACCGACACTTCTGAGTCTCACTACTTAACACATTACATCTCATCTGTTTATTCTTCTATGTTTCCTGATTCACATGAGAGAAGTAACTACTACATTTATTTATTTATATTTTTCCATGTATTCCAAAAACAGCAATATTCTCGCTGAGCTAATTAAAATAAATATTCCACTAATATTCCTTTTTTAATGCAGCTATGAATTCTGCATGAAGTCTGATTAACATATTGTGCATAAAATAGAAATCTGCTGGTAACCAAGTCTTTTATCATGTTTAAAAGTACACCTTCTGACCAGATATATAGATGTTTCTTTCAAGCATGCATCTCTGCACACTGCAGCGTGTGAGGCTCATATTCTGAATGTGTTATAGCTTATACATGTATGCTTTTTATGTGACCGCGACTAGGAATATTGTCATATTCTAAATTATAGTGGGATATTGCACAGTGTATGTGAGTAAAGCCTCAAAACACCAAATTACTGTAAACACTACTTTTCAAGACCCCAGCACCAGGCTAACAACAATACACTCCCTTCAGAAGGGAGTTGAAGTTACCTACCCCAGTACATGATGGCTGGAGCACAGAAAAACCAACACACACACACACAGAGCCTGAATAGCTGCCAACTAGCCCACTGGTCCTGTCTGCTCTGGTCCTAATGAGTGATTGACAACAGCCTTGCACATCCACTCTGCAGCTGCAAGGCGAGGGAGGGCAGAAGAGAGAAGAGATATAATATATATAAATGTGCCAAAATGTCACACTGTCCCTTTAATTACTCAAAGAACTCAGATGCACAGCATGTGCACACCGCAAGCTTTACAGCATCATTTTCAGTTAAAAAAAAAATAGCAAAGGAAAGTGGACATGGAATGCTTCCAAGCTTTTGCAGGACAGTTTGAGTGTATCTGGTGTATCTCTCTTCATTGGTTTTGATGGATTCAAGAGCACATCGGCAACTCCAGCCTCTGAAAGCTAAAACTGGATTGTGTTTTGCAGTGTAATTTATATCTCAGTTATTTATAGCAAATTAACATAGTTGGACAGTTCATTGATGGCCGTGGGTTTGAGTGATATTCCAGCTGAATATGTACACTTTTGACCTGAAGCTGTCAATTAAATTCAACTTGGCATCTTGCTATGACTGTTCCCCCAGCCTCCACACATAAACACATACATACACACACACACACACACACGTAGAGTTTGCAGCCTGCCACCCATGCACAAGGGTTTTGGGAGTGTCTCTGGGCTCTTGCTGAGCCCCTCGTGTTGTTTATTGCGTCCCTGGGCTGAACATATGGTTCACCAGCCCCTGGAAGAAAGTACAGCAAATCCCCTCTCCCTCCATGTCTCCCTCTGCCGCTTTTTTATTCTTATCCCCTCATAATGTGACCTCAATAATCTAACCCAGTGTGACTGCATGACGGAGCAGAGAGATATCTGCTTCTTTGTTCACTGTTTACTGAGCTGAGCCGACAGAACGTCCTGACAGCTAAAACTACTCGTTAACAACAAAGACGAAGACTCTCTGAAGGAGAGTATTCTCGAAGAGTGCAAAGATAAAAGTGAAAAAAGAATGTCAATGAAAACCTGCAGTTAGTGCTTTACACGCCTTGCTTTGTCTTTGCTTCAGTCTGCATACAACCATTCCATTTGCTGGGATATAGTCTTGTTATGATGTGAAAAGTTCATTGAACTGAACATGTAAATTATGGCACATGGCAGTGTCCCCATTGCTCAGGTGAATTTGATTATGCACCTATTTCTTTTCTTTGTCCATATCTACATATTGTCTACCTCTGTGGATGAATCCACATGTGAGCAGCCTGGATGACTCAGTCAGCAGCTGCTAAGGTGAACTGCATGACGTTCCTTCCATCAGAGCAAGAGCTGAGCAGTGCAATCAAAACTATTCACGGGAAAATCACAAGATCGTTTTGTTCAACTTTTTTGCACAGGTTGTCCCATTTGTCGTTTGATTGCTGGTAAAAATGGCAGCGGGGTGGGCTGGGTGGCTTTGGCTTCACTAAATGTGAAATGGGCAACTTAATTGAAGCTGTCAGCAGGTCAACGTAAGAGAGGCATAGCAACCAGGTCATTATGCAGCCTAGTTAGAGATCCACAGTGCCTTGATTTAATAGGCAGAGCAGCTTTAGAAATGAGATTTAAAAAATTTAAATATTCTCTGTATTATGCATACTGGAACATTTATCCTTTTGGGAAATACAATTTTGTGAATAGATTGAATTCCCAAAACATGTGACTTACAACACTTCCTCACAGCATTGGGGACTTATGTCTCAGTCACATGCAAGAAAACATGGACAACATGATCAAAAAACATAGCTGTTAGTAGGACTATAGATTTAAAATATACAAAATATGGATGCAATCTCTGTGAAGATTTCTTGGCATTGACAACACAACCGAAAGAACAAAGAAGGGGGGAGCTGGAGCTGAGGCAGCACAACAGTAACATTCACGTTACTGACCTGGCACCATCCTAAATAATTATTTATTATTAAATAAGCTCTTATTTCTCAGTCCTGAAGGATGCTGCTTGGTTGATACTCACAGTGTTCATTGTCAATGAATGCATATAGGTAGGTATGTTATTGTATGTAATAAAAATAATAATTTTAATAATTTTTAAAAAGAATATTTTTTGGGGGCTTTTGCCTTCATTAGAGACAGGTTAGTAAATATATACACATTATGATATATACATTATATCTTAAAGCATTCCCAATGGAATTACTGTTAGGGCAAATTCTTCTCAATTAAATAACTTGATCATTAAATGAATTCCTCTCTTAACATTCAATATTTTAAAACATGGATTCTTATAGTGGATGTTAGCTGATTTTTAAGTGATGAAGTGAAAATGGCAGTCTGCTCCTTGGAGCCACACACACACACACACACTCACAAGCATACAGTACACACACATTCACACATGTACCATTGATGGTTAATGCTCCTGAGGAAATGTGCATATAGGTGTGTGAGACGATATGTGTGCGTGAGTGTGTGTGTGTGTGTGCGCCGGTCAGTGCAGCTTACGTCACTGTGGTCAGCTGTGGCTGTCTCGCTTTGCTGCCGATGTTCAAATTGTCCCTTCCTCTGACCTGGAAAGCTAAAATGAGATTAGCACACATGCACACAGACAAACAAGTATGAGCAGTCATGATCTGAAACTTGCCTCTATTCTGACACAGAATAGAGGCAACATGAAAATATTTTTTGACGCTGTGTGACATTTTTTTATTCACAGATATGAAACACACATATATATATATATATATATATATATATATATATATCATGATATGACAGGGACTAAAGCCGGGCGGTGTGGTACGTATGTGTATAAATATCAGATCAGACGAGGGCATAAATCCTGATCAAACTCTCGACTACCAAGCACACATTTGTTTTCTCAGACGCTGACACTAAATCAGAGCTCTATGGAGTGCAGTGATGGAGCAGTGAATGAGGGCAGTGATGAGGGAGAGGGCTGAGAAATATTATTTGATGCAAAGCCTAAAGTATGTAATGGGACAACCTCCTATATAATCTATTTTTCATCACACTGTATATTTTACTTTCTCATCTGCATAAGGGTAAAATAGAGTATGTATCATAAATCCTAGCTGATATGGGCACTAGCTGTGGGGATTTATCAGCAAATGTGCAGCCTGGCGTGTGTATTTTAGCCTCATCTTTTCGGCAAAGCTTTGTGCCAGGTGGCCCTCTGTTGTGACTGTCAACAGAGTTAAACTCTTCAGACCAAGTCCGCTCTGTTTCAGGAGCAGTGATTCTGTGGGGGAGAGGAACTCTCTTTGTACCTTTGCACATCTATTAGAGGCATGGCAGTTTTTCCAAATTGAAAAAACTTAAAACACAGTACCAAATTATAACATTACACAATATCAGATTGGTCTACTATAAGCTATCATAAGCCAGCAATGCTAGAATGCTTGGTTAAATGAGAAATAAAATTTATTTTTCATTTTGTTAAACATGAAAGAAATGGCTCTGTCAAAAAGTGTGAGAATACCAAAACCAGCCCATAGAGAGCACCGATCTTAATCATTTGTATAAAAATCCCTCAACACTGCTACAACATTTAGCCCCAGAAAATTACATTAACTCTCTGATATATTTCGATGTCATTTAAAATCTGATGCTTGAGCGTTATCGACCTAATAATACTGTACGTCAAAGTGGCTTTTCGGCAGCGGTCTCCTGCAGCCTGTGATCAATTTTGGGGCTTCTCGGAGATGTAGTCAGAGCATAAAGAGAAGCCACAGAGATCAAAGCAGGAAGTGGAGACGATCGCGATTAGAGAGCAAAACGGACCAATTCTGGACAAAAAGTTTTTGGTGGGAGTGGCCTCTACCTCTGATAAAACAAGAACCGAACAAGGTAAAAACAAACGTTTTTGGCACAAGGCACGTTTTGTTTTAAAAAATAAATTACATTTATTTCTCTGTTTTTTTATTTTTTTACGCCTTACAAATACCTCGGGTGGTTCTTACTTCCCTCATTTGACATTTATGGTTGCCATCTTCTACCACTCTGTCACTACCCAAGGTCTCTGCCAAGTGAACTGGTGTAAAAGATTCATATTTCTGGAAGGATAACATTATTTTGTAGAAAAATGGTATTGTGTTTTCTTTCCCACTGCCCAAGTTTACATATTCCAGAGAGCTCCCAAACACGCTCTCTTGTCCATTAATTTTAGCTCATCTACAGTCTACAGCATGGTTGAAGCTAAAGGGAAATCGAGGAGCTCACAGTGGTTATTATTATGAAGATCTTGATAAGATAGTAAGTATGATTATAAAGTATAATTAAACTACCAAGCTGCTCTGTGGACACAACATCACATATTTTGTACACCTCTAACTTAGACAAATGCAAATTTTTGCTAGTTCATGACTATAAATGTTATTCACCAAAAGACCCTTCAGTGTAAAAGGACATCAATATCCTAATTTGATTACCACTCAGAAAACAGCCACAAGGGTATAACTATGAACCAAGTCACCAATATGTTGTGTGTAGCTGAAGCTATTTTTCAGGCTACAAAAGATCTTCTACTCTAATTATACTGTACCATGCAGAGGACATCCATGGATTTGTGTTGTTTACATTGAGTAAAAACAATATTAAATTTGTTGCTTTAAAGGTCCAATTTGTACACACAGCTGGTATTCAGAAAATTGAAGAATTTGAAACAAGCTGTCAGGATTTCTGTCCATTTGTGATGTCATCAATCGATAGTATTCAGACCTTTCACAGTTTTAAATGTTAATATTGTAACTGTGTCCCAGTTTACACCATGACCTCATAATATCATGACGATGACATCAGCAAACAGGAAGTGAACATGGACCTAAACTGTTGCCTAGCAACGCACATCCATTGCTATTCTGTTGAAATGTTCTTAAACTATACTTTCATAGAGGACAAATCCATGCATATCCAAGCAGACAGTATGAGGAAAAATGAAGGTATAGTTGATCACTGCAGCATCTGAATATGAAAATGTCTTTAAATACGACGAAGGGAGTAGAATATTGTTAAAGCTTGAGAGAGAATAACACTTATGCAATAACACATTTGCATAACAAAGTTCCTCTGGGATAACTGTTGTCAACGTAGGAAATGATTTGATTGTTGCTAGACAATGAGTGAAACAATGAATGATAGTAGCCTCCTGAACCTACTAGTGGGTGTAGCAGGCCATATCTATGAGACTGATAACATTCGTTCAGGCTGCTGGTAACATTTAAAAGATTAGATGTTAAAAGAACCTGTGTCTTTCTAAAGAACATTTAGAAAGAAAGACATGTAATATTTTCTTTTCCATATTTCCATTATTTAGTTCTGTACCTAGACCTTTGTTTTAGAGAACTACCCCTCTCCTTCCTCTCCATGTCCAGGATATCTTGTTAAGAGTAGAGCTGTGACTCAACCCTCGACTGAGTAGCAAAACACAGGTGTCAAGTCCTTGAAATGCAAGGATTGTGTATGCCCACCGGCAGTGTGTTCAGGAGCTGTACGGACGACCTTAGCAAGTGTGTAGTAACAATGTATCTACATGTACTGCAGTGTAACATACATCTATGTTGAGCACGTTCACACACACTTACACACTTACACACAAATATGGCTTGAGGCAGTCTGTGTGAGACTTTTTCGAAGCCAAACCTTGATTGCCTCATTCACTGGGTATTTCAGCACCAGGTGATGATTTCTTATGACATGTGTGCAGGATATAAAGTCTGTCCATTTCTGTCTTGACATACTGAATGTTTTAAAAATGCTGTCCAACATCTCTTAATAACAGTATAATTAGAGTTACATAAAAGGTGTCTTTATCACATTCTAAATGTAATATTTGTCTATGTCATTTTTCCTCTTTTTAAAGAACTGCACTGTCTTTTCAAATTATTGAGTTGTGCCGTCACTTATACATTGCACGTGAGGATTCCATATACACTAAGGCTACATTTATATGATGACGGTCTGAACAGAAAACGCAAAAGTGGCGTCGCGTCTTCACTTTTTATTCTGCATTTAGACGAGCGTTTTTGGGAGGAAATCTGCATGCATACGGTGACGCAAAAGTGTATAGAATTCAATTGGGTATGCATGCCAGTCGGCTGGTTGGTGCTGTGATTTACTATCACACAACACCACCATGTCCGCACGTAATTACAGATCCTTCTCTGTTCAGTAATACTATCGGTGCAGATTCTGTACATTTGTTGGAAAGACTCCTATGTGTTTATTAGAGCTGTCAGAGCAGCTTGAAGGTCCGACGCATGCAAATAAGCCGTCATGTTTGTTTATTTCCCTGTACTTGTACATGTATGTGACATATGCAAGGCGAGCAGATCTGAGTTTGGTGTCTTGGGCAGTGTCGACGAAACACTACAGCGGAGCGTGTTCAAGTTTTCCACTCTGGGGGGTGGTTTCATTTCTTTGTTTTCAAGCCCTAAAAATGCTGTTACCGTCTAAACGAAAGGCACTTCTGACAAAGTATTTTATTGTTATTAAGTCTTCTCATGTAAACAGGGCTTTAAATGCACTTTGAATATCCTCTTCCCCAGTTACTGCTTACATACGGACGCAGGGCAATGGATTGACTGAGGTTGAATTTCAGTGACAGTCTGCTATACCTCAACCACAGCTGACATTCAGAATTTCTCCCTCTCAGATCAATTTGTGTGGTTACTTTATTGGCAAACAAAGATAGATTTGGCAAAGGAAAGCCGGTTACATACTATGCATCAAATCATTTTTTTTTGGCTGTTTTCGGTTCATTCCTGATAGCAACAGCTATAAAGAGTGATAAATTTAGACTCTTGAAACAAGAGGAAAGGAAGTTCCTTACGGCCTCCTTTTTGAAACTGGCTCAAGAGATGTGACATGAAAAGGGACGCGGCACCACAGTTGCAGGTTCAAAAAGGTTGAGGTTTATTGAAACTCAGAGAAAGCAGGAGTAAACCACCCAAACTCAAACAACTAAAAAGGGGCTGCAGGTGCCAGCCAAACAGAACAAAAGAGGAACTTGGAATAGGGCCAACCCACATGGGGCCGTAGGACCCCGACCTCACTGCAGTAACTACTTCAGGGAAAAACTAGACTTAAATAAATAAAACAAAAACCGAAAACAGGACTACCAGCCACCTACAACCCAAATTAAAATAATAAATTGTATAAAATTCTAATAACACACAGGAACTGAAAAACCACCTGTTTGAAGGGAGAAGAAAAAAAAAACTCAAAAGGTAACCTGGCCTTTGGCGTTGTCACAAAAATGTGCCAGGTGAGGAGCACACGTGAGGAAGAAAAGAGACCCAACACTGCTCCTCTCCTCTCCTTATATGTGAGCCCTAATCACGCTCAGGTGTTCAGCAGCCCAGGGAGGAGTAACCAGGAAACAGAGCCGCACATAACATACTGAATATTGAAAAAGTAACTGTAACTGCTCATCTCACCCTTGTGATTAAACTCTGTGGATGACAATTTGGATGCCTGATCCATAACTAATCCTGCTAAATATAAACAAATAGGGGCAGCTGTGGTTCAGGAGGTTGTCTGACACCTGTAGTCGACATGTCAACATGTCCTTTAACATGAAACTGAACCCCAGATTGCTGCCATCGTGAATGTTTGTTGCTCCTGATGAGCAGGTGGCACCTTGTATGGTAGTGTGTGATTTAATGTTTGCTCGTGTTGTACAGCACTTTGAGTGGCCCATAATACAAGAAAAAGCATTTTGTTATTGCAGTGCTTTTTCAATGGGCTCAAGAGCACTGAGAGATATTTTTTAGCTTCCCTACACTACTTATATCTATCCCATTACATTTTATATGAGCATATTGCCTATGCTATGTTCAGTCACTAGTCACCTTGTAGATTTTACACTTAAAACTTATGACCACTTAATGTTACTTAATGTTGCAGATGACATAATTTTGCATCATAATTAACATACAAATGAATAATAATGTTATGCAGCTGCATTTCCTCAGTTTTAATGGAAGAAAAGTAGTAGGTGGAATTTAAATTGATATTTTTTTTATTTCTAAGGACAAAAATAAACTTTGTGGGGGATGGTTCTATAAAATGGGGGTTCAATCAGACAGATAAGAGATTCTAAACAATAGACCATCAGGATCATGGCAATGGGTGAAGGATTTTAGAGGTACAAAAAAGAAGCAAGACTGCCATTTGGATTGGCAAACAAACTGTGTGGGTTGTAGCGTGGCTATCGCAACTACAAAACTCTGTGAGCGTAATCTGGCAAAAGCTGCTGTGTAAACCGATTCTCAGAGGGCAGACTTAACCCGCATCTATCAAATGCCTCTCTGTGCTACGAACGAAGCTTCAACCAATCAGACCACTCTTTCCTCTGATGTATGTGTAGTAACAGAAACTGCTTGATCCAGTTCTGCGAGCGTCATTGACTTAAACATGCCTCAATCAAGTCGTTGGAAATGCTTGAGTTTCATTGGTTTCCATTTCCAGGTGAATCTGAAATCGAAGAGAACGGTAGCTTGGCCAGACTGACTTGGTCGCTAAATTTTGTGAAGCGTCACAGGAAGTATTCTTGGCTACAATATCCTGGACAATCATGATTGGAGCAGAAACACATGACTAATCCCATCATACAGTGAGATGCAGTAATTTAAAAATGGTGTGATTAATGCATGAATGACTACTATTACTCTAAATGCAAAAAATGGAAGGAATGTGTTTCCAGCCATGCATTTTCTACCTCTTATCCTCATAGGGTTGTGGGGGGGCTGGAGCCTATCCCAGCTGTCTTAGGGTGAAAGGCAGGGTACACCCTGGACAAGTCTCCAGTTCATCACAGGGCACATAGAGACAGACAACCACTCACACTCACATTCACACCTACGGTCAATTTAAATTAACCAATTAACCTAATCCCCATGCATGTTTTTGGATGGTGGGAGGAAGCCGGAGTACCCGGAGAGAACCCACACAGACACGGGGAGAACATGCAAACTCCACACAGAAAGGCCCCGGGCCGAGATACGAACCCAGTACCTTCTTGCTGTGAGATGAGAGTGCTAACCACTACACCGCCATGCTGCCCCCTAATGTGTTCATTATGTTTAAATACAAAACAGAACAGATAACAGAAAATGCACTTTAAAAATCCTGGTGTTTAGTCAGATACAACTGATGGATCAGAGTAGTGCCTGAAGTTGTTGGTGGCCCATTCTCTTCACTGCCATATTCCTTTATAGCTACTGTTTCCTTCATTTGGTTCTTGCTTCTATTATGTACAGAGAGAAGATTCAAACACCCTGAAAAGTCAGCAAAGGAAAGTACTTTCCAGGGAGAAAATGTTGTCAATCCACTGGTTAAGAACCAAAAAGGCTTTACGGTCTTGGGATGAAGCTGTGGCACACTGGGCCTCTGGCTGTGCATAGCTAAGCAGGACATCTTGTTTCATGCAATTTTGCTGTGAATTAATTGAAATTTCATATCTATAATTACATACAACAGTGCACATTATACTTTTACCATAAGAAGCACAGTATTGTGGGGGTAAATCATTACAGTATAAGAGTAATTGTGGAATACACTATTCATTTTCAGATATCAGAAGATTTGGTGCAGTAGAGGTGGTGCATGTGCAGGTGTATACTTAACATCTTTTCAAAATGAGCTTCCGCCCTCAAGGGAAACAACTTCAAATGATATTATGGCACATATTCAAATTCCAGAGCATTAATTCTCACAGGCATCGCTGGATTGATACCCCATTGGGATAAATTAATTTGTCACACCTTTAAGGTATGAAATACAATAAACTATACATAATGAAGTAATAGACTGGGTAATAATAATAATTACTGTGCTCCCTGCTCCCCAGCAGACCACTGCATGAAAGACTGCAGACAGGTGCTCTGAGCTATTTTCAGTATAGTCGTTCAAAGTGATTTTCTGTTTTATTAGATTCGTATTTACTGTTTTTTTTTTTTTTCTGTGAATCTCCAGAAACACAAATAATCAGTGCAGCTGCTCAGAAACAAACCTACTTAGTTTTAAGGAAAAGTTTGTGGTGTGGGTTAAACAATTTGCATTTGTTAAGTAACAGATAAGTGTTGACTTGGTTTCTCATGACATGGACAGTGACATCCTGAGTGAAAACCATGCGTCTGATTCATCCCTGCTGAACTTTTTTGCTCTTTATACTTATGTCACCTGACTTCCTTTGAGGCAGCCCTGTATGTGTGGCTCACAATTAGATTACTTACATGTTATAGTGTATTACTTTTTGTAGGTATATGTATGAATAGTGACTGAGAGCAGTTGGAGTAAGCTGTTGCAGTGGTGATATAGAGCCAACTTCTCACTCTGACTTCCCATAAAAACTAAGCTTCCAAAGCTAACAGAGCCAGAAGTGTGTTATTTTAGCTTTTTTAGACGCAGTCTCCTCTCTGATAGCAGAGGAAAATGCACCATGCACTTTATGTGCAGTATCCTCAGTTCCTGCGCAGGCTATAATTGCTGTGATTTGAAATAGAGCTGAGACCAAGATAACAGATTCAATCAATAAACACAGTATACAGATTGATTATGCTATAATCATCCTTATTTTATGCCCTGAGCAGTTGCAGTTAGACAAGCTGGTGGTAATAAATTCACTATGCACCATTTCTTCTTCTTTTTTTGTTTGAAACAATGTTCATGAAATACCAAAGAGATAATGATCCCACATGTTTAGCATTATAGACGAGGCATGTTTATCACAATTCATCAACAGGAAAATTCAGTGTTTTACATAGTTATGGGTTATTGTTAAATGTAGCAAAAATTACTCGCAAAAATATCATCAATTTATTCATGTATTGTTGATAGCTGTTGTCTGACAAAAGATTAACAGTCTGATTCTTCTGACAGAAAGCAAAGAAATTAAATAAAGAAAGAAAACGATAAAAACACTTTGCTGCGGAAGTTTTTCACATAGTTGTCTGTGGTAGACCTCAGTGGGGTCACGGTGACAACAGGGAAAATATACATTGCATCACATGACCTTCAAGATTCAGTGACCTTGACAATATTACTTGTCCCAGTAAAATAACCGCTTAAAGCAATCATCAGGGTATGGGAGACATCTGTGGTTTTCATCATGTAGAGGGCACTGATGGGGCACCATGGCTTGTGAGCATGTGTGTGTGTGTATTTCCTTCTACTGGTATTGCCAATGCTCTGCATGCAAACCTTTCTCCCTCCAGCCACCTTCTGCTCTCTAATTGCAACATGTCCACAATCTGACGGCGGTAGGATGAATCTATTTTTTGTTTCACATTTGCTGACCAAAAATCATTAACTAATCTGGAAATTTCTTTCAAATGTCGCTTTAACTTTTAGCAGAGAGATGAACATCATCTGATTGCCACTGTGTTTTTGCTAGAAATCATTCTGCGGATCTCCCCAGGCACAACCTGCCACATTGACTTAACGGATCAATCCACACCTCGCAGGTGCACCAGATGGGTATCACTTTGACTTTAAAATTCGAGGCTGTCTCTGCCTGAGTTGGTTTGTATGTGACAAGCTAAAAAACAAAGCAATAAATAAATAGCGACAAAATAAATGAGGTAACCTTGACACAGTACTCACCAATTTATAAATAATGAAAGGGTGTGCCACAGCAAAAAGGATTTGATATTTCAGAAGACATTTCATTTCACTTTTAACTGGCCAAGTTGTCATTTCAACGCAAACCACAGCCTTTCCCTAAACCTAATCAAACGTTGCACACAATAAGCAAAAAATGCAGCAGTAACAGTAAGAGTTTGAGACGTGACCGTCATGTTGATTCAGAAAATGCTTTTGAAAAACCTAATTTTTCACGCCGAGGATTATGACTATGATTTTTTTTTTTCCAACCAATTTGCACTACTCTTTTGCACAGAAAAATATGCACTGCTTTCTTTGACTATTTTTACAAGTCACATTCACATAACAAATAGTAAAAATATATTTTATTTATCTAATAGTTGTCTTTCCTGAACATTTCATTAGCAATTGCAAATATATTGTTTTCCTTTTATTTAGTACATACTGTGGATATTTATTACTGTTATTATTACTGATTGTGATTTCTGTTTATTGCTTCTTTATTACTGTAAAAATCTCAATTAATTATCATCATAGTATTGTATTTTTCAATGACAATTCCTTCAAAAATTTTTTTTGAAATCCAGTGCTTTTCTGCACTGACTTGAAATACTGAACCGTATTATCACTTTGAGTGCCATTGACGTCATGACGTCATTCAAAATCCAACGCTTGAGTGCCATTGATGTAATAAGCTCTCAAAGTGTTTTTTCTGCAGCAGGTCGCTGATCACGGTCTCCCGCAGCCTCTGAGTAATTTTGTGGCTTCGGGGATAATATACGCCATGGAGATCAAAGCGGGAAGTGGAGAAGATCACAATTACAAAGCAAAATGGACAGATTCTGGACAAAAAGTGGTGATTTTGGTGAGAGTGACCTCTACCCTACCTCTGATAAAACAATAATGGAACAAAGTAAAAACTTTTTTTTTCATGATGAAACAGAGTGTCTTCTTTCATTTGAGCTACTCTCTTTTCAGAGCCATAGTACAAAATATTCTGTGGGAAAAATGACACAGAATAGGCAAAAATGCTGGCACAAGGCACTTCCTGTTTTAAAAAAAGTAGTCGGTATCCAAAGAGTTAAGAAGTACCCAAGAAATCAGGGTTCTGTTTACTTCGGTCTTGAACCCACTGAAGAGCATTGCCATGGTCTTTAACAATACTGGGAACTTAAACCATCATGCAGGCAGTTAGAAAACCCATTTTTTGAAATTAAGTTCTTCTTTGTGTCAGTGAGGTTTGTTTGGAAGTCTGAACATACACTGTATTGCCAAAAGTATTTGCTCACCTGCCTTGATTCGCATATGAACTTAAGTGACATCCCATTCCTAATCCATAGGGTTCAATATGACATCAGTCCACCCTTTGCAGCTATAACAGCTTCAACTCTTCTGGGAAGGCTGTCCATAAGGTGCACTGTATCCAACGCTTTGCATTGCACTTGGTGATGTATGGCTTGGATGCAGCTGTTCAGCCATGGAAACCCATTCCATGAAGCTCTCTGTGCACTGCTCTTGAGATAATCTGAAGGCCACATGAAGTTTGGAGGTCTGTAGTGATTGACTCTGCAGAAAGATGGTGACCTCTTCACACTATGTGCCTCAGCATCTGCTGACCCCGCTCCGTCAGTTTACGTGGTCTACCACTTTGTGGCTGAGTTGCTGTCGTTCCCAAACACTTCCACGCTCTTATAATACAGCTGACAGTTGACTGTGGAATATTTAGGAGTGAGGAAATTTCATGACTGGATTTGTTGCACAGGTGGCATCCTATCACATTTCCATGCTGGAATTTACTGAGCTCCTGAGAGCGACCCATTCTTTCACAAATGTTTGTAAAAGCAGTCTGCATGCCTAGGTGCTTGATTTTATACACCTGTGGCCATGGAGGTGATTGGAACACCTGATTCTGATTATTTGGATGGGTGAGCGAATACTTTTGGCAACATAGTTTATAAGAGTAAGTAGCGATCCCTTCAGATGATATGCAAGGCACATCTCGCCACTGACATACAGGGAATTGGATGTCCCAGGGGAGCCAGGGGCTGCATATGCTTGACTGCACCCTTCTGACACCTCCCATCACTCTTTTGTAGCTGGAGCCCTCCTCCACCCACCATCCTCTGCTTCACTCCAACATATCTGGCTTTAAAAGATGAGTCCCCCCAGGGTTAGCTCGCCCTGCTGGGCAGAAAGGCCTCCCTGTGAGGACTGTGAGGAATCACGACTTCTGGTTCGGTTGACCAAACCTTTTCCTAGTTTCTTGGAAGAAGTGGAGCAGTAATACAATTCTGCAAAAGCTTCAATTGATTTGTTTGGAAAGTTGAGAAAGAAAACTGTAGAAAAAAGTCATTTGATTGCTTATAATTTCTTTTTGATTTCTCAATGCTCACTTGATTTTTTTTTCAATAATTCAGTAACACTGCATTTTCCACTTTTAATCATCACTGTCCCCTCTCCCTCTTTTTGTCTCACTCTCTCAATTTCCATGGTCATAACTCATTTTTTTTATGCTTTTTAGACCATGGATTGTAAAACCCATGCTGTGCCGACAGCAGCGCAATTGGAGAGGGAAATAAAAATAGCTTAGCATGTCAGCAGGGGTTTATGATGGCCTCTTTTCCACAGAGAACTCATATTACTTCCTACCCACATCTTATACAATAGACTAATGAAGCAAAGCCTGCAAAGCTAGTTCAGAGTGACAACTTGAGTCACACCAAATAGAGGTCTCAACACGCATTCCTCTCTCTCACTGTTTCAGCCTTCCTCGTAATTTTTGGCATAATCAATATACCGCACTTATAGATTATCTTTCTACATACAAATCATGGTAACTGCCATAAACATTAAAGGGAGAAGAAGAAGAAGACAATGCACTGATGGCATAAAATGTGTATGAATGTTAGTAGTTGAAATTGCGAAGGTATTCCACTGCTGAAAAACTGAAAATTGAAATGCAAAACTGGGAGAATTGGTTGTTGAATTACTTCAAGAAGCTATGAGCTGAATACATTGCTAGAAAAGCTGGAAGCTATACTTGCAAAAGTTGGAAGTTGAAATTAATTAACTGAAAAGGCTGAAAGAATGCATTTTTAAGTACACAATACTTTGAACTTTGAAAGGGGATAAAAGGTAGGAGACCAAGTTAATTACAAGCTGGAAGAAACACTTTTCATTAATACCAGTGACTGAACATCTTAAATCTGTTCAATTAAAATGTAGTGAGAGATCCCCAAAAGATGCTGTGGATTTAGACTGTGGTTCGATGTTGTGTTTGCATTATGTTGATGAAAAGAGTGTGCTGTACATTGTTGATCATTGCCAAAAGCAGTTAGCACCTCTCCTGCACACCTGCAGATGATTACCTACATTCTCTCTGAAAGACAGAGGATGGCTCTCATGATGCTTTGAAAGCTTGTTTGGAGAAACACACCAGCATGAGAAAAAAATACTAACCTGAGGCATTTGGATCAAGATTATTTTGTCTTTCTGGAGTGCTGCCATCTCTCTTCATAAGCTGTTATCATCACTTTAGCAGAGAATTAAATTCACTTGGAGGAAGCACACCTGCCGTGGATCGGATGTAGTCACCTCGTTGGTTACTGCTCTCAACAACAAGCTCAGGCTTTGTGAATCTGTTCTCCACAGAGATGACAGTCACATGTCTTTACAGAACTAAGAACTAAGACTAGAAACAACTAATAAACAAGAAATATGATATATGTGGCATAATGTGGCTCTAGTAGAGTAAAGATTGAATCCCTTATGTACTATGCATGAAAAAATCACCATCAGTTGGTACCACAGTTCATTTTGTGGAATTGTTTAAGAGACACCAGACCTCTATTTGTCTTTGCTTGTTAAGTTTCGAGAAACCTTTAATTGATTGACAATTTTTTTTTAAATCATCATATTGGACAATGATTCTTTGTTTTGCTCACCTCTGTGCGGTTGACGCCATCTGACAGTGGTGCTCCACATCATCCTCTGCTTGTCCTCACACATCAATCATGTAATTATGTGCTAAGACAGGAACGACAGGGTGGTGAGGGGTGACTCATTTCAAGACAGACACTTTGTAGAAAAGACTGGAAGCCATGCACTGAAGTGACTAGTCTGATAAGTACCTACAACACAACATGAGCAAATAAACAGAAGGTTGTCATCTCAACTTGTCATATACTGGCACTTTATCACATCTCTTAACATCACTTTAAGTGACCGAACAAAACTCCCTTAGTTAGATTTAGGAAAGAAAATGAATGAATGAATGAAATGAAAATGAAACCTTTTACACATTTCGTGCACACAATCATGACCTATACAAATACACAGAATGAAGAGATGTCAGAGCGAGGGGGTGATTTTATGCCGTGCCCGAGGGCACTTAGGCAGTGCCCAGGTATAAGACCACACTCCTTGGTTAGTGCAGGGTCTTGAATGAGTGACCTCTTGGTGGGTCAAGCCCAAGCCCTGAGCTAAGACTTTGCTTGGATAAGAAGAAAGTCTTTGTTGATTTTTTTTTCTTTTCAGAAGATGTAGAGCTTAGTTATAGGTGTATATACAAGACCAACCCTGTATCCTTAAACAGTGATGTTTTTAAATTGTTTATGTTTTGTATTTACTACACACAAATACATGAAATACGTTAAATTTAAAATCTGAAATTGGGCTGCATGTTCTCCCCATGTCTGCGTGGGTTCTCTCCGGGTCCTCCCACCATCCAAAAACATGCATGGGAATTAGGTTAATTGGTTAATTTAAATTGACCGTAGGTGTGAATGTGAGTGTGAGTGGTTGTCTGTCTCTATGTGTCCTGTGATGAACTGGAGACTTGTCCAGGGTGTACCCTGCCTTTCACCCTAAGACAGCTGGGATAGGCTCCAGCCCCCCCGCGACCCTATGAGGATAAGCGGTAGATAATGAATGGATGGATGAAATGGGGCAGAGAGTGTTGTATCCTCTTTTGATTGAGTAGCTCCCTATGTGACCCCTACAATTAAAATAAAATAAATAAATTATTGTAGTTCTGTCACAACCCAGATTGTTGGGATCTTGATTGGGTCCTTATTTGGAGTTGTAGCATTACTTAACTGCAGAGTAAAAGCCATATGCATAATGTTAGATTTTCTATGGCTCATATTGGGTTGCATAGACAAAAAAACAATTATATCTAACTAACAAATGGGCAGGCACACACTGACTGACTAATACAACAGGCTCAAAACAGGCAAAATTGGCTGCAGGCAAATGATGCTGCTAAATTAAAGTAAACTACCGACCATCAGTCCCTGAATGATGGGGATGGGTCAGTACAGCCACAGATTCAGCACCCTGGACAGTGGTCATGAAATAAGCACAATAAAATAAGCCCACGTCAGCTACTCTCCTGACATGCACAATTCATGAGGATTGTTAACCGTTGCTGTCTCTTTTTGGGTTTCAGGCATAGCTGTTTGGGCCACACTTCAGATAATATCCAGGTGAGATTTGAGACACTAATTTCAGCTGTCATTGTCACAGGGGACATATCTTCTTGTTGCTAACAGTTTCCTTGAAAACAAGTGTTTTTCTGTTATAATACTCCCAATAGTCTGTCTCTGCCCAGTAATACAAAAAACACTGTTAACAATAAGGTTTTCAACAAATGTGGTGCGGATTGAATTAGTAACAGTCATGGCTGCTGAAGTCTTTATTTTTCAAATTTATGCATCAAAAGCAAATCACACTTCTACTATGATGAACTGATAACCTTGACTGTTAGATAAACCTGCCACAGCTACTCTTTTGCATGTCCAGTCCAACGCCAGCTGATCCTCGCAAACCAACATGAGCAGCTCATACCCCCTTGGCCTGCTAACGAGCACCCCTATCACTCCTTCCTTGTAAAACCCCCAAAGCCCCCACCCATTAGTGGTGACCCTGCCAACAGAGCTCCCAGTGTTTTGAAGGACAGGAGGCAGAGGCCAGAGCCTCCCAGACCAAAGCCTGGATTAGTTACTAATCCTCAGAGGTATTTCTCTCTCCCACTGCCACCCCCCGCTTTTCAGGAATCTGCTTGCTGCATGACTTAAATAATAAAGAGAAGGAAGGGAGTTGCACTGAGAGAATGTGGGAGCCTGCAGAGGAAGGGATGGGAGTCAGAACCGGTAAATGAAAATATTAGAGCAGCACAGAGGAAACCGGGAGGTTTTGAATCAGACTCGTGGCAACTCTTCCTCCCTGCTAATTTCGCTGAACTCTTCCATGTAAGCTAATTATTTCACTTAAACAGCACATGTTCTGAACTCTTGGCTGTTGAAGTGGTCCAGAGGAACAATGGTGCCAATCAGTGAATCAACCCCATACAGTATTCCCAGTTGTCTCCACTGCATGCATCAAAAATAGCCCACTCTACCCTGTGATTAACTTGTATAAAAGTCAAGGGTTATAATTTGCTTAAATAATTGCATATCCATCGTTAGCTGTGCATATATTAATATTCCATGCATGTAAAAAATAATCACAATCCTTTGATCTTTTAATTTGGGTTATCGCCAATACACCCCCATTATACTATAGCATGTCAGCGCTTTACATATTCTAAAAAGACAAGCTTTTCTTTATCACATTTTCTAGCTTCACGCAAGCCGTGATTGACAGCCTTTCATGAGGGCACAATAATGACAATCATCATCTCATAACCATTGCACTAATTACTGTGTCATAATCACTGCCATCAAGGAATTTTATGTTGAGCCCTCATTTGCAAAGGGTGAAATATTCATGCTCTTCTGGTGGAAGTTGAGCAGCCTTGATTGCACTCTAAAAAATAATCTCTGGAGGGCTGTGAAAAAAGGAGGAGCAGTTCCAATCAGGAATTCTGTTTTTACTTTATCAGTATAGTTTTTGATACAAAACAAAAATGGGCCACAGACCCATAGATAATTTGCAAGTAGGCAACAGTGCAAGACTCGTCCTCACGCACACACACTCATGTGGTCATATAAAATCAAAAGGAATAAGGTTTGTTTTGGATCGTCTACTTGTCAGAAAGACTAGAGTTTTTTTGTTTGTTTGTGGGGCCTCTTCTCTTCTTACCCTGTTCCTCTGCAGATTGGATTATACTGAGCAGAGGCAGTGGAATTGGTGTTGGATCGCTGCGTCGCATGTGCTCCCCAAGGAGAGGTGGTCTTGAAGAGAGGGTGTGTGAGTGAGAGAGAGAGGGAGAGGGAGTGCAGATGGAGTCACTCAATGTTCAAACATCCCTGGGCAGGAAAAGGTGGTGGGGGGCACATTGTTGACTCTTTGCTTGTACAGTGATAACTGCAGTCACATTTCTTATTGCCATACTTTCATGCTTGGATGGTGTACAATAGCCTTGCCAATAGCCTTCACATCTGCAACAATGGTGTAGATCCAGCAGAACATGTTCTGAATCTCATGCTAAGGAGAGAACTCAATTTTCAACACAATCTCAAAGTACAAAAAGCAAAACATGATGCAGATGTTTTGTGTGTCATGAGTACGCATAGCCTTTTGGACGCCACAGAAAGGTCTGCAGTCAGGCTCAAGAAAAAAAGACACTTAGGGTAAGGAAAAACATCATGGTTGGGTTGGTTAGAAAAAAATCTGCACAGCAGTTAACAAAACACATCTACGAAGAATGCAATAGAAAAGTCACTAAAACACAAAACGAATGTGATGTGATGAACATTATTAAAAATAAAAGTTGGTCTCAAGCACTGTCTGCCAGTGAAAGCTATAGTCTGTCATCCTGTTCAGAAGCCCTTTTTGTTATACTGGGCAAAATGGTCCTTCCACCCTGAGAGCAGTCAATACATGATGTGTTCAGAAAAAGGAAGGAAAAGAATCAGACCTCTGTGGCTACAGGACTGTAAAAACTCTGACCAATCAACTGACACGAATGGAAAGAATCAATCAGATGCCTTCATGTCTCGTCCTGCTCACGTTCCCCTCTGTCCCTCCCTCCTCCTCACTGTTTCTGGAAATATCCAACACACTCATCTGCAGAAATACAGAGTTAGCAGGAGAATCTGTTCTGTAGGGAACAACACTTATAGTGTTACTTCTGACGACTCACCCTGCTAAACAGACAAAGAGAAGAAAGAGGGAGGCAGAAAAGACTGAAAGACAAAACTCTGGATAAAGCTAAGAGGACAAACCAGAGTGAACATCAGTGGAGACACTGAGACATCTGAAGGGACTGAAAAGTGATGTAGAAGTTGTTTTCTTTCAGGTAATTATTTGTTTAGCTTCAGGAGGAGTTATTATTTTCATGAAATATGTAATGTTTGCTGACTTAGCTACTTTTAGCCTGATGCTAACTTTAGCTTAGGTGAGGCTTGTATTGAAGACATTATAGTATGTGACATTTTGAACATACTGCACAGTCATAATCTCCAGTGTCTGCATTATAAAGGTGCTCACAGACTCCAGTGGACTCTGTTCAGCTCAAAGCTTACATAGTCTATATTATAAAGGTGACAAAATGAAGTTGATATATTGGACAGGACGTTTTACAACCATGGTGATGTAGCATAACCGTTCTCCTTTCCCTGCTGAATCCTTCTGTCAGACGTTTAAGTTTGAGGGGGCGTGGCTTTGAATGGAGCACTGACAGGAGGAGAGGGTGGAGTTTAGTGGAGGCTGAGAGGATGTGCTACTTTCAAATCTTGCTAGCTCTCTAAAATGACAGACTACAGCTTCAAAAGTCTGGTGTTTGTTGGACCCATCACTGTAAATTTCCCATCGCCATTTATCCCTTTTTATACTTTGTTGTCAGCATTTTGGTTGTATTTATACATACAGTACATTGCAGTCAGTGCAGGACACATGATGTTCAAATGACATGCAGTGATCAAGGAAGCTGTAAATGTCCTGTGCAACACTGTGTCATACACCTTTCTGCACCTCTTTTATAATGGGAAAGTTGTATGTGTTTAAAGCAGTTTTTTTCAATAATCACATGTTGGTGAACTATTAGGGTGTTGTGTTCACACACTTGTGGCCACATAGTGTACACAGTTTATTTGCCTCTTCTGTCTTGTGCCTGACAACACCTTGCTCTATACAGCACTTTTCTGGCTCATAGCCCTCTCCACATCTGATTAATGCCTGCCCACTTAGACCTCTTCTCTTTCCTCCTCTTGCTCTCTGCTTCCACTGCTGTTATTAATAGAGGGAGCATAAAGGAGACTTGTTGTACTCCAGAGATTAGGCAGCTTGAGTGGCCCATGCTGACCCAAGTTGCCCTTCCACTGGCTATCTAGACACAGGATAAGGATAAGACCTCATCCTGATTAGCAATAATGTGATTTCTCTGCCACCCCTGTTCAGTTGATGTGTAACAAAAGGTGTGACAAAACAATTCTTATCAAGATTACTTTACATTTTACACAAAATGTTTTCAAGATATCAAAGAGGTTATATCATTTTATATAGACCCTTATTGTAATGTTGCACTATTCTCTTTGTTTCTGCAAACATGTATCTTTCAACCATCGGTGAGACAAAAGATGATGTTATCTTGTCTTATCCCATGCTCATTTTCAGGTTCATATGTACTTGTATTTAGGGATTCTACCAGAACAGGTATACATTCTTTCATGTTCAGAAAGCATTGTTTTTTAAACATCCTTTGGTCCAGTCTGCAGTCACATTTTTAGTTGGACATACATTTGGTGTGGACCACACCATTAATGTTGCTCTCACAGAATATGTAGTCAACTGACACATTTAGTAAATGTTTGAATTTTCTTTAGAAACAAGTGTATCCACTGCCAAATTATGGTAACGTTATGTATCTTTTTTGTCTAATTTACAAATGTTTACACACAGCATGCAAAAAATGAAGGCCTGTTTAAAGCCTGAATGTATGTAGAGTCTCTATACCAATGGCATCGCAAAGCTACACTGAAACAGCAGATCATTTTTTTTTTTTTTTCTACTGTACATTCTTAAGATGACTTTTCGATAGCATGTTGCCAGAAATGCACACATTTGACACGCCACCACAACATTTTTAGTAATTAGCACTAAAATGAAACGGAAATATAAAAAACAGATTTTATTCTATACTTTATGTACTGTATGTAGAACTGAAACTAAACTACAAATGGCAGTATTTTGAAAGTTGCTGTGCTGTGATTTATTTAAGTGTTCCTAGATAAAATATATGTGCCACTGTTTTGATACTGATTTAGGTTTGGTATGTTTTAATAGTTATTGTATGTGGAGAATAATGAACAAAGTGTGGTTTTGAACTGGAAATTAATGATTTGACTAATGCATAATTCAACTGTGTTTCGACTGCCTGTGATGTGTGTGGAAGGGGCAGGGGGAGTTGGCTGCTACCAGTTACTGATAAACAGAGTCATAAATCCATAAACTTGGAGTAATTAGCATAACAACAGCTGGCACTTGCATACACATGGCAGACTGATGAGTTTAGCAATGCATGGCAGTGCTGCCCCCAGATATGATTGCTGCTTGGGACAAGGTGGCCAGACAAGGAATGTGCTGTGATTAACTCTGATGTCTGCCATGAGAGAATCAAGAAAGTGCCATAATTCATTATGCACTATGCCTACTGTCACTAAAACAACTGCATTCAGGGCAGGCTGTAGGGGAACAGTGGACAATTAAAATGAAAATGTCACTCCTGAACACTTTACTGCTATCTCATCTCAGAAATCATATTTTGCAGTGCAGCAATTCATCTTTAACTTATTAAGCTTTGCCTACATCAGTAAGATACTTCCTACATCTCCCTGAGAGCTTGCCTGGACTTGCCACTTATGTGTGTAGGTGGAGAATGTTACAGATCAAAATGGTGGGAGTAAGTTTCAGGCTGAGGAAAAAAAAATGAGACACACCTGTGCTGAAAATGAGTCTTGCGGCAGCTGCAATGCAGTGGCGTCTATTGAGGTTACTGTTGGTGAAGGAGCTGACATCGCTACCTTGTCTAAATGTGGATTTCTGCCTTTTATTTGACTGTTGATTGTTGGTGCAAAATGGCTTTTCTGGCGAGCAGTGCATGGTCTGTGGGATTGACACCATGGCCTGACATTTATTTGACACACTGCATTCAAATGTCTGAAAATGTTCTTTCTGTGAAGAAACTTACCCAGAGTAAAGAAATAAAATATGCTGCCAGAAAGGCACCCAGTGGTGACAGAAAGGGGTTTTAGAGTGTCATTTGAAAATAAGCATGTTTCAGATTCTGTCTGGTCTCACTCCCAGTGTGTCAATGCTTGGGCAGTGGCCCTTTTTCAAATAACACCCATCTGTGTCATTGTTACCTCCAACAAGGAGGTTATGTTTTCAATGGGGTTTGTTTATTTGTCGGATCCGATTTAACGGCACCACCAAAAATTAATCAGTTTTAAGTTAGGCCACCTCCGGCTAATCCTGAAAAATTTGTGAAATGACCGAAATTATTTGGCTGATAGGAAACAGATCTATGTTTTCATAAATCTGTTTCCTATCTGTTTTTTCCTCAGCCTGAAACTTCCTCTCACCATTTTGATCTGTAACATTCTCCACCTACACACATAAGAGGCAAGTCCAGACAAGCTCTCAGGAAGATGTAAGGAGTATCTTACTGATGTAGGCAAAGCTTCATAAGTTAAAACATAAACACAGAATTATGTTTTCATAAATCTGTTTCCTATCAGCATTGTATCATGCTTACCTACTACTACACATGGTTGGGTGTTGTGTGGAATGATTGGTTAGGTTTAGGCAACAAAACTACTTGGTTAAGGTCAGAAAAAAAACATGTTTGTCTTCAAACTGCTGCATTTAGACATTCATTCTTGACAAAATAATGTCACGAATCCAACGACAAAACATTCAACACATACCTGGTTTGCATTTGCTGGTGTCCATCGGCAACATGTTTTCCTTTTTAGTTATAGTGTCCTCTTCT
Source organism: Synanceia verrucosa (assembly GCA_029721515.1). Taxonomy (NCBI): domain Eukaryota; kingdom Metazoa; phylum Chordata; class Actinopteri; order Perciformes; family Synanceiidae; genus Synanceia; species Synanceia verrucosa. The sequence continues at coordinate 26,888,378 of CM056549.1, forward strand.
TAGTACAGTTTGTGGAGAAAGAATGACACACTGCGGGAAATGGCCCAGTAACAAAAAAATAAAATGTGTAGAGCAAGACTAACATTGACAGCAGTCCCTGAGCCCACCTTAGAAAACATCATAAATGGACAGAAATCACTAAAAGCCATAACTGAATATAATACAGGCTTGCATTCAGATATTGTTATGCAGCTCTTATTCAACATTTTCCCATACCCACAAGATTGTGCAATAATTTGGGTGACATTTTCTCATCACAGTGTTTGTTGGTGATGCATTTGTGCTGTGAAAAGGTCAGTGTGGAACAATTTAATCATTGCTCTCTTTGCATAGCTGTCATGTCTGGATTTAGAAGTTAAAAAGAAAGGTAAAGAAAGGGACGCAAAGCTAATAATGTAAGAAAGACATCACAAGAACAAAGCACTAGCATTGTTCAACAGCTTGCATAGCTTGACTCATTTTAATAAGTAACAGAGAATGCAGTTACCACTTCTCCAGCACACACGTACACTTTAACATGATGTCCAGGATTAAGAATCATCATTGATGAATGTTCCAGAGGTGCCTTGTAACAACCAAACATACCAAAATCCAATCCAGGAACCCAAAACAAAGAAAGTATCTGTTATCATATCTTGCTTCATGACTGGGGGAACACAAGGAAGAATATTAAACAATGTTTACTCAATCTTTGTAAAGGAAATTGTATCAACACAGCAACAAAAAGTGGCTTAAGCACTTAAGTGAAACAAAGGGTGGCATTTAAAGGAGAAAATAGCACCGAAACAGAGGCAAATAAGGGAACTAGAAAATGTGTAATATCCCAATATTTTTACTGAAACAAACAAGGAGACAGTACAAATCTCCTTAACTGGGATTCAAGGAAAGTTAACTTAAGAACATACAGAGCAGAATGTGTGGCCACTACATTTGCTTGACCATTTAAAATTCTATTAATTTGATTTCACAACAGTTTTTCAGATCATTTTATCGCTTTGAGGGCCATTGACATATTTCAATGTTAAAGTGTTTTTTTCGGTACCAGGTTGCCGATCGTGGTCTTCCGCAGCCTGTGAGTAATTTTGGGGCTTCTGGGAGATGTAGTCGGAGTATAAAGAGATGGTATACCCCACGGAAATCAAAACAGGAAGTGGAGACTATCAAGATTAGAGAAAAAAACAAATGGATTCTGGACAAAAAAATTGTGTTTTTGGTGGGAGTGGCCTCTACGCCACCTCTGATAAAACAAGAATGAATTGAACAATTCTATGTTTTCAGAGAAATATGACTTAAAATTGGCAAAAACACTTGCACAAGTCACTTTCCGTTTTATAAAACTGCACTTTCTCTATTATAAAACTACTGGCAGTCGCTGAGTTAATGATTGCAAGTCACAACAAGTCAACAATAGTGCATCTCTTAGTCTACCTTGATGTTGACTGGTCTGCCTCCTCCAACTGTAGTTAACCTCTTCTACTTACGTAGTTTCAGAAACTTGCTGCTTACTCCAAAATAGTGCTTTGCCCACTGGTATCCATCTGATTAGCTGCATTTGCATGCTTAGCTTAGAGGTGGTAGCAAAAACTTGATGTGTATATGACATTTGATAATTCGACTGAGCCCTCTGGCAGTTTTTTTTTTAGTAAAACAAACTGATTCAGGTGCGTATTGTTGTCATTCTTCTCCGTGATTACTGCAGTAGGAATCAGATTGGTGCATTGAACCAACAAAATAGCGACATGCAATTAAATGAAATGAACGCATTTTGTCTATAATGTTTTACTGATTGCATTACACTGACAGTCTGGAAAATATTACATTTTATAGCTACCAAGCTGTATATTAAGTATGAAAAGCTACACCCTGTAAAAAGTGATGTTTACACATGAATGCATCACTAAATATTATACTGTAAAACTGTAATGTATGATGTAAATTATTCTGAAATACTCAGAATGTTCATTCTGCAAAATGAGTACTTAGTAGTACACTTTTTTATTCAGGCATTTGACTTGCAACACAGTATTTCTACACTGTTGTATTGTTGCTTTTATTGAAATAAAACATCTGAATTCTTCTCAATCACTGAGAGTTCAGCTCACAATAACACAGTTAACATCTCATGTGTCAAGATTTTCATCAGTCGCTGGTTGTGGTTGTGAGAAGCACAGAAGTAGATATAATGACCTTTACAGATATAGGTAATTGTTTGTCATTTTCTACCTCACATAAGATCATAGGGGGCTGGAGCCTATCCCAGCTTTCTTAGGGTGAAAGGCAGGGTACAACCTGGACAAGTCTCCAGTTCATCACAGGACACAGAGAGAGACAACCACTCACACTCACATTCACACATACGGTCAATTTAAATTAGCCAGTTAACCTAATCCCCATGCATGTTTTTGGATGGTGGGAGGAAGTCGGAGTACCTGGACAGAACCCACGCAGACACGGGGAGAACATGCAAACTCCACACAGAAAGGCTCCAGGCCGGGAATCAAACCCCGTGCCTTTTTGGTGTTCTAACCACTACACCACCATGCCATCCCACTATGCAACAACATGTGTGTCCCAAAATTAATGATTAATTTAAAAAAAAAAAAAAGTAAGCGATAACAATTGTGATATTTTCTTGTTTTTTTTCTGTCCATTTTGCTCTCTAATTGTGACTGTCTCCACTGCCTGCTTTGATCTCTGTGGCGTATACCATCTCTTTATGCTCCGACTACATCTCCCAGAAGCCCCAATATTACTCACAGGCTGTGGGAGACCATAATCGGCAACCCGCTGCAGAAAAAACACTTTAACACTGAAATACACCAATGGCACTCAAGCGTCGGATTTTAAATGACATCAAAATATAACAATGGTGTGAGGGCTCCATTTTTCCAGAGACAGGGTCACAGTGCAACTAAAAGGATGTTTTATTTATAAGACCACACAGGAGCTTCAGAGCAGTAGAACAACACACGTCACCAGGCAGGTGGAGCCACGCGCCAGGGGAAGCCCTACTCTGGCTCTACACTCAGTTATCAATGGGGGAGAATCAAAACCACTCTCAAACGGAGAGGGAAACAGTTTAACATTACCTGAAACTCAAAATTCAACTCGCTAAGAGCGGCTACAAAACATAAACTAAAGAAGCAGGATAAACAGGTGAAAATAAAGGGGAAAAAACTAAGGGCACTAGGGTCAGGTACACTAGGAAGTAACAAATGAAAAAAATCACCTACAACTCTACTCTAGAGGAGGGAATTAACAACAGGGAATGAATACAAAAGACTACTACATACAACACACTAGGATCTACTCCGAAGAGGATTCATCTAGGAAACTACAACTAAGAGGAAACAAGGGACAAAGCATGGAACTAGGAACGGAAAATAGACTAAGAAACTAGAAACAAAATTGGGCCCTGTGGCTGCAAAACTTACAAATCAAAATCACTTCTACACTATAGTGCCAAAAGTATTCGCTCACCCACCCAAATAATCAGAATCAGGTGTTCCAATCACTTCCATGGTCACAGGTGTATAAAATCAAGCACCTAGGCATGCAGACTGCTTTTATAAACATTTGTGAAAGAATGGGTTGCTCTCAGGAGCTCAGTGAATTACAACGTGGAACCGTGATAGGATGCCACCTGTGCAACAAATCCAGTCCTGAAATTTCCTCGCTCCTAAATATTCCACAGTCAACTGTCAGCTGTATTATAAGAACGTGGAAGTGTTTGGAAACGACAGCAACTCAGCCACAAAGTGGTAGGCCACGTAAACTAACGGAGCGGGGTCAGCGGATGCTGAGGCACATAGTGTGAAGAGGTCGCCAACTTTCTGCAGAGTCAATCACTACAGACCTCCAAACTTCATGTGGCCTTCAGATCAGCTCAAGAACAGTGCACAGAGAGCTTCATGGAATGTGCAGTTAGATAAATATCTATTTTTCTTTTATAAAGAAGCATTTTATGGAGCTAATTTATTCCCTCATTCTGGGAAAGATGATCTGGTACAGGCAGAGTTGTTTTTGGGTTTGGCGGTTGCCAGGAGAACGATACTTGTCAGACTTCATTGTGCCAAGTGTAAAGTTTGATGTAGGGGGGGATTATGGTGTGGGGATGTTTTTCAGGAGCTGGGCTTGGCTGAATGTTTCAGCATACCAAGACATTTTGGACAATTCCATGCTCCCAACTTTGTGGGAACAATTTGGAGCTGGCCCCTTCCTCTTCCAACATGACTGTGCACCAGTGCACAAAGCAAGGTCCATAAAGACATGGATGACAGAGTCTGGTGTGGATGAACTTGACTGGCCTGCACAGAGTCCTGACCTCAACCCGATAGAACACCTTTGGGATGAATTAGAGCAGAGACTGAGAGCCAGGTCTTCTCGTCCAACATCAGTGTGTGACCTCACAAATACACTTCTGGAAGAATGGTCAAAAATTCCCATAAACACACTCCTAAACCTTGTGGACAGCCTTCCCAGAAGAGGTGAAGCTGTTATAGCTGTAAAGGGTGGACCGATGTCATATTGAGCCCTATGGATTAGGAATGGGATGTCACTTAAGTTCATATGCGAGTCAAGGCAGGTGAGCGAATACTTTTGGCAACATAGTGTAAGACGAGAAGGAAGCTGGATGCTGCAGGAATCACTGGAGACTTGGGACAGGAGACAGGCAAGGACAAGACGATCTCGCAACGAACAAACAAATGACAGAACTATTCATACATGAGGTAGGGGAACACAGATGGAGACAATTAGGGCGGGGTTTCACAATCACAGACGTGGGAAGACACAGGAGGTAGGGGTCAAGGGATCTGAAACGAGAGGGAGACAGGGTTACTTTCAAAATAAAACAGGAAGAGACAACTGTTCATTAACAGCCTCAAAGGAATACTCATTTTTTGGAATGAGGGCATTTTTATGCATGTACTGTAAATCTAAGTTTGTATCTATTTTCTTATGTTAGGCATGAAGTCTTGTTGTGTGATGCTGTGTGTGAATGTTTCACTGAGTCTATGCAAGCATGAATTAATTCCCTTGCATTATTTTGTTGCTACCAGCACACAAACCCTAACCCTGGCCTTGCGGCTGTTGCGGTGTGATGGGATGTCTTCAGAGGGAGTGATTCTGATTTAGTGTTTATCGGCAGAATGCATCACTCTTCTACTCTCATTTAATATCCCAAACCACAACTCTGGTCCAACCTTCAGCCTCCCTGGAGCATTTTTTGGTGTTTGTTTTTTTTATTATTTGCCCTACCTCCTGGGCAGCCTCACAGGCATTATCCCACAGCTTCCATCCAGCTGGAAGAGCAGATAAACAGGAGTGCATTTTCATTTTTGGTCTTTTTTTAAATCAGTAAACACCAGAATCCCCCAACCTTTATGGTACTTTATGGACAATTTGTACTTTGCCGTCAAACAAACACAGAACTGTCTCTCAGGAGGCCAGTGTTTGTGTCCCGTATGAAACTAAAAGTCATTGTTCAGTCAGTTTTTTTAAACATCACAAAGTAGTTTTAATTTCAGTATTAACCAAACTGTAACCAAAAGCTGAAATGTTAAGAGTGTGGAATGGAGATCTGAATGGTTGACTGGTTGAATAATAATGAAAAAAAATGAATGAATGAATGATGATGATGACGATGATGATGATGATGATGATGATGATGATTCTTGCTCTTTTAACCTGAAAGCTTTTAGGATTCTTTTTGCTTTTTTCAACCTGTCCGTTTTTTTTTTATTATAAAAAATGATGTTGAGTTTTGTCTGCATTTTATGAAAGGATGTCCAAGTTATTCACTTCCTTGATGCTGGCAAACCAAATACAACTTTGAGAATCGGTCTGTGATAAAATGTCATATTAGCTCATGACTTCATGACTGCATGAATTCATAAAATAATAGATAAACAATAGTAGATGAAATTGGAATGCAATAGAGAGAGACTTTTTTTATTTTTTTCTGTGCCCTATTAAAACTACACCTACAAATACTTTCACGAAGAGAAAATACTGGATGTTCCATCTGTACCTTTAAAGTTATAGTCTGTCATGTTAGAGAGCTAGCAAAAGAGCTAGCAAGATTTGAAAGTGACACCTCCTCTCAGACTCCTCTAAGCTCCACCTCCTCCTCCCTTTGCAAAAAAAGTCAACTGGTATTTTTTTGGCCTTAAACTGTAATTTATGTTGGTAAAACTTGAAAATATAAATTATTGACATTTACGGCAATAAAGTTAGTTAGGATAACCACACAAGACAATTGTGTGCTTCAAAACTATTTGGTGAGTTGTTAATACTTGAATCCTTACATTGGAGTTCAATACAAGGGACAGCAGTTCTGCGAATTCTTATTTCTTTGTGGTGAAATGCGGGAAAGACGACTTTCATAGTTGGCACTTTTTTCTTGAAGTCTCATTGTGGCTGTGTTGCTGCCTCGAGCTGGAACCCACACAGGTATGTTTTAACCAATCTCTAATTAAATTAAAATGACACACAAATTTTATTCTGAGTTGTACTGTACAGTATGTTGTACGTTCTTTAATAGAGAAAGTGACCTACACATTTTCAACATTTAAGGTCAAAGCTTTTTAGTCATTCGCAAAGCTAGCAGCTAACTATGGTAGCAGGGTCGCATCAGTTAGCCTCTAACTTGTCTGGGCAAATCCCATTCAAACGGGACAGGCATGTTATCTTCTGACTGGTTTGTATTGCATTAATTCATGCTTGCTAACTTGTTACAGCTACAGGAATATCCATTAGGGTATTAATGCTAATTCAAAATTGTGGACGGAACATTAGCTGACATTTTATTTCATCTTTCAGATGTATTGGTGGTGTTATGCAGTGTAATAACAGTAATGTTCCGTCTCTGTCTTACAGCTTCTTCATCTGAGATGGATCAGCTCCTTATCAGCATGGATCAAGAGGTGAATTCTAGATGTAGTAATTTAATTCAGGTAGTTCTTGATCAAAGACATAAAATTGCTCAGATGTTGTGGCCTTTTTGTTAAAGAAAGGATATCTTAATCCTCCTGACAGCTTCTTGCATGTTCACTCTGTCTTTTATGTCAATCACATCATATAAAGTTTCATGCAACTCTTGTTTCAGACATCTGACATCACTGCACATTGACAAACTGCAGCTTGAAAGGGCCTTTCCTTGTATCTCTGTCATGACAGTCAGGAGGAGCTCTTGAGGAACTGTTTTGTGAGTGGTTATGAATAGTAACTGTTAATATGTTATGATACTGTATTTATAGTGCTGTACTTAATATGGACGTCAACCATTACCTCTCTGTCTTCCTTGTTTCCCTTGTTTCCAAACAATGTCCAGAGTGCATTCAGTAGTTCTACTGTCCTGGCTATGACTTGATTTAGCCTTATTGATGTCAGTTGATGTGTGTATGAGTGTTCAATTTTTGATTGTGGGGTATGGGATGGGCCGCACGGTGGTACAGTGGTTAGCACTGTCGCCTCACAGCCTTTCTATGTCTGCGTGGGTTCTCTCCAGGTACTCCGGCTTCCTCCCACCATCCAAAAACATGCATGGGGATCAGGTTAATTGGCTAATTTAAATTGACCGTAAGTGTGAATGTGAGTGTGAGTGGTTGTCTGTCTTTATGTGTCCAGTGATGAACTGGAGACTTGTCCAGGGTGTACCCTGCCTTCTGCCCTAAGACAGCTGGGATAGGCTCCACGACTCCATGAGGATAACGGTAGAAAATGGATGGATGAAGGGTATGGGATGGTTATAGTGAATAAGTCAAACTCATAATTAATTATAGTTGGAAAGAAATGTTAATCCAGTAATTTGGACTTATTTTAGAGTAAGAGTTTATACTGATCACAGACTAATGTTTTGCAATCCATGTGTTAGTCTTCCTGTCTGTCAACACGAGGACACTGACCTAGAAGAGGAGCAGATGTAGGGCCTTATTGTGGGTATCCTCACTATGCTGGAGGATGATCATGGTACAGCGCCTCAAAATGTTGTGAGTGTTGCTGTTGCTGTGGAAGAAGAGATTGTCCTTCAAGATCTCCCTGACCTGCCAACTGCTTTTGCTTACCTCTATGGACTGATCAATGCTTTTAACTTCAAGTGCTCAAAGGATCTGAGGAACACATTTGAAACGGTCCAGACAGTTGGAAGGATTTGATGCTGCACAGTTTAAATATAACAAATATTTTGAACGTATATCTTGCATCTGTCATTATTTAGACATTTGATTAGAAGTTATTGGTTCTAAATTATAAAGTTGAGTTACACTGAACTATTGTAGTGTGCAATTTTAAATTCCCCTGCTATATACTAACTTAACCAATTAAAGTGGATTCTGTGTACGACTTCAGTTATTAAAATGTAAAAATATCAGTTAATACAGTTTACAGGACATTTAGCAGAAGTAAGGATTAAAAGTTACTACAACGTAAAATTATATGTTATTAAAACTTAGAGGCCAGTTAGCACAAATAAGGATTAAAAGTTATTACAATGTAAAAATAAAAGTTAGAGGAACTTAGTGTTCTTAGAGTTGACAAAAATCAGAATTCAGGGTTAAGCAACGTTTCTTTTTTTGCAGCGCTCCCATCAGTGGCCCATCCAAAACCATGCCCCCTCAAACTTGAAGATCTGACCGTAGGATTCATTAACTGTACATAGCACAATTAAAACAGGTTAACCATAGTTTTGGTGTGCCGCCAAGAAATGTTAAGTGGCCCCAGCTGGTCACCCCTATGAAATGCAGGTGCCCCTGTTTTCAGTCCCTTCAGATGTCTCAGTGTCTCCACTGATGTTCACTCTGGTTTGTCCTCTTAGCTTTATCCACAGTTTTGTCTTTCAGTCTTTCCTGCCTCCGTCTTTCTTATCTTTGTCTGTTTAGCAGGGTGAGTCATCAGAAGTAACACTGGAAGTGATATTTTTGGCTGCATTTTCTCTCCATTGTTACCTACAGAACAGATTCTCCTGCTAACTCTGTATTATTGCAGAGGAGTGTGCTGGATATTTCCAGTAACAGTGGGGAGGAGGAGTCATTCCATAACCATACAGGCTAAATATTAACAAGCTGTTGTGGTCCTGAAGTCAAGCCAATCTGTCATGTATGGTCCAATAGGAAAACTGCACTGAATTGTCTGTGTTTAAAAATAGGTCTATGACAGACTAAGTTGTTGTCTATTTCAATTACCTGCCTTGGTAGCCACTGCTGTTTTCATGTTTGACAATCGTAGGGCATCGTCACATCTGGGCTGTCAATTCATTCAACCCATGTGACCTGGGCAGACAGGAAGTGCCAGATGCTGCTGTCAACACACTCTTCTATTATTGGTAATGGCTGCAGGCAATCTCAGGGCATTATGTGGCACATCAAACTAGTCTCACACTGCTCACCATCTCACAGCTTCAGTTAAAATGTTTGAGTCATGTGGACAGCACATTTAATTGTGCTTTTCAAATTTGGTACAGAACAAATTGATATGAATGAATTTGACACTGATGTGGAGCAATCAAAGAAAGGGGTGCTATTCCTGCCCTTTCGACTACTACCACTACTACCACTACTACTTTAGTCACAGGTTCTGTCAAAAGGAATGTTCTCAAATTCACAGAACCATTATCTCAAATATAATAGAAACAGGTCAACAACAGGTGAAATTCAATATTTATTCCCTCTTTTAATAGTGACAAAAATAATGTATTGCTGATGAACTATTCTCCTTTTCTCTCATCCGTCAGAGAGCAGAGAGTTGCTCTGGGGGTTTCAACAAAAACTGACCAATGACTAATACAGCAGTGGATGCCATGTTTCAGTGCATCTCAAATATTTGCAACTATATAATTGTCCAGACAAACCAATAATGTAATATTCAAATAGTGTGTCCTTTCCCCAGCCTAATAATTTGCCCCTGAATATTATTATTATTTTGGCAGTGAGTGTTTTCTGATTTGAATTCTATGTTGCTTGTTTTTTTAATGGGCTTGACCTGATTGCATATTATACATGACATGTTTTTCTTCTTTCACCTCACTCTCACAACATGTTTGTTTTCACATTAAATCATTTACATAGCAGGCATGTCATCTTTTGCTGAGTATTGGCTTTGATGTTGTCATTTTCCATGAATAAATGAACTGAATCATCTGGCTGCTCTCCCTCTTCATATTGTGCTTCATATTGTGGCTTCTTTCACTGACATTAATGAGCAGATGTGGGGAGAAAAAAAGACGGACGTAAAGAAGATGGGAGATGTAAAGGTCTGTAACTGACATTATAAGGTAGCTTTGTGTGTGTGCATGTGTGTGTGTATGGGGGGGGGGTCACCAGTGTGAAAGAAAGACCTTCAGTATAGGCAGGGTAGGAACTCATAACGTACAGAGCTTTATTCTGCCTAGGATTAGCTCAGATAATTGGCACACTACCTACACATTCTGCAAGTCGACCTGGCTGCATCGCTGGGGTCGCCAGCCTGGCCTCCTTTTGTGCACACAGAACCGATTCTAACCATCGACTTGTCAGCATTCTCATCAGTCATAAAAGTGTAGGGTTAACCCTTTCTTTGCGAGATAGCCAACCGCATGGGTCTCATGGTCAATCCGTGACAGTTGGCACTTACTGTACATACTGTATGCAGGGAAAAGTGTGTGTGCGTGCCTGCATGTGTGAGCTACAGCTGAATGAGCTAAGAGTTTGGACACAGTGTATTCATGCCTAGGAAAAGGCTGCATTAAAGATAGAAATGGCTCCTCAGTGAGAGTGTCCTTCATACACAGAATTAACTTAACTTGCTCACATGAACCATGAAATAAATTTCTCCTATAAGTGTATCCAATGCACCCTCAACTTTCACAATAGGTATGACTGCTCTGAAAAAGGGTGCTGCAAAAGAGTTGTACCTCGCTCACTCATCTGCACAGGCAGCCTTTTTGCTTTAAAATAAGAGTTTAAAAGGAAATATTCTCATAGGATTAAGTCATATGTGCGATGGGCATGCTTCTCACAGAAGGTAACTGACCTTGTAAAAGTGAAGTGTAACCGATTATGCTATGTCCGACTGTGTTCAACAATTTTACAGCTATAAAATGTGGCGTGTGGTCCTCAAAAGTTCCTGCCAACTGAAACAATCTAAGGCCTATGTGCATTACACTTGACCGTCAGATATAGAATACATTTCTTTCTTTGAGGTTACCCCTTATTATTACTCGTAGTGCTTATATTACAATATATTACCATCTACTTAGAGTATCACTGCTGCTTTATTCTCTTCATCTGGTCATCCACAGTTTGATAAATCAGCACCCGCTCTGAGGAAGAACTCTGATCTATGATTTCTCAGAGAGGACTGCAGCTCATTCAGGGTTGCTGCAAAACTTCTGAGGCATCTCAGAAAAAAGAAAGACTCTTCCGTCCCTGAAGAGATAAACTGCAGGGGATCCACTGCATTATGACTTTTTTTAGACAAAACCTTGAGCCATAGTAGTCACAGAAATAATGCCGGTATGATTTTACTTTATTTTCGAGTGAATAATCATTGTCAACCGGATAATGACTTGGTAAAATAAATGGAGCAATGTTGGCATATTTTTATCTGTGACTAAAAGCTTAAAATCAAATAATTAGTCATTGATGATGGTCATAGTCTCAGGTTGTCATTTGTACCATACTGAATTAGACCGCTTTCTCACTTTAAACTCATAACATACTGTATAGTGGGTTGTCTATGTGCCAAACCTCACCAAGTACTTTTGTTTGAGTACTTTGAATAGAGGAACAAGTGAGAGCGATGTAGAGTTTGTGGTGGACAATGAATAACAGAAAGCTCACAGAGGCTCAGGTAAGACCTGCCATATTTCATGTGTGTGGCAATTAAATACAGCCATTAAATCCCCTAGACCAGTGTTTCTCAACTGATCACAACTGAAGAAAGCCCTGCAGTACTTCCTACACTGTTACAATGGAATTCCTCAGCTCTGATGATCTTTTTGTTCTACTGCAGAATATTTCATTAAAAACATGTCATCACTGAATGTTGTTTGGGGATTTAGCACAGATTCTTGAGCACTCTGTTATTGAAAAAGACAAATACCAATTTTTTATTTCTCTGTGGAGTGGTTGTCATGTCATGTGTCATATCTAACAGCAACCTGCTGCTCTTTTTCATGTTCAAGCAATATTGTTGTTAAATTAATTGGTGCAATGATGGATGGAGTAATGTTGGAAAAACAATTATTAGGGTTCGCTATGCACACTTACCATATGACATCTGGGGTCCGTTTCACAAAGCAGGTTCAACAAACTCTGAGCGTAACCCTGAACTCTGAGTTGATCTACTCTGAGACAGGAAACTCTGAGTTTCTGGTTCCAGAACAGCTGATTTGAGTTGGTTTAATTAACTCGGAGTAGTTTCACCTAGAGTTAAGCACGTGCGCCACAACTATAAAAAGCCAGCATCAATGCAGCCCCGATTCAACGAGTCACCGTGGCAACGGGGAAGCAGAGGGCTGCGTTTTTCACCCCACTTGAATTGGAAATTTATTGTCTTGGAAACCCTGGTCCTTGATAAGTGCACTGATTGCATGTCAATACCTGACATTCATTCAGTCATTTCGTTGCATTGCGATGCACAACTTTGCATAGGCTACTACATGTTGACAAAATGTATATCTGTATTGCATAACAATTCGGAGAGGGGGATCGGCAGCTGCCACTCATTTGGCAAAGTTAACTTCTTCTGTTTAGCTTCATCCACAGGTCTGTGGAGACTTGTACACTCTTGTACAACCTTGACTTTGCTCATAATTTACCGTTGCTTGTTTCATTGTGTTATTTTAACCTTGTGTTTTGTGTCTCCTTGTGTACTCTTCAGATCCTGGTTCACTCCGCATCAAAGTGCATCTCATACCACCTGATCCAGCCTTTGGAATATACCAAACAATGAAGCTGTATATCCATTGTGTATGTATTATGAGTGAGATGAAATGTAGTGGTTGAGAAAATATTTTACAAAATAAAACATTTCAGAGAACATCAGAATACAAAATCACATCACATCACAGATTTTGGAAGGCTGTCTGAATGTCTGAATGTATAGGAAAGTTGATTGTGGCTTTTTTTTAATTAAATTACAAGTAATTACTGGTAAATATTTTATTTGTGATCATAAACATTAAAAACAAGATATTTTAAATAGTGCTCCATCCACAGTTTTTTATACTTTTAAAACTTAAAAACCATTGATTTTCCTGTTTCATTCAGTATTCCATGTGCTACAGTATGGCACAGACATAAAGAATGTATATACAAGTGAGTTATTTGTGCTGAAATATCATTTTCCCCCCTTGGTAAGCATCAGAGATTCATACCCGTCAAATACTTCAATGGTCAGCAACTATTCCCAGCAAATAGCTCAGTATCAAACACACATTTCATTTCTTCCATAAAATTCTTTTCTGCCACTCTCTTTAGCAGTATTTTGCTCCTCTTTATTTTTTCGTGTTGCTAATCTTGCACTTTGTTCCTAACCTCATGATTGCTCAATTATTCTTCTGATCAGTCCTCCTCCATTCTCTCTCACTCTCTGTCGCTGTTCTAAGCTTTTCCAATGAGGGGGCGAGAAACCCCAAAGCATGAATCATTAAAAGATGTGAAGAGAAAAATAGATCACTGCAGATGCACCTGCAAAAATAACAGTGTGCGATGAAGAGAGAGGAAGATGGGGACATTGGAAGAGGGGGAGGGTAGCATTTCGCTTCTTTTCTCCTCACAAGACAAACGATCCGTCCTATGCTTAGCAGTAGTGATTCTGTCTTTACAAGAGTGGGCTTTCACAAGCAAGCCAGCACAAAATAAGCTGCTAATCATTTCAGTTTGCAACACATTTCTTACTGTCATAATGGGCAGTTGTGACAGGGAGATATTTTATCGTGATTAATCTAAATTAACTATTAAATACTTAATTAAATTTATTTAAATAATTAAATATTTAATTCGATATTTTAATAATTTTTACAATTTACAACACAGTATTGTTACATGGGAATGTCATTTCCAGGAGGAAGGGTTGGTTCCTCAGCAACAGTGAGGTATTGAGTACTGATGCATGCTCATCTACCTCAGTGTAACGAAAAAAAAAAATATTTGATATCACCAGTATAGACAATACACCTTTCATTTAGGACAAATATTACTTGTGTGAAATGTGTATTCTGTCTACTGTCATTGCTGAAAATCATGCCTCTTGGCCCCTGTCATTTATATATTTACCAACTTCCCTCTGGCATTATATGATATTATATTTTAAACAAATATGCATGTTTCACACCATCATATACAACTAAAACTACCACTCTCCCTACCCATAAAGGATCCAGTCACTAATCAGTGAGCTCGTTGTTAGCAAATAGCTGCATCAGTCGCCTGCTGCTACTGATGCCTGCTTCCAAAAACCCATCAACACCACTATTAAGACCACAAGTGGGAGATGCATGAGAACAAAGGTCTCACCTACCCAATGCATTATTCAGTGGTGCAGAGATAACATTCATATTAGTGGTTCATCTCTCGAAGGATAGTGAATGTAACAGTATAAGAGTAAACAAACATTGCGGGATTGGATGCAAAACACTGAACACCAGCAACAATACCTACCTGATAGTGGAGCTAGGGACTTCAAGAAAAAGTTCCATCTGCTGATCTGCATCTTTTTAGCCACACTCGTTCTACGCGCACATTTTGGACCAGATTTCCCATTTCCAATGGTTTGCCATGTCATGTTATGGAGCTTTTTATGGTATCCAGAGGATGATTTATATGGATCACCGTGAGGTTAATATTTGTTGCTTTAAGTGAAATCAAAATTTCAATTTGTACAAGACAGGCTATTTTGTTTACTACTGTACTGTAGCAAAATCATTGTTGTCACGTTGTCACATTCCTGTTTGTTTACGTTTTTGTGTTTTCCTGGGGCGTGTTTCCCAAACAACGACAGAAGTTAGCATGAAACCACAGTAGTACATAGTACTTCCAAACGACAAAACTTCCCCTTTCCGACCATTTCCTAAAAATCTCCAACTACTGTCGTAAGTTGGAACGACATTAGCTTGAACTTGCATCATCCAAACGACGTTTTGGAAGCGTTCAGTGAGTACTCGGATGCATTTGTTGCTGAAAGCATGTTAACGACAGAGACAGAGCTTTATTTCCATTAAGCCAGTGTGATGTCTTTAGCAACTTTGGGAAATATTCATCAACATGAAGTGCACGTTCCCTACTCAAGCAAAGCAAGAACTGAATGCGGTTTCTGATATATAATTTAATAAATTGAAGATATAAAATATAGACATCTATATATATCCACAGCTTCTGCAATACTCTGTGGGGGGATGGGAAAGTGGTTAGAGCAGGGGCATTTGAGTGTGTCAGTATGGCATTCAATGAGGCATGGGCTCAAATCCTGCTGAGGGCAATAAGATGCTTCTCTTTTGCTGCCAGATACAATGTAGCCTAGTAAAATCTCTGACATTGTAATTGATGACCGAGTTGGGATTTTGCAATATTTGTGAAGATTACAGTGTGTAACTGTATGTTACACACTGTATTTGCAACTGCACTGCAACTGTCAGACTTTTGTATTTCTTTTTTCTTTATTTTCTTCATAGTTCTATTATCATATTTACCTCCGCCAAGGAGGTTATGTTTTCACTGGGGTTTGTTTTTTTGTATGTTGGTGTTAGAACGTGGCACGAAAAGACTGAACCCAAATGCACGACTCAACACGACAGAAGTAAGATAAAGGTGATTTAATACCAAAAAATGTTCACAAACAAAATATAACAAAACAACTCAGGCACTGATGCTAATTCGAGAGGAAACTAAAAACTCAGACTGAAAACACACTAGGCAGTTAATGAAACAAACTAAGGATTCTAGGGAAAATGCTAACTAAAGGCGCTCACACAATGAGGAAAACAATAACTTAAAGAAAAAGACAAAACATAAACAGATAACTAACAGTGAGGGAAAAATGGCTCTATACTTGTTTATAACAGATGTTACTATACAGACAAAAACACTAAGACTAGACTGGACAAAACTCGACACAATGACAGAAACTGATATTTACACAACCTGGACGTGAAACACTTGACTTAATGGCTGGTAGCTTGGAAAATTCACAAGACGTACTGGCACATGACTGGGAAGACGCAGACATAAATACACGAGGTAATGGGTAACAGCTGGAAACAATCAGGGCGGGCAGACAATCAACAGACACAGGAAACACAGGGGCAGGAAAGCGAGAAGCTGAAACACAAGGAAGACAATTAATACAAAATAAAACAGGAAATAACAGAACAATATGACAAACTGAACCAAAAACTTAACTTGACATGACCAACATAACAGTACTCCTCCTTATGGGTCGC
Organism: Synanceia verrucosa; assembly: GCA_029721515.1. NCBI lineage: Eukaryota > Metazoa > Chordata > Actinopteri > Perciformes > Synanceiidae > Synanceia > Synanceia verrucosa. The sequence continues at coordinate 26,904,795 of CM056549.1, forward strand.
CTCCTGGCTGGCCCAGGGATCTCAGGGTGGCGATGGTAAAAATCCTGGATGAGAGTCTTGTCTAGAATGTGGGATGCCGGAATCCATTCCCTCTCTTCAGGACCATACCCCTCCCAGTCCACCAAAACTGTCTTCCTCGCCCCTATTCCGATCGCCAGAGAGCCTATGGACAGTATATGCTGGTCCCCATCAATGATACGGGGAGGTGGGGGTCGGGAAGCGGGAACCAATGGGCTGATCCTTTCTGGCTTTATTTTGCTGACATGGAAAGTTGGGTGGACCTTGAGGGAGGCGAGGCAGGCGTAGTCGCACCGCTGCTGGATTCACCACCTTGGAGATGGGGTAAGGTCCAATAAAGCGAGGGGCAAGCTTCTTAGTCGTGGCCCGCAGGGGAAGATCTTGTGTTGACAGCCACACACGTTGACCCGTCTGGTATTCGGGTGCTGGACGACGGCGCCGATCAGCCGCTTTCTTCATCCGCTACCGCACTGCGCTGGAGAACACGACGGGTGGCCTCCCAGACCTTATGGGCTCTCCGAACCAGGGCGTGAGCTGACGGGACCCGGACCTCTTTCCACATCTGGAAAGACGGGGCTGATAACCATATACAACATGAAAGCGGGGAGAGTCCAGTGGCGCAGATGGAAGGGAGTTGTGCGGCGTACTCAACCCATGGAAGTAGTCTGCTCCATGAGGCTGGATTCTGAGTGATAAGACATCGCAGACAGGTCCCCAACACTTGGTTTAGTCGCTCGGTTTGGCCATTGGACTGTGGATGGTATCCTGATGACAGGCTCACCGTTGCCCCGATCAGCTCACAAAGCTCTCGCCAAAACCTGGATACAAACTGTGGTCCACGATCTGAAACAATGTCCTTAGGAAATCCATGAATACAGAAAACTCGACTGAACATGACCTCCGCTGTCTCCTTAGCAGAGGGCAGCTTTGGTAATGCAATAAAATGTGTCATCTTAGAGAATCGATCCACCACAGTTAATACAGTAGTATTGCCACATGACGAGGCAGACCCGTGGAAGTCCAGCGCTATTTCCGCCCATGGCCGGGCTGGGAATGGGGAGGGCTGAAGGAGTCCAGCCTTAGCCTGCACCGATGTTTTATTGCGGGCACACACAGGGCAGGCTTCCGTATTCCTTGACCATCGAGTCCATAGCGGGCCACAGAACTGTTGGCGTAAAAAGAACAAAGGTGCGTTTACTCCAGGATGACAGGTTAGGCGAGATGTGTGAGCCCAATGTACCACCTGAGACCTCAAACCCTCCGGCACAAAAACAGCCGACATGGACAGCCCCTTAGGTGGCGGGTTTTCCCCGTTGGCTTGTTTAACCCTGTTTACTATTGGCCAGGTTACCGCTCCTACCACAACATCACACGGCAGGATGGGCTCCGGTTCCCTGGTCACAGGCTCTGGATCATATAGCCGCAGAGGCGTGGCCCGCTTACATTCTGTGAACCAGGCCTGTAAGAGAGAGTGAAGTTGAACCGGTTAAAAACAAAGACCAGCGGGCTTGACGTGAATTCAAGCGTTTGGCATGGACGAATATACTCCAAATTCTTATGATCTGTCCAAACCACAAAGGCTCTTGAGCCCTCCAACCAGTGACGCCACTCCTCTAAGGCCACCTTTACCGCCAGCAGCTCCCTGTTGCCCACGTCGTAATTTTTTTCCGCCTTAGACAGTTTCCTGGACAAAAGGCACAGGGATGCATCTTGCCGTCCGTAGACGATCTCTGGGAGAGCACTGCTCCTATGCCTATGTCCGAAGCATCTACTTCCACCAGGAACTGCTTGGTTGGGGTCGGGCATGACGAGAATGGGAGCTGTGGTGAACCTCTGCTTGAGCTGCTTGAACGCACTGGCGCCCGCTGCAGGGCACCACTGAAAGGAGACTTGGCAGAGGTTAATGTATGCAGAGGCGCTGCAATTGCGCTATAGTTCGAATGAACCGGACGGTAAAAGTTAGCAAACCCAAGGAATTGCTGCACTTTCTTGCGGTTGTCCGAACTGGCCACTCTGCAACGCTTTCACTTTAGCCGATCCATTTGTATCGACCCAGGGGCTATGATAAAGCCCAGGAAAGACACGGATCTGGCATGAAATTCACATTTCTCCGCTTTCACAAAAAGCTGGTTTTCCAGCAACTTGGTTAACACTTGACGCACATGACACACATGACTTTCAAGACTGGGAGAGAAAATCAAAATATCATCAATGTATACAAAGACAAATCTGTTTAAGTATTCCCTGAGCACATCATTGACTAGATTCTGGAACACACCTGGTGCATTAGACAGTCCAAACGGCATGACAAGGTATTCATAATGTCCCGACGGTGTATTAAACCCCGTCTTCCATTCATCCCCCTCCCTTATTCGGACCAGGTGGTATGCATTGCGTAAGTCCAGCTTGGTGAATACTTGTGCATCCTGCAATAGCTCGAAAGCTGATGTCATGAGAGGAGGGGTACCTGTTTTTATGGTTATCTCATTCAGTGGTGCATAGTCGATACATGGTCTCAGAGAGCCATCTTTCTTGTCCACAAAGAAGAATCCTGCTCCAAGGGGTGATGATGACGGGCCGGATGATGCCTGCTTCAAGAGAAGACTGTATATAATTGTCCATCGCCTGCCTTTCTGGCCCGAGATGGCATAAAGCCGCCCTTGGGCAGGGGCGCCCTCTCTCAGCTCAATGGCACAGTCATAATCTCTGTGAGGGGCAAGGAGGTTGCTTTAGCTTTTGCTAAAAACCAAAGCTAGGTCATGATAGCATTGAGGTACCAAGGACAAGTCAATCTGGTGCAGAGAAGAAGAAATATCTGGTTGATCTGGATCAGCTCTCAACCCTCCCATGGTTACCAGTTCCTCCCTCTCAAAAAACCTCCCCTAACAGTCCTCAGACCATCCCTCAATCTCCCCTGTTCCCCCAATGTACGTGGACAATGCTTACATAACCATGGAAAACCTAAAATACAATGACATGATGTACCGACTCATAAACCTGGAAACTGAGTCTCTCGCTGCTTCCCTATGGTTATTGTCACTGGTTGGTGTGGTGAGTGATCTTAAAAATTTCCCTACCGTTCAGAGCCCTGGCAGCCAGAGGCTGAGATAAACGCTCTGTCTGTAGTCCCAACTCCCGAACCACCTTCCAGTCCATTAGACTCCCGTCTGCTCCTGAGTCAATTAGTACTTCATAAGTTCTCTCAAAGTTATTGACAGTACAAGTTACCTGTGTCAGATGTCTCGGGGGGGTTTCTGCAGCAGCGAACTGACTCACCAGACCCCCTCCGGTCTTCTGATGAGCCTGCTCCTTTAATGGGCAGGTGACGAGGCGATGTCCTGCTCCTCCGCAGTAGAAACATAACCCCTGCTGTAATGCAGCGCTGGCGCTCCTGGGAAATCCTCGTCCAGCCGACCTGCATGGGTTCCTCCCAAGAGCCGGAAGAGCCCTTCGGTCCACCCGGATCCCTCAGCCACTGGAGCCATCTTCTGGTCCTCTGGTCGCCTCGCATCCTCGCCCGGTTCCTCCTCGGCCGGAAAGCAGCGATCCCGAACCCAGAGATCGGTGCGGATAGTCCGCCTCGATGACCGCCTCCAAACTGTCGGGCAACTCCTGTGGACCCATCTGGTCATGAATAGTGTCACTTAAACCGTCAAAAAGGCATCAACTAACGCTGGTTCTCCTAAACCACTGTCCCTGGCCAGCGGCTTCAAACCGATGGCGTAATCAGCTACCGGCTGCCTTGACAAAGTCTCTTTAACATGCGGCGGCCTGCCGGCCCGGCGAGACTGATCAAAAACCCGGCAGCTCAGTCACAAAGTCCTCCGGGATGAACATATTGGGGAGTCCCGCGACCATTCAGCAGTAGCCCATGCCGCCGCTTTACCCGTCAGATGTGAGGTAATAAATGCCACTCGAGATTGAGGAGTGGGAAACGCGGTAGGGTTCATGCGGAAATGCAGTTCACATTGCACTAAAAAGGCGACCTAACTCTGACTGGCCGGCAAACTTATCAGGGGAGCAAAGACGCCGGTGGCGCAGGAATCAACATTGTCTGTGTCACCAGCGGCTGGCTGGAGCTGCTGCCTTCAGGAACCGGGAGACGGCTGACTGCTTATGCAGGTGAGCTGGCAGGTCCTGCATGTGATGAGCTAACGAGTCAACTTGTGCAGTCATGGATCGCCTAAACTCATCCTGGCAAGACGATAACGTGGCTAAGTCTCGACCCAAGGCAACTGCCTGCTCCTCCTGCCTCAAGATTCTGTCACTGTGCGAGCTTACCAGCTCCTTTAACTGGCTAGAGTCGGCTGGGTTCATGTTATGGCCAGTACGTTCTGTTAGACGTGGCGAAAAAGACTGAACCCAAATGCACGACTCAACACGACAGAAGTAAGATAAAGGTGATTTAATACCAAAAAATGTTCACAAACAAAATATAACAAAACAACTCAGGCACTGATGCTAATTCGAGAGGAAACTAAAAACTCAGACTGAAAACACACTAGGCAGTTAATGAAACAAACTAAGGATTCTAGGGAAAATGCTAACTAAAGGCGCTCACACAATGAGGAAAACAATAACTTAAAGAAAAAGACAAAACATAAAACGCTCACTAACAGTGAGGGAAAAAAAGGCTCTAAACTGGTTGATAACAGATGTTACAAAACAGACAAAACACTAAGACTAGACTGGACAAAACTCGACACAATGACAGAAACTGATACGACACAACCTGATGAAACACTTGACTTAATGGCTGGTAGCTTGGAAAATTCACAAGGACGTACTGGCACATGACTGGGGGAAGAGCATGAACATAAATACACGAGGTAATGGGTAACAGCTGGAAACAATCAGGGCGGGGCAGACAATCAACAGACACAGGAAACACAGGGGCAGGAAACGAGAAGCTGAAACACAAGGGAAGACAATTAATACAAAATAAAACAGGAAATAACAGAACAATATGACAAACTGAACCAAAAACTTAACTTGACATGACCAACATAACAGTTGGTTGGCGAAATAACTCAAAAAGTTATATACGGTTTTTAACGAAATTTTCAGGATTGGCCAGAAGTGGCCTAACTTAAAACTGATTAATTTTTGGTGGTGCCGTTGAATCAGATCCAGTCACCACCAAAATTTAATCAGTTTTAAGTTAGGCCACTTCCGATCAACCATGAAAATTTCGTCAAAATCTGTCCACAACTTTTTGAGTTACTTTGCAACAAACTTTGCTTTTCTAGTTCATTATAAACTGCACCTTGCATTGATCCTTCAGACTTTATCACAATTTGCACCTTACATTGATCTCTCAGATTTCATTTTATCATAATCTGCACCTTGCATTCCTCTTATGTATCTATTATAGTATATATTTTGGTACATTTATTTTTTATCATCCTGAACCCTGCATGTCCTTGGGTGTTCTATCTATCTATCTATCTATCTATCTATCTAATATGATTATTTAATTATAGGCTATTTAAGGTGTAATTTGAAACTTCTAGGGCTACACAAACATTTGTTATTAAAACATAACTTGCGTCTTTTCACCTCAACTGTGAGGTGAGTGTCAGATAATGCTGCAACATATGGTAGCACAAACCCTTGTAGTATTTACCTACTTTACCCCTTTTCCACCGGGGTTGTTCCTGGGCTGGTTTGGAGCCAGAGTCTGACCTAGCACCAGTTCTTAGTGTTCTTTGTTTCCACAGCCTAAGCACCGGCCCCTGGTGCTTAAAACTGAGGCCAGGCAAGCACCAAGTCTTTGCTGGTCCAGATCTAAGCACTGATTACGTCAGGGGCTTGGGGTGTGGTTATTGCGAGCACCGGGTTCCTTTTGGTGGCAAAGCGGTAGTTGTCATTACACTTACCTTGTTTCCTCGTGTCATGCTGTGTGCTCACCCTCATGTCCTGTTTTCCCGAGTTTCTTCATGTGTTTCGTCCTCATGCTTTCTCCAGATTCCTCATTTCCTGGTTCTGTTCTCCATGCCAAGATTTCCACCACCGTCTCTGTATGCTCTGCTCTGTATCGGCCTGTCTCCCTCGTCCAGCCTGCGTCCTTAGTCCTCGGTATTTAATAAAACCCTTACACTATTCCCCCGGCTCAGTCTCCTGCTTTGGGGTCCTAAATCACCCCCTGACAATTGTTGCAATTAATCATTGCAGGTCTGGTATGTGGAATTTTTTTAAAAAAAATAGTGAACTGGATTTTGTCATGCCCCTTTTTGCTCCATTTTCATGATCTTATGATCTTTCAGCATTATTATTTTTCTCTCCACCTACACAAGACACATTCACAAGTGTCCTCTGGGCATTGTCAAAATGAATTGGACAAGACTAACTCGCTGACTGTGATAGAAGTCCACTGAGAGAACGCTGGATACAAAAATAAAAAGAATATGCCAAAAATGTCCTACGTGTCCTGTACACGCTCTTAATGTAATATCTGCATGTGAAAAGATTTTCAGGTTCCAGCTTTAAGAGTGTGAGGTTAAATTACCTGTCATTAGACCACCCCCACTTCCAGCTGTGACAGCGAGACCTCTGGGTAATTATTCTCTCAACTCCCATGGCACGTCAAACAGTGGTTTTATGGCTTCATATGGAATGCATGCTTCTGGGTACACCGTCATTAGATTTAGCTGGGACTGGAACTGTGTCAAGAGCAGTTGAACTGATTATGAAATTGTGGGGAACAGATTCTCTCACTGCTTAAAAAGTTTATGGCACATTTTTTTCAGAGCCATAATCTTTTTTCCTTTATCACAATTGGTTGACTCAAAGCTCTTTTAGACCTGGCATGTAACATCTGGCCTTAGCACAAACACATGGGCGTGCATTTAGATTTCATATTATATTTCAGTTATTTTCTTATTGAAAGTCTTGTTAACTTCTTGTGTGTTGGTTATTAAAAGATGATGCTGATACAAATATTGATATTTCAGATAACAATGTATTGGTGAATATTCTTTTTTCTTCAAGCCAGAAAGGTCAACATTTCTTTTGAATATAAGGTTTGCATTCCCCCTGAACAGTTATCGTGTTGATCCAGTTGTAATACATTGCAGATACTGCAGAAAGGAGAGATGTGACATTTTACATTTTGCATTTATTGCTCATTACTCCTTTCAGAGGGCCAAGCTCCGGCAGTAAACAGCCAGTGGCTGTGAGCACAGCTGCAGCCGCTCTGCCTGGCTGTGGTGGTAGAAGCCGCGGATTTGCTTATTGCTCGGATTACGGTTGCATTTGTGGCTGCTGCCATGGATATGGCTGCAGTAGCTGTACTATGACTAGAGGCGGTGCTTATATCAGACGTGACAGATGCAATACACCACAGGAGTTCAGGAATACAGTAACTTCAATACAGCGCAACCATGCTCAGTTCACTGCACACATACAACCCTTCATGTAGTTAGTGTCACATTATAAACAAATGTGTTGAGCATAATTATAAGAGACAACAAACAAAGCACAGACATGCTGCTAATACATTTGCAAGACTTACATATATGCATGCATTCCATGCTTAAGTAATGTGGAGGATAAATTACCTGCTTTATATTCTGTGTGTTCTATAATTCTATGCTGTGACGCTCATGTCATGAAATAAAATAAAAATAAATGTGGGCAAAATGTGTTCATATGTTCCGCAGAAGTCAAAATTAGCGAATCCTTTTAGGTTATCTATATATATACAGTCGTGGTCAAATGTTTACATACACTTGTAAAGAACATAATGTCATGGCTCTCTTGAGTTTCCAGTTATTTCTACACCTCTGGTTTTTCTCTGATAGAGTGATTGGAACAGATACTTCTTTGTCACAAAAGTTTGGTTCTTTTATGACTTTATTATGGGTCAACTGAAAATATGACCAAATCTGTTGGGTCAAAAATATACATAGAGTAATGCTAATATTTGGTTACATGTCCCTTGGCCATTTCCACTTCAGTTAGGTGCTTTTGGTAGCTGTCCATAAGCTTCTGGTTGAATCTTTGACCACTCCTCTTGACAGAATTGGTGCAGTTCAGTTAAAATTGTTGGCTTTCTGATATGGACTTGTTTCTTCAGCATTGTCCACATGTTCTCAATGGGGGTTAAGTCAGGACTTTGGGAAGGCCATTCTAAAACCTTAATTCTAGTTCTATAAAAGAACCAAACTTCATGAATGTTTTTGTGACAAAGAAGTATCTGTTCCAATCACTCTATCAGAGAAAAATCAGAGTTGTAGAAATAACTGGAAACTCAAGAGAGCCATGATATTATGTTCTTTATAAGTGTATGTAAACTGTTGACCACGACTGTATATACGTGTGTGTGTGTGTGTGTGTTGTGAATCAAGCTGCCATGAAGACTCCACGCATTTGTAGCACACATACAGAGCATGTTTTATTCATTGGCATTCTGAGGATTCCTCCCCCAGCACTTATTGGCCTTGGTGAGTCTTAATGCTTCCAGCAGTGCGTTTTTGTCCATTAGTGTGTCCATCCACTGCCCCCGCAGCTTGATAAGGCAGAATGGCAATTGGCCTGCTCCGTATTGTAACAAATCAAAAAGGAAGAGGGCCGTCTTCAGAATCAAAACACGGCAAAAATAAATTAGAATTAGGGGCAAGTTTGTGTAAGAGCCAGCAGTCTGTTTGAAGTTCAGTAACTCAAAAAAAAGCTAAGCAGCAAAAACGCCTCAGCTGATAAAGATCATTGCCGTAATTAAAAAGAGAATTTTGAATCATGACTGTACAATCAGTAGCCTGGACTCCCTGCTGTATAAGTCAGTGACAAGAGTGTTTTAACACTCATGAAGTTCAATAAGGGTTATGTCCTGCATATTCTTCATCATTTCCTGTGAGTTTCATCAGAAAAAAAGTCTTAGCTTTTCTTCATTAAGAGTGCGGCATGCTGTTATGCTGCATGGTGTACATCAGCATCTTTCAGACGGCCCTCAGATTGTTCCTTTGAACCGGGGAGAAAACACACTCATCATATTTAGCTTGTGAGGGCTAGAGAACACTGCTGGCTGGCTGTGTTACTGCCATTGCATCATCTCCACATCCCCACTTTGGACTTGTTAATTGCTGCTCGTGCCTTGACTGTGAATACTCAATGTGGGCATCTATCATTGGCACCATTTTACTCCCCAGGACCACTCATTGCCGCCATGTTCATGCAAGACTGTAACATTGAGATGAAGAGTATATACTCAAATAGTTTTAGAGTTATATTGTACAGTTCTCAGTATAAGCATAAATGACAGTAAACATTTCTTTCAGACAACTATTTGGCCTTTTCAGCTGCGGTTTCAGCGCACACCCCAACCTAAACTTGAAAGAATGGTACCATTTAGGTCATCTCCCCTGTCTCCCTGTTAGTGTTCATGTTCCTGTCGTGAGCGCGCCGCTCAGCTATCGATTCTAGCGTAATGGCCTTTGACTGGAAGGTGGCACCGAACCAGCAACACACACCACTACCCTGTATTGATCGCAGAACCTTTCCATGCTTGTTTATTGAAAGTCTCTGGTGTGTTGATAGAGCAAGGCAATAACTGGCCCAGCATGCAGGGCAAGCATGTCAAACCAGGTACAAAGAGCACAGAGATCTCACAAGTGATTAAATGTGAGTCATTCACTCTTGTCGGTTATTGATTGCTCATAAGGACAGGTGGGGGAAAGAAATTACATCTTAAATACATAGCCAAGAGCTATACAAAAAAAAAAAAAACTGTGATGCAATGGAACAAACATCTGGGCTGCCAATTCATACAAGGCACATTTCCATTGTTAAGAGAGTCTATGTCAGAATGTCTTTGTTAAAATACCACTGATTAAATCTTAATTAGAGAAATAAGTCAGTTAAGCATGCAAATGAGAGCAGATGTGTATCTGTCAGTCTCTCATCCAACTAGTGTTTCCTTACTCACTAGCAGAGTATCAGAATTTCTGCATCAATGAGCTTCACTCACTCAAGTCACATAGCTCATGTCAAGACTCCACTCATTATTGTGTCATCTTCACTTAACCAGGGCAATCCACTTAAAACCATACCCCCTAACAGTAATTTACACTGGGATGTTAATACAGGCACTTTGTATGCTGTGTGTTACCGATTTTGATTTGATTCATGATGGATGTTCTGTATCAATAATTCAAAGCCAGGTCTACACTTTTGATGATGTCATGCTATAATCACTACATATATTTTGCTGTTCATTTTACTCACTGCAAGCTTTGAAGGACAGGACTACATCCATGTATATTGACATGGGTTTTACCTCCATAACTCCACAGCCTGACAAGAATTGTGTGACTCATTCTGAGCACTCTTGGGACTCCTTTCATTCTCAGAAATCCTCATTTTAAGATGTGTCTCACTAGCAGGTGCCCAAGTTGTCACAAGGGCCGTCAACCATTGTGACATTCAAATCCTCCTTCAGTGCCTGCCATTACAAAAGTGCCTCAACTGGGGTTACTTCATCCCCCCCTCGGTCAAGAGAGCAGGTTTTACAGTCTGAAATGGGATGCTGAGCACATCTGACAGGGACTGCAATGACAATGAAAGAAGACTTGCTCCTTCTGATACTTTCCTGTTACACCATTACAGAGCTTGCTTCCAAGCAGCTGTGTGTATGTGTTGCATAGTATTCACAGTCCATCAAGGTTATCTGAAAACCAGAATTTTTCAATTGCGTGGAAGTTAACCACCATCCCACACAAATCTCTACAATATATTTGACGTGTCTGTTAGGTACACGACTTCCATGTTGTTGTCAAAGAAACATTGGAGTGTCCTTGTTGTTCTTTTCTAAACGAGTTTCTTTTTTCTGTTTCTTGTGGTAGGGCAGATTCTTCTAACCTGTACATTCAGGCCTGCTGCATTTCTGTTTCATGGTAAAAGTTTGCACTTGGAAATGAGTTCTCGTAGCCACAAAGAAAAGGTTAAACTGGGTTAACAGGGGTTGTGTGGAGTCTCAGTTTACTTGAGCAATGGACTGGAAAATAATGAAGGGATAAAAAGAGAGTTTTTGGGAAATGTGATGTTTTATAGATTTTAGTTCAGGAACACTTCAGTGACTTATCAGCGAGCACCAGGTTATCAATTAATCCAATACTTGTGTGCATAGTGGGTGACACATTAGTGTAGTGGTTAGCACTGTCGCCTCACAGCAAGAAAGCACCAGGTTTGATTCCCAGCCCGGGGCCTTTCTGTGTGGAGTTTGCATGTCCTCCCTGTGTCTGTGTGGGTTCTCTCTGGGTACTCCGGCTTCCTCCCACCATCCAAAAACATGCATGGGGATTAGGTTAATTGGTTAATTTAAACTGTCCATAGGTGTGAATGTGAGTGTGAGTGGTTGTCTGTCTCTTTGTGTCCTGTGATGGACCAGGGTGTAGCCTGCCTCTCGCCCTAAGGCTACGTTTATGTGATGACAGTCTGAACAGAAGACCCAAAAGTGGTGTTGCATCTTCACTTTTTATTCCGCATTTAGACGAGCGTTTTCGGGAGGAAATTTGCGTGCATACGGTGATGCAACAGTGTGTGGAATTCAATTGGGTATGCATGCCAGTCGACTGGTGGATTTACTATCACACAACACCGTCATGTCCGCACGTAATTACAGTTCCTTCTCTGTTCAGTAATACTATCGGTGCAGATTCTGTACATTTGATGGAAAGACTCCTGTGTGTTTATTAGAGCTGCCAGAGCAGCTTAAAGGTCTGACACATAGTAAATAAATAATCTGACATATAATGAACATCTGTTCATTTCCCTGTACTGGCACATATATATGGCGTAAACGCGTATGTGAAGTGAGTAGATCCGAGCAGATCTTTCACGTCTTGGAAACGCTACGGCGGAGCATATTCAAGTTTTCCACTCTGAAGGGCGATTTCATTTCTTTGCGTTTTCAAGCCCCAAAAACGCCGTCACCATCTAAAGAAAGGCACTTCCAACAAAGTATTTTGTCATTTTTACCCACAAGCGTTCTCATGTAAACAGGGCCTAAGACAGCTGGGATGACGTTGTGATCAAGTCTTTACTTCTATCAATGAGGATTTCATCTGCTAAATAGTGAACACAGAGTGGGCTTAAGTTGCAGGAGGATCTGGGTTGGTTAACATCAGCGAGCCCCCTGAATCCCACTGCAGAGGACTGGTCAACTGTCAACTTGGAGGTTCAGACTTTCCTCACATCCTCAATTTTTTTGAAAAAACAATTCTCTGGACATTAAATTGCTAGTCAACATTTTGGAGTGACTTACTCTTAATGTTTTTTTTTTTTTTTGCAGCTATTCGTATGTGTGAGCTTATTGATTTATAGTGGGCATACTACACAGTTTGTACCCTTGTGTGTTTTAAATCACAGCTGTGTTTTATTTTAATGTGTATGCTAATGCAGGTTACTAGGAAGTGTTGATATTGGAAACAAACAGTAACAATGTAGGGAAGCCAACTAATTTAATGTGTGAAACTGTCACTCAGTCCCATAAACAACTACATGGTGATGCACATCACTGGGGTCACAAACAAAACAAAATGTGAGGGTGAGGTTAATTGTACAGAATGATGCAGGGCAGTGTTCATTAAACAGAACACCTCCTGAAATAAATAAATCATGTGAAACAGAATATGTGCTTAGTTTGGAGACAAGCAAGTGATTCACAGTCTTATGTCACTTTCCAGTCTTTAAGTTAGCTCCGAATGTCACATTTGTCATTATGAAACCCTAGAGTTTGACATTTGACAGTGTCATGTTTGGTCCAATCATGACACACAAATTGATATCTGAATCTGAAGTCATTAGTTGTGACTAGACTTGTAATCTGAGTTGTGTCACAAATCAAGTCAAATCAAAAATGGTGTTACAGCCGCTGTCACTCGAAACTAATGCTAGCCAATGCTTGTCATTCAGAGGGACCTCAGTTTTCTGATAAGTTAGCGTGTAAATCTGCTGTTAGTCACCTCAGGCCTGTAGTTGTCATTCAGTGTTCCCTTCTCATTTCGTTCTCGGTGCTTCACAACAACATGCCCATCATTGTGAAATACAGGCTTAGAAGAGCCAAAATCTCAAATCAAATTACCAGTGTGCATTTGAATTTTGGCTGAATTTCAGATCAGAAAAAGAATGTCTCTTTTTAATGCATTTCACATTAGACAAGCGTGAGCTAAAGAGAAAAGACAATGTCCTAATGTCATCATAAAAAAGATGAGTATGTAGCATAAGGCTCACAGCAAGACGGTACCGGGTTCGACTCCCGGCCTGGGGCCTGTGTGGAGTTTGCATGTTCTCCCCGTGTCTGTGTGGGTTCTCTCCGGGTACTCCGGCTTCCTCCCACCATCCAAAAACATGCATGGGGATGAGGTTAATTGGTTAATTTAAATTGACCGTAGGTGTGAATAGTGTGAGTGGTTGTCTGTAAAACAGCTGGGATAGGATATCTAATAGTAGTGTCAGCACTACCAGGGCTAAAATTTGCTGTCTTTGTTGTGATGTTAGAATGCTAGTGTCTAATCATGTGTAATGAGGGAAAAGGATTTTACTTAATTTACTCAAGGTTGTATTTACTACTTGCTTCCAGTTTATTTGGAGTTGTATTAATCCAGTGATTCACTTGCTTGAGTTAATTATCATTCCAACCTTGAAGAAGAAAATATTGATTTCTATCTGGAATACCAGGCAAAAATATCAGAAACTTGCTAGTGACACAGAACCACTACAGCCATGCACAGAGAGCTGGTCAAGAACCATATAAAGAAATATTTAATATAGTCTTTACTCAATTTAACCAAACTTCACAGTAAACTGTTTAGCATCCTAATGCAACTTAATCCTCTCCGTGCTGACATAGCTCCCTTTTAAAAATGTCGCTCCAAACTCATTTTAGACCTCCGATTCACTGTCACAGTTTAATTTTGTCAATTTAATTGCTTTTCTCTGGCAAGGTTTTCTGTTATGTTTGAATAAAAAGATTGATTCTTCAAGCTGTTATTACGGAAATGGCTGAAAACCCATAATCCCTCGCTAAAGTTGCAGACACTTTGTCAGAGTCTGCTGTGTACTGTATCTCATAAACCCAGACAGTCAAGTATGAGCAAATTAAATGCATATATTGCGAATTTGTGCGTTAAAATGTCTCTTGACATCATGAGATTTAAATAAGTCATTTCAACCTTCCTCGAGACTCTCCAGCCTACATGGTATTACTTCTGACAGTCAGTTCTGTCAATAATGCAACCCTCTCTCCTCCAAATAACACAGTTTTACACTTTCACATGTATATGCTGAAGTACAATATTGTGTGTATTTAATAGTTTACAGAGCTCTCATAAGCACTTTTGGAGACTTTTGTCAGTTTTTACAGGGCTGTCTTTTGTTATATATACTATATGTTGTGATATAATATCATCTGTTTCAGTTAAAAAAAAAATCAGCTCTTGTGTATATTTGGGTACCTGGAGTTCTTATCAACACATAAACTGTGGAATCAAACATGTTTTTTAATTCATTTTTTGTGAAGATTTGGTCACATGCAAGCTCATTAGAATATATCACCCACAGCTTGAGAATTATTTTTGCAATGTGGCGATTTATTCTCACAGACCAATCAGAGACTGGGAGGGGCTCTTAAAAAGACAGGTACTGTAAGACGGTACAGATATATTCAAACGGCATGAAAAAAAGAATGTTTCTTGAACAAAAAGGCATGTAAACATTCTTGTAGAAATCTTAAGGATATATATGAAACTGGAAATGAGCGTGACGTCCCCTTCAATGTTTGCTTGCTAATTAATTTGCCAAATTAATTTAACATTGGCTAAACAACCATTATCTTGTCCTGATTGAGAACAGCAGCAGCTTAGTCATTATTGTGTCAGTCAGTTTTGTTGTTGGTTTCATGGATTTACGTTATGGTTAGCAGTTATGTGCTTATTTATATTGGCCCACTCTGCCCAGTGAAAAACTGTACTTAAATCTGCCAAAACACCTGAATAGTCGAGCATGATGGTTCTGGTCCACGCCTGTGTGGAATTTGCAGTCAAAACATGTTCAGTCACATTTAAGCTTTTCAAGCTAATGAGATTTAGGAAACCCTTTGGGTCCCAGAGACTATTAATGAGGTAATTGATGCATGTGCTAAGAGTAGAAGATCTCTTCTGTGCGTGTGATAGCCACACAAGAAAGAAAAACAGTGTTCAAGAATAGCTTAATTACACCAAACCAATGCCTATTTGTCTTGGATAGAATAAAGCTGACAGTGTTTTGCTCAGTGTCCCCATAAAAATACAGACCAATGAGGCTTATTTTAATGCAAGACACAACAGGTGTGCACCTGCATAAAATTGACAGATTCCTTTAAAAATGAATGGGATGGTAAAAATATGTCTCTTGCCCAGACAGAGACAATGTCTGTGTAAGTACAGTAAATGCATCCAATCTGGCAGTACTGCCACTGTGGTAAACCTAGGCAGCCAGAATCAAAATAGATAGAACCAGGCCAGTTACTGGAAACACCTGTGTTGATTAAATAAATGATGCACATATCTGCAGTATTATATAGCGATTGATTACTGATCTAAATTTGTAATGCATGTAAGTTGAGCACTCCCACCACTTGGCAGTTCGTCACCACTGCATCCCTCCAGTTCATCCAGTATATCCTTACACTGTTCTCCAGAACATTTGTTTGATTAGTTAATAAAACTTTATAGTTAATAGTTATTTTACTGTTCATGGGCAATGAAATCGTAATAATAATATGATAACAACAATGCAAAATTTCAGGATCTAAGTTATTTCAATCGTTTGTGTGAAATTAAAGAAATACACTATATTGCCGAAAGTATTCACTCACCCATCCAAATAATCAGAATATGGCCACAGGTGTATAAAATCAAGCACCTAGTCATGCAGACTGCTTTTACAAACATTAGTGAAAGAATGGGTCGCTCTCAGGAGCTCGGTGAATTCCAGTGTGGAACTGTGATAGGATGCCACCTGTGCAACAAATCCAGTCGTGAAATTTCCCCGCTCCTAAATATTCCACAGTCAACTGTCAGCTGTATTATAAGAACGTGGAAGTGTTTGGGAATGATAGCAACTCAGCCACCAAGCGGTAGACCACGTAAACTGATGGAGCGGGGTCAGTGGATGCTGAGGCGCATAGTGTGAAGAGGTCACCACCTTTCTGCAGAGTCAATCACTACAGACCTCCAAACTTCATGTGGCCTTCAAATTAGCTCAAGAACAGTGCACAGAGAGCTTCATGGAATGGGTTTCCATGGCCGAGCAGCTGCATCCAAGCCATACATCACCAAGTGCAATGCAAAGCGTAGGATGCAGTGGTGTAAAACACACCGCCACTGGACTCTAGAGCAGTGGAGATGCTCTGGAGTGACGAATCACGCTTCTTAATCTGGCAATCTGATGGACGAGTCTGGGTTTGGTGGTTGCCAGGAGAACGATACTTGTGGTGGAGGGGGGATTATGGTGTGGGGTTGTTTTTCAGGAGCTGGGCTTGGCCCCTTAGTTCCAGTGAAAGGAACTCTGAATGCTTCAACATACCAAGACATTTTGGACAATTCTATGCTCCCAACTTTGTGGGAACAGTTTGGAGCTGGCCCCTTCCTCTTCCAACATGACTGTGCACCAGTGCACAATGCAAGGTCCATAAAGACATGGATGACAGAGTCTGGTGTGGATGAACTTGACTGGCCTGCACAGAGTCCTGACGTCAACCCAAAAGAACACCTTTGGTATGAATTAGAGCAGAGACTGAGAGCCGGGTCTTCTCGTCCAACATCTGTGTGTGACCTCACAAATACACTTCTGGAAGAATGGTCTAAAATTCCCATAAACACACTCCTAAACCTTGTGGACAGCCGTCCCAGAAGAGTTGAAGCTGTTATAGCTGCAAAGGGTGGACCGACGTCATTTTGAACCCCATGGATTAGGAATGGGATGTCACTTAAGTTCATATGCGAGTCAAGGCAGGTGAGTGAATACTTTTGGCAATATAGTGTGGTTATATATTATCATAGCTGATAAGATGATTATAAATACTTTTTGATGACTGATTAGTAAATTATATAGTAACAGTTTATTGTTGCATACATTGCAACATTTTATACAGCATACTGTATTAAGTATTTGTGAATGACAAATTATTTGTAAACTTTAAATAAACAGTTTTTAAACATTTATAAATATTGCACAGATGGATGGACCAGAAACCGATTATTAAACATTGATAAAGTAAAAACTGTCTGCACTGTAACTGTCTGTCTTAATATTGTTCATAGATGCTCAGTGAAGTAGTTATTAAGCAAGTACAAGTAGCAAGTAGTTTTATAATTGTTCAAAGCAATGTCATGAATATGATGTGTATAGATGGTTTACAAACCAATTCTTAAGTTAGTTAAAGATATAATCCATGATCTGAAAGAGCTATCAAGAGAACTAGCAAGATTTGAAAGTAGCACCACCTCTCAGCCTCCTCTAAGCTCCACCCTTTCCTCCTCCTCCCATCAGTGCGCCGTCCAAAGCTACACCCCCTCGAATTTGAACATCTGACAGTGCTACATCACCACAGTTATAAAACGTCCTGTTCAAAGCCAATATATCAACATCATTTTGTCATCTTTACTATGGCTGTGCAATATGGTCAAAATGTCATATCCTATAACCTCTTCAATACGAGCGGCACTGACGACCAGTTTACAAGCACAGATAAGCTAGTATGAGTAAGTTAGCACTGAGCTAAAGGAACAAACATACTCGGCGGAATGGACACGGAGTGCACAAAGCTCAAATTTTGTGACCGTCACGGTCTCCGTGGTTTTCCACGGTTTTCCTTCCTTTTTCTGAACACATCATGTATAGATTGCTCTCAGGGTGGAAGGACCATTCACCCAGTATAACAAAAATTAACAAAGTGTTACAACTATCTACCTATGTAAGATGTGTATATGTTTTAAATAATATCTTAATCATTAACAGCTAGCAGCTCATCATCATCTTAGGGCTTGGCATATCTGTATTTCAACGTTGACTCATGATAAAGTAATGCTTTCTCATGCTTGCAAATGTCACAAACGACTGCATTGCAACTACAACACTGACAGAATATATAATTTGACTGGGTCTGAAATCACATCCACTTACATTAAACGTTGCATTTGGAGGGTGCTGCATCACAACTTCTGTGAAGTTCCAAAACAGACATTCTTATAAGCACACAGAGATCAGACACATTTGGGAAATAGTGCAAGATCTGACCTCCCTTGCCTATAGGCACTTTTCACAGCAGCAGTTTTGACATGTCAGTGAAGGGTAAACACAGGTAGAATTGAGCAAATGAATTATGGGCTAGGGCCCTGCTTTTTTTGCATGCTGGCTCACTGGAATGGGACCATAATTCATTTTATCAATTACATCTGTGTTTACCCTGCAATTACATATCAAAATGGCTGCTGTGGAAAAGGCATATGGTGTGTATCACCGAAAGCAACACTATGGATTACTTTGACGTTGTCTGATTACATGCATTGCTTTTCTTCTCACCTTCGACTGTGACCATTCAGACAAGGTTACCTTCAGACATGTCTGGATGACAATCCATACAAAGTAGTATGTTACTTATGCACGTGTAGTACTGAACTCTAAACAGTTTGAGGCAGGTGAACTGCAATTCTAATTAATTGTAATTACAAAACATGATGAGTGAGGCCTGAAATAGTTAATTGCAATAATTTAGTTGATCATAGCTAAAGTGTGTGAATCACACTGTGTCTAGGGGTGGACGTTGGGGAAGGGGATTGTGCTGCAGAAGTTCTTTGATAAGTCTGTGAAAACTGCTGTGAAGTATTCAGGCCTGGCAGGAAACAAAGTTAAACCTCAGTCCTTTGTACATAGAAACTTTCCATATAACACTTTTCTTATCTACAAAGGATACTCAAGAGCATGGCTGGAACATTAATTCACGGTTTGTATTGTCAAGATGAACAGTGGGGTCATAAGGGGGAATAAAACATTAAACAGAACGATTTATGGTTAATTAAAATAATACTTTGAATTTTAGTTGTGCACTACTGGATTATTGCAAGATGGAGTTTCATAAAACTAAACAGACACAAAGAAAGCAGGTGTGAGGCAAGCACAAAGTTGTTTAGAGAGTTGTAAATAGAACCTCATGAAATATGAATGGTCTGGATTGTAAATGAGGAACAAGCAAACGCCAGGTGCCATTAATTTGTCTGACTAAATTATCAATAGTGATAACAGCAGCTGCATGAACTGACTCTCCTTAGCATCCTACAGTGTCCCTGTTACCTCAGAAAACTGATCCTTCTGTTTCAAAAAGTAGGACAGGAAATGTGGAAACAGGAATTTGCAACTGACTGTAAGAGACAGTGACAAGTGATGAGGTGATGGTATATTTGTACCATCATGTCATCAGATATATGACACAATCTGCATTGGAATAAAAAAAATCTTTTTTGACCATTTATTTCTTGACTTTGAAATGATTTTTTCCATCCATTAAATGGTGTGTCACTGCTCTTTCCTCTTCCCATTCCTCCGATTAAGCATTTGTGTGAATCATCTTGTTTTCTGTCCACTAACATCTGCTACTTCTTTCAGACTTCATGCCCCCGCCATGGCCAATCCTCCACTTGTCCTTCATTATTACCACCACAGAAAACAGACCTGCCCCAGTAGGTTGAGTTATTTGTCTATTGCTCCCTAGCCAGTGGTCTACCTCTTTGTTTTGTGAATTTGACTCCGTTTTCAAATGAGTTTGACCTCCAGTACTATTGTTTTTTTATGTTTGGCTGCTTGCCCGATCCCATTTAATATTGTTTGCCTCTGTGTGACCTAGCATTTGCCAAACTGCGTTCTTTGTACTGACAAATAAAACTCAGTTTTACCTCCTGTTCGTGGGTTGTTGTCCAGATACGGAATATCTGAACTATCACAAAGCAGATAGTTTGGCTTTTACTGAGGCCAGACTTGTTTTGATAAATTACCTCATGCAAGAGTACTCATGTCTCATACAATGAAAATTGGTGTAGCATATGAGACAACACCAAATCTATTATGTATAAAAGACAACGAGACGCTTGATTGTGATTGCAAGTCATTTTGTGTGTTTTATAATCCCTGCCATTTGTCATATTTTCCTTTCTGTGTTGTTTTTTTGTTTTGTAGTTAAAGTCATACTGTATATTCTGTCTTGTTAAGCCATTCAGGACAAAACTGTGATTTTTTTCATAGATTGTAAAAACAACACAGATTGCACCCTCAATTATGCGTAACTTTTAGCCTTAATATAATTTAAATTTTACCAAAAAAAATCACTCCTTCAATGGGGATATAAGCAATAGAGGCCTAAACATACTTGTTTCTGGTGCACCGGAGGTCAAATATGTATTTTGGTGGAGGATCCTAGAAGAGCATCTCAAACCTAAAAACATAATGCATTCACACTGAGCTAACTCCAATCACAGCCCTGCTTTCCTACACACACTTTAATGACTCCCCTGTTTTAGTTATGAGCATGTGCAATCGAAAGTCATTGGGAGCCTCTGGTGTAAAGGAATTAAATCCACCATCAGTTTCCATATTTTCCTCCCAACATGGATGCATGTGCAACAATACACTTGTGTGTCTGATGTGTGATCAGAAAAACACATTGTAGTGCTCTAAATTGTCTTGTTTGTTTGAATTGTAGAAATACAGACACACACAAGGAACGGCTGTGCAAGAAGGTAAGGCCCATCTTCTGCTGTTGTGAACATTTAATTAATAGGACAGGCACCTATCCCTCACAATTAGCACAACATAATTCTTCTGCTGATCTAATTAACACCTTCGCTGGCTTCTGTGAAGCTTTCTCGCAAAAATATTGTCTCTCTGAACAGTTACTGTGTCTTTGTATAAATGATGTAACAGTCACATCTAGTCTTTGTAGTTGCACACATTCCAATGCAATCCATCTTCATGCTTCTGTCGCACCGACTAGACTGCTTGTGGCCTGTTTTGAATTCTAATGTATCCTTTACGTCTTCAGTCTGTCACAAATCTATACAACTCCTTAGAAGACTCCTACAGATCACTGACACTATATCAAATAACAGCCAATTCTAATTACCTCTGCCAAGGAGGTTATGTTTTCACCGGGGTTTGTTTAGTTATTTGTATGTTTGTATGTTGAATCAGATCCGATCACCACCAAAAATTAATCAGTTTTAACTTGGGCCACTGACCAACCCTGAAAATTTTGACAAAAACCGTCCATAACATTTTGAGTTACTTTTCAAACCGACAAACAAACAAACAAACAAACAACCTGGTGAAAGCATAACCTCTTGGCGGCAGGGGTAAGTTGTCGCTGCCTTGCGGAGGTCTGCACTCTCTGAGTGCTTTTCTAGTGATCAATATGAGTGAGGTGGCTCACTTCATGAGATATAATTGGCAAGCTCTAATATCAAACTCAAATGAAGTGATTTGCTATATGGATGTGGCAGCCAAAGGCACCCTTATTTTCATTATAAAGGTTCCAGGAGTTTCCTGCAAAGTCACTGTTAGATGCTGACAGTCCATTTCTCCACTTTCCTTCATGACTGAAATCCCAAAGTTTGGATTTATAGAGGGGGAAATGTGTTTGTGAGTGTGGCATGGCCATACGCAGCAGGCGCTAGATGGTGTGAGAGATGGCATTGCAGGTGGAAATCAAAACCAATTACAGCTTTAGAGGATTTTACAGGTGGCAGCGACAGAGTGGTGAGAAGATGGCAGCAAAAAATCTGTAGATGGAGGGAGAGAGTGATGATGTAGATGGCAGAGGAGGGAGTGAGCTCCTCGAAGCGCCTGTGAAAATCAGTGGCCCCCCGGGAGACCAGCTGTGCTCAATTACCAGGAGAATACAGTTGCAAAGGGAAGCCGAAAGGATACAGCATCGATCTGTCACACATTGACAGTGGGGGGAAAGAGAGCGCCGGTGGAAGGGTGGGCTTCAGACGAGAAAAGAAGTGAGAAAAATAGATGGAATTGGAAAAAGGGAGCGAGCCAGAATAAATTGTAAAGTAAAGGGAGGTAGGCATACGTGAGAAAAACAAATTCTGTTGTTTAAGGGCATATTATACTGCCTTATGTGCATATGGTGGATTTATAGTCTGAGACGGCGCAGTTTATATTCGCCAACAGTTCTCTCTAACATAAGGGAATCATCATCAAATCAGACTTCACTCTTTATAGACAGTCAGTGCAACAATTGTAAGATAACAACAATATGCCCAACTCATTTGTATAATGTGCTGAATTAAAAAAAGTGGGCTGCATAGTTGATCTGAAGAAGACACTGAAACATTTAGGTTATTTTAAATTAATATCATGATTGTCCAGTTTTGCAGTTGCGGTTTTGCATATATTAACTTTATTGATTGCTGAATTTTATTATTAACACTGAAAAGGTGTCATTTCAGGTGTTTAGTTTTACTGTGACACTTGCAAGGTTCTTCTCAAAAGTGTTTCACTATTAAAACTAATCACTTTTGTTCCTGTCTATTGAAAATAATTTCAGAATTCTAATTGATGCAATCAAAAAAGTTGTGCAGCACAAGCTCAAAAAGCTTGATGTGTTACCGTTTGAATATTTAATTATTTATGCATTAAAAGATATGTGTAAAAGCCTGACACTGGAAAATATTAAATGTACAACCTATTTTACCATTTATCCATATCATAACAGTACTGTCTGATTAGCTCCTCCTGCTTCAAGTGATATTTACACAACATTATTCATGCATCATTTATTTCTGTTGCTGAATTTACACTTTAAGGTATCTGTTTTAGGCCTACATAACTGTGTGTGTGTGTGTGTGTGTGTGTGTGTGTGTGTGTGTGTGCGTGTGTGCAAATAAACACATTCAAGATAATAAAATATATGAAAAAATCGAAAGAAATATCTGAAGAAAAGACGGAGCTCTGCTGAAACCTGAAACAATTGATGGCTATGTGAGCAAAGGCATATATATCTTGAATAAGGAAAAGTTGCTGTAGCAGCTATACAGTCATGGAAAAAATTATTAGACCACCCTTGTTTTCTTCAATTTCTTGTTAATTTTAATGCCTGGCTCAACTAAAGGTACATTTGTTTGGACAATTATAATGATAACAACAAAAATAGCTCATGAGAGTTTAATTTAAGAACTAAGGATTATTCATTTTCCATGGTTTTCTTGATAATAACCAAAATTACTTAAATTCTTACATCAATAGCTATGGCATTGTACCGCCAAAAACACTACTTTTAAGCATTCCATGTTTTCTTTTCTGTTTGCTTTAAACACATGATACACACAAGAGTTAATACTTGATTGCATAACCATTGTTTTTGATGACTGCAGCCATGCGTCTTGGCATGCTCTCCACCAGCTTCTGACATTGTTCAGCTGTCACAGCAGCCCATTCCTGTTGGACAAATTCAAACAAATTTTCTTTGTTTTTGGGCTTGTGGTTCTCCATTTTGAGTTTGATGATTTTCCACAGGTTTTCAATTGGATTAAGATCTGGTGATTGAGCAGGCCAAGGCATGGTGCGAATGTTGTGGTTCTCCATCCAGGCTTTAACTGACCTTGCCGTGTGGCAAGGGGCATTGTCTTGTTGGAAAATCCAGTCATTCGAGGCAGGAAAGAGTTTTCCAGCTGATGGAAGAAGACTGTTTTCAAGGGTAGTCCTGTACTTGACCTGGTTCATTCGGCCTTCACACAATTGCATTTGCCCTGTTCCACTCAGACTGAAACCACCCCAGATCATGACTGATCCACCCCCATGTTTTACTGTAGGGGCAAGACAGTCTGGGTTGTAAGCTTCTCCAGGCTTCCTCCTAACCAGTAAGTTGGCTGGAGTGGGCATCAATTCAAAATTGGATTCATCACTGAAGAGAACCTTAGCCCAATCATCAACAGTCCAATCCTTGTGGTCTCGAGCAAAGAGTAACCGGGCCTTCCTCTGTCTTTCATTGATGAAGGGCTTCTTGCGTGCTCTGTGTGACTTCAAACCAGCTTCAACAAGTCGGTTTCGAACTGTCCTTGCCGAGCAAGTCACATTTCTCGACAGTGCCCACTCATTTTTAAGGTCCCTGGAGGTCTGACGACAATTCCTGACACAGGAACGGATGAGTGCACGGTCATCTCGTGGGGTAGAAAGACGCTTTCCTGCCACGGCCAGGTAGCAATTTGGTAGTGCCATGTTCAGCTTGTTTTTTTGTTGTCATGAACGGCTGTCTTGGAGATCTTCAGTTTTTTCGCTACCTGTCTCTCACTCATGCCAATTTCCAGCAGTGCCAAGATGTCTGCCTTTGTTGCTTCACATAATTCTTTTGTTTTAGGCATTATGTGAGAGCTGACAACTTCTAAGTTGTGCTACGGCTTGAATGTAAGCAGGAAACCACTCTAGGCCTTTGCATGTGCAGTGCTGCTTGTGACATGAAATGGCCTCTTATATACCCTGGGAATCAATTAAGCTTAAGAATGTCAAATAGGACATAAAGTATTATGTGACCAGCTGCATTTTTTGTTGTGTTCATTGTATTATACGTTTAGTGGTACCAGATATTAGAATGAACAAGAAATTGAAGAAAACAAGGGTGGTCTAATAATTTTTTCCATGACTGTATATGACCCTTGTAACCAGATATGTGCTGATATGTGTGATATCTGATCAATAAAAATAAAAAAGAAACAATGGTAAAGAGAGAGATATAATGTGAGAAGGGCAGGACAAATATAAAACAGGCATTTTATGGCTCATGTACACTGAAGAAATCCATTAAAAATACAAGAATACAAGAGAGGGAAGGCATGAAAACCACAGGCAAGCATTCAGAAGGCTCACATCCAGGTTAAGGATTGATAAGGGAAAGCAAGAAACATTGAAATGAGCACCACTTGCAAGCATGTCGGCCATGACTTTGCGTTTGAAGCAGAAACATGAGGCACTAATAGGCCGATTATGTATCATTAAAGGATCACAGGTGTTGTGAGGATTTCTTCATTCTCTACTGTGGCAAACATGTCTTCACTTAGTAATACTTTCACTTCAGAGGTGTTGTAATTCAAGGCTAAGGCTATATCAACCCTAGCATCTATGGAAAACTGGGCCCCCTATTAAAAGCTTTAAATAGCTTCCTCGGGGTGACCCTTTTCACACATCCAATGTGTGTAAAAAAATAAAAATACTTGTTGTATATACTCGTATTGTATGGATGATGTGTGAATAAAGCCATATCAATCAATCAATCTCTGTGATGCTGCTCCAAGCTAAGTGCTAACATGAAGCATGTAGCATACTCACAATGGCAATGAATATGTGAACCTTAGGATTTTTAGCATGCTAACATTAGTTAATCTAAAGTTAATCAAAATTACTGGACAAATTGAGATATGATCTGATGACTGCCCAAGAAGAAATGACATTCATTACATCATTATTACAATTCTTCTTAAGGGAGACATCTGGGAAACAAATCCTATAGCAATTATGCAATATTTTTGAGCAGAATCAGGGATTTATCCTCTGGGAATCATGAATGTCTCCTACATCACAATCTGCAATCCATTTAACAGTTATTTTTCTATTTAAATTTGGACTTAAATAGTGGACCAATCACCATGCTGTTAGCATGACTACATAAGACTTGAAAAGTGTTTATTCTTGCCCATGGTATTCATAAACCAAAACATCCCCTATTGCAAACAAATCAGTGTCTCTTAATCAGATTATGTAAAAACATTATCTCTATTCAGACTGGGCTGCATTAGCAGGGTGATGAATCAGAATGTCACAGATTTGCCATTAAGAAGGAATGGCTGCTCAGTGAGGGATTCACTGCACTGTCTGCTCTATGACCTGCATAATTCACCTAAGCATGAATCGGCTTTTAAAGAAAGCATTGATCTTGGTCTGAAATTTGTAATTTGTTATTGTGTTAACAATAGCACTGACTTATAAAATACCCCTCAACTAGTTCAGCAGTCTATTTTTTTCATGAACATGAAAATGAACATGAGGGTGTAGAAATTGCACAGTGTGTGTAAAAGATATTAATTTGCTAATTTACAATGAATGTGGTGCCGCAGGTGTTGGATCAGACTCATTTTCGGTTGCAATTATTAGATTGGATCAGGAGGGTACGCGAGTAATCATTTGTGGAAAATCAGTTTTCATAGCTTTCATAGTTTTGTTGGCACTTACTGTCTCAGTGGGCTAAAGAAGGATATATTCTAATGTTGTCTTGTGTGTATGAGGAGGAGACAGTCACACTTGATTGGCGACTGATCGCCTGCAGCATGTTTTGTTGGCTCTAATTAGCTTGTTTCTGATGCAAGGAAATGTCAGAATTGTCTCAAGATGAAGGGGTTTAAAGTAATAGAAATGCAGGCCTTCAGTCAAAGCCTCACTATTCAAAATACTGTATTAAAAAAATAAGCTGATATTGTGCACATGCTACTTTAAGCAGTGAAATTTACTATTTAGACATGATGAGCGTTGTCGAAGTCTGCAAGTTTGGGTTTTTGAAATATTTTGGAAAGAATAAGCTGTGCAGTTTCTGAATCAGTCATCAGCTTAGGTCAGTCTTTATAGGCAGTTTGATGATTTCGTCATTGAATGAAGCGCAAAGAACAGCACTACTTCACTAAGCTAAGTTCCACGCTTGCAGTGATGACCCACTGCAAATAGTATTGCACACTAACTGATGCAAATGTATTTTGTTCAGAATGATGGGAATGGTTTCTTTCCAGGTTGTCATCTCATGTAAAATATAATATTCAATAGCTTTGCGATGGCATGCCTCTTCCTTTGAAGCTTATGATTTGTACAACACAGATTTCAGACTTCGTCAGAGAGGTGTCTCTTGTTCATTTTATGGCCTCATTACAAACTTTATTGCTTCCATATGCAATGTTCCTCTCCACAGACTCAGAGCTAATTCTTTCGCTCCTTATTTTTATTAGGAGACATACAATTTGCCTTTTCTGAGAACAGCAATACTATCCGCACAGTGTGAGTTACACTCTGGTGTATACATTTATTAATGTTACAGCTCTGCTGTGAGAGCTTACCTGGCTCAGGGAAGTGTGATGTGGACATTCAGTGGGGATACCATATGCTATTCTTTTGTCTTGTCATGAGCCTCCAGTTTGAAATATTGTGAAAGCTGTTCATTTAGTGATATGCCTTGAGGGCAATGTTGAATATGTGGACTTGATTTTCCGTTCCTGGCTCTGTATTCGACCATCGTTGGGTTTGGAAAGGGCTTGTTTTTATGTTGCTGACTTCACAGACTTTGACAGTGATCCTGACTGGTTGTGAAAACAAGCAGGTGAGATTTAAAGACGCAGAGATTTTCTTCCTCCAATTTGTTGCAATGTGACATGCTTCTCACTCCACTCTCTCTCCATTGAACATCTGGCATGCTTGTTATTCATACCTCTGCTGAAGCAACTCAAGGCTTCTACACCTATCCGTATTGACATTAAAGGTATTGACAGTGACATTGTTTTTAAGGCCTATGTATATTTTATTAGCAGATGTTTTAATTTGAACAAAAAAGGTAAAAGTCTATTTAAAAAAAAGACAGCAGCAGTCGGTCGCCAATTAAGAGGAATAACGGGTTCTCTAAGATCTAATCACATATTGCATATTAAAATTGCATTTTAGTCATAAAACCTGTCTGTGCCAGAGATACAGCCATGCACTTGACACCCCCCCGTCAATCGTGCTAAATATACCTCATCTTAATAGACAAATTACAGGGAATTTGGCCTTCAACATTTAAATCTGACAATGTGACACACCCATCTCCTGAACCAGACAGATTCAATGGCTATGATCTACAAGCGTAATGTAGGATAAGCTGTCAGTGACAATCCAGTCTGGCTGTCATTATACTATCCCCAGGACAGAAGTGACAATGCGTGGAAGTAATATGACATCTTCAAAAACACTGCAAGACTTTGAAGAATGGCATGTATTCATGCAGGAATAGGACACATCAAGTTTTAATCCAACAAAAGATTGCTTGCATTTTGCAAATGAGTAATCCTGCAGTAAAATGGGAGGATGTGTATTGTGTTTGTATTTTACATATTTATATAGGTCTTAATCCAGGTTTAGAGAACAGGGAATGTGTCATTAATATTCACAGCATTCAGAGAGGACATATCATGCTCATTTTCAGGTTCATGCTTGTATTTTGGGTTTCTACTGGCACATGTTTAAATGCTTTAATGTTCAAGAAACATTTTATTTTTCTCCTATCGGCTATGCTGTGGCAATTTCTTTCTCCACTGTCTGAAATGCTCTGTTTGAGCTCCTGCTCCGTCGCCTCCTGTAAAGCCCAGTCTGCTCTGATTGGTCAGCTGGTCCACTGTTATGATTGGTCAACTATTCTGACCTCTGCTCCTCTCTATCTAGCTTTGTTTGAAGATGTGCCAAACTAGTAGCTCTGCAAAGTATGTTGTTTGATGACATCACCATGTTACAGAAGAAAATGTGGAATTTCAAGCAAGGAGTTTCAGGCAGTTCAGGAGCAGTGATTCAGTGGGGAAGAGGAACTCTTTGCAGATATTTTACATGCACAAAAAGAAGATATAACACAGTGGAGGAAGAGAAAGACGGAGAATAAAGGCAGAATATGCCCCCATTAAGGCTTTGAGTGCCAGCTGTTTTTTTTAAATATAAAGTGTCAATGTTTTTTGCCCATTTTGAGGCATATTTCTAGACCCACAGAATATTTTGTACCATGTCTCTGAAAACACTGAATAGCTCAAATGAAAGAAGAAACTCTCTATTTCATCATGGAAAAAAAAGTTTGTTTTTACCTTTACCATTTCATTCTTGTTTTATCAGAGGTAGAGTAGAGGCCACTCACACTCCTAAACGCCACTTTTTCTCCACAATCCATCCATTTTACTCTCTAATTGTGATCGTCTCTGTCGTGGAAAATATTGAATAGTCAATGAGGAAAGAATGGATGCACCCAGGAGCCTCCCGCGGTTGATTAAAGAAGTAACATTTATTGAAGATTCTGATATATCAGGAGGAATATGAACTTTGTCGTGGACAACCGTACAGCTGCCAGAGTCTGCCACATACTCCTACCTTTCCCTATGGTGCTCAGCCTTATAAACTAACACCCAGTTAAGTACAAGTATATTACCTTACATTACTCTTGAGCAGCGTTACAGTCAGGGCATGCTCATTCTAAGCTCTGAACTAACAGTGGCGCCTGTTGTCTTGCTGACGCTCAGCCATTGGCCTTATCAAAGGGCCAGTGCTGGCAGACTCCTCTGACCTTGGTTACCTAGTCAACTTAGAGATAACTAGCCATCTGTTTTCTTTGAGACACTGTGCTTCAACCCTGCATTCTGGAGGGACAGTTTAAGGATGTACTGCTGTAAAAAAAGGACACTAGCTAACCCTAGGAACTCCTAAATTTAGAAAAAAATCCATAACAGTCTCCACTTCCTGCTTTGATCTCCATGGTGGATAATGTCTCCTTATGCTTCGACTACATCCCCCAGAAGTCCCAATATTACTCACAGGCTACGGTAGACCGCAATTGGCAATCTGCTACCAAAAAACACTTTGATGTCAAAATACGTCGATGGCACTCAAGCATCAGATTTTAAATGACAGTGAAATACATCAATGGCACTCAAAGAGTTAAATACCCTGAGTTCTGCAGGACTAGAAATGCAACAGGAATCCCTAGAGGAATGTGTTTGTGCTCTGCACAGAGTGAGATGCTGTGAGTGCACGTGTACATCTGAGTCAGTGCTTCTCCTGCTTAGACTGTGTGTGGGCGTGTGTGTGTGTGCGTGCATGCGTGCATGCATGCGTGTGTGTGGGTGTGTGTTTGTGTGTGAGTGTGTGTGTGTGTGTGATGCTTAGTCACAGACTGTCTCTGAGTGTGTCACATTGCTGAGGGGTTGCAGCACACTGTGTATCACATATGGAAGAAAAATAAGTCCAACCCTGCATTGAAACACCACGGAATTTGGATTTTTTACTAATTACGATTTTATATCATTATCCTTACATGAACCTTTCAATATAATATTAATATGTAGTTATTAGTTAGTTATTACAAAATGCCTCAAAAATGACACCATGCTGCCTTGTTGTAAGGAACAACACTTAAATCACTTAAAGCTATAGTTTGTCATGCTGGAGAGCTAGCAAAAGAGCTAGCAAGATTAGAAAGTGACACCTCCTCTCAGCCTCCTCTAAACTCCACCTCCTCTTCCTCCTCCTGTCAGTGCTCCATCCAAAGCCACGCCCCCTCAAACTTGAACATCTGACAGTAGGATTCAGCAGGGAGAGAAGAACCGTTATGCTACATCACCACAGTTGTAAAACGTCCCGTTCAAAGTCATCATTTTATCACCTTTATAATGCAGACACTGGAGACTATGGCTGTGTGATATATTCAAAATGTCATATCCTACAACCTCTTCAATACAAGCCACACCTACGACCAGCTTACACCCACAGAGGAGCTAATGTTAGCATCAGGCTAATAGGAGCTAAAAAAAGTAGCTAAGTTGGCAAACACATATTTCATGAAAATAATAACTCCTCCTGAAGCTAAATAAAAGAAAGAAAGCTGAAACTTCTACATCACTTTTCAGTCCCTTCAGATGTCTCAGTGTCTCCACTGATGTTCACTCTGGTTTGTCCTCTTAGCTTTATCCACAGTTTTGTCTTTCAGTCTTTTCTTCCTCCCTCTTTCTTCTCTTTGTCTGTTTAGCAGGGTGAGTCGTCAGAAGTAACACTGGAAGTGGTATTTTTGGCGGCATTTTCTCTGCCATTGTTCCATACACAAAGTATTCTCCAGCTAACTGGCTGTTTTTATTATGTTTATGCCTATTATCTCTTTTTAAAAATGTATTATAATATATTGTTATATGTGTTAATGTCTAAATATTGCTAAATTTTAATAATAAAAGATTTTTTAAAAGCATGGGTGTAGACCATTTGTGACTCTTAAGTTCCATACAGAAATACAAATTTAGCATGCACGAGGAGACTAGCTCATTAACAAATTAAAATTGACTTCATAAATGTTTGATACACTCTCCTTTGTGTCTATTATAGTAAGAACAAAGGTCATGGATCATTAATGCGTGTAATGTGATCATTAACTTTTAGGGTATTCATTTTATGATAACCCCAAATGGCACAATTAAGTTAAGATATGTGTTTTCAAAACCCAGACACACAAAAGAAAGACAAACATAACTGTAATTTGAAGTCAGTGTGTGGGACATTTTGTGTTTCTGATTTCCCTCACAGAGGGAAAGAGACAGAGATGTATATTACTGTACATTCCACACACAGTACACAAAACATGATCAATATCAGCTGTGGTTTAGGATTATCCATATTAAAAAGAAAAGTTGGTACAATAAAAGAGCAATCTTCATCTCTGTATGTGATAACCCAAGCCCTCTAGCCTCTTTGCTCTTTCTCACCTTTTTATCTTCTCCTCCTTAGCTCCCTCTGGGCCACTTTTACATGGCGGTAATTATAAAAACAGAATGCTTTTGGAGCCTCTAAGCTTCTGGACAGCACAAGATAAGAGAAGGATTCTGGAGTTGCATAATGGTCAGGATTAACCTCCCTTACACCCTGACTTTCCCCCAAAAGCAAGGCAGTTGACAGAACCAGAAAGACTTCCATGAAACGATAAATCACAAAAAGCACTCTGAGTGGATATTAAATCACGCAAACCGTAAATGACACCAATGGCCAAGTCTACTATAGGTTTGCGTGTATAAAAATGTGTGTAACTTGTGCAAAAAAAAAAAAACAAATTAATCAAACCAATTTACTAACAGTGTACTCAAATGGTTGCACTCCTCAAAGGCGCAAAATAGAGCATTTATCTAATTCTATAGGGTCAAATTCCTTTTTGCGCTTTCATCTCTCCATGCTGCAAACCGCGAAAGTCTCAAAACCTTCATTTAAATAGATGTGTCTCCAACACATTTGTGTCTGCTGTCATTTACGAAATTGCTCTCAGTGAATCACCCTCAAACTTTTGTTCAATCACAAAAACACAAAATTCTAGATTTTGCACGCAAAATAGTACAAGCAAATTAGGATCTCAGTAGATCCTGCTTTGTATCTTACTATATTAAATGGAATGCAGGTCATGAGAAGTAAAGTGCAGACAACAAAGTCAATTGAAATGATTACTGTGTCACACCACAAAAGATAATCAATACAATTTTGTGTTTGAAATGGTAGGCACAGCTGTATGAGTAATAGGCTTCGAGAGAGAGAGAGAGAGAGAGAGAGAGAAAGAGAGGGAGAGATCCCAAAAGAAATATTAGTAACATATGTAACAAACAATGATAACAAATATCAATCATTTATTTGTTGACATTGGTATGTAATGACTGTGATGAATTATATTTTGATTAGTTGCCATAAGTAGTAACAGTCTTATATATCATGTACAACAACTGTGGTGTGGGAGATGATAAAAACTCAGTGGAAACCATTGGGAAAGTACGGATGAGAGTTTAATCAATAAAATCCATGATCATGCATACAAATGTCGCTGCTGATAACAATACTTGTAGGACACTAACCACTCTCCCAACTATTTGTTTTTAGGTGCTTTCCACTCTGAAGATGAATGGTCAGTGTTTCTAGGAAAGCAGGAAAGCAGAAAAGGACTGTCTGTGACCTTGATCATTGACCCATGGACTGTTTCTAGAGACAAAGGACATGATTTAGAAACCACCAGGGGTGTACACACACACACGCACACAGTACTGCCCGCCCTGTCTGCTTAGCCACATGGTCGATATTCACTGGTGCATGTCATTGTGTCTGGGGAAGGGAGACAAAGGTTAATGATGGGGTAAAGGGCAAAACCTTCCTCCCCTGCGTGCAGTTTGTGTCCACTTTGACTGGACAAGCACACAGACAACACACCACAGAGAGCTAAACAGGAACAATAATGGATGCACAGAGTGTGCACGTGGATTTCCCTGAAATGTGTGTGATTAAACTGTAGCTTGGACCATATAATTTCTCATTAAGCAAACAATAGCTAGTTTGTTTGACTTCATTGTCCTCTGCCTTGTCTGTGTTGAACTGGGAACATGTTATACAAATGTATTACCTGTTTGGCCATCAGTATTTATTTTCAAATCACAACCAAGTTTGAGTTGTTCCTTAAATGAATGTTAATTTTAAAGCAATATGAAAACATCTCTGTATTAAATATATTAAGACGGGTAATTGTTTGTGTACAGTTCATGATACAGTATGTACTATATGTATGCAACCTGGTCTGACCAAATGTAAACCTTCCTGCACGTATTTATATCAGGAGCTAGTGAAGAATCATCGTCGCTGGGGTGGATTGGGCAAACAAGGACAGGAATCACATATCAGAGTGGTATTGTTTCAGTCCAGCCTCAACAAATGGTTTATGTATGCATTTATAATTTGTAAGTCATTTTGGACATTATAAATATACTATACTATACTAAGTAGTTTAAGTAAGTAGTTAAGTAGTTTTCCTAAATTATTTTGACTGTTTCACTAAATCAACCCCATAGCAAGAAACTAGAACATCCTTAAAAAAGGTGTGCTATTTATATTTCCTTAGAGATTGCTGCTGTCTTAAAAAGAAATCATGTTCAAACCAAATGGTTCCAAATGACTCCCTCTTTATCTCAGGGTTGAGTTGAGAATATGAAGGCCCCGACGGCATCAGCTCCAGACTCCTTTAGGACTGTGCAGACCAGCTCTGTCAGGTGCTGCTGCACATTTTCAACTTGAGCCTAAGTCTGGAGAGAGTCCCAAAGCTGTGGAAGACTTCCTGTGTGGTTCCTGTCCCGAAGACGACGCAACCCAGGGAGCCCAACCGCTTCAGGCCTGTGGTCCTCACTTCTCACCTGATGAAGACCCTGGAAAGGATCGTGTTGAGAAATCTCCGCCCCATGGTGAGCTCACATCTGGACCCACTGCAGTTTGCCTACCAACCAAACATCAGAGTGGATGATGCAGTAATCTACCTGCTGCACAGATCACTGACTCACCTGGAGAACACTGGCAGCACTGTGAGGATCATGTTCTTTGATTTCTCCAGTGCTTTCAACACGATCCAGCCTTCTCTGCTCAGGGGGAAGCTTGAAAGTGCGGGAGTAGACTGTCACCTGGCTGCATGGACCATAGACTACCTCACAGACAGACCACAGTATGTGAGGCTTCAGGACATGGTAGTCTGCAGCACAGACTCACCCTGTACACATCAGACTTCAGGCACAACTCTGGGAGCTGTCACCTCCAGAAGTTCTCCGACGACACAGCTATTGTTGGATGTGTGTCCGAGGGGGACGATCGGGAGTACAGGACCGTCATCACTGACTTTGTCGACTGGTGTGAGCATAACCACCTTCAGCTCAACGCCAG
Source organism: Synanceia verrucosa (assembly GCA_029721515.1). Taxonomy (NCBI): domain Eukaryota; kingdom Metazoa; phylum Chordata; class Actinopteri; order Perciformes; family Synanceiidae; genus Synanceia; species Synanceia verrucosa. Next base: position 26,939,313 of record CM056549.1, read on the forward strand.
TAAGACCAAGGAGATGGTCATTGACTTCCGCAGGAGGAAGACACCCCAGACTGCACCGGTGAACATCCAGGATCTGGACATTGAAATGGTGGAGAGCTTCAGGTACCTGGGTGTTTATCTCAACAATAAACTGGACTGGACTCACAACACAGATGTCCTGTACAAGAGGGGCCAAAGTCGTCTCCACCTGCTGAGGAGACTGAGGTCCTTTGGAGTTTGCAGGACTCTGTTCAGGACCTTTTATGACACTGTGGTGGCATCTGCAGTGTTTTATGCAGTGGTCTGCTGGGGAGCAGGGAGCACAGAGAGAAACAGGAAGAGACTGAACAGGCTGGTCAGGAGGGCCAGCTCTGTCCTGGACTGCTCCCTGGATTCCATAGAGGAGGTGGGTGAGAGGAGGATGTTAGCTAAGCTCACCTCCATCATGGACAACCCCTCTCACCCTCTGCACGGGACTGTGGAGGCTTTAAGCAGCTCCTTCAGCTGCAGACTGAGACTTCCACCCTGCAAGAAGGAGTGCTACCGCAGGTCATTCATACCATCAGCAATAAAACTTTACAACATCAGCATCACTGGCTGATGTAAACACAATCTGGACTCATCTCCATCACTGTCATTGTCATTGTTGTCACTGTTAATTTGCACTAAAATTGCACTGCCACAATAATAATTGTGTTTTAATCAACAGTTTTATTTATACAAGTAAATATATATATTTTATTCCACTGTATTTAGTTCTTTGTAAATATGTAAATATTTTATTCTATTCTATTTTATTATTATTACTATTACAATATGTCACTACTGCTTTTTTCTAACTACTGCAATGTGTCTGTGATTTTGTCTATGCTGCTGTGGCAGGTGAATTTCCCCCCAAGGGGGGATGAATAAAAAAAACTATTCTATTCTATTCTATGAAGTACAAAAATGTAGATTGTTGACACTCGAGATGGAATTTTGAACTTGAGTGTGGAAGCATTCCCAGATTTTTCAAACTTACTAAGCTTTAAGGAAAACTTTGAGTTAATAGTCATGTTTCTTGCATTGCAAGTACTGGATAGGTACTAGAGGTATAAAGAAACTCCTACATGTGAGATATCTCTGTTCTCCGTTAATGACTCCAGGGCGACAGCGAAAGCAGACTGTTGGAAGCCCTGATGTGTCTAATCCTCTTTAACTGCACCCTGCTTCCCTCACCAAAGAGAAACTAGCAACAGAAAATCTTATTTCTACTCCACAGCACATCTACAAAAGGTTTACATTTTGCTCACGGCTTTGCACAATTTACTCATGGAATTAGTAAGACAGAGAGACAGAAACTGAAAACAACACATCCAGCTGGTCGCAAATAAACAGGATGGCACGGCCTCACTTAAGGATAAGGTAATTTTTTTAATCCAAACAAAGTAAAGTCCTCCACATATTAGAAGTATCTGCTCTGCCTTAATTTAAAGGGATTTAAAGTACTTTAAAGGGCCAGTGTGTGTCATTTCGGGGGATCTATTACCAAACTGGGAATATAATATTGATTATTACACTAACAATTGTTTTGTTTTCATCAGCTTAGAATGCGCCTTTCATTCAGTTACTATAACAGGATCAAATTCTCTTTACGAAGCTGTCATGTCTCTACAGTAGCCCAGAACCAAACACTGTCTCCAGAGAGTTACATAAAGGCCATCGTAGTTCTCTGACACATTTATGAAAGTGTTGTACCATCAGCCGTTGTGACTCCATTGCTCCAAAAGTAATGTTATTATGGTATGGATGTCCTCTGCACACAGGGAACAGTGGAGGGGTATTTTCAATGGGGATGGCTAGTCGCTATGTCACAAATCACTTCCGGGTCCAAACCCCAGCTGCGAATGGCTATGAAGACATGTAATACACTGTTTGAAAGGTGAAACTGTGAGGATTCAAGGGACTGAACTCTTACAGAGTTGTACATGTTAGTGACATGGCAGGTGGCAACCTGAAAGGGACAGTCCAGACTTCCATGAAAAAGAAAGTGTATGAGGTCGAGGTAAAAGTAACATTAGCTAAATATAAGGGTGTCAACAATAAAGCTAACGTTCTGTACCTGGGTAATGTTAACAATTGTTTGATTATGTATGTTAGCAAGTAAGTAAAGTTTATCAGAATAAGTACCATGGTTCGTGTTGGTACCTAGTTACGTTGCCTAAAATAAACACAGTTTACCAGCTAAAAACCAGCCACCAGCCTCATCTGTTTTTTCAGCAGGGTAGCAGTGGTTTGTGTTAGTTGTAAACTGACCACGGTCACTAACCCAGTGACCATGAAAAAGTTGACTAGCTCTTTAGCTGCAGCCATCTGTTTACATTCACAGCCGGGTTTTGGACGCTTAAGGAAGCGTTAATCAACTTTCTGTCGGAAATCATACCTATTATGGTTGAAGGATTCCCTATGATGTTACAATATTTAGTTCTCTGTGGAAAACCATTAATTAAAATTGTGTATATTATAATATTCCTCTCCGTTGCCAGGCCTGACTTATAAACAGTATTTAACTAAAAAACACTAGTGGAGACCTCAGCCAAGGCAACAGCAGTGACTTTTTATTGAAAGTTACCCCCGTCGCCAAGGAGGTTATGTTTTCACTGAGGCTTGTTTGGTTGTTGGTTTGTTTGTTTGTTTAAAAAGAAGTGGCCTAACTTAAAACTGATTAATTTTTGGTGGTGATCGGTTCCGGCAGTACCAAACATTAATCAGTTTTAAGTTAGGCCACTTCTGACCAACCCTGAAAATTTCTTCAAAATCCGTCCACAAATTTTTGAGTGATTTTGCAAACCAACAAACCCCGGTGAAAACATAACCTCCTTGGCGGCAATCTGGTCTCATGAAATATTCGCACAAATTAGTAGGAAAAATATTGCACTGAAAGTCGTACATAACCAACATAATTCGGACATCATGTGACGTGTCATTCGTAAGATATGCACGAAAATCTGTGCCTTACTTTTCGTATGATATCATACAAATATTACATGAGATAACGTTGGCGGAGGTAATCACACAGTTGTGAGTGGCCAGATCGTATCATATAAACAGGATATAAGTAACGGCTATAAGATTTTCACTATAATGACACTACTTTATGACATCAACACTCCTTCTTCCATTTCTTCAGAATTTCAAAATGGATTTGTGACACAGTGAACTTTTCAACTTTGCAGAGAGTTTGAGCACAGTTCCATATTTTCACATTTTAAATTAGTCTCCATCTGTCAATGTGATATATCCATGACTTCATTGCAGTGAAATTTGGCACAAATGTGGGCCCGAGGTGAGAAACATCTCATTCAAGATCAGTGTTAATTTGGGATTTCTGCCATCAGACAAAACATATAAACAACTATGTGTGACAGATAAAAACATATATATGATAAATATATGATTCTGAATCCTGAGGGGGCATTTCAATTAAATGTAAATGTAAAAGATGAAAATGTTGTTTTTTTGAGTGTAGTAGCATGTCAGGATATTGTTCAGCACTGGACGTTGTTTTTTTAGTTTGATCTGTCTCTCTGTAGCCCTTTCCATGTACCTGTGGGCATTTTTTTCTGCTTTAGCTCAGCAGTGCTGCCAGGATCAAACTCTATAAATGATTCAGAATTTCCTATAGCTCTCAACCCAAACCCTGCCTCTTATCCCCACAACACCTTTTGCATAAAAAAACAACTACATAAACACACACTAACACAATCTCAAGCACTCATGTACCCACTGTGCCACCCAAAAATAACTGCATTCACTATTTAGAAGGTATCAAAGGTGGATGCAGGCATTTGTAGGGAAAGAAAAACTGTCCTAAAATGGAACTGGCTATAAGCAAGAATGTGCAAATCTTAATCTATTTTCGTTGTTGTTGTAGTTCAGGCATCTTTCACTCTCATTAGAGCTCCATGCACACCATCATGTGGAGAAATCCAAAGCTTGACAAGCCTGTCTAGTTGCCCTTGCTAAGTGGTTTGATGATTGGAGGGTATTTCCATGAGACCATTACTCATGAAGACACACACCATTATGTGCACATTTATTCTCACATGAGAAAGAACCCCATTGATTTTTGAAACATAATCACACATTTTATTTTCCTTGGCCTAGAAAAAGTAAGACAGCTCATATATATCCATCCATCCATTATCTACCGCTTATCCTCATAGGGTCATGGGGGGCTGGAGCCTATCCCAGCTGTCTTAGGGCGGAAGGCAGGAGACACCCTGGAGTCTCCAGTTCATCACAGGACACACAGAGACAGACAACCACTCACACTAGCAATTTCAATTAGCCAATTAACCTAACCTAATCTTCTCTCCTCTCAAATCATATCACCTCCTGTCTTTTGTGTGTTTTCCCCCATATTGTTTGTCCACTGCACCCTCCGTTGGTTTCACCAGACCTCCTCACCCACTTCCTTGCTCGATACTCACTATTCATACCAGCTCAGTCCCTTAGTCTGTACTTGCAGTTTTTACCTGCCTGCCATTTGGACTTTCAGTCTTTAAGTGTTTTTTGCAATGTTTGAAGTGTCCTTGCTGAGTCTTCCAGTCTGCATTTGGATTCTCTTCACCTGTGCTGCATCCATCAGCTGTGACAATATGCAAGTGGAGATCTGCAACTCAAGTAGGGGCATTATTGTGTTACGTCATATTTTAAAATAAGCATACGGCAGTTGTAAAATTGAATTATAAATCATATTCAAGGTTTACTCATATAAATAAAAATGCACCCTGCTGATTCTTGAGATATAAACTCTTACTAATAAATAAATAAATTCTTCTTTCACCTTAGGACCATAGCTTGATTCTTTGTACTGTTGTATTATGCATTGATGAAAGCCCACACTTCACTGAGTGTTTTTATGTATGAACCTATTTTTATACTTTACTATTATAATTTTTTTGAAATCTGGAGTAGGTAAGAGATCTCAAATTTAGCTGTTAAATTACTCAAGCTATGTCAGGAGAGCATAAGCCTCATGAAGATGTTAGTATATCATAGTATATTATACTATATTGTTTGATGTCATTCTATAAGGAAGCATTAGGGTCATGTGTTGACAGAGTGTTGTGCACAGAGAAATTAAAAATCATTGCTTCCAGTCATCCAGGGTTGTTTTTTTCTCTTTCATCACAAGCAGTGGTGACCATTGACCTCTGCCGACTGTTCATCATGAGATGCCAGGGGAAAAGGAAAAGGTCCCAAGAAACACGGCATCGACCTTGATTTCTTTCATTAAACAATGGATGAAACTGGACGTAACAGTAATTGAGAAGTCATGTTGACCTTGATAGAAAATAACCATAACAAGTAATCAGTTGTTTCATCCTCTGAAATTCTAACCAGGGAGATTTCTGTTCTTTGTAATTTCACCATTGATGTCCATGTCCATTTTCAGAATGATCAGTGTGAAGGGGATACAATTCTCTTCTATATAGATATGTATCACAGAATGGTGATTCGATGATGCAGGCACTCAGATACAGTATATCACGGCTTTACAGTTTTCACATATACAGTATGTATTCTTTAGAACACTGTAGTAGTAGTAGTAGTAGTACTTAGTAATTAAGTCCAGTATCAACTCTCCTGATAGCTAACTCTTTTTTTCTGGCTCTTCAGGTGCTAATTCATCAATTTGTTGTTAACTTGCCAGTCAGTCTGTTGCTTGGTGCAGGTCAGGTAGCATACAATGGGATGTCCAGGGCCATTTCTTAAATGGGAACATATTGTGTCTACTGTTCGTACATTTTGCATTCATTCATGGAAATTGTTTCGAATATTGGAGTTATTGGTTTAATAAGGAGTAAAACAGGCAACAACCTGGGTCAAACCAACACTAGACTTTTCCATAGGTGACAATGGTGTCCCCATTTATCATTTTTCATTCATTTTTGACCAAACAAAATGTTTTGTTACCTTAACTCAGTATTCTTGTTGCGTCTTTAGTTTTGTCATTTTAAGCCAAACTATGATGTCTTTCTACTCCATTAATCTCCAATAATTGGGAATAATGGTTTAGTTGTATGTGAAGTTTGTAGGATAAAGGGTTGCATTTAAGAAGAATGATTTTGCTGCATATGATTGTATCTTAGCTTATGTTTTCCACTTCCATTGCATTGCCTTTTTTACATCATCTGCTGTCTGTTGGATTTGTTTTTTGTTTTTTTGTTTGTTTTTTTGCTGTTGTTTTTTTTACAGCATGTTCTGGATTAAGTTAACTCCTTAATATTACTTTTGGGCATGATTGATTTCACATTTAGCACACATTTCATAACATTTGCATGTTAAATATTTGTACCCTGGTTGATCACTCCTATCCCCTGTTGATGTTCAGATGAATGTACTTCTCTAGTTTACTGATAAACATCAGCAGACAGCAAAACACTATTATTTGTAACATTAATAATGAATGAATGACTGAAGGCATAAGGTTTCTGAATGTGGCCACATGAGAGTGTACCCTGTCAGTACATTTCAGATACACAGTTTTTCAGGATTTCGGTATATCTGGATGGAGTCTTTAAAATGATGCTTCCATTCAGTGAATGCTGTCTCTCACACTGTGAAGGATAGGAGCTGTCATGAAAAGCCCCTGAAAAACAAACAAACAATGGTAACACAGGCTATTTTCTAATCTTCCTACACTGCTACTTAAAATAAAAAAAATAGATACATGCTGCTGTCTTGGATGGTGAGATCTGTCCTCAAATGAAGATAAGAACCATATTCTACAATTCAGGAGTGAATACAAGATGGATGAAACACCTATACTTTCCAACTAACTGCACAACAAACAACAGTTTTCCAATAACTGGTGGTTTTATTGCAAATAGTCCCTCTCTACTTACTGTACATCATTCAGCATTTATACCAGCCAAGTTTGTGTGTACGATTGTATGTCATGTAGGGGATATCCATCCATCCATTATCTACTGCTTATCCTCATAGGGTCGCGGGGGGGCTGGAGCCTATCCCAGCTGTCTTAGGGCGGAAGGCAGGGTACACCCTGGACAAGTCTCCAGTTCATCACAGGACACATAGAGACAGACAACCACTCACACTCACATTCACACCTACGGTCAATTTAAATTAGCCAATTAACCTAATCCCCATGCATGTTTTTGGATGGTGGGAGGAAGCCGGAGTACCCAGAGAGAACCCACGCAGACACGGGGAGAACATGCAAACTCCACTGCCCGGGCCCGGGATTCGAACCCAGTACCTTCTTGCTGTGAGACCACTACGCCACCGTGCCGCCCTGTAGGGGATATTAACAATGAAAATCTATAACATATTGTATCAAAACATGCAGCCTGCTATTTCTGCTCTGAAACCTTGGATGAAAAATAAAAGAACTCCCCCTCACAGTGTATTGAGAGAATGTAACACATGGAGGAAGTATTACCAGTAAGTACAGAAATAAGGCAGGAGTAATAGATGAAAAAGGGTATGGTTAATGGAGTTTTGGTGCTGCTGTTGATGTGATCTTCTATCAACACCCAGTGGACATTCAAGTGCAGACAACATTATTTTTTTGACTTGCTTTTAGCATTCTGTCTTTACATCTTTGGTGTTTTTATCATATTCAATGAGTAAAACAATGACAACAATGATTCTGCATAAAGTATCATTTCCTTTGGCATTCAGTAACAGAATATTACAGTTTGTCTACTGTATATAATGTGCAATAATGCTTAGCAGCAGAGAAAAATTTAAGACAACAGTATAGACAACAGGTGCAGTATAATTTTATTAAAAGCATGCAGATAAATGCAATACAATCCACAATAATTTAATTTAATTTCATCAAGACATGTGGACAGTAGCTCAACCACCAGCAGTGTATAAGTCTGTGAATGGATGAATGCTATGTGTGCTGTGAAAGTGGTAAGTGGTTAGATGACAAGAAGGACGCTATACAAGAACAGTCCATTTACAATGTGCTTGTGATGCTGGTGAGTATTTTCAGATTAACAAATTGCTATGGTGTAATCCCCTATTCCCACTCTGATTTACATGGGATGCTTGTATAGGTTTGGAATCGTTTCCCATCTGAATCATGTACATCACACTGCAAATAACAGTGTGCACCCAAAAGCTCCTGCAGTGAGCCAATACCACCATCTGGTGGATAATCTGAAATGGCAAATATGCAGTCATTTTTGTGTTGTTTTGTTTTCATGAGTCCTTATGCTCCCAACGGAATCATCAGCTCATTCACTGTTAAACACTCTGGCTTAATGTTGAAGAGTGCAAGTTAATGAGGGAAACTGATGATATGAAGTCGGAAACACTCCTTTTCGTATCAGAATAACCTTTGTCACCTGTCATCTATTCCATTCCTTCATTTATAAATTGACATTTTATGCTTATTTTGATGTGGAACACATGCAGGAACAGACTATTAATGAGAAATGAGATCAGCGGAGGAAGAGAAGGTCAGACCCCTGAGGAGAATCCCCTCCGTCAAGAGCCTAATCTTGTTAGGTTTGTTTGACTCTGTTGGGTTAAACATAATTGACAAAGAGTGCCAACAAATCCTAAACCCAAACATAGTCCTAATTCACCTTAACCAGTGTGACCACACAATTTTCCCTTCCTTTTTTCCTTTTAATGACAATTCAAATTGACTTGTTATTTTTAGAGTATTTTTATATTCCATAAATGTAAAACAATGGTATTATAAAAATCTGTGGACTTTATTGTATTATTAAAGTCCCATATTGTCCCAATACTGTCATTGTGTATGATACAAAATGTAGTTTACCTTTTTACAGTAAACATAAATACTGAGTATTGTGGAAACATACATGTTTTTTAATGTCATATGAAAATGCAATTAGAAATAGAAATCTTGCTTTGTTTTATTTTGAGTTTAATTTTCAGGCAACTTCAATACATGAGTGGACAAACTCATGATGCCTTTCATTAAATCCTCTTACAGTAAAACCTTCTCTAAACTCAGCCACAACAGAGCTGCTAATATTAGACTCACTGTACATTGTATGTATTTATTTAAGACAACAACTTGTCCTGCTCTTTACTGCATTTTGATACCACTGTAATGTGCAGAAAAATAATTCAATGAAAGGTCCATTCAAAATATGCCTCACAATGCATGGTGTAACAGTTTGACCATTTTTCCAAGGTACACTTTAGTTTACTTGAGCTGTGCTGTTAATGTATTTTTATGTAAATATTTTCAGAGTACTGGAAATGCACTAGCCTGGTCTTACCAGACTCTTGTACTATCGTACAGAGGGTCTGGCATTCCTCCATTGAGAATCGATTTCAGACGGGAGGTGTGAACTCTGTTGAAGTTTGAAAGGATTGGATCTGATTTTACCCAGTCGCTAATGTTTGGTCGTGACGTATGTAATGTGCCATTAGCATTCAGGCTAGCCAACTCCTTCGCCACTAACGGAGCTAACTGAAAAATAAGACTTTTGCAGAACCCTATGGGGAGTAAAGCCATGATATCTTTGCCAGCAGTAAAACTGGTTAAACATTCCTCTTGCTACGACTTCAACTGCTGAATATTTGGGAGCCGAGCCAAAACGGATTGAATGGCTTCATTCACTTCCGTCTCCGCCGCCATTGCCAAACTACAACCAGCTAGACTACAATGTAAATGCTGTGCATATGTTCGACGTCCTCATTAACACCTGCCTCCCCCCATTCAACCCCCTATTCGCTGATTGGCCAGGATGGAAATCATTCTGAGAAATCGAGTTCAAGGGGATCAAACCCAGACGTAATCTGTAAGAAAATGATAGTTGAGCGCAAGATTACGGAGGGCTACGGCCAGACTAGAAATGTACCAGTGTATCAATTTTTTTGTCCGGTGACATGGACATGTTGGGGTAAAGGAGGCATTTTTATATATGAGGTTCTTAAAATGTTGTTTTTCTACTGTAAAATCCCAAAATCTGTTTGTGCTGCACATTTGGGAAGCATCTCAGTGCAGAAAGATTTATACTGAGCCACAGACTCAGATCAACAAAGGAAAAGTAACAAGGTCCCACAAAGTTACGGCACCACAAAAGAGGTGATACTTAGTCACTCATCTTCTGGTAACCACCACTAACACTATTTATGGTCAGGGTCTGGAGCTGATCCCACATGACCTTTGGTGAGGGTGGGTTCACCCTGGATGGATCAGCAGACACCACAGGATGACACACAGAAACCATTCACACTGACAATGACACCGAGGACCAGTTTAGAGTCACCAGTTAACCTGACCTACATGGTTTTCACTGTCGGGAGACCTGAAGAACCAGAGAGAGCCCACACATGGGTAGAATATACAAGGCTAAGGAGAAATAAGGAAGAAATAATATTGCCAATATAGAATACATAAACAGCAAGAAATAGAGTATACAGTATATCATTATGAGAGATGCTTTATATTTTGTTCATGTTGCATACATCTGAGGGACCTCCTGTTGTGTGATAATCATATTAACCTCTAATCACCCTTCAGAGATTTCAGTGAGGATGACACTGTTAATATGCACTAACCAATGAGACACTGGCTTGACAGGTATCCCAAACTGTAACTATTAAACAGACCAGATTTTTGCTTTGTACCAACTCATACTGATTTCTAAATGAGCAGCTAAACACTGCTTACCAGTGGCTGCAACAACTCCTTTATTTATTTTAATAGACTCATTTTTATTTGCTGTGAGACTAAAGACATCTGCTAGAGGCCTTTGCTCAGTGAGCATGAATTACTTGTAGCCATGTTACTGGATGCTAAGCAGTTACTGACATCCATCTTATAATAAGTTGGGATTCTGTGCAATTTATGTGGCACAATGTTGTCACAAAAAGTAAGCATCAACTGTTTAAAAAGTTGTTGGGCACTTGCAGTTAATTTGTATACACATTAGCCTGAGGCATCTTGTCTCCCTCGCCTATCCGCAGGGCTAAAGCAATCTAATTAAACAAGATTGATATACCACTTCCAAATTAGCATGACCTGGAGTGCCTTAGCCTCTTAGCGTCTTCTTTCCGAACAGAACAACACTATGACTGATTAAGGACGGCAATAAAGTTGAACATCAGCCATCTGGCAGATAAAGTCGTGGCCACGAAGTCACATGTCCTTATGAGAGCTCTAAAACTAAACTCACTCTAACTCTTCTGACGAAACAGTCAGCTATTTTAAAGCTCTAACAGAGAAGGCCCTTTGCTTAAAGGTGTTCAGCAAGGACTCTCAGTCAGTTTATGTTGCCAAGTTGTTATTTTAAGTCAACAGAATGAGTCAGGATCCTGGATACTGTTCTGTGTAAGAATCCTACTAACTGTTGAAGCAGGACTGTCACAGCTCAGTTTAATGAGCATTAATAAGATGTCTACAGATGTCTAAATCTACAAGCAGAGTTATTGGATTATCAAAGTGATTTCAATTCATCTTGAGAGGTACACATATGTCAAATTTCAAAATTTAATTGAGACATATGGCCTATGAGTGAGGCGTTGCTGACAAACAGTAGGAGTGAGTGGAGGTGTATTCAAGTGTATGCAATGTGCAGGTCAAAACTGTGTGGAATTAAAAAAAAAAAAATATTAAACAAAAATAACTGTGAAAGTGTACAATGGATAAGGAATAAGAAGTTTTACCAATCAAGAATGTATAAAAATGATCAACAAAATACCAATATATCATATTAAATAAATACCAAAATACCACATTAAGACATCAAGACCTTGAGGAAAACCATAGAAAAATCATGCTGTCATGTGATTTAAATTATTGAAATACTTGGAAACCTATACATCCTCTGAATGTTTGAGGTCTCTAGTTTGTGGCTGTGAAGTGTCATGAGGCTGTGATTATCTTAAAAGTCACAACAGGTCATTTTATACAGCAAAGTCAAGTTCCAAGAAAATGACTTATTATATTAAAAGGCCATTGCATGAGTATATGAACATGAAAACAGTACATGAAGATGACTGGGCTCATTGGATCCAACAGTTTCAACTTTCCAGGCATACCAAATTTATGCAGCATTAAGGATCACAGTATGCAGATATTAAAATATACACTGCATGCAAAACAAACATTATTTAGCCCCAAAACTGATTATTGTGAAGTAAGGAAGTGGTTAGTGCTCTTACCCCACAGCAAGAAGGACGCAATCTGACCTGGGTCCTTCTGTGTGGAGTCTGCAGGTTCTTGCGGTGGTAGTGGGGGTTCTTTCTGGTTCTCTGGCTTCTCTGTGGATTCTTCTTCCCATAGTCCAAAGATATGCAGGTCAGGACAACTGATGACCATAGGTGTGAATGGTTGTCTGTCTCTTTGTATTCGGCTTCAGGATAAGCTCCAGTCCCTCGTGACCCTGAAGTGATGATTACCATAAGATGAATGAATGGTAATGTCTGTAATGGGGAAAACAGAGCAGGGTACAACCTCCAAAAGTCAACTGAAAGCAAGTAATATTAATGTAGACATTACATTCAAGCATTAATTTGATTCACACTTTGTCCAAACTGGGCTTTTATAGTTGTTTTGCTTCATTACTCATTTAATGTTTTCTTTTCTATCAGCAGTGAAAACATAGGCTACCGTATGCCACACTATTGGAATTGAAGTTTGGTCTAGACCCACTAGACCCACATTTAGCTGTAAACTAATTAACTCAGAGAGGAAACCCCACCAACGTAATACCGTAGTAATCCTGAGGCCGCACTAATCGCCTGTCTCATAGGCAAACTGGAGCTTTGGGATTCCACAGGGTTATAAAACACATAAGAGCAGCCTATTAGATGCACATGTCAAGTCTGGCCACTCCATCGTGGCGTTTCCACCAAAAGGCTTCAGGACTATGTACCGTTGAATGAAGAGCCAGCCATGGGGCAGGCACAGCAAACAGAGAACAGTGAGGAGATCAATGTCAAAACGATTCAGGATATGTACAAAAAGTTTGTCATGGAGTGCCCAAGCGGACTACTTTTTCTGCATGAGTTCAAGCGTTTCTTTGGTGTGGACCCGACAGGGGAAGCGTCTGATTATGCGGAGAACATGTTTCGAGCCTTTGACAGAAATGGGGTGAGAGAGTAAAAGATGTCACAGCCTGGCATACTGTACATGTTTACCAAAAAATGAGAAAACATGACCCAATTATTCCCGTTCAACCTGCCTTTCAGGACAACACAATTGATTTCCTTGAGTTTGTGGCAGCACTGAACCTTGTTTTCCGGGGAGACCTAGAGCATAAACTACGCTGGTCATTCAAGGTGTATGACAAAGACAGCAATGGCTATGTGGACAGGGACGAACTACGGTCAATAATTGATGTAAGTCAATAAGCCATTTACATTCTGTTCTGTAACTAAAATATTGAGCTTGAGGTAAATGATTCGGTTACAGAATTTCACTTTTATAGAGTGGAACTTAGATTTAAGTCCAGACACAAAACAGCAGTTGACAGCATCTCATTATGGTATTTACCACATTGATTCTGGAGCTCCTCCAACTTTGTGTCACCTCTGACTGGCTTACACTAAATCCCTACTTTACCATGTGTGTTAGGTAACTTAAATTCTTGCCTATTTTTCGGCGGCAAAAGTGAAACTTCATTCAACTCAATTGTATTACGGTTTCAAAATGATAAAGACAGAAATAAATTTGATACGAAAAAGGTTGTCTGATTTTAGGATACTATGATTTACTGCTTATTTCAAAAGGCTTGACAGTGCGTATAAGTCTCCCCATGTACAAGAATGAGACCGAACAAAAATATTTGTTTCTCTATGTGATTCCAATTTTTTCATTGTCTTAAAAGCAGAGTTTTAAAATATGCACATAAAGACCTACTTTAATTTCCCTGATACAAGTTTGTTATTGTACATTTGATCTGCTAATATATGAATATGTATCTTTCTTTGATTAATTACTTTTCATAGAAAGCACAGCATTATGCAAAGTCAGATATTAGCCAAAGTGAACATCATGAATGTAGTAAATTTATCTAGTTACATCACTGGTGAAATACATTTCAGTTCTCAGGTATTGAGTGAATAACACATCATCACTGAGGGCAGCAGCTTATGCTAAAATGGTTATTTATAGGGCAAGATTTTCTGGGTTATTAACATGAGATACAACTTTCTCTTCTTTCTGTCTAGAGCCTCTTTCGGATAAAGAAAGGTACAAAGACAGACGTGAGCGATTCACAGCTTACAGTTGATGATGTCGTGGATCGAATATTACAGGCTGTTGATAGTGATGGAGACGGTGAGCCTTTAGTCACATGTTACAATTCAGTGAAAGCACTATGGGTGAGACAACAAAGAGAGGAAATATGTCCTTGTATCAGAACATTCATCCGGCTTCAACCTTTTCAATCTACAGGTCACATTAACCTGGAGGAGTTCATTAGAGGCGCACAGCAGGACCCGTGGGTGCTCAACATGCTGAAGCTGGACTTGAACCCTGCCGGATGGGTGCTGGAGCAGCGCAGAAGAAGTGCACACTTCTGAAATGTCAAAGGCCTTTCTTTTGTGGACAAAGGGAGAACAATCATAGCTGAAATAATTACAAATGCTGATAATGTATTAAAAGTACACTTTACAACTAAAATGACAATTCATTTTTTAATACTTTGTCAGCATATGCAGTTTGTTACTCACAGACTGTGAAAAAAAAATCATAACTTTACTTTTAGAGAAGGAACTAAAGCAGTGAAACTCTATGTGGGGCTGTAACAAACAGTATAAACACAGAAAACTACACGACTAGTACTTCTTCCTTTGTAAACTGTATTCTATCTTTTCACCATTAAGACTACAATAATGGTTACGTGTATATATTATCTTTAAATACTATTGAAGCACAATTTTCTGATGCATATACTGTATATATTACACCACTTGCTAACTCAGCCTTCTTGTTATACAGTGTCAATATGTAAATAGTGAATGATCCTATTTTTTCTATTGTTTTTGTGATTTTTTTTACATTTTTGCTTTTAAGTAAATAACAGCAATACTAGAATGTATACTGTGTGCATTAAACTAAATTTCGTACTGTAAATTAACATTGTTTTGACTGATTACTGTTGTCAAAGGCAGTTTTTTAAAAATCTTACAATTTAAAGTTCAATAAACTAAAGTCGTAATCATGTTTCCAAGCTGTACAAATGCATGCTAGTGGATTTATTTTTCCACCGACACAACTCTGAAATGTAAACTCTTTGTAAAGCTTCTGACATAGTTTCTGTGTTGAATGGAAATGTGGGCATGTCCACATAAACTGGAAAAAGTCCACAAATGTGGTTCTATTCATACAACACAAGCAGGGCCGCCCCTCCCTAAATGCAGAACACTGGGCATAGTGCCTCATCCTCCATGGGCCACATTTTGTGTGAGTGGATGCATTTGTGCAATTGATGCGCATATAGCAGCAGCACCATATCAGCACTTTTTTTTGATAAAATGTTGGAGCTATTTGTAGTTTAATTTTCCTTTAGTAATAAAATGCTTATTTTTTATATGATTTGCTAATGTTAATTTGGGTTTAAGTTCATATCTAAAATTATTAGTATTATGTTTCCTATTGTGGTATTTTTTGGTTAATGCTTACGTTTATGGGTGGGTAAAAGTTCATAAATGTAGGTCATGTGGGATGGGCTGGCAGGGCACCAGGGCATGTGTTTTTTGTTTTTTTTACCAGGGATCAGAGATGTTGCAGGTTGTTGATTGCTTTCTGTATGTTTGCTGCCAAATGGTGACTAAATCAACCAAAACACATTTTTGGTTCGGACATTGTTTTGTTTTATTGGACCTGCTTAAAGCCAAATCCAGATGGTGCCAGAATGGCCATTTGGTTTGGATTTTGTTGAAGAATTGACAAATGGCCATAACAACTTTATTAAGATAAACAAAACGGTGCAATAACAACAACTGCCAGATATCTCAAGGCAATAAGTCAAAAATATTTCACACAAATAAATTAAAGAGAGCACATAAATCCAAAGTTTTAATGGCTTCCACATTAGTGGAGTGCCTAATATATTGTTTGACTTCATTTAGAAAGACGTGTTTGTGTATCAGCATTTACAGATATGCCATTTAGCTAAGAGTATAATAAGATTGACGATGTAGAATTGCTTTTTTTCCACAGATGGATAGTCAGAGAAGCCAAATAACATATGCTCAAAGCAAAGAGACAAATGAGGTTCAGTGCAAATCAGGATCAAGAGGCAAATATCTTTCCATAATATTGTATACTAGAGAAAGGGCAAGACCAGAATAAATGAAATACATCTTCAGTGTGTCCTTTATAGAAAGAGAACTTTAAATCTATGTATTTTTTGAACCACTGTAATAAAACTTTGGATGGATAAATTCTGTGAATTAGGTTAAAATACACTTCTTTTACCTTATTAGTTACCAGATATTTAGCAGACAAGTTCCAAATCTTTTACCAGCATATTTGACATTTGCTGTTAGATGTTGAGGAGAAACAAATTTGACAAATTTCAAGTTTAGTTAGATGAGTGGGTAATAACATTGGATTCTGTCCTGTTGTACTCTTAAATAACATTACTACTGCAGCAGGGATTGCATTTGTGACAATATTAAATTCCATAACAGGAATTGTGATATTATATTTTAAGATGAATTCCTGCTACCTCATTAATAATCTATTAGATTACTCCAAGAAGGTAAAATGAGAATTTGTACATATATATATATATTTATATATATATATATATATATATATATATATATATATATATATATATATATATATATACATGTTTTTCTTGTTCCATAAGCAGTATCTATGTGGGAAAAATTCATGTTCATAGATCAACAACATGAAAGAAGCATCTGTTTATGGAAGTATGACAGTTTAAAAAAGGAAGTTTAGGCCTCCTAATTTAGAGTAGATAAAGATTGGTATGAAGTTCCAAATTGAAGATTAGTTCCTGATGAATTGGTGAGCCAAATTTAAAAGTATTATCCAAGGTGCAAAAGTCCAGAAAATTAAGGCCACCTTCATCGTATGAGTTCCTTGTAACAGATTTCTTACTGTAGTGACTTTTATTCCTCCATATAAAGTTAAATAACGTCTTGTCAATATATTTGGAGACCTTTTTGTTGACATCAAGCGATAAAGCAAGATGTGAGATGGGATAAAACTTCAGCTTTGGTTGTAAAATTTGTCCTCTTAATGACAAATCTCTCTGAAGCCATTGGTTTTATCAATAATTTAGTCTAAATGCAAAGTGCATCTCGCATTTCCATCTTTAGCTATACATTAATAGGTAATAGAGTCTGTTACAGGTATGTTATAAATAAAAAGGATGTCACAATGTTTAAGAGCAAGTAATTTACATTCCTTTATGTTCAAGCAAAGTCCAGATGCAGCAGAGAAAGTATTTATTAAATAGTTAAAAGTATCTGAGAGAGATATTTTAAAAATAACGTTGTATCATTGGCCAGTTGACTGATGATAACTTCTTTGCCAGCAATTGAGATGCCTTTTAATGGACTAAGCTTTGTTGAATCAATTAGTAGCTGAGTACAAAGTAGGAAAAGATAAGGTGATACGGGGCATCCCTGCCTAACTCTGCTTTTAAGAAAAGAATCAAGGAGAAGTAGTCTGCAGTCTGACTGAGCAGTATGACATCAAATCAGTTTGAGGAAGGAGAGAAGAGAGCTGTAATCTGACCGTGCCTGCGTCGCTGCAACGAGGCAGGTGCTTGCGGAGCGAAGAGTGAGGAGTTATGTTCAAAAGACATCATGAGTCGGAGCGAGTAAGAGGAAAAAAAGGCAAAACATGAGGAAGCTGGTGCTTCTCTTGAAGGTGGATATGTTGTTGAAATCAAACTTTGTGGCACAGTTTACCTGAGCTGCTACTCATTAAAGAGGAGTCTGTCTCCAGTCACACCATTTGCATTCACCTCTGATGAGTGCTAAAATGACCAGTTGGTGGCTGTATATATTTATAGGCTATAAACTTTAGCCAGTATATTTAGCCTATAGCCTATCGATTTATGTTACTGTTGTACTAATAGTAGTGGTAGTAGTAGTAATAGTATTTGCATTATAGTCTATAACAATAGGTATTTATTATTATCATTCCATGTTATTATTATTCTTATTAATTCTAGAGTTTGAATGATGATTCCATTTAAAGCTTACTGAGGCTAGCCTCAAAAGAGTAAAGATTAAATAAGATTTACATTAATTTCATTATATAGTTTACCTGAGCACAACAAAAAAGGGTCTGAGTCGGTATGGTGTTCATGTATGTGATTGCATGTGAGTTCAATGTACTGTTTTTTCTGTCTTACCTTTAAAGATAAATTATATCAATAATCTTCTTCTTACTGGTAAACCAGCTACAGGTGAATACTCCACTAAAATGAGCTGAAGTTTTGAACAAAACTGGAGTGTGCAGTCAGTGAGCTTGCTATGCATACAGTCCTTGCAGACATGGCCAGATGATGACATTAACAAAGCAGCCCCTGAAGGATGCCAAAAGTATGAATTGACCTTGAGTTGAACCTGCTTTCAGTCACTGGCAGCTCCCTCCTCCCAGTCTCTCACCAATAAACCCTTGGGATTTACACACTTAGTTATTCTAGCTCTACAGGTTTAGTCCTCCTGCATCTCCTCTTTATTTACACAGTAAAAACAAATTATAAACTCTCTACTGAGCAGACAGGATGGTGACAAGTGATAAGCCTTTCACAGAAGACATGTTGACACATCACAGGAGGGAAGGTTTAAAAAGAAAAACTAACGAGGGCTGAATACCATTTAACTGAATCCCCTTATACAGGAAACAAACACACAAACAAACAAACAAACAAACAAACAAACAAACAAACAGGCAAACAGGGGTTAAACTTAAGCACTTCATAAAGCATACCAAGGCTTGATCCAAAAAGGCAAGTGCACATTTGACAAATTAGAGGAAAGATGATTCAAGATTTTTAAAGTTGTAAAATTTGACAAATCAACAGCCACTAAATTTGTAAACTGACAATATCTGAAGAACAATTTATCTTGTATTTATTAAGATTAAATATACTCCATGTGTGACCACACACAAGAAAAACACCTCTAGCCTTTATTACAGTTATCATTTTAGTCAGCTATAGCGTGTGAGTACCTGTGACCCTGGGTCAAGATGGGATCAGGTATGTGGATTACTGCTTTAAACTCAGCTTGACAAAGACTTTGGCTAAAAATAAGCCTCTTGGTTGGGGTCAAGCATCACATGAATCAGTTATTGCTCAGCTCTAGACCTCTGAGCTGTGGCAGAGACCTTCAATGGAAGCCATGAAGTAGATACAGAACTGTTGGTTGCAGGCAGTCTGGAGGATATGACTTTAGTCATTGCTCATATGCATTAGGAAATTAAAAACATTTTCACTGCAGGAGCAGCTTTTGGATTCAGAATGGGTCAAAGTCAGCAAATACAGACACAGGACGAAGAATTGGAGTTGAACAGCATCCAGGACCTGTACAAGTCATTCATCATGGAGTGCCCGAGTGGATCTTTGTACCTGCATGAGTTCAAGAGGATGTTTGGCGTACACAACGGCACACCTGAATCACAGTACATGGACAGCATCTTCCGAGCATTTGACATGAATCATGTGAGTTACAAGGTTGCTTTGAAGTGAAATGTTTCAGTCATTGTCAGTGTGAGCAACAAAATGTTTTGTCTTACTGATTAGCACAAATCCCTGCTCTGTCCACCTTCCGTGTCATTTACCCACATTTTCAGGACAACACATTGGATTTCATAGAGTACGTGGCAGCACTTAATCTTGTTCTGCGTGGAAAACTTGAAGATAAGCTGCGGTGGTCTTTCAAGGTGTTTGACAGCGATGACAACGGCCGACTCGACAGAAATGAACTAAGGAAGATTGTTACGGTAAAAAATAGCTGATTTCATAAAATCACATTTTATTAAAACAAGTGATTGCCTTGTGGTAAAGCCTCAGTTCTCATGTGTTTTTCAGAAATGTGTGTAGCTGTTTTCAAGACTTGATAAAATACCTTCAAACTGCTTGGATGCAAATAGAGTTGTTTATAATAATCAATGAAGTGTTAGTCCAGTAAATGCATAAAATGTTTATATTGAACAACTTCAGCAATGAGGGCACAAACAACAAGTTCTCAGCCGAAACTCAGCCACTGTAGTTTATAGTAGGTTAAAGGAAGAAATACATGGTTGGGCCACAAACAACTATGACTGTGCAATAAAAATGACACTGAATGTTGCCATCCTAGATCAAAGCTTTGTGTTTTTTTGGCTCCATTCATCTCCACCATGCCAGCAACATGCTTGCATATTAACTATGATAATGCTAGCATGTTTATATTTGGTATAATGTATAATAATGCCCTATGTCCCATGCTCATCAGCTGAGTTAGTGTGTTAGTACGCTGGTTATTAACACTAAAAAATGGAAATGGGAATGATGGAAATGTCATATAGTTTTGCAGGTAATTTGTCATAAACAAAAGTACTGGAGAAAATTAGAACTTAACATAATAATGACGCTGGATTAAGGATTGAGTGATCACTAACAGTATTATAATAGATCCTTTTGGCATGAATATGAGAACAAAATGTGATGATGATCCAACCAATAGCTATTTCATCTGATATCTTCTAAAGCATGCAACTAACGTCAACAGCACCATCATTTTAAAATCAGAGACAGTCTAATTGCTGTATATTTTTTCAGATAATATACAAGATAAAGAAAGGCTGTGTGACTGACGAAACAGGAACACAAAACCTCAGTGCTGAGCAGGTGTGTGAGCGCATCTTTCGAGAGGTCGATGTGAACAGTGATGGTATGTTGACAGCAAACTGCAAAATCAATAACATCCCTCAAATTCCTCAATATTTAGCCAGGAATAAATCCTTCAAAGATATTCTGTTTGTGGTGCAGGTCAGATTACCCTGGACGAGTTTGTAGAGGGCGCTCAGAGGAGTCCATGGCTGCAGGGCTTCCTGCGGCTTGATGTCAACCCCTGTGGATGGGTCCAGAGGTACCTGTGCGACAGGAAACTCATGAGTTCCAAAGATTCCTGAAGGCCGACAGTGTTCTGACCAGCCTGCAAAATGGAGAGGAACTGTACTGTGACCACAATGAGAAAAAAAACTAATACTAAATACTTCCACCAACAGTGTGTGAGAAGATTCCTCATGCCTTTATTGTGCAGCATCGTGTTGACTCTACTGACTCTTTTTACTCTTTTTTTTAAAGACCTGATTTTAGCAGAAATTAGACATTATGCAGAATATTCAAACTTTTGTGGCCTCAAATTGCTCAGAAGTGTTTTTCATAAATTATCTCATAAAATATGATCATATTGTTTAAATAAATATGGCTATTGGTAGCAAATAATGGAGTATGGTATGCTCCTATTCCTGCGATGGAAAATCTCATGTTTAATTTCTATGTCTACCTAACTATGTCAAGTTGGGTGGATTTAAGAGAAGATCCTGAATTTTACACCCCAGACCATGTCCGACTGCAAACCCAGTCCATCTTGCGTTTCCCATGATGCAACTCTCTACAGACCCTTGTCACTGACTGCCTGGAAGTGGTTAGCAAGGAACTTGAAGCTTGGAGCTTGCAAACAAGAAGCCCTGTGGTCCTTTCCAAAAGTGCAATTGTGCCATCTAGTGGCTGAATATACTTACATGACATTGTTATGATGCGCAGCTCTTTTCTTCAGCTTTTGTGACTATTTGCTTTTACATCGAAGTACAAGATAAACATCATTGTTATTATATTATTATTATTATTATTATTTTCTTCACATTTAGTTCACCCAGCCAATTTATAGCTTCAAAAATTTGATCTTTTTGCTGTGGTGCAACTGTGGTTGCCATGCAACAGTTAATTTATGTTCTTGTTCCTTTCAACACTGTTAGAGGTATGTGATTATTTTAGGGAATGTTGATATACTTGTCTGTGTTTCAGCAATATTATATTGAAAATTGTTCCCTAATGCTTGCACAACATCATCAATGGTACTTACCTGACATTCTTTGCTTACCATTTTAGAATAGAATAGAATAGAATAGAATCAGCTTTATTGGCCAGGCATGTTTTCACATACTAGGAATTTAACTCTTGTTTACAGCACTATGTACCAACATAGAATAAAAAATAGGAACGACAACAGCAGCACACAAGGTAAAATATGTAAAAGATAAATAACTCATACTGTGTGAGATAAAAAAAGTGCAAATGACACATGAGATAAATAGTAAATAGATAAATGTAATAAACACGTGTAAATTACAGTGTGATATACAGCTGGTTGTAATTCCACAGGGATTGTTCCTGACACTGTGACTGGTGTTCAGTGGTGGACAGTAACGCACTACATTTACTTGAGTACTGTACTTAAGTACATTTTTTGAGTATCTGTACTTTACTTGAGTATTTTTTTTGGAAGATACTTCTTACTTTCACTCCACTACATTTGAAAGACAATTAGACTCGTTTGACTCCACTACATTTCCAGGAAGCTTGTCGCTACTCATTCCTTTTATGCTCAGCAAAACCTTTACTTTCTTAGTAACACACAGATGTCTCCATGGCCGGGGGACATGTCCCCTTCAGGGTCATAGTGACACCGATCCGTCCCCCACTTCCCCATCATAAGGATACAAACATCGCTGCTAAACCAGAGGATTAATGTCACTGCAGCAGCACGGGGAGCCTGGAGTCTGTGTTTGGTGCGTCCACTTGTACGTGAATGTCGGAATTTATAGGGTCCAAGTCAGAATTTTAAATCAGAACCCTCCGTGAAGTCAGATCTCCACAAGAGAAAGTCAGATTAATCTCACTAACCAGACACATAATTCATGCTATCTGCTGCTACATGTTACGTCTGTACGGCTGGAAGAGCTGGGAGCACTAAACTTTGAGGTTACCATGACCTTGACTCCAAGTTCTGACTTCCAGTGAACACACCATACGAAAAACTCTCACTCCCCAGGGTCCTAAAGAGGAACCGGTAGCAGCCTGTACCTGTTGACCATCATCATCAGACCATTGTCAAGTATGTCTACCATGA
This sequence comes from Synanceia verrucosa, assembly GCA_029721515.1. Taxonomy (NCBI): domain Eukaryota; kingdom Metazoa; phylum Chordata; class Actinopteri; order Perciformes; family Synanceiidae; genus Synanceia; species Synanceia verrucosa. The sequence continues at coordinate 26,962,425 of CM056549.1, forward strand.
TAAAGCACAAATTAGACAAAAATTGAGTTGAAATAATTAGATAATAATAATAACAATAATAATAATAATAATAATAATAATAAATGGTGTTATTATTATAATAATTAAGTTGAGTTGAAACTTAAATTGTCAGGAGATACATTGTTGACATTACTGTTAAAAATGCATTTCCAATAAAGTTTGGCAAAGCCTGTTATTTTTATGTTGAGGCAGTGGGGGGGGGGTGTTGTTAGCAGCTGCTGAATGTAACTTCTTATCTAACTTAGTTTCTTTTAAAAATCAAGTAATCAGTAAAGTAACTAAGTTAATTTTTAATCTAGTGGTTAAATTTGATATTACATTCACTCTTTAGCGCCAGGAGATTTTTTACTGTGCATTGCATCATGGTTGGAACTACAGTAGGCGGAATGGGTCGAAAATAGAGATTCAATAGGCTGTTGACAACAACAAGTTTTCAAGGGCCAATTCACTGAGTTGTCGTTTGGGTGATGAGATCCGTTATTTCAAACTGCATAGAATCATTTGTGTGAGCAGGTAGTAGGCAATGGCATGAAATGCCCTTAGCTTACTCAATCAAACATATGCTAACATTACCATCCACCAACTAGGTTTATGCTTTACAGGAGCTACTGTTATGCCGCCAACGTAATGAATTACACAACCAAGCAAAGAGACATTTTAATTCACACAGTAACATTGACTTACCTGTCGAGAAGAAAGCAGGCAAGTTCAGCGTTCCTTTGGAAATCTTTCTCAGTCATAAGTGCTTTCTGGGAAAGGCGACCCCGATGTTTACCCTTGTTTTGTTAATTCGCCAGTCCCATTGTCTTTTTAATTCCTTTTTGATGCTTTTTTTGGTGATGAGGATTCCTTCTCCTTTGCATTACAACCAAAAGTGCAGTGCAGGTTTTAGTGTAGTGCCGGGTAGGTAATAACGTCTTCTCTACGCTGCTTCTCCATGAAAAATTAATTGCGAAAATGCGTTTTACTCTATTGGTACTAGCAGGTAGTGCTCTATGTCCCTCTTGGCAGTTCATAGTTTTTTATAGACCGGAAAGACATTGAAGCCTCCATATGAGCGACCCGCTCTATGTAAAGACAGATAACTGATTCTTCGCCCTGGAGGATAAGTCAGATTGTTGGCATATGTTATTTTATACCAATGAGGATCTATTTATGAATGAAGACTTTGATTTGAGGTAATAAAATACTTTAAAAAATTACATAGTGTCCCTTTAAAGGAGCAATCAGTAATCAGATTACTTTTTCAACATTGTTGGCCACACGCTGTGCTCCTCGTGGAATGGAACCAATCACAGTCAGTGCTCACAACTGTGATGGATTTGGAAATACGTCATCCTCGCCCTGTGTAGCAAGCTCTCTCACTTTCATTCAAACAAAACTCATCAATGGAGATGAGAAAGTCAAGCTGGGAGACCAGCACATGCATGGTCATATCTAAGCTCCATATTTAAATGAGAAATGATTCTCATAATTTCAAATGTCTTTTGTGTTCACTGTGCACAAATTACATTTCTCCATTCAAGAACTCTCCATCCAACCTGAGAAAATAATACAGCAATTTACTGATATCAGAAAATGTACTTTGTACCTTTGAATACTTAAGTATTTTGAAAAGTAAGTACTTTAGTACTTTAACTTGAGTAAAATTTTGACCAAGGAACTTTCACTTGTAGTTCAATAAGATTTGACTACGAGTATCAATACTTTGAACTCAAGTACTGGAGTTGAATACTTTGTCCACCACTGCTGGTGTTAAGTGTTCATCGCTTACCAGAGGGGAGGAGTTGAAACAGGTTGTGTCCAGGGTGTGATGGATCTGCAGAGATGCTTCCAGCCCGTTTCCTCACTCTGGACTCGTACAGGCCCTGGATTGAGGGCATGCGCCAGTGATGCGTTGTAGTCTGTCTGGAACAAAGAACAGACTGGATTATGGTGGTGTAAACTGGATCAGCAGTTCCTGAAGCAAGTTAGACTTCCTGAGATGGCGCAGGAAGTACATCCTCTGCTGGGCTTTTTTTCCTGATGGTGTCGATGTTGGACTCCCACTTCAGGTCCTGGGAGATTGTAGATACCAGAAACCTAAGGTTTCCACAGCAGACACCATGCTGTTCAGAAGTATGTTATTTTAATGCAAACTATGATTTTTTTTTTTTTTAACCATAACCATGTCGCCTAAACCTAACCTAATAATTTTCCTCAATTAACCACAGGTCATTGTGTCTCTGCAAGTGCAATACGAGGCAAATATGAAAAATATTTGTGAAACATTTTTGTTTGAGAAACAGCCACATTCATTGTGGTTTGCAAAAATGTATAATGGCAAACTTTTTTTCCTGGCAACTGGTGATGGTAGTGACCTGCCAAACATGAGGCAGCCCCACCCTAAAGCATCCATTGCTCTATGGTCTGTTTGACTCTAAATGAGACCATAATTTACTAAATGAAGTAATGAATCAAGAGAGAAGTAGCATCATGTTCTTGAAAACAGAGGCTGTTAGAAAGAATAACAGTACAAGGCAAAACAGAAACAAAACAGTTCCCATCGTGGAGGAAGAGCTATTTTGCATTTTCTATATACATACTCTCCAAAACCCAGCCTCAGCCTCATTTTAGGATGCATTGTCAGGATGATATAATGTTTTTAAAAGTTTTGTTTTCTACTTTTAAAAATGTTTAATTTGGCTAGAAATCATGTCAGGTATGGTTACTGAAACCTGTGTGCACCACTCAGGCACTTACAAAGACAGCCTAAATGGTGTTTGGGTCCCTTTTGCCAGACCAGGAAGTGCTACAATTGGTTAGAAGTTTAGGTTAAGAAATCAACCCCATTTCTCTGAAACATGAATGAGATATCTCAATATGGGATATAGAGTCATGTTGCTAGACCTTACCTCAAAGGTCAGAAACTAAAACATATCCACTTAGACAGGCACACTGTATAAGACATTGTGGGTGCAGTGGTATCTAATCTGTAGAACCTGGTGAAAGTGTGGGGTGTTGCCAAACTGGCAGCTGCACATACTGTATCTCTTCCACAGATACATCATGAAACAGTGCCCAGGTCATAGCCATGCCACAAGTTTTAATGAGGCCCACAGGGAGTTGCAGCCCATTATTATTATTATTATTATAGGCCATTATAATAGACTGCAGTATTCCATTGAAATGGGGTGGAGTGGAGGCAAACTGGAGTCTGTAGCCTTGGTTACAGACTTAATCACCCAATCTGAGCTCTGGCGGTTTGCCCTGACCACGGCTACTCAGCTGGGCCTGTGGCTGATGTTTGCAGATGCAGTAGGCTGGCTAAGTCACAGCCTGGGCAAATGTCTGCCAGGGCACAGTGGAGATGGCGGACAATGCTTTTCTGGGGAGATGGAGCCACCGTCAGTGAAGAGTGAAAGGAGTCAGCCTTTGAACACATGGCAGACTTTGGATGAAGGTGAGATGCCAGCAGAGGTTGACCGGGGGCAGATGAGAGAACCCTTTTTTGGCAGAGAGTGGATTGCTCCATGACTGGCACTCTGGAAAGACCGGCAGCAGCTGCCTCGCACATTCTTGGTGGTAGCTTGGCTTTATCCATGGTGAGGGAAGGTTCAGGCTCCATTGTAAATGAGAAATGGCTAGTATAGTGATTAGCTGCAGCAGCTACTGTTTGGTGACTGCCCAGCTAAAGTGATGCAGCGCTTGCTGGCGTTTGGCAACCTAGTGTTTAGCTTGCTCTGCGAACTGCAATGCTAGCTAGCTAACTACCCTAACTATCAGAGAGGTGCGTCCATGAGAAAAGAGGTTTTAGACAGGAGACAACAGTACGTCATGCTCTTATAGCAGGAGAATGCCCCTCCTCTGGGTGCAGATGATGTCACGTCTGTCTGCCAGTCAGGACTGGCATAGTGTCACATAGTGAGATACCGAAATTAATATTGAAAGAGAACAATGGTATACTACAGGGTAGAAGTAATCTAATAAGAGTATAAAAATGGAATGTCCAGAGTCTTATGGTGGTTTGCATAGAAGTTTATAAACAACTGAAAACTGTATTTTGTAAATGCATAGAGCTACACGTTCTTAGTTCAAATTAAACTACGAGCACACTATATCTCTAATGTCTAGTTCTAATATCAGTGCAGCCCTATATCTCAAATCACCTATTAAAGTTGAAAGTTGAAACATACAATGTTAAAGACAAAAAAATGTTTAAAGCATATTCTCATCCTGTCTGTCTGAATATACGTACCTGTAATATACCTGTAGTCATAATAAAACATTACATTTTAACGGCTGTTGCTTTAAGGCCCAAAAAAGCCCACTCAGTTTGATTGGTGTGTGGGAAAAAAATACAGTATGATTGACCTTTGGTGCAGCAAAAGTAGATCTCAAGCTGTGGATGAAGATACTCAGACAGTGGGTTATATTCTAATGAGTCTATGTGTGACAGGTTACTATTACTTCTGGTACACTGTCAATGTATTACTCTGTATTACTGTCCGAAAGTAGCCTAGAAATCTAGATGTGGCAAAAAATATTTCTGCCGAGCAGGATGGTCTAGGATGGCAGGATGGTGCGCCATAGGGGATAATCCTGTATCTGGCAAGGAGTCTATTGGACCAGTCACAATGCTCTATCTGCGTGGCGAGTCGTTGGGGCGGGCGTAGCACGAATACGACAAGGCTGTGCAAAGCTGGAGATAGCAAAACAACCAAGATTGCTGTGGCTAACGAACACAGTCGTTTGAAACGTCTCTGTCATCAGACTTGGGCTTTTCTTTGAAAGTTGCGCAGAAAGAAGCCCTCAAGTCATGCATTTTAAAGAAGGATGTGTTTGCTGTTTTGCCGACCGGCAATGGCAAAAGTCTAATATACCAACTGGCTCTGCTGGTAGCTAAAAGGATCGCTCTGAATGCGTCACATTGTCCGTTGTTCTGATTGGTCATAGCGCTGGCCTATGACGTGCAGAGGCAGTTTGAATGATGACGGTTGATCCCACCCACAGGCTTCAAATCTGCCTATTGACTGCCCCCAGACTATACATTTGATGTTATAGTCTGGTTTGTCAGGCTAGTCCTAAAGACAACAGACAGACTTTGTGCACTCCGTGTCCGTTCTGCCAAGTATGTCTGGGCCTTTAGCCCAGTGCTAAGTTGCTCATGCTAGCTTATCTGTGCTTGTAAACTGGTTGTCAGTGCTGCTTGTATTAAAGAGGTTACAGGATATGACATTTTGACCATATTGCACAGCCATAGTTGTCACTGTCTGCATTATAAAGGTGACAAAAGGATGTTGATATATTGGCTTTGAACGGACGTTTACAACTGTGGTGATAGCATATCGTCTCTCCGCTCCTTACTGTCAGATGTTCAGTTTGAGGGGGCGTGGCTTTGGATGGAGCACTGATGGGAGGGGGAGGAGAGTGTAGAGCTTAGAGGAGGCTGAGAGGAGGTGCTACTTTCAAATCTTGCTAGCTCTCTTTCAAATCATGAAGTGTAGCTTTAATGCCCCTCTGTGTGGGAATTACTCCCATCTAGTGGTGAGGTGGTGTACTGCACACAATGAATATTATTCTTTAGCTTGCCCCTTCTCTCAGTGCTCGTTTCCTTCTACGGTTGCCGAGGGCGAACATTCATCGAGATGGCATCCGCAAATACAACTTCTACCAGCATTCTCACAGATGATGAGGTCAGTGTTGTTAAATTGTTATTTATATCATCTAGCATTTTAGTTCGCTAGATAAGTCGTGCTCTAAGGTAAAAGTTAAAAAACGGAAAAGGCGTTTTTACCTTGTTGTCCCCTCCAAGGATCTGTAGTTTCCAGATGGCGAAGTACCATGGTGATCTGCATTGACTACGCCAACGCAATGTATTTATAAATGGCAAATATAAAGTCTGTCAGAACACTGCAGTTTGTTTGTGGAGGTAATTACTCATGAATGAGGGAATACTTTTTAATGATAAAAACTAAAACTGTTAATAGACAACTTGAAAGATTACACAACAGGGCTTTAAAGCTTAAAGCTTAACTTAAACTTTGGTTTTACTTCCATGTTAATTTTTTACACCTTGAATATCATTGCCATCTTTAATGTGTAAATATCATCCCAATACATACTCCTTTTTTCCTCTTGCTGTGAAATCGAAGAGCTGCTAAACTGCCTTTCATTGTTTACTATAATGACAATAAATTGCATGCACGGGGAAAAGAATAACAATTTACAAAGTTAACAATAGTATTTTACACAGCTCAGCTGAGTTGCTATTTGTCCTACAGTCCATGAATGCCGCACCGTATCATCGCAGCATCAGCGGAGCTCTCAGGTGTCTCCGCTGGGCCGTACAGCGCGGAGCCAATGGAGGAGTGTTAACGGGCATGGCGGACAGAGAGAAGAGGAAAGCCAGTCCGCCGTCTGGCCGCAACATCCAGGTGAACTCCCCGGCCAGCTTCAGGTAAGCGCCCGGGTGGAGGGAGTCTGGGGAGGTGAAAGTGGGAGCCGAGCAGCCGGCGGGGCTCTGCGGGGCTCTGCGGGGCTGGAGGCGCTGATGCAGGCTGCTCCGAGCCGCTGCAGCTGCGTTTGGCAGCGCTCAGCTTTGCGGGCTTTCGCGACGTGTTGTTGAGCAGCATGTTTTGTGTTTGGGTGTGTCTGCTCCCTATGGGACCGAGTCGAGCTGTGTGCTCCCCTCCATTCATTATGAGCATATAAATATATGGCATACTTTTTCTTTTTTGTTACCTGCAATCCCTGCAATAAACGGGTTTTGAGAGTTCCAGCCTGAAAGACAGATTTTTTTTCCAAAGGCTTTATTGTGTTTCTTCCTTACATATGCTCTTACTGAAGGATCGTTTTCCTCTGCAATACCATTATTATCAGCTTTATTTGCCACAAAATGCAGTTTTATAGTTGTGATGTCCAATAGAAACTCATTGCAAGCAAACTAGTGATTTTGCATTTATACAGCATATTTGTGATATTATCAACAGTAAAAGCATATTGATCTATCATCACTATAATATCACAGAAACACGTTTTGTTTTGCAGAAATATTTTAATAATGTTTTATTATAGGCATACATTATATATGTAGTTCTTCTTTTGTTAAATGACAACTTAAACCCATTTTTTATTAAAAAAAAATTATGTTGTTCCAATAACTTACTGTTTTTTGTTTTTTTTTTAATGTTTAACTTAGTGGTTCTACAGTTCGTAGTCACGTTTCCTGCCACATAATTTACTCACAAACAGTAAAATATTCAGTAAAAACATCTGATTGATCATCATTGACTGTTGCCGTGCATTAGTACTATGGTCTAAAGAACATCTACCATGTGCTTTAGGAACTTGTGATGGGCATTTTATTGTACAGTTAATTAGTAATGAGTTGCATAAAATGGTAATTGAAAGGTTAGTCGATAATGAAAACAGTGATGCAGAGCTATGCTGAGTTCATCAGGCAGACGATCCATCAGAGCTAATTCAGCCTGCAGGATGGGTCAGATCAACATGTTGGAGAGCTGAGCAGGGTGAGGGATTAGTAGGTGCGCTGTTGGCATGCTTTTATACGCTGTGTCTCTCACACACACACACACACACACACACACACACACACACACACAGACCTATACAACATAGCCTGAGGAGAAGCTGTGATTCTTCATTGCCATAGCTGAGCGGTTGGAGGCCTGTGATCAATAAACCCCAGGAAGACAGCAACACACACACACACACACACACACACACACTGTCCCTCCCTGTCTCATTAGCTGAGCTGGATCCAAGCTGATCCACCATCTTTTTTTTTCAGATTTTCATTTGTGGCGTCAGAGTCACTCCAGCAGTGATTTTTCTCACATTGAATTTTTTTCTGAACAAGAACATCAGGCAACACAGTGTCTGTAGGTCTAACTCTTTTTTTTATTTTAATACTTCTATAAGTTGCATGGGTGGTGTAGTTTTTAGCACTGTCGCTTCACAGCAAGAAGGTACTGGGTTCGACGCCCGGGGCCTTTCTGTGTGGAGTTTGCATGTTCTCCACGTGTCTGCGTAGGTTCTCTCCGGGTACTCCGGCTTCCTCCCACCATCCAAAAACATGCATGGGGATTAGGTTAATTGGTTAATTTAAATTGGCTGTAGATGTGAATGTGAGTGTGAGTGTGAGTGGTTGTCTGTCTCTATGTGTCCTGTGATGAACTGGAGACTTGTCCAGGGTGTACCCTACCTTTCACCCTAAGACAGCTGGGATAGGATCCAGCCCCCCCCCCACAACCCTATGAGGATAAGTGGTAGAAAATGGATGGATGGACAATATTATAATAATCAGTTCTAGTATTTTATTCAAGAATAAAACAAAAAGAACAAATCAGATTATTTTCTGGTTTATTTACTCCTCTATGGCAGCTAACTGAATATATTTCAGTTAAACAAGACAATTAGACTGGGAAACACTGATGGACATTTTTTTGGCATTTACCAAACAACTCGATTAATCAAGAAAATAAACAAAAGATTAACTGACAAAGAAAATAGTTATTAGATGAAGCCCATAAATTCCTTGTTTTAAATGAAATTAGGTGAATGAACTGTGTTGCCTGATATGTCAGAGTAGTCAGTTATAAAGGATGCCAGATAATCCACAGCCCTGGAGCTTGGCCCAGTCTCAGAGCAGCCATATGTTGGCATGTTTTCCTGCATCACCCTCCCTATTTCCACAACTTTCCTCTCTCTACAAGCTGCTGGTGTTGGAGAACAGTCAGTCGATCTGCTGCCGTCTGTGCAGCTTGTTGTGTGGAGACCCTGAAATCTGGACCCAGCCTACAGTTTTCGCTGGACACCCAGAGACCTCATTTTTTAGGCTCTTAATTAGAGAGTTAACAAGTTGTCGTGTGAGTTTGAGTCCAAAATATTTCTGTCCTGTTGTCAGCAGTGTGGATGTCAATGTCGCCAATTTCATACCAATAATCAGTTCATATATCAACCACTTAATTGTGAGCCAGGACTTTTGACTGGCTTGGTCGGGTGGAAATACTGGAATTTCACCCAGAAGGCTGCTGTTCATGTCCAGCATGAAGTGTAGCTGACTTTCTTAGGTATTTTACCCTGATCCACATTTTTTCAGGATTGCTGCAATTTGTAGTCCATTGCATGAGCAACATTGCTTGTTTGCAACACATTTTTGATCTTTAGTTCAATCACTGACTTTGTTGCAATCCATTGTACTCAGAATTTAGAATGAAAATGACAGAAATTTAAGTTGGAATTCTTAGAGCCTGAGTGCACTGACATAAACACACCTGATGGCAGCACACACAATATTATTTTTTAGTTAGTTGGATCTCACCTGGGCCCAGTGTGTTCTCACCTTTAACTCATTGAGTGCCAGCGATTTTGGCCATTTTGCGTCATTTGGGTCAGACCCACAGAATATTTTGTACTTTGACTCTAAAAACACTGAATAGATCAAATGAAAGAAGAGACTCATCACGAAAAAAATGTTTACCTTGTTTCATTCTTGTTTTATCTGGAGGAGATTCGAGGCCAGTTTCACCAAAATATTTTGCTCTCTAATCTTGATTTTCTCCACTTCTTGCTTCGATCTTTGTGGCATATACTGTCTATTTATGTCCCGACTACAAATCCCAGAAGCCCCAGTATTACTCACAGGCCAGCGCCGTATATATCATTATCATTTTAAATTGTTTGTGAATGCTAAAATGTTTCTCATACTTTGCTAAAGTATAAACACTTTTACAAATGTGACACATTTAACATTTGGAGAATATGCCTAAATCACCTCATCAGTGGAGCCACGTTTACCTTACCTTCTCCGATAGCAATCACCATGTATCCTACGATTAGGCTACTTATTGAGCCACTGGATAAAAACGACAACTTCTTGGATATTTAGTTTAATCTATTAATATTTCTCTTTAACATCAAATTAATTCTTCCCTTAGCTTACTTAGGTGTAATGATCAGACTGTGTTTATTGTTACATGACTGATCAATATGCCCAAGGGGAAAAAGACCAGACACACATAGTATGATTTTGTTTATCAATTCAAGAGTTGTTTTCTCTTTCATAAAAAAAGAATCAGACATTAGCAACATAAAAACAACTGAATAGAATAATATACAAAAGTGCAAGTGAAAGCAATAATCTGTATATTGAATATTACGGTAAAAATATACATGGTGTGTTAGGCAATCTATGAATATATTACAGCAGTGAAATCAAGGGAGAGCCATTAAAACAGATCTTGAATATTACGGTAAAAGTAAGTAAGAAAGTAAGCTTCCAGTAGATCCTTCTGACCTTCCACTCCCACAATTTCCTCCTAATACCGTCCCGAGGAAAATAATGCAACCATTTACCATGTCCGAGCTGTATAGAACAACCATAGGCTGCACGACATGGCATTTTGTTTCCAAAAGTGACGTAATTACAGAGATATATTTCTCTCTTGTGAGCTGTTGCACTTGCATTGTTTATAATGATGGTTTGTCTGTTGTTTTAAACATGGCGTCCAGCAAACACGTGACGACCTTTGAACCAATCCCATGACAGAATTGTCCTGAACATTCTAAACACTAGTTGTCCATACTCTCTCTAATACATGACTCTGTCACAGGCTGTGTGAGAGTGCCCTCTTGTGCCTGCTGCCAAAAAAACACTTTGACATAAATATGTCAGTGGCACTCCAGCATTGCATTTTAAATGACGTATATAGACGTGAATGGCACTCAACGAGCTGCTTCAGTGTGCAGTCTCTCTCCCACCATCTCAGCATGACACTAACACGACTTTCTGGTTTTGTTCTTTGCACCACATGTTCAACACCACTATGCTATTTTATTTTACATGTTATTTTGAGTTATTTGTGTTTTGTAAAAAAAAAAAATTAAGTTTTTGTTGCTGCCACCTTGTGTTTGTTTCCATCTTTGTTGCAACCATTGAACCAGGCTGTGACACTTTGTGTTGTGAAACACGCTCAAGAGTTTACAGTATAACTAGGTTCCCATAGATCCTTTAAATGTCTTAAATTAAACTTTCAGAAGTATTTCCTTCAAGGATTCTGTAATTGTTAATTTAATGATGGCAAAGGTGCTTTATTCACTGTTTCTGATGGTGCTGTGGTCCTCTGTTGGTCCTCTGTAGATATTTGGATGGATGCTCATTTGCTAGCAGATGCACATGGGGACACATGCTGATTGTAAATCAGTAATACTGACTCTCATCATAAGGTCATCCAACCCACCGTGCTCCATTGAACCACTGACACCTTTTCCTGTCACACAGCATTGGTTGGAACATGAACACACAGCGGCAGTGTTAATGATATTCACGATGACTGTGAGCGATGACAGCAAAGTTAAAGATAGCATTTCAGTGACATTCTTCATCTGAAAAATGCTGCTTTGAACATCAGCATTGTGTTCACACGGGAGATGGAAAGAGACTGTTCAGACCTTCAGACAACAACAGATCAGCTCCTCACAGAGATAACAAACAAAAAAAACAAAGTATTCACGTTGTAGTATGTACAAAATCATCAAAGGAAATTATTCTTTATTTGACACAAGATCATTAAATGGTTGCTAATTCCATTGCTTAATTGAGCTTGTCATATGAAGACATACTTTTCAAATTTCAAATCAATCAAGACATCAGAGGGCGTACCAGGAGACTCTTTCACTTTAGTAGCTATATCTGTGGTGTGTGTGTGTGTGTGTGTGTGTGTGTGTAATACAGCATGTATAGAGCAGCAGTGGAAAATAACAGATCAGAGAAACCAAAGGTCCCTTGAGGCAAGACTCATTATTCACTCACTTTCATTCATCCATTCACCAGCTTCCTCTCACAGTCCAAAGACATGCAGCTCAGGATAAACCTGTGATGAGCTGCTGATCTGTGCTGAGCGCCTTGCATGGCAGCTTCTGCCATCAGTGTGTGAATGGGTGAATGTGATGTATAATGTAAAGCGCTTTGGGTAACGTTTCAGGTATAATAAAGCACTACAAAAATACAGGCCATTTACCATTTACCATCTGTCCAGAATGAACCCACCTTCACCTGCTGGGACCCCACCCTCCCACCACCCTGAATGGTATAAATGGCAGTTACCAGAGGATGAATGAATGAATGGTGTCATATTCAGAAACTGGAAAAAAGAAAATATATCACAAATGTTCAGATCACTGAATGATCAACTTGTAAGTGCAGTAATCTCTCTCACACTCACTGATTCACCACCATATGCTCTCTCTCTCTCTCTCTCTCTCTCTCTCTCTTCTTTCTCTTCTTTCATCATTTCCCTGCAGCTTCCAACAAAAAACTGACACTGCTGACTAGATCTGCTCAGGCAGATGGACTCACAGGGTGTGGGATGTGAAAAGGATGTGAGTGATAAAGGGGCAGAGAGGGAGAGGTGGTTGGGAGGAGATGGGGGGAGGTCCAGCAGATTTGAAAGTGTTGGTTTGCCTGATTCACTGCATCTGACTTTCATGTTTTTTAGGGGAAAATATCTTGACTTCACAGCATTTAAATTGATCTTGTTGCAGCCCTGCCCCCGGCTCATTTACAGCTGTCGCTCAGTTTCTGCTGACATGGCACGTTCCACCTGATGGCACCTCCCCTCTGCCTATACGGTGCTCTCTCTCTCTCTCTCTCTACTTACTCCTATTTTCCTTGTTTTGAAGATAAAATCATGTTTTAGAGAGACTCATCTCTATTCTACGAGTTGGGCCACCAATTTCTGTAGATTGCTGACACAGAAAGGGAGGAATTATGGCCTATTCCAGCTGTTAGAAGGCGTTTAATGTTTAATGTGCAGGGAGAGTTTGAGTTACATTGTCAGTAACTCACTAACAAATGAAATTAGTGCCATGGAAATGCACATTGTACTGATTTTATAAAGTAAACATGGAGGACATTTCAGCGTTAGCATCGACAGAAAAGGTTGTGGTTGGATGGATTGGAGAATTGTTATGGAACTTCAGAATAATGCCAAGTAGTTTTGTTGTGTAAAGTAATATAACCAACATTGGAAGTTTATTTTGAAAAGAGATTGTGTGCATGTAGAAGTGGAACCTGTATGTTACCTGGAAACAAAAACACTGAGAGTCATATTTTGAGGAGAAGTGCTGATTTTCCCTTGTTGAGATACCTAAAATTCTACAAACAATGATTATTTTCATCATCTGTTTGACTTTTTTCTTCAGTCATTCAATGGATAATACGTGTCATAGTGTGAAGACAAAGGATAATTATGTTTAATGTGTCACCTTCCAGTTGCATATTGGCTTTACTCCATACAATACTATATATAATACTGTAATAATTGTTTCAGCACCTTTGTCGTGGACTTTCTCTGTGATATCATTAGATGAATCCAGCTTGTTGTCATTATGGTGTTAATTTCCCTCTGCTGATGAGCTCAACAGGCATTAGCCTAAACATCACATACACACAATCCTAGGATCTCTGTCTCTCAAAACCACCATGAATTTGTCACATGTAGAATCACATGACTTGTGTAGGGGGACGTGTTGAAGCTCTTCGTGTGTGTGCTTGTGTGTGTGTGTGTGTGTGTGTGTGTGTGTGTGTGTGTGTGAGCTCTATGTGTTCTGGCAAGTTGCCAGGATTGTGCTGCACAACCTCATGGCTGTGTTGGCAGCTCCAAGTATAGAAACCATCAAGGACTTCATTAGTTTTGATGTTTCTGAAAGCATGTTTGAAGCCTGGGATTTGGTTTCCCTAAAGCACAACTTCAACACATACCTATGCACCTGTGTGACATAATAGATATTGCTCATGAATTGCTAATCCAAATGAAATGTTTTTGCTGTTATTTTGAGCTGAAGTCATAGTTTTTTGGCCAGTAGGGGGCAAACTGGGACATACCTTCTTGCTTCATGTATTGTTTTGGTGCATCAAGTGTAGTGCATTGCTTTGGCCTGGAAGAAGCTGTTGGGATGTTTTATGGTCGGTGGGGTCAACAGGGTCACAGGATGGTACAGTTCACCTCTTGTGCTCACAATTGCACACACAGAGCTTAGTGAGAGCTAAACCACCTCCCTGAATGAGCAAAGACAAAGTCTACATTAATTGTATTTTACTGAGTAATTGTAGTTTCCTCGTCCAACCATGTACTATTGCAATTTATCTTTAAATAGGTGGTTTAGAAGGTGTGGGCTGTTATCCCCTTTCTGACATCCTTTTTTTGTCAGTGTTGTCATGTTTCCAGACCTTAGCAAAAGTAATTTGGAGAGTGCAATATTAATGTAACTGATAAAGATCAGACCTATGATATGTAATGTCCTTCACGAGGATCAATAGAGAGAAAGAGAAAGTGTGAGAAAGAGAGTCTTATGATGAATGGGGCTTCATGAATAATTGAGCATGACAGTGTTTTGCAGAGAGAGAGAGGAGTGTCTTCCTCTTGTGCTGATGGTTTTCCTGTTTGGACTCGTCGTGGCGTTGGGTGTCCTGCTAACACCAGAACTTCCCTACAGTGGCGTAGTAAATGTGGACATCAGAGAGAGAGAGAGAGAGAGAGAGAGAGAGAGAGAGAGGAGTAGATTATATAACATTACTGCTGTGTGGCAGGCAGATTCAGCTCTTCTGCTTTAAATAATTCCCCCTCCATCCATCTCCCTCTCCTCTGGATGAGCAGCAGCAGGACGCCTCTCTTATCGACCCAAAGGAGCTACATCCCTCCTCCCTCTCCTCCTGCTCGCTCCTCCCACTCTCCCGTCCTCTCTCCTTCCTTCACTTTCTAACCCTCTTGATCCTTCTCTTCCTCCTCCTCCTCCTCCCTCCCTCCTCTCAGCTGTGGATGCCCTCCTCACTTACAGTATGGACTCGGGAGGGGAAGGAGAAGAGAGTTGGATGGAGGACCAGTGGGAGAAATGGTAGGGCATCTCTCTCATTCTTTCCCCCCCGTGTGTTTTCTTTTTTACCGGCATGCAGCAACGTGGCTGCCTGTGACCTTGTGAGCGTGGAGCTGCTTATGTACCATTTTGTCTTTGCTATAATGTTGTCTCCTTGCGTCTTAAAAGCTCAGGACGGTCTTGCCCTTGAAGCAGAGTGGATGCATATGGCTGTGTTTGTGTCAACGATGAGAGGCAAGCGCAAGCAGCAGAGGTCGCAGGTTTATGTTGACCAAAAATAAGTCAGACATCACAGATTATGTTAGGGTTTGTATGTGTGTTGTGACAGATGGAGAAGCACAGTTGTGGATGAATTTGTGTCTTCGGAGTTTGTTTTCACACAGGAGAAGCAGGAGGAGCTGGGGGTTGTTGATGGGACGGTCCTGATCCTTGTCCTGGTCCTGTCCTTGCAGGAGGACGAAGCAGATGCATGCAGTCTTGTGATCTCTCAGTGGGAGCATAAATATGTAGGATAAAAATACAGGCGAGGGTATACGTACGTGTAATGCTCGGTTTCATGTGTACGGTGCGTGAATCCTCAATACAGCTCAATTCAGATGCTAGTGCTATAACACTGTAACATAGTTACACATATGTGCATGTGTAAATATTCTAGCTGTCATGGTAACATCCACTGAAGCAACTATTGCAATGAATAATACAGATATATGGGTTGATATGGATAGTTCTTTCACATTTTCATTTTGTATTTTTCTTTTTTTTTACCTATAGGGTGTAAAATTTGCAGCTCATTTGTAATTTTCTCTTCACTTTTTAATGACAGTAGCATTTTTCCAATTCTCTCGTCACTGCTTTTTTTTGTTTTTTTTTTGCAATAGGAAATGTAACAACTTGTTGGTCTGCAGGGACATCAAACTGTCGTGAAAATCATAAAAGGACAACAAACCGATGACCCTTCTATATGTGACCATACGTGGTAGTTGCAAAGAAAACTGCAGTCCGCATTTAGCAGGTAAATGTGACACTGTTGGGTCATGGCTGGATTCACATAGAGAGTGATGATCCATCATGGCCCCTGAACGAGAGGTCACGCTGTCCTTCATTAACACAAGCAGAGAGGTGCAAGCAAGCCGGTTGTCTTCCTTGTCTTGTCACCCACCACTCTCAGAGTATTACTGGTGTTTATACCAAATCCTCAGAAAAACAAAATGAAACACCCATCCTGCCGTGTCTTTGCCCTCTGATGCCCACTGTGGACATTGTGCCTGTGCTGTCACAGCTCTGATGGGATGTTTTGAGACTTGCACTCACAGAGCCCAAATGAAAAGTATGTAATGCTGGGGTAGTGGGAAGAAGATCACATAAGCTGAGAATTAGATCAAAGTCACTGAATATCATATGAAATATGGAAATCTTCCATGGAGAGGTGAACTCAAGGTTTAAGACACATTAGAAATGAGGTAATGGAATGAGTCTTTGATCTGATCTTTTTCGGATTTACAGTGCATACATACATACAGTATATATATATATATATATATATATATATATATATATATATATATATATATATATATATATATATATATATATACATATGTGATGTGTGTGCTCTTCTGCTGCTGTAGTCCATCTTCTTCAAAGTTCCAGTGCTGAGCATTCAGAGATGCAGACCTTGGTAATAACGAGTGGTTATTTAGGTTACTGTTGCCATTCTATCATCTCTAAACAGTATGACCATTCTCCTCTGACCTCTGTCATCAACAAGGCATTTTGACCACCTTTCTTCCCTATTCTGACGCTCAGTTTAAACTTCAGCAGGTCATCTTGACCATGTCTACATGCCTAAATGTTTTGCTTTGCTGCCATGTGACTGAGAGAGAGTTTCTGTTGGAGGACTAAAAAGTTGCAGCTGTGCCTCCTTCACTATTGACTTGCACTGTGACTTTTTGTATCACGTCACATACTTTAAGTCACTCTTAGTGTAAGCCCTTCCCAAAACAACTTTGAACAGAAAAAGAGATGGTGGAGTGCTTCAGACCGAGGGTGAATACAGGCACATTCGGATAGAGTCGTCACACAAATAAGAGTCATCATGTGCTCTTTGAACATTTAAGCATGTAGACATATTCTAGTAGAAACCCAAAATATGTGTAGAAAGGCAGAAACAAAGCACAGTAAATATAGTCCAGGCAGCAACTACGTTTCCTCCAAAACTTGTTCTGTTGGCGGAAAGCATTAGTAGTATGAAGATTTCCAGGGCTGGGCCAACACATTTAACAATTTTTTTTCTTAAAAAAAATGGAAACATAACTTGCTCTCAACTTGACTGGCAGAGGTAAAATCTATATCAGCGATGGAGATAGCAGTTCACTCGAGGTGTCTGGACATCCTTTAGGGTCCTGTGAGGTAACAATGTCACAGTGATGAAATTGGAGTCAAGCAGCAGTTGCTGCTATGGTGTGAATGATTTGCTTTCAGCGATGATGACATAGTAAATGTGTCACTGGAATCTCTGACCCTGCTGCCGAGTCAGTCTGTATTGATCAGCGAGGGTGTTGTGAGTATATGAGTGATGATACTGCACATCATACAGAATTACGATCCCAGGGGAGACTGATATTTAGGGCTCCCGATTTCCTATTCCATTAGTAGGTCCATTTAAGGTTCATTCATGATTTTTTTTTTTATTTTAATATAAAAGATTCAGAGAGTCTCATGGCCTTTGGGGTCAGGTGTATCATGTAACTGGAATGGGCCTTTGTTGGATTTCATCCCTTCCTCTTTCCTTTCTCACATTTCTTTTCTTACATATATTTACTGTCACTATCACAAATAAAAAGAAAATGAACAGTAAAGTAAGAGCAAAAGCAAGTGCGAGAGTTTTAGGAGGATGCCATTGCAGGGATGAAAGAATTGTAGGCCTTTTCCCCAGCAAACATTTTGACTTGATATAGTTGGAAAAACACAATAACACTAATGAGGTGTTCCACTGAGAGGTAGGCTACATCTGGGCTTTTCTTACTGTGACAAGTCAAAATGTCCTTCATAAAATATCTCTACCACGCTGTAAATCCTGGGCCTTGATGTGTGACAACCCAATTTGCTCTTTCTTATACACTGTTGATTTTCTGCCTCCCTCCTTACCCACAATTCACTGCAGCAGAAGGGGTCACCCTGTCCTGTCGTGTCCAGGTGGTTTATCTCCCGGCATTTAATTTTGTCCTCCTTCCATTCATTTTTGTCCCTGTGAATCTCTCCATCCTCTCACTGTCCACTGCCTCTTTTTGCACTTTCCCTCTGGGTTTGAGTCACAACATCATCCTCTCACCTCTTGTTCGCCACTCTTTAGAGTCTCCTCCTCCTTTTATTCTTGCAAATCCACAATTATAAGTCATAAACCTGCAATTCAGGGTGAAGATAGAAGACATACTTAATGCAGTTTTTCTTTTCCTTTCATTCCTTTTTATTTTCCTTTTTCTCCTCCACCTTTCTCCTCCTTCCTGAAAGTAATGCTGATAACAGCAACGATCAGGGGTATATTGATTTTTCTTCCTCTATCCCTTTTATTTCTATCAGATTTATTCCCATCTGACATCCTTTACTCCCCACCAGGGGTGGACTGGGGCAAAAAAGTGGCCCGGGAATTTAGCATCTGACTGGCTAACTCATGGTTGGCGGATGATGGTGGGGGATGCTGGCGTTTTTTTGTTGAAGGGATAATGAGACATCATTTAACCAAAAGCCTTGATTAGAACCAATATGTCATATTTTGCATACACTAATCATGTCGTATGTTATTTGCTGCAATAGTTGCTTAATAGTATGAAGAGTGATGGTAAGTCACACTAATAAGGATGATAACATAATAGTTAACATATCATCAGATTACTGAGCAGAACCTGTTGAAAAGTATACACCAGCAGCACATCATTAAGTTGATTTTATCTCGGCTGCATATGAGTGAACATAGTATTCTGTAGCCTCACTGTTAACATTCTGCATAGTAAATGCACTTGAAATGCACATTTCCTCTGCATGTGGACTGTATCAATTCATTTATTATCCAACAATACGCACACAAACAACACTACAATACAACAGCAGGGCAGCATTTAGCTCACCAGCTTTAAGGGAAATAAACAATAGATAATAGTCGTGTTTCCCCAATCCACTGAAGAAGCTCTTAGCACTAAGAGTGTCTCAAGAACGCTCTTAGGGCTCCTGTGAAAGAGCGCAGCTCGCACTTATCTTAAGAAGCTCTTTCACTAAGAAGGAACCCTAAGATCGAGCTGACCCACTCTTAACGGTCTTCTTAGCAACCAGTTGCTCACAGATTTAGCCGTGCCAGGCAAATTAATATATATATATATATATATATATATATATACAGTCATGGAAAAAATTATTAGACCACCCTTGTTTTCTTCAATTTCTTGTTAGTTTTAATGCCTGGCTCAACTAAAGGTACATTTGTTTGGACAATTATAATGATAGCAACAAAAATAGCTCATGAGAGTTTAATTTAAGAACTAAGGATTATTCATTTTCCATGGTTTTCTTGATAATAACCAAAATTACTGAAATTCTTACATCAACAGCTATGGCATTGTACCGCCAAAAACACTACTTTTAAGCATTCCATGTTTTCTTTTCTGTTTGCTTTAAATACATGATACACACAAGAGTTAATACTTGATTGCATAACCATTGTTTTTGATGACTGCAGCCATGCGTCTTGGCATGCTCTCCACCAGCTTCTGACATTGTTCTGCTGTCACAGCAGCCCATTCCTGTTGGACAAATTCAAACAAATTTTCTTTGTTTTTGGGCTTGTGGTTCTCCATTTTGAGTTTGATGATTTTCCACAGGTTTTCAATTGGATTAAGATCTGGTGATTGAGCAGGCCAAGGCATGGTGCGAATGTTGTGGTTCTCCATCCAGGCTTTAACTGACCTTGCCGTGTGGCAAGGGGCACTGTCTTGTTGGAAAATCCAGTCATTCGAGGCAGGAAAGAGTTTTCCAGCTGATGGAAGAAGACTGTTTTCAAGGGTAGTCCTGTACTTGACCTGGTTCATTCGGCCTTCACACAATTGCATTTGCCCTGTTCCACTCAGACTGAAACAACCCCAGATCATGACTGATCCACCCCCATGTTTTACTGTAGGGGCAAGACAGTCTGGGTTGTAAGCTTCTCCAGGCTTCCTCCTAACCAGTAAGTTGGCTGGAGTGGGCATCAATTCAAAATTGGATTCATCACTGAAGAGAACCTTAGCCCAATCATCAACAGTCCAATCCTTGTGGTCTCGAGCAAAGAGTAACCGGGCCTTCCTCTGCCTTTCATTGATGAAGGGCTTCTTGTGTGCTCTGTGTGACTTCAAACCAGCTTCAACAAGTCGGTTTCGAACTGTACTCGCCGAGCAAGTCACATTTCTCGACAGTGCCCACTCATTTTTAAGGTCCCTGGAGGTCTGACGACAATTCCTGACACAGGAACGGATGAGTGCACGGTCATCTCGTGGGGTAGAAAGACGTTTCCTGCCACGGCCAGGTAGCAATTTGGTAGTGCCATGTTCAGCTTGTTTTTTTTGTTGTAATGAACGGCTGTCTTGGAGATCTTCAGTTTTTTCGCTACCTGTCTCTCACTCATGCCAATTTCCAGCAGTGCCAAGATGGCTGCCTTTGTTGCTTCACATAATTCTTTTGTTTTAGGCATTATGTGAGAGCTGACAACTTCTGAGTTGTGCTACGGCTTGAATGTAAGCAGGAAACCACTCTAGGCCTTTGCATGTGCAGTGCTGCTTGTGACATGAAATGGCCTCTTATATACCCTGGGAACCAATTAAGCTTAAGAATGTCAAATAGGACATAAAGTATTATGTGACCAGCTGCATTTTTGTTGTGTTCATTGTATTATACGTTTAGTGGTACCAGATATTAGAATGAACAAGAAATTGAAGAAAACAAGGGTGGTCTAATAATTTTTTCCATGACTGTATATATATATATATATATATATATATATATATACATAATTTGATCTATTTTATTCTTAAGATTTATATTATTTACATTTAATTTGGTGACAGAAAAGAATGAATTTCATTCTTCAGGGAAACATGTTATTACTGTGCATATGACAATAAACACTTTGAATCTTGAATTTATGTTTTATGAAAACCTTGTGTGGCTCAAAGCTTTGGCACAAGTAACATACCAAAATCTGACCGAAGAAAAATAAATAAATAATAAGAAAAATAAGTAACGTTAGGAGGAATAACAAGTGTGAATAATCGTAGCCATCATTTGTCAAAATTTGTCCGCAAATTCCACACAAGATATAGTTTACTGCACCCAAAAATGCTTCAGGGTGCAACAAAATAAAAACATCAACCATCAAAACCATCTTTTCTGAATCTGTCCAAGCTTCTTTTGTAATTCAGCAAACAAATAACCCACCAAAGAGACACAGGCGTGTCCCAGAAGATAATAAGACGATGCACCAGAGGAATCATTGTGGACAAAAACGATTTCTCAACTTTTATTGGTACGTTGAACAAGTGTCATGTCCAAAATTATTCCTACCCTTTGCAAGCTGTCACAATCTGTGGAAAAATACAAAGTTACCATTTCAAATAGTACAAGCTAAAGCATCCTATTTACATTGATTCATTGGGAATGGCTGTTTTAATCAACTCAACAGGTGAAAAATAGCAGCTCTCTGCAGTTGGTTTGTGGACAGTCATGGTAAAGACAAAGGAGATCACTGAGGACCTGAGGCTGAGCATTGTGGCTGCTCACAGGTCAGGAAATGGGCCATATCCACGATTTCAACTTACAGTGGCTACAGTGCAAAATATAATTAAAAATACAAGACGTTCTGCACTGTGGAAAATCTCAGATGCAGTCAATGTTAGATCAGATGCTGAGCCATTTTGTGAGTTACTAAGCCATGTTGATGTCAGCTAATGCCACAGAGCACTACCTGGCCTTCACCAACACACAATAATGACATTTTTACAGCCAAACTAGACTACAATCATCAAATAAAGCTAGCACAGCATAGCCATGGCTGCCTCAGCTCAGTAGCATCCCCTCCCGACAACGTTGTCCACCAGACAGCAATGGGAGCTGAGTTGATGAGGCAGCAAGAAATATTTGTCAACTTCTGACACTGGGCTGCATCTGCCTGTAACCCTTGCCTATTCTTGTCTCATTGCCTTTCCACTCCTCCCTTGATTTTCCCTCTCCATTTTTGGATGTCTGATTGATTAACTGACAGATTTTAGAGGGAAGGAAGAGCCTAAGTCGTGGCTCACAGAGGTAAACAGATGCTTCTAGCTCACCATTCAGCTCCCATACCTCATAGTCCAACTCATGACGGCTAATGTTGGACACAGCTGTGCACAGTTTTGAAAGCGGCGACCACTCCAGTGCCAGAAATGACATTAGCATTATGTAACAACAGGGGGATCACAGATCACCAGGTTTGCTTGTGATCACTGCTGTCTACTCTTTTCCCCCTCTAATAACTTTTTTTCTGCTTGTCGGCTCTGTCATTTACGCCCATGGAGGCTGCAGGGTGAAGAGATAACAGGCTGACAGGCAAAATTACAGATTGTTTACTGGAAGCTAATTGAATCCTGACACAGATATCAGGACGTCTCCCAGCCTGACACACCAATGATGTCCCATATGGCTGCAAGAGCAGTCAATCATGGTCTTCCCTGCAAAATGTAAATGTTGTCTTCCTCTTCCTAAATGTTTGGATGCAAGGCCAGTAAATTAATAACCAGAGCTGTGTCACTTTGAAAGGGGTTTGCTCACTAATGAGTGTCTTGTTATATGATCAGCTGTTACGTTGACTTGCAAGTTGTTTGATCAGCTTGTCAGATGACATATCAACAATGCCTGATTGACATTTTATTCACAGTGGATACTCATGAATCTTAATATTTTTGGTCATCCTGGCCCATTGTCCAGCACTACCTTCATATCATCAACAGACAAATTTGCATATTGACCTATTTTAAACTATCTCTGGTACTGTTTATTAATATTAGTGGAAATAGATTTTATCTCTGTCATTTAGGATTAGTTCAGTCTTTTCTTAAGCCTATTATGTTTTTTCTTACGATAAGCCTACCACTCTTACTCAGTCTTGTCATAGGTGTTTAGCTTTACCCATGATGTTAACCCTTCACTGGCAGCCAAACACACCCTACTCACATACAAATGCTGCCAGTGGCTATATTTTTTTTTTGTGTTGTTGTTTTGTCATCCTTTTTGTACAAGCATACTGTAAAAGATTTTTGAGTAGCTTCCGATGACTGTTAAAGGATTATGTGTTTTTTTTTCCCTCATCTCTCCCTTGAATCCTCCCCTTTCACCAGGTTGACCCATGACATCAGTCTGGATGAGTTTGAAGATGACGACCTGTCGGAGATTACTGAGATCACAGACGAGTGTGGGATGAGCCTCAACTGTAATGGCCCGGATATAAAGGTACAGTGAGTGACGTACATAAAGAGGTGGTGCTCACGAGATTTCATTCAATAATAAATATTGAATGAAGTCTCTCACTTTCTAGCAGTTTTATGCATCCAATGTGAAGGTTGTATCAGAAATCCCCTGTAATGTTAGACATTGTGTCTTTAGGGTGCAGTGCAAACTCACATACTGGACAGGTGGCATTGATGCAGCCTAGAGCTCACTGTTACCTTTAACTCTTTGAGTGTCATTGACGAGTTACGACATCAAAGTGTTTTTTTTACAACGGGTCGCTGATCACGGTCTCCTGCAGCCAGTGAGTAATTTCAGGGCTTCTGTGATTTGTAGCTGGGACACAAACGGTTAATATGCGCCACAGAGGTCAAAGCAGAAAGTAGAGACGATCGCATTTAGAGAGCAAAACAAACGGATTCTGGACAAAAAGTGGCGTTTTTTATGAAAGTGGCCTCTACTTTACCTCTGATAATAGAAGAACGGAACAAGGTAAAAGCAAACATTTTTTTTTCATGATGAAATAGCGCATCTCTTCTTTCATTTGTGCTACTCTGTGTTTTCAGAGACATGGTGCAAAATATTCTGTGGGTCTAGAAGTATGACTGTAAAATGGGCAAAAACGCTGGCACAAGGCACTCTCTACTACCCTACGCACTAATTCCATTTTCATGATGAAAACAAGTAAGTCAAGTAACAAGTAATAAATATATGCAATTAAGCCCGAAATGATTCATTACCCTGGCAAATTTTGACTTAAAGTTACTTTTATTGAACCAGCATGTTTTTTCTAGATTGGAAATGACACAGGCATATCCCAAAAGATAACAAGATGACGTAAGAGCTATTGTAGAAAAAAAAACTATTTCTCAGCTTTACATTTATTATATATATATATATATATATTATATACATTTGTTATTTACATTCAAACAAAAAGTTGCATGTCCAAAATAAAATTTAAAAACGGCTGGCACTCAAAGAGTTAATTGCTTTGGAATGGTACTTAATGTGGCACACACTCCTCACGAACAAACAAACAAACAATTTTGATTTTATGTCAGCAGCATATAATTTTGGGAACCCCTGAGTCTCGGTGTTGTGTGAGGTTATCAAATAGAATAGTTTTTTACAGCAGCAAAGACAAATTACAGTAACAAAAAAAACAATAAAAAACAGCAATGAAATAATGTAATAATAATAGTAATAAATATTTACAATATATACGAAATGAAAAGGAAGAACATCTATATTTTTGTTAATTAAACACAATTATAAGATGATTATAATGTATTTTTTTACTGTTTGTAATGTGGATGTGAGTTAGAAATAGACATAAAATAAAAAACATTGCAAATACGCTGTGCCAAAATTAGTGCTAATTATTTTGAAATCATTGGCAATGACAATATTGAGTCCAGTTGCATTCACATGATGCTGGTGTTATAAAGTCCTGCAGACTCCGACAGTCAGTCCTGAAGTCTCACGTACTGTGTTCTGTTGGTGAGGTGGTCGATGGCACAGGCAGCCAGGTGACAGTCAAAAGCCAAAGACAGCCAAAGAGCATGATCCTCACAATGCTGCCAGTGTTCTCCAGGTGAGTCAGTGATCTGTGCAGCAGGTAGATTACTGCATCACCCACTCCGATGCTTGGTTGGTAGGTGAACTG
Source organism: Synanceia verrucosa (assembly GCA_029721515.1). Classification (NCBI taxonomy): domain Eukaryota; kingdom Metazoa; phylum Chordata; class Actinopteri; order Perciformes; family Synanceiidae; genus Synanceia; species Synanceia verrucosa. Next base: position 26,987,494 of record CM056549.1, read on the forward strand.
CAGTGGTCCAGATATGAGCTCAGCATGGGGCAGAGGTTTCTCAGCACGATCCTCTCCATGGTCTGCACAGGCCTGAAGTGGTTGGGCTCCCTGGGGTGCACTGTCTTTGGGACAGGAACCACACGGGGAGTCTTCCACAGTGGTGGGACTCTCTCCAGACTCAGGCTCAGGTTGAAGATGTGCAGGAGCACCTGACAGAGCTGGTCTGCACAGTCTTTCAAAAGTCTGGAACGGATGCTGTCGGGTACTGTGGACTTTTCAGCTTTCAACTTTTTTCAGCTCACTTCTCACCTGGTTAGCTGTTATGGAGATGGTGGTGGTGGAAGAGGATGAGGATGTGGTGAGGATAGGTGGTGGTGGTGGTGGTAGCACAGGGCCGAGTTGTTGTAAGGAATGAGCTGGCCAGTTGTTGCTCTGAAGAGTGGGGGGAGGAGTGAGAGTAGAGTCAAACCTGTTGAAGAACAGATTCAGTTGGTTGGTCCCCTCCTGGTCTCCTTCAGCTCCCCTCTCATGGCCTCTGTTGTGACCAGAATGGTTTTTAGGCCTCTCCAGACCTCCCTTGCATTGTTTCGTTGCAAGTATGTTTCCATCTTGGTCCTGTAGCTGGCCTTGCCCTCTCTGATCTTCTTCTTCAGCTCTTTCTGTAGACCCCCCCCCCCTTCAGCAGGGCCTTTAGCTCAGGGGTCACCCAGGGTTTACTGCTGGAGAATCATCATACTTTCTTGATGGTCTGGTCTTCTGAACACAGAATTATGTCAGCTGTCATCTCATGGGTTGCACTTCTCATGTCAAAGGTCAAAGCTGCTACAGATGTTAAACGCAGAACCAAAATGCACAAAAATGTGTTTTCATGATGCTGAGGACTGTCTGGGCTTGTATCTGACATCTGTTTGCTTTGTTGCACTTGTTCGGGACAGGACAAATTACACTTTTGTAATTTATCTCATAAATTCCCATCACTGCGATGAGGTGGCGACTTGTCCAGGGTGTCCCCTGCCATTCGCCCAAAGACAGCTGGGATAGGCTCTTAAAAAAAAACACCTGTGCAGGTGGTCTGTAGGGCTTTTGAATTTATTGGACACACATGGTTAAAATTGGCATCATGACATTTAATTCCTTAGAGTCACATGAATTCCTGTCCAAAACCTGTCAGTGTTTTATAAACAGTATAAGTAGTCCTAAAAAACAACAATAACCAGTGTTTTTAGTGTTTTTGAAATCAAATTCTACAGTCCATTTCCAGCCCATTTGTCATTAGTTGAAATACGTAAGAAGAGTTCCTCCATCCACAAAAAATGATGAGGTTTACAGTCTCCATTTTTGAATGGTTTTTGGCGCCACGGTCCCACCAGCATCATGGTTTTCTCAGGTTTCATTGGCATAGAAATGAGTGGGTCGTTAATGGAAACTGGAGCGAGTGTGAAGCGCTACTATGAGAAGGGGAGATATGGAGAGAAAATAAGCAGCGGTAAATGTATTATTCTGTCAGATCTCTCCGGCTCTGCTCCTAGTGAAACCCTCATCACATCCTCCTCCTCCTCCATTCAGCCCTGCTACTGTAACCAAGGCAACAGGAGGGTCGAGAGGGACTTTTTTTCAGTGCCGTTTATAAAAGCAGATTTTGTTCCTTTGTGATTCATAGGCTATTTGATTGTTTTAGGGAGTTGGTGACCTGAGAGTACTACAACAGAATAGTTTTAAGTATAAAAAATCCATTTATCTCGCACTCTGCTTTGTCTTCCTATCCAGGGAGCTAAATTTAGCTCTGATTACTGAATGTAAGAGCTCTCTGATGGAGGTATATATAGGATTGATGACTCATCCCCTTACAGAGGCCACACAGAGATCAGAAATCAAAATGTGTTCTTACTGGGCAAGACAGCGGGACAACGGCAATAATGACATATCACGTGTCATTGATGTCACTCTCTAGACAGAAAGCCAACTGATTGGCTTTTGTGTACGTAGAGGGTGATTTGTGATCTTATTTTGTAGGGAAAGAGCAGGCTCTGCTGGTTGGTGTATATATATGTATACATATATATGTACGTATGTATATATATATATACGTATATATATATACATACGTATATATATATATATATATATATACACACACACACACGTGTGTATATATATATATACGTGTGTATATATATATATATATATATATATATATATATATACACACGTATATATATATATACATATACTTGTATATATATATATATATATATACATATACTTTTATATATATATATATATATATATATATACATATCTGTGTGTATATATGTGTGGGTCAGAAAGCGCCTGCTAGTAGGTTCAAAAGGTTGTTATCGTCTATTCACATGGTTGCTATGTTAATCTAAATCTCTGTAATTTCTGATATTGTGGTGGTGATGTTGTTTTGTTTTAAGAAACTACATTTCATTCGGGATAAGGCTGTGACGAATCAATTCATATTCATTGTTTGCTCTATAAAATGACAGTTGATCAGTGTTTCCCAAAGCTCAAGATAAAGTCCTTCAGTAAAAAAAAAACAGAAAATACTCACATTTAAGTGTGTGATTTTTTTCTTTAAAAAAAATCCCCACGCCATTAATAATTAAATAATTGGCAATTATTTGAAAGTTAATCAAAAATGTACATTAGTAACATTCTCTCTGACTAGCAAAATACACTTAACCTGCGGTGCAGCACGTAATCTGCAAGTAATCTGTGTTGAACATGTCGTAAGCAAATCCCAGAATCCTCTCAATTTGTTTTCATTAGCCTTTAATCCACACCAGATGGAGGAGCTTGGAGTTAAAAACAAAATCAGAAGACCCAATAAATTGCATCATTTTTTTTATAACTTCTGCTATCACTAGTATTTTTTTAAATCAGCAGTGGTTTTGGTTTAGGTTAGCATTTACTCTAAATTATTCCCCATCAGTATCACTTTCTGCTCTTCACCCACTTTGCAGCTTTACTCAGCATTTTGCCTCATTTAGCTCACAATTTTGGTTGTCCGCTGTCCTATTAGTTGAAGCGAGCCATCAGTAAACAAGCCCTGATAAACCAGTGTTCAGCATGGTAGAGGGACTATTGGAAGTGGATTCATCAGGTGTAAATTCAAGACGTGTTACTTTCAGATTGTTTAGATAGTTTACCAGAATCAGCTGATAAGACATATTTCAGCAAACATCACAAATACAACTTTAACTTTTCCATTTAAAAGTGCAAAGTATTTGATGGAGGCCTGGCTTCTTCATAAATTAATGAGGTGTTGCAGCTGCAGGACGTGGACTTTATTCACTACATGTATACACACACACACACACACACACACATACACACAAAGTGGTGACCTCATCAGTGAGCTCACTATCCCAGGGGAGTTTCAGACACATCTTTTCTCATCAATAATGGACAGTCACATGGTAGGAGATTCACACACCCCAGACAGACGTGGTGTCTGCCTCAGGATGTGTGTGTGTGTGTGTGTGTGTGTGTGTGTGTGAGTGAGGTTAACAGGGAGAGGTCAGAGGGTGTGTCCAATCCAAACTGATGGAGACATTTTCTAAATGCTGGTACAGGTCAAACTGTGTTCCAATCACATTGGCTTTTCCAGAATTTTTGTCGTAGTATAGTATCTGTGATGACATACCCAACAATATGAAGAGCATTTAAATGCAGCCAAGTTCTAAATGTGTTTTCTAGCCTGAATATAGTCTCTGGGGGTTGTACTTTTGTTGATAATTTATAGTTAGCAGTGCTGAACTTCAATGGCTTGTCAAACACAAACCGAAGTGATGTAACGGTGTACCCCAAAAAAAATCTCTTTCAACCGTATGTGAAATGTCTATTAGAAAATCACAGAATAACATGAAGAAAAATACTCACTAGCTTGTCAGATGTGGGGGAAAAACAAACATGAATGTGCTGAGTGGGGCTTTTACTTCTAGAGTTCAGCTCCTGGTTGAGTATTTGTTGTGGACAGAAGCTCTATGGATGGAGAAAATAAGATAGAAAACGTCAGAATTGATAGATAGTGTGCACATGGCCATAGTTATGAAGGGCTAATGTGGAGCAGCTCAAGCCCACAATGAAGCTTAAAGAGATTTGCTGTTCCTCAGAGACATGACATGACAACATGCATTATCACAACCACTTTGTGTGTGTGTGTGTGTGTGTGTGTGTGTGTGTGTGTGTGTGTTTTTGCACATTAGAGAGAGATGAGAGTGCTTCCATGCATGTGTGCAGGCTGAATGGATTTGATTAGCAGTCATTTGTCATGTGCAAATTGTTGAAAAAGTCATATGCCGGGATGTGGACAGATAGAGAGGGCTGTTACATTAAGTGACTGTAGAAACACACACACAACCACAATGTTGTGTCTATATTCACAGATATACTGTATGCTGTTATCCTGTCAAGACTTAAGAAAAACACTTAAGAAAAACATAAAATATTGTTGTCTTCAAATTATGTGTATGTCAAAGATTAAACACACTTTTGAATGTACTGCAGAGAATATAAGGCATAAAATATATAAATACGGTTAAAGGAGTTAATAATTATTAAATTAAGTGTTTGAGGTAACACATCACAAAGTAGTGTAAATCACATTATATTTAATGCATTACTGTTACAAATCCAAAAATTATGTTCTTACTATGTTACTTTACGCCCTTCAACATAACAGAGGGACTGAAAGAGTCCCTTTTGGGTTACTAAAGCCTTGTTCACACTACAAGACTCTCTCCTCCCCCGTCAGAGTTTTAAGGTGTTCACACTACACGACTCTCCATCAGCAGGTGTGGCCGTCTGTCCTACTCGACAGCGAGCACTGCAGTCCAGCTAGCCGTCTGTCGCTGATTCCTGGTTAATAAATGAACTGCTCGTTGTTTTCTAGTGTTTACAGTGATCACTGAAACTGCTCTGAGGCTGACAGGAGCTTTTCTTTTTCATTCATTAAACTAGTGGTATAAAGAAAATGTCTGCGGCATTTTTTCTGTATTTCACTGTAAATATGAGTGACGATATTAATGAATATATGGACAAATTGCCTTCCAAACACTAGAACGAAGCCTCTTCTGCTATCTTTGAAGATGGATTTCAGCCGTTTCAGTGATCACTGTAAACACGTCATCATTTGCTCACTAGAAAAGGACAAGTTGCTCACCAGGAATTTTTGAATTGACCAGTTGGTAAGAGGAAGCTGACTGGACCTCAGTCAACGTACAAGCTTTTCATTGTAAACATGGATGCTGAGCATAAAGCAGTCGTCCAGGATGTTTGTGAGCTACCATGTGAAATGTTGTTGTTGTTAATGTTGTTGCTGCAGATGCTGCTCTTTTCAACCATGTCTGCTCTCAATGGCTGGAGCTCTTTTCACGTTAGTGTGACTCAACTGGATATTTAGCAGGCTAGATGTTCAGTTCACAAACAGTCAACGACAAAGGCTCACTGAGCTGATGACTGCCTCACCCTGATCTGGGGGAGGGGTGTGAAAAAAACAGCCGTCGACCGGCCAATTGGCCAAAAATCATGTAGTGTGAACAAGGCATAAGAAACTAATAATGTGTAAAATTCATTTTGAGCAACTACTCTAACACTAATTTAATTAATCACCTATTTTGATAGTTAATTAATCCATAAATACAAAAATACAAAACAGTTCTGTGATCCCAGCTTGTTAACTATTAATATCTAATGGTGTCTTTACTGGTATCAAAGTTGGGGAAGATGTGTGTTTTTATCTTGGTAAATCTACAGTAGTATAAAGATAATTATACATATGGATATACATTATATTAGCCATACATCTCATGTGTTTGGGATTATTGTTCTAAAACCATTGTGCCAATATAGAGGAGCAACTACATCTGTACACATCAGTAAAATTGGATCTCATTAACCCAGATAGAAAGCGGGAGGGTGAGATATGGAGAGAGAAAGAGAGATGGTACAGCAAAATACTTACAAGAGGAGAAGGAGACCTACCGTATTTCCATGGCAACAGTTTCTCTCCCCCACCCCATGTGTCAGAGCTGAAAATACATGTGATACACAGGCACACACACACACACACACACACACACACACACACACTGCCTCCATGGATACTTGGATACTGCTCACATCATATCATCCGCACATGGTAACAGTAGAAAGTTGCCTCATCAACACAAACAGAAACAAGGGAAGCTCTTGGTAGGTCTGGTCCAGAGCTTTGTCCACTGTCAAAGGTTATTGTTTACTGATATTCAGCTGTTAGCTGATAGTCATGCTTTTCCAGCAGTTACTTCACTGGGAGTGGTCAGTCTGTTTTTATTTGCCATTTATGTGGTTTGCATGTAGCATAGGTTAGATGTAGCATGAGCACATTTAAAGCTACTGTAATTTGTGAAAAAAAAATGTGTTTGCTCTTTTCGTTGAACTATGTATAACACCCTTCTCATATATTCCCTAACAGTTATGTTTATGTTTCAAGCATAGTAACATTAGGATGGGCTCATATTTTTGTCTATCTGGTGGATTTAAGTCTCTCTCCTTTTACCTTTGCTTTGGTCTCTTTGGCTCTGGCTTTAGCAACAGTGTGTTCCCTTTCATCCCCAGATAACTTGCTCTGTCTGCTGTTTAGTATATTTAGGGGCTTTATCAGAGCTTTGTTAATGCTACCTGCTACTGCTAGTTGATGAGGCACTTTTTTTGGGCCAGACAATGAACTGAAACTGGTTAAATATTCTGTCCTGGTTCAAATAGCCCATATTTAATATTTTACGTTATTGCAGTCTCTTTTGCAATAAAATAGTAGTTAAAACAGTATTAAGAGTCATTCCAGTTGCAGTGGTCACCATATTGTTTAATAATCATATAAGTAGTCATTTTCATATTCAGATTCTTATAAGTATTCATGCCCATATTCATGCAAGTATCCATACCCACATAAGTATATTAATGTAAGTGAAAACACAGTCCTACAGTCCACTTTTTCAACTTAATAGTCAGATTTGTTATTATTATTATTGTTATTATTATTACTATTAATAATAATATACTTATGTGGGTATGGATACTTGTATGAATATGGGCATGAATACTTATAAGAATTTGAATATGAAAATTCTTATAAGTATTCATGCCCATATTCATACAAGTATCCATACCCACATAAGTATGTTAATGTAAGTGAAAACACAGTCCTACAGTCCACTTTTTCAACTTAATAGTCAGATTTGTTATTATTATTATTATTATTATTAATAGTAATAATGTCTTGGCTCTTTACTGTGTATTGGCTTTTTGGACTTTTCTCTTCATTGATTTATTGTCAAGTGCACTGTATTGAGAGCTACTTTTTATTTTTCTACCACATGGAGTTAATTTGACATTTTAAGCCATCTTGCATTATTATATTTGACCTGTTGGTAGGTGATTGTTTTACACAGGCTGCTCTGATTGGACAAGAAATGAGCATCGGGGAAGCAGCATCTTCTCAGCTTCCTTATCGTCATGGAGCCTCTTTTCTCCTAGCGACAGGGGCCAGGCTCTCTTAAAGGAGCCAGTTGTAATTTGAGTTTATTAAACATGAGAGGACGAGCCCACTGCATAAGCAAGCATTGATCGTCAGCAGGTCAAAGAGGCAGACAGAAGAGTTACTGGGCAGTGATCAGGCTCAGAGACAGATGGACAGTGGTGTGATCTATCATCTAACTGAGCTGAAAATACAGGAGCACATCAGATGCTGTAGGGTAGAGATTCATGGGGACTTTTAGGATGGATGGAAAGGTTGGGTGGGATGGCTCTATGGCAGTATAGATAGGTGAATGGAGGGATGGACGGTACTGGCAGAATGGGTGGATAGAAGAATGGACAAATGAATGCAGGATAAATGGATGGGTGGATAGAAAGGTAGACAGATCACCCTTCAGTCTAACATCAGAGGCTTTAAATTTAGGGCAGTAAAAAAAGAGTAATGTAAACAGTTATCTAAAAGAGAAACTGTAGAATGCTAGCCACACAGCAGATGCTACAAACTCAATGTGATAAAAAAAAATTCTTTCCTGACAATTACTGACTCTGTATTTTTGAAAGAGTTTTATCTACTATATTTCATTCCAAACCAAACATTTTGGTTTATGCCCACCACCTAATATTCACACCCTGCAGTATGGTTTTCAGTGGTTAACACTGCATGCTGTATTTAGCTGTGAGTGATGACCATCTCAGTGTAAAACAAATGAATGCATGACTAAAAGAAATTCCCAGGCTACATTTGGAGAAATATTTGTAAAGGGTAACGTTTTGAATTGTAATTCAAGAAGAAAAAAAGGGCTTTCAAGGAGGATTTCGTGGAGGCAATCCCTCAGTTGGAATGTAGCTATACAAATATATTTTTTTTCCTAATTCAAAAGCCTCTTTCTTTCTTCCTTCAGACAGAGAGACCTTTGGCTCTATGGTCAGTGTTTCACTGCATACAAATGTGCTTGAAGGCAACACTCAGCCAGTAGTAATGGACACACAGTAATACTCACACTGCTTCATGCACAAAGGTGAATGCATTTAATACTCTTTATTATGCACAGCCAGCATGTAATAACCACTCTAATAGAACCAGTGTCTCAATACTGTGCACAGGACTTTGGCTTTGGCGTTGTTCCTGGAAATGATTATTACTCAGGATGTGAATGCTGTTCAGTGAATGAATGTAAAAGCTGGTTTACGTCAAAGGAGTTTAGTTTGCCTCAAAGCTCTGCTATCTCTAATCTCCTCTTCTGGAATAGTCCAGACTGTGGTGAATGGTGTTGAGTGTTTATACCTCTGTTACATTGTTGTTGTCCTGGATCAGGGGTATAGCTCTGTACTATGTTGGTTTTCTTATCTGTCACTTATCTTATCTTTCACTCAATGCTTTGGGGGATTTAATATCCAGGATATATAGATCTGGGCCATAACTCAATATTATCATTTAGCTTTTCGGGAAAATGACTAATTACTAGAAATTGAAGCTGCTTGTGTTTTTCAGCTTTAGAGTTTGGTGTTGTCCGTTTGCATAGAGGTGGAACTATGAAGAATTTCCCCTCCCAGCCAACTGATTGCACGAAGTACATTTTTGAGATACTTGTACATTACTTAGTTGTGGAGTAGTATTTTGTATGTGTGTGAGCATTACTGTATCTGCATATTTGTGTGTGTGTGTGTGTGCATTTGCAATATGGAGCAAATAGGGAGTTAAGGACTGTAACAGGTTATCAGTGACTTTGGCGTCCATGTCAAAGCATCTACATCACATCTACCAACAGGATGAGCAACCATGTGGTGTGTGTGTGTGTGTGTGTGTGTGTGTGTGTGTGTGTGTAGATGCACATAAAGTGATGATAAGTGAAGCAGACTGCTCTGCCCCAGTGCCCTCTGTCCTCCTTTGTCTCCCACATGACGCTTGGGGACTTCATCTGTCTGGCCCAGAGTGAATAAAACAACCAAATAAGCCTTTAGATGTCTAAAATCATGCTAATATTTACCAGGCACAGTCACTTAGTTTAGCTTGTTGGCATCACAACATTTATTTACATTAATTAGTAATAAGCTCAAAGTACAGCTGGTTTTTTAACCCTTTATGACCTATTGTGAAGCAAGTCCACCAGAACATGTTTACATTACACAAACAGACAGCATGTACATAAAAACAATTTACAATAGTAAATAAAAGCTTAGTGGGAATTGCATTACATTTGAAGGTATTTTGTCATTAAATTATTGGACAAGTTAAAATGGTGACCTGATGGCAATGCTGGATGAATAATCTGGGTATTAAAGCCTACAATTCATCTCTCAGGTGCCATGTCTGTTCATAATCCATTAGTCCATTAAAAGGTTATCCATAAGTCAGTTGGATTCATTGTCTTAGAACCACGAATGCCAGTACAAAGTTACATGAACATGTGTGCTAAATTTCAGGATTCAGGTTCCAACTGATGCACACATGCCAACCTCATGGTGGCGTTGGACAAAATGGGACAAGGGATTGCCAAAATTGCCATGCAACCAGCACGATTAGAAGTAGCCAGATACAGAACAACAAAACTGGACAAGATCGACACAACTCCACAAAATCAATGTTGCCAATTTGATGCTGAGAGTAGCCTGTCTGCTTTCTGCTCTCTGCTTGAATCAGCTCATGGCAACGACAGTGTTACAGGCAGAAGACAGAGCAGCCTGTAATTGGCCGGCTCAGTCTCCTCATCTCCTCCGCACACTCTCTCTCTCTCTCTCTCTGTCTGCCTCTCTCTCTCATTCTCTGCCTCGATTGACGCTGTGATTCCTCCAATCCCTGCAGGGCCATGTGAGACGAGGGACCAATACCATGTCAGGGAGGGCAGAGCTGGGAGCCGTCGGTCAGCTCCAGGCAGAGATGTTGCATTTGGAACTCATCGACGGTGCTGACGGTTACCGCGGTGACAAAGAATCCTTAAAGGCGTCAGCCATCGCACCTCCACCAGTCACCAAGGACCCCACAGCACCTGTTACCATGGATACCTACCGGCCCAAGAGACCCACGACCCTTAACCTCTTCCCAATTGTGCCGCGCACACAGGTAGAGTCTGAACACACAATTTGTGACTGAGTATTGATCATATATTGAAAAGTGGGCTTTCAGTGAAGATGATTTGTTTCTGTCTTGTCTGTCTTGGTTCCTACTCACACACAAATATGACATTTATAAATGTAAATATGAATGACCAACCTGTGACATCACCACTGGACTCACTACAATTGTTTCTCTGACAGGATGTGTTTACTGGAAAAAACAATGGTCTTGATTGTCAAGACTTTGATTTTTTTTTTTCTTCGTGCCCGTCTCGGTTTGTGTTTGAATGCTGCCAGAGCTTGTGATTGTGTTTTTTGTGTGTTTGTGTGTGTGTGTGTATGTGTGTGTGTGTGTGTGTATATTGCCTGCATTATGGGGACATAAATATAACACACTTACATTGTGGGGACTCATCGTCCTTATGGAGACCAAATGCAGGTCCCCATGAAGTAAGCTGTTACATTTCAGGCTGAAGACTTGGAGAACATTTAATGTTAGTGTAAGGTTACTCTATGGTTAGGGTTAGGATTACATGGGTAGTGGATACGGTTAGGGTCAGAGGAAGTGTCTAGGAAATGAATGTAAGTCAATGTAAAGTCCCCATGATACACAAATACAAACATGTGTGTGTGTGTGTGTGTGTGTGTGTATTTTATTGTATTGTATTAAACACAGATTACTACTAAGTCCCTCCAAATTAAACAACCAAATATAATTTTATAGCTGTACTCCAGAAGGACACATTAGTGTTATGACACTCCGAGCTTCAGGATTCAGGCTTCAACCAAGGTTCTAAAAAGAAAAGCCAGTGCAAGAAAAACTTGCATTTTTTTCTAATAGCCAGTAGGGGATGACTACCATCCATCCATCCATCCATTTTCTACCGCTTATCCTCACATAGGGTCGCGGGGGGGCTGGAGCCAATCCCAGCTGTCTTAGGGTGAAACCAAGGGGGCAGTTGTGGGTTCTCCAATTGAGGACCACTTCCACGTTCAAAAAGCTGCAATTCCCGTCCGGCCGATGGGGCTGGCTCCGGAAGTGAGCAATTCTCCATTCACTGCCATGTTAAAATGGCCGACGTTACAGCTTTAAAAAACGTATTTGGTCTCTTCCGATAGTTTCCACCTCCATGAACACTGTGAGGGGGTGAATTTTTTTTAACACAACCGTTTTTGTGTTATTTCGGCTTGACTTTATTGCCGACTCATGGTCCCTGCTGATACAGATAGATGACCAGAGCATGTTGAGTCTGTTTAGTGCGGGAATACAACCTTATTTCGTATCATTGTTCTGTTTAAAAAGTCCAACATTGCATGGACAGAGATGCTTCATCAGAAAGCGGCTGCTGTGCTGGATAACGTTAGTGGATGGAGGCAGTGTTGAAACACAGTAAACATGTTAAACGATTGTTTCACAGTTAAATAGTACAAATGAATTTTCCCCCCCACAACTCCACCAAACCCTGCAGCTCCACCTAAAATCTCTCAATCTGAAGAGGTGATTTTTAAAACACAGCAGCAACATTATGATCTGATTTTGCTGCCGGTAGCTGCTTGTTAGCCTAGCCTAGCTGAATAGCCTTAGGCTAGCTCAGTTCGGCACGGTTAACGCATAAAGTTACTGCCTCTCCTCCAAATATGGAAAGTACACGCCCACTGAAATCCAACATGGCGCAATTCAAATGCCCATGATAGGAGCACAAAAAGGACTCCCCAAACCAATGGGTGACATCACAGGTGCTACGTCCATTCTTTTTACAGTCTATGGGTGAAAGGCAGGGAACACCCTGGACAAGTCGCCACCTCATCACAGGACACATAGAGACAGACAACCACTCACACTCACATTCACACCTACGGACAATTTAAATTAGCCAATTAACCTAATCCCCATGCATGTTTTTGGATGGTGGGAGGAAGCCGGAGTACCCGGAGAGAACCCACGCAGACACAGGGAGAACATGCAAACTCCACACAGAAAGGCCCCAGGCCGGGAATCGAACCCAGTACCTTCTTGCTGTGAGGCGACTGTGCCACTGCTAACCACGGGGATAACTACCGGTTGTCCGGTTATAGTGAAGTCTTCTTCTTAGAGAAGGCATAAGATTAATGCCTCTGCTATATGAGACAGGCGCTAATAGGCAAGTACAACCGGCCCAGCTGTGTGAACAATGCACATAGAAGCTTGATTTCAATCAACACACACTTCCTTGACTACTCTATACTGTATAATGTCATGGTAAATAGTTGTTTGCTGCTATATTAATCAATATTATATAGTCATTATTCAAGTAACGGTTCATTGTTGATACGAGAGATGAATAAAGATTTATTGATCCATCAGCCCACCCCCAGTACAGACTTTGTCATTCTGTAACAGCACCACCTGATTTTCCCGTCACCTCCTGATGCCTGGCATCAGTCTTCTTGGGAGGACAGCTCCGAAGTTCATGGAACATACAGCATCGCTGCAGGATGCTGTGGTAGCCATGCTGGTCAGTTTTGAATAAATCCCCAACATTGTCACCAGCAAGGCACCTCCACACATCACACGTCCTCCTCCATGCTTCATGTTGGGAACCATGCATGTAGAGACCATCCGTTCACCTTTTCTACGGCAGGTGGAACCAAAGATCTCAGATTTGGACTCATCAGACCAAAGCACAGATTTCCTCTGGTCTAATGTCCTTTCTTTGTGTTTCTGGGCCCAAACAAACCTCCTCTGCTTGTTGCTTTTTATTAGTAGTGGTTTCTTAGCAGTTCTTTGACCACAAAGGCCTAATTGTCTCCTCTGAACAGTTGATGTAGAGATGTGTCTGCTACTAGAGCTGTATGTGGCATTTATCTAGGCTCTAAACTGAGCTGCTGTTAACCTGTGATTTCTGAGACTGGTGACTCAGATGAACTGATCCTCAGCAGCAGAGGTGACTCCTGGTTTTCCTTTCCTGGGGCAGTCCTCATGTGAGCCAGTTCCACAGTAATGCTTGATGGTTTTTGAGACTGCACTGGACGATAAATTCTAACTTTTTGAAAATTTCCAGACTGACTGACCTTCAGTTCTAAAAGTAATAATGGTCTGTCATTTCTCTTTACTTAGCTAATTAACAGGGCTGACAGTTGTGTACCAATCTTGCTTCTTTACAACATGATGGTCCCAACCCCATTAACAAGGCAAGAAATTCCACAAATTAACCCTGTATAGTGAGTTGCCTTTGACTCTTAACATGTACATAGTATGCCACAGTGCAACCTGTCTAAATGATCAACCAAGCAGCTCTATAATTTTCTGCACTGTTCTTTGCTTAGTTTCCATGAGGAGGAAACAACCCTTTACTGTTCTTTATGCTGTGCCTTTGTCTTAGTGTGTGTGTGTGTGTATGTGTGTGAGAGAGAGAGAGCTGTCAGTATACTGGAAAGTATAAAGGACATAATTGCACTGATGCATTTTACTTCGTCTTGGGAAGTCTTCCTGTCTCCTGGAATATATTGTTCACTCTCTTCATGCAGCAGCTAGAGGACAAAACCTGATAGGAAAAATCCCCATGTTAAATGGATGACTGTTTCGACGAAGGCCTTTGCATGAATTGTGAGGACATGAAGCAACAGAAAGACATCCCATTAAGTAATATTCATCAGCAAGAGATCTTCCAGATTTCTGGATGTTAGTGCCTCCCTGGTCAACCCAGTCTCACTCCTAAAGCGTCTAATATAGCTGTCCTGTGTGAAACTAAATGTCAAGTTAACTTATTTTGACACATCAGTGGTCATGTCAGAATGTAGTCCCTCTGTAGTGGTGTGAGTCCTCACCAGTCAAATTAACACCAACCACAGCCTTGTCCTATCCCTGTCTTTGTTGCCTAAACCTAACTTGAAGACAGAGGATTATTTTGAAAAGAAACTGCACATAACAAGTGTGTATTGACATGACTATCCAAAACTGATGCTAGAGGGTTGCCTAGAGCCCCATAGTTTGAAGCGTAGGGCCACTGATTAAGGCCTCATTGTGATGAGTTGGGAGTGAGAATGTGTTTTTCTTGTGTAGCTTAGCAATGTTTACAGATGATGTTGTAGTGATGGTAGTGGATTTGTCTGTTTAATGTGGGGATCTAGCTGTTTGCCATGTGTTCTGACCTTCATCTATAAATCATCACCCACTGGTTCAAACTCAAACTTCTGTGAATCCTTTTTGGACATGCATTTGATTTGCATTTGATTCAGGTGTAAAGTGGCTCTTCTATGCATGACATTCACAAGGCTTTTTAAATCAAAACAAGACGGGTTGGGTTGAGTAAAGCACATTGACAAGGTCTTTTTCCAAAACATACACCTGACAACAGGTCTGCACAATACATCTGCATTGTATTCTGGATTTCTCACATAAGCAGAGTAAGTTAAAAGACTTTATAGCAATATAAAATAGCCAAATAGCTCACTCAAATGTACAGCACATGGTAGATTTGTTTCTCCAACACGCCTATAGGCTTTAGTCAGGCAGCACAGACACAGAGAAAGATGAGTGCTAATGATCTCCAGGCAGTTTTTCTCAGTGCAGTCTGAAGAGACAGAGAGACAGTGCATTGGGTGACTGTTTCCAGGTCAGTGGATCGGTAAGAAATGCAAAAAATATACAATTAGCTCTGCATCATTTGGCAGCGAGTGACAGAGTCCTGTGGTTGAGAAAAAGCAGCTCTGAACACTGAACAAGGTTAGAGCAGTGAGGCTTTTGGAAAAGCAATATTTTGACTCTGCAGAGTGCCAGAGTATATCGTGAGGCACTAAAATAAGGCAGGACCAAGACTAGCTTTCTTTTTACCTATTTAAAAAAACATTTTTTTCACTAGTAGATAAATTTATTTCAGTCACATAATTAAAAACAACAAACTATGAAACCACAAAATGTTCGAAAGGTATAGTTTTTTTTGTCACAAATTGTCTCCTCCAGTGTGCAGGTAAAATGATTCAGACAGAAAAACAGAGCAGACATCCACCTCAGGAGTGATTCCTCCGTCTTAATCCAAGTCCAACTCTAATCTCTCACCTGGTTTTGTCACAATCCAGTTGTTGAAGTGCCGCACAAGTGTGTGTGTGTGTGTGTGTGTGTGTGTGTGTGTGTGTGTGTGTGTGTGTGTGCGTGTATGTATGTGATTTCAAGTTTCAAGACAAATTCTTGAAACTTGACAGGGCCAAACAGACAGGGCCTGTCTAATGGCCTCTTTCTTCCATAAGTGGGTTGCAGTCAACAGGCCACAGTGCATGGATCTATAGAACAGAATAGAAATTATTTGGGTTAAGACGTATATGATTATATGACACCAGGAGAGATTTGTAGACAATTAAATGAGTCATGCAGTCTTATTTCTTGGACCTTGAAAAAAACTGGGCATCAGCATTTTGAATTAGTTATTAACAGGTTGAGATGTGTCTTGGGAGTTACAGTAGTCCACTGTGGACAGTATTAGTGTGTGAAGGATCTAGATTAGAGGGTGATGGGAAATGCCTAATTTTCTGAGTGGTTCTGAAATGGAAGCTGGACCTGAAAATTATCCTTCTGTTAAAACTTAGTTTGCTGTCAAATGTAACATCCAGGTTATTAGCATGTGGTCTATTGTGATTTAGGTTATTATCTGGTTATTTTACCAGAAAGTAACATAAATTAGCAACATTTGGTTTATATATCTTTAGGAATAATCTCTGTATGTTATTCAAAACAGATGTCTATGAGAAAATGTACAGATGGGATCTATAATATATTACCTCTTTGCAGTTGCTGCAGAAGGCAAATCCAGATTTGATCCAGATTTGGTGGAGCTGAGGTGGCTGGAGCAAGAATCATCTATTCCAGAGTGTGACAGGCTGACTCCTTTCAGTCAACACAAACACTCCTTTAAAGATACCACATACCAATTCCACTTTATCACAAGGTTGATCTTATTTTCACAAGGAGACAGTGCAAGAGACAGATTATCAGGTGTGAGAAAACTCCCAGTTTTGATGAACCTGACCTCTTAGAAGTCAGATAGGACCTTAGCTTCTCAGATCAAGGCTGCTATCTCCCACCTGCTGATTCACTCGTTACCACAGCAACAGCTTCGTGCATATGCGTAGATGGGAAGTGAGTCATGCGTGGTGGTGGGTGGATGGAGAAGGAGGCAAATGCAATCTTATTTTGGGTGACACATCGTCATCACAGGAGTTTCCAGTTCTCCTTCCATAAAGCTCTTCCTTTACCATCTCTGTTTCTTCTTTTCCTTATTTCAGGCCAGGTATCCGAGCTCTGTACTTTTCTGCTACTGGCGAAATGTGTTTCTGTGACTGAGTCATAAAGAGTGCCTTGTAAATGTAATCTTTGACGCTTTGACAGGAAAAAAACTCCACCTCATTGACATATGTTTTATGGAGCAACACGAGAGTCATGTCTGTTTTCACTAGAACATCATTTCATTATACCCTCTCTTTTATCTTCATGCGACACAATTTCCACCAGTTAGTTTCTTCAGCTGTCTCGGTCTGCTGGTAAAAGGCTGGTAGTGTCTGGTGGGCTTTTAGAGCCTTTTTCACTGTTTTTTTTTTTTTATTTATTGTTATCTATCTTTTTCTTGCCCTATTTTCCTTTTCAAAATAAAGTACTATATAAGTAAATTATTAGTACGTATGTTTGTGAGAAAATTAAAATCAAATCTCTCCTCAGTGGTTGAATAAACACAAAACATATTTTTGTACATATGGTACATGACCAAAGAGTAAGGCTGATCAAGTTGGTTTTGCCTCTGGGTGACTGGGAGTGGTCATTAGTGTACTCGGTTGTACTCAACAGTGATGTCACTGCATATTAACCATACCCTTTAGTGGTCCTAGTAGTAGTAGTAGTAATAGTAGTAATAGGACATCACTGCAGCAAAACAAAAGTTTTTCAACTGGTGTTCATTCATTCAGTTTTGTTGTTGGAAAACATTTATCTGTGTTCACAATAATAAGGATAAGAGAATAAAGTGCTTTGGGCTTTGATGATGTGATCCTAAAATGTGAAACTGTTTCATTCACACACTGTCTGTGTGAGTATGTGTGTGTTCCCAGTAGCTTTGGTAAGCGGTCTGGTTCCCCTTTAAATACACACCACCGAGCACAGACAAAGGAATCCCTGCTCATTCAGCAGAATAAAAGCTTTGTGTGTGTGTGTGTGTGTGTGTGTGTGAGTGAAGAGAGAAAGCAAGAGAGAGAGAGAGAGAGAGAGAGAGAGAGCGAGAGAATGAAGTTGTGTTCATGGACTGTCTGGATCTACAACTCAGTAACCAAACCCCTCTCTTTCCCCTCTCTTTTTCTCTCCGTACCCACCATCTATTTTTCTTTCTCTCCACTTCCTCCTCCCTCTTCTCTTCCTTCTTTTCCGTGTTTCCACAGGACACATTGAACAACAACTCCTTTGGCAAGAAATACAGTTGGCAGGAGAAGGTTTCAGGCTCGTCCTCGCCTCTTAAAACAGGTGAAATTTTCTGTCCCACCAGCTCCATGGAGCTCATTTTTTTGAATTAACTGACTGTTTTTGTTTGGCTGATGCTAAGTGGGATATGATTATATGATTTGTTATTATTCATGTTATTATTCTTTACTATGAACACAACAGCAGAACAAACGTGTGAATTCCATTGGCAGTTTGGCAGTTTTGGGGTCTTGCTTGGATTAAGTTATACTGAGCTAACTGTAGCTACTCTAGATTATGCTGTATGTGTGTTAGAAAGCCCAGGGCTTAGCTAGCTGGGAGCTGTCATTGCTCATTGCTGCTCCGCTTTTCCATGCACTGTGTGAGTTGAGACTAAACTCACACCCAGCAGCAGTTCAACCACCAGCCATTTTGTCATTTGATATCTTATTTTACATCTAGGAAGCTGAAAATTGTGTTGTCTCTTTGGTCACTCATGATGACAATCATGAAGGCCCTTTTGTCTCAAGAAAGTTGTTTGTTTGCATCAAGGTGAAACATGATGAATCACTTAGATGGCCAGATTTGTTGCTCATATTTTTTTTTAAATTATAGGATGTCAACACATTCAGAGTGCATATATTATTTATATAATTAATCTTCTTATTTTCATCTGGATAACCGCCACTTATCAGGACAACATAACCCTGCCTTAAATAGGTGCTGTGAATCATGCTAATTATTAACTGAATAGACAGGAAAGTGATGGGACATAGATAATATACAGTATAGATTCCTGCGAACCAATCTAAACACATTGGTAAGACAATACAACTGCATACAGTCTCATGGTTGCTTAACAGTGAAATCAAACACAACAATGGAAGAAGAAATAACTGTATTGACCATGGGCATGGTATCATTTGCAAAATACTTAAATTGTTGGGACTATGGTATATTGAATGCAAATGGTATATTCATTTTCCAAAATGGCCATTCTTATGGAATATGCCCTTTTCACAGCAGCCAATATGATACAGCAGAGTCAACACAGGTGTAATTGTCAACTGAGACGATTCCACTAAATTTTGATTGTGAAGCTATTCAGTGCTGAATAAGTCTATGCAACTCTTGTGTTGTTTCTTTTTAATATGATAAAAGGTACTTGTTATAACGTAAATTTGCATCAAACACAATCTGTGGTGATGCATTCACTCCTGTCATTTCTTTCCAGGAATGATTTCCTGGAATAACTCTATTAAACTTCTTTCCAGTTTAATAGAGTTATTTTTACTTTTGTATCAACCTAATGAGCAGCGCAGTTCATAAATATTTCTGGATGATAGTAGTCATCATAGCCGTCATAGTAGTCATCTTGTTCATCTTTATTGTTAGTTAAAACAACCTCTAGCTGAATTTAAAAGCCGACGGCTAAATGAGAGCCTCTGAACAGGTGTACGCTTCATAATTCTATTAGTCAAATAATCATTAACATAGTCGTTAGATTAGTTGATTAATCGTTAAGATAGTCGATAGATTAGTCAACAATCAAAATAATCGTCATTTGCAGCCCTGGTTGAAATGCTCACACAAAACTCATGTGCCCTTTGTTCTCCTGTGGCGTCAGACATCAGTGCTTCATCATCCACTGTGAAAATACCATGTCCAGATTTGCAGGCAATGGATTATGACTATGAATTTGAGTAAGGATTTAGCTGTGTAATCCTGACATGCGTTACCTCACCATTTCTACTTTTCCCTCTTCCTTTTTCGTGCTGTCTGTGCATTTGCTGCCATGTCTGCTCTCATGTCTGTTTGTGCATTTGCTTGTCCGTTCCTACATCATGTATATTTACTCTGCATGTGTGTCTGGCCTTTGTGTGTGCTCGTGTGTCTGCATGTGTGTTTGCACATGTTGTTGTTTGCGTCTGCTCTCAATCTAGGTGAGCTCACCCCTCCCCGTGAGCACAGCTGCCTGAGTGACGAGGACAAGGTGCAGGGCGGAGGAGCGCAGACCAAAGACCGAGGGACCTCCACCGACGCTCCCTGCAGACACAGCCACACCTCCGGACACTCACACAGCTCCTCTACAGTGGCAGCGACTCGCTCCAAGCTTCAGGAAAAGCCACCAGCGCCGCCACCACCACAAAACTACACTCCAGCTCCTCTGTACCCGACTGGGAAGGCAGATGGGGGTGGGCACCACCGGGAGAGAATCCGCTACCACACGGATGTTCATCTTGAGCCCACAGAGGAGATCTATCTAACTCCTGTTCAGCGCTCCGCTGACCCACTAGAACCTCCCAACTCACAAGACCGGCCTTTCCTCTCACAGCAGACTGAGCAGGGACGCATGTCCATCAGCTCTGATACAGAGGGCCCGCCTCCTTACCAGCCTCTCCCAGACCGGACAAATCCTTCCATCTATGAGGAGGATGAGGTCTATGTTGCCCCACCCTCATATGCTTCTTGTGTGGAGTCCCTCATCACGCCACCCAGCATGGCTCGCTCTTCCCTCACGCTGGACCTCAGCCTGAAGGGGGCAGGGACGGGGGCTGGGATCATGCTGAGACCCGGATCATCTGTGGAGTACGTGGATGCCACGGATGAAAGCTACTGTGGAGAGGACGAGGATGTGGACAGGGTAATAATGCATGGAAGAACGAGGAAGGGGAGAGGAAAGGGGGATAGCAGTGGTGGCGGGGTCCCAGTGAGGACTTCCATGAACTCTGAGGCCAGCGGTCTTTCCTATGACTCAGTCAAATACACACTGGTGGTGGATGAACACGCTCAGCTGGAGCTGGTCAGCCTTCGTCAGTGTTATCAAGGCTATAGTGATGACAGTGACTCAGCCACTGTTTATGACAACTGCGTCTCTTCTCCTTACGAGTCGGCCATTGGGGAAGAGTATGAGGAGGAAGATGAGGATGATGAGGATGGCATTCAGATAGGAGGTGTGAGGAGAGAGGCAACAGCTTGTCTGTCTGAAGACTCCACTCCAGAGGTTGACCTGCACTTTTCTAAAAAGTTCCTTAATGTCTTCATGAATGGACGCTCACGTTCCTCCAGTAAGTCACTGCTTTAATGATATATTGATCTATTATATGGTTTGAATTTGGACACATTAATTCCACATGGCGCTAGAAGATATTGAAAGGGACAGTGTAGGATTTGGTGGCATTTAGCAAAAGTAAGATGGCGGCTGGTTGTACCAAGGTTTTGTACTCTGCAGCTCACTTTACCACAGTTTCACAAGTGTGTCCGAGAACCACGGTTGCCGTCAGGAAAAGTGTTTGGTTATTCGGTTCCGGGCTTTTATAGAAACATGGGAGAATATGATGACGGAGGATTCGGTCTCTACGTCGATATGAATGACTCATTCACAGTTAACAAAAACACTGATTCTTGGTTTCAGGTGATTACACACTAATGAAAACATAGTTATGAAAATAATGGTCAGTCAACAGTCATATTACCCTACCAAGTTAAAAGGGATTACAACATTTTAAAAATAATTTGTGAGAGAGGCCCTTTATGATAGCACAAATGATGATCTTGTAATAACGATTTTGGGCCATTTGGTGTGTTTTTAGACATAATGTTGAAACTAGAGTTTGTGTGCAGGGTCAGAAGAGCATTGAAAGTGTAAGTGATAGGAAAGGGAAGTGTTTGGTTTGATTTTTGACATACTGTATGCAAAGCCATGCAAACTAAGACACTTGTTTGCATATTGGGGTAACCTCACTCTGCCCATGTGCTTCTTTCAGCACAGCTTCTTATAACATCAGTGGATATTTCTTATATCTGCATAGATGCAGCAGTCTGTGTAAGTCTGTGTAAGTCCCTTTAAACAAATGTAGTAACACAGCAGTAAAACGGCAGCATGGTGGAAGGGGCTTGAAGTGATGTGGAAATTCTTGTGCAGCACAGATCATCGTCCACATGATGAGTAACTGTGGATAGTGTGACAGTCAGTCTGTAAGACTTTACTTCATTTTGTAGATTCACAGATTCTGAAACTGGTTGAGGAATAGTATTTGAACATTTTTCTTTCATCATACCAGCAGTGTGAAGGTAAGCAGTTTGATTTACATGAAGGCTGTACTAATGCTAACCAAAAAAAAAACAAGAACAATGCAGCTTGTGCATGTTGCACATTAAAGCTGCAGTTTTGTTGCTTTCTTGATGTTGTTATCAACATTCTGACAGCAGCAGAAGCAGCTGGACATGTAAGTGGCCTGCTGGGTGGAGGGACACTGAGCCAAAAGCAGCTTGCAGTCTCATGGATTTGCCTCTCTCTTCCCCTTTGTTGTCCAGACCAATCACGCATTCAAAATCAAGTTAGTTGACAATATTGTAGATATTAATGCAATGGTAGTCCAAGAAAGGCTGTCCTTTAGTGTATTAAAGGGGACATATCATGAAAAACTGGCTCCCCTTCATATGTCACATGCAAATTCATTACAATATATCACCCACAGCTCGATAACTACCTCTAACTAATCACAACAAACCAATTAGAGCAGGCAGGGGGCCTTGAAGTGTTTCAGACATAGAGGATGAATACAGGTACTGTATATTCAGACAGATGGTATGAAAAGTCATGTTAACATGCTCTAGTAGAAACCTAAAATACAAGTATGAACCTGAAAAAAAGCATGTGTCGTCTTTAAAAGAAGATCCGATGAATGCCTGAAAAGAGCAGCTTAAGGTGTGTTTTGTCTCTCGGTAAATACACAAGTCTTTTCAAACAGGACTCTGTGTGCTTCATTATGAAGTAAGTACTTTATATTAACATTGTATTTCTATCAATATTGACATACAAATGCTAGTAGCATCTTGAGCAGAAAGCCTCAAGCAGTGGTCGTGTGTATTGTGTAAAGCAGTCAGCTGTAGTGGGCCAGGAGGGAGGATTACTTGTAATATGAAAGGGATGGACAGAGGTTCATCTATAATGTTTGTGTGGTCATATCTTCTAATAGTACTTGTTGTCCTCTTGGGTGCTGTCCATGTGTTTCACAGGCTCATTAGAAACACTGACGTAGTTTATCTGAGCAATGCAGGAGAGGGTAACTGATGTCTCAGGGGAATGTAGGTAGAAATACACAATGCTCATCTGTTTCACGCCTAATTAAAGTGTGATTTATAGCTCTGAAAGAATGTGTACTCCCTTTAACATAAACATAATGCATCCTAATTGTGCTTTCTGTTTGCATATGATGGACTTTTGTTGCATTTTAAAGCCAACGTTAATCATCATTTCGTCAGTTAATACAGAGCCTGGCACTCCACGCTGCGTAATTTCCATAGGTAATGCTCTCTTTACTTCTGTGTTTCAAGGTGCTGAGTCCTTTGGTTTATTCTCTTGTCTGATAAATGGAGAGGAGAGGGATCAGAGCCACAGAGCCGTCTACAGGTGAGGGAGAACTACATCATTCCTACAAGCCTACTACATGTCCAGTTTGTTCTCACACACTGTCCATAGCTATACAGTGTTGGAACAGTGTTTGTATCCTGTGTGAGTCTTGTAACTTCTACACTTAAATCACATCACTTCTATATTTTGTCTCAAACATAGACATACAGTGCTTAATAAATTTGTCAGTCCACCTGTATATGTACTAAGCACTGCATATGTCATGTAGCTCAAGCAATACTACTCTGCTTCCAAGAAGACATAGCTTAGTAGTTTTGTTGGCTAGACCTAACCAAGTCATTTTCTGCAAAGGCAGACTTAGATTTATTTTATGTACTATATGCATGTAACATGCAGAAATTGCCATGTGTTGCTGGAAATGAGTGTGTGGTGAACACATTAAAAAGTGAGCAGTAACTTTTTGGAAAATGTGATGAAAATGTCTGAAAAATTATGTAATTTTAGCCATTATTCTCAATTACTGTTATTCTGCTCATCACATCACATAAACCGCCAGGGAATCAGATATCCTGACAAAATGTACAATACAGTCATCAACACAGAGTATTAGTTTTACTAGCATACTGTAGATATTCAGAGGGAAGAAAGAGGACCAGTGTACCCGAAATGTCCATTTTTATAATGTCCAATGTTCATGTTAAATGACCAGTTCAAAAAAGTAGCTCGCATAATGTCTCTGAACGCTCATATCTCTTATCCTGTCAGACTTCTTCCCACGTCTCCAGACTTCAGCAATTACTCAAACACTGAATTTACCCATTAGTTATCACCTAAAATTACATAAAACAAGCAACCACTGATCATCTGACACACAATGTGGATGCTTTAATGCATGAAGTCTTTTTTCTTATTTTTATGCATTTCTAAATGTTTCCCCTTGTAAGTCACACTCCAGATGGCAGCAAGCAGTTGCAAGCTGCTGTTGAAGACCTGAGGCTGATACATGGAGAAGGGGGAAGGGAACAAAACAGCATCAATGCAGCCTTGTGAACAGCAGCATCTCTGTACACAGATCAGATGATGAAGCGTGTCATCATGCATGCATAGCTGAAAGCACCTCATTGTTACAGTGTTTCTTTCTGGCTTGTATATTTATAATATTCTATATTTGTGCAGTGCCTCATAGCCATTAGCATCACATCTGACCAGCCAAAACCAGAATAGTGAGGATACAGTGTTAACCAGTGGTGTAGTCGATGTGATACGCAGTTATACGCTGTATACCCACTAGAAAACGACCCCAATAACAAATGTGTAAAGATACGTATCAGCATGGATTCTAGGGGTCCATGATTGACAGGAGCTCAGAGAGACCCCTAATACAATTATAATACTGACAAAATAATATGACTATCAGTAATGAACTCACAGTCACACATATATCTTACTTATAATGTATTGGAAATACATTATAATACTTTATTTGTTTTGGAAACATATCTCAATGCCTCCCCGTGTTTAGTAAAATGGTTCAGTCCGGCTGCTCTGTCAGACAGCCTGCAGAGAGGAGAGTTAACAGAGAGCGACCTAGAAAGTGGAGGAGGAGATGACAGGAAGTCTCAAAAGTCAGGGAGTAAAAAAAGAAAAGAAAAAAGTTCAGACAGGAGAAGTGAAGGGTTGACAGTTTGTCACCCAATTCTTTCATAGACAAGGTGGATCTGTTAATGGTTCATGTGATGGAAAGTTGGCCTGTTAGCTAGTCCTAACTTTGTCCAAAGTTTATAAGCTAGCTCACTTTATTCTCGATATTAGCTCATATTGCTGAAGAAAACTCTGGATTTATTCATTTGATTGGATTTGTTGTTCTTTTCATTTTTCATTTTCTTTTTCAATATTGGAATTACAGTAAAAAAAAACATCACCAAAATGCATAGTTATATGTTAAACTTTATGCAGCCACACATGGGGTCAGAGTATACCCACTAGTGTTAACCTATGTAACCTAGGTGTTAACCTATGTTATGTGGCCTGTGTAGGCTTGAAGAAGACAGCAGCTGTTGTCAGCTTGGACGCATTTCTTTAAAATAAACCACAGACTCAAGCAGACAAGGCAGCCATCCAGTTCCTCAGAGTCTTTGCCTAACTGCGTCTGTCTCGGCAGGTTTGTCCCTCGTCATGATGATGAGTTGGAGCTGGAGGTGGATGATCCATTGCTGGTGGAGGTCCAGTCGGAGGATTACTGGTATGAGGGCTATAACATGCGAACTGGAGCACGTGGGATCTTCCCAGCTTATTATGCTGTAGAGGTGACCAAGGACACAACAGAGAGCAACAAAGGTATAGTGCCACTGCCTCGTTGATTAATTGCTGACTAAGTGCTGACTAAGAATGTGTTCGTAAAGATGCTGAAATGCCTTGAACCATTTGCTGAAACTGTCCACAAGACCATTATATTGCTATTTTATGTTTTCTGTCCATATTCTGACGTAAATTAATAAATACTTTACTTGGACAGCTCGTTCACTCACATCAACAGAGACAGAAGTTTTGTTAGCATACTAATATAAAAAAGTAGTATTTTTTTTACGTCTTAGAATATTTATGTTAAAATATAACTCATTACAGCCATGTCTTCTCATTTATCTTAGGCCATGTCCACACAGAAACAGAGCAGACTTTGTTTTGAAAATGTTTTCCGTTAAAGGTGACAAAACTGCTGAAATGTTGTAATATGTACAACCGGCCTGTGGGTGGCACTGCCACACAAATACAACAAAACAGAAAAGAAGAAATAGAGCACAGCATCCAACAAACAAAAAAATAAACAAAAGCAGAAGATGTTGTTGGGGCGGTAGTAGCTCAGTCTGGGGGCAGAATTAAAAATTCTGTGTGGGCAAAACAACCCTACAACAAAAAAACTTTGCCCTTTACTCCCAAACCCTTTCCATGTGGACGTGGTCTTAGAAACTGCATAAAAAACTGGTGGAACAGGTGTTAGACTTGAAGTACTTTTGGGACATCAGCTCTGTGTTCACCAGTTCAGGGATGCGTTTCCCAAATAATGACGGAAGTTAGCATGAAACCACGGTAGTACATAGTACTTCCGAACGACCGAACTTCCCATTTCCGACCGTTTCCCGAAAATCTCCAACTACCGTCGTACTATGTAAGTTGGAACGACGTTAGTTTGAACTTCCGTCGTCCGAACAACATAGTTTCCAGATGTTTCGGAAGCGTTCGGAGAGCACTCGGATGCATTCGTTGCTGAAAGCGTGTCAACAACAGAAATGTAGTTTTATTTCCATCAAGCCAGTGTGACATCTTTAGCAACTTTGGGAAATATTCATCAACATGCTCATGTTTCCTACTCACTGAAAGCAAGAACTGAATGCAGTTTGTTTCATATAATCGTAACAAATTGAAGACATAAAATACATACATCCACCCTATATATCCCTACAGCTCCTGCACCACTC
The DNA here is from genome assembly GCA_029721515.1 of Synanceia verrucosa. NCBI lineage: Eukaryota > Metazoa > Chordata > Actinopteri > Perciformes > Synanceiidae > Synanceia > Synanceia verrucosa. The sequence continues at coordinate 27,014,342 of CM056549.1, forward strand.
TGGGATAGGACAGTGGTTAAAGTGTGGGCATTGCAGCGTGTCAGCATGTTGTTTGGTTAGACGTGGGTTAAAATTCTCCTGGGGACGATAAGATGATTCAATTTTGCTGGCAGATAAGATGTAGCCTAGTAATATTTCTGACATTGTATTCCATTATCGAGTGGTGTATTTGCAATATTTATGAACATTTAACACCACCTCATCATCAGTTGTTGGTCTCCACCTTATTCTGTTGGACTGCGTTAATGATGACTTATTTTCAGTTAGAAATCTTATGTGTAACTGTATGTCACACACTGTCATTTGCAACTGCACTGTAACTGACACTTATATTTCTGTTTTTCTTTTTTCTCTCATAGTATATCAAAAATTGCACCTCGTATTATTATGTATTATCATATTTTATCATAATCTGCGCCTTGCATTCCTCATATGTATCTATTACAGTATACAGTTTGGTACTTTATCTCTTATTTTATTTTTATTTTCCTGACCCCTGCATATCCCTGTGTGTTTCCACCTTTCAAGCTGCTGGAATTGTGAATTTGTCTGTGAGATGAATAAAGTATCTATCCATCTATCTATCTATCTAATAATATAATATAACATAATATAATTATTTAACAGTAGGCTATTTACGTTGTAATTTGAAACTTCTAGGGCGACACAAACATTTGTTATTAAAACATAACTTGCGTCTTTTCACCTCAACTGTGAGGTGAAAGTTAAAGTGACATTCTTCATTCATGCTGTAGGGGGATCATGGATCACAGGGTGTCTAATCCTGACATTTCAAGCCCCAAGAAGAAGTAGAGGACATGACGTCACCTGAACGAACATTCAACGACAGCTCCATGCTATTCGTTCGAACGACACAACTTTCCGATGCAACTTCCGATGCATCGTTCCAACTAAGCTTTTGGGAAACACTTCCGTCGTTCAACGATGCATCGGACTACGTTAGTTGTAAACATCAGAAGTTGCGTCGTTCGGACGATGCTGTTGGGAAACACCTGCGTCGTAGATCCATCGTTCGAACGTAGGAAGTAGCTAACGACGTTAGCAACGAACCTTTTGGGAAACGCACCCCCGTTCTCTTTACTGCTTGAGTTACAGTGGCATGTAATTTATAAAAAAAAAAAAGGAACACAAGTAAGTGAACACATGATGAGATTGTTGCCATTTTTCTGGCCGTTACATGTTATCATGCAATACCTTACAAAGTTATAGAAATGGTTATTTACATTCAGAACACTTTTTTTAAAAGAGAGAAGCCAGAGAAGTCCAACAGGAGAGCAGCAAGAGGCTACAGAGAGAGTTAAGAGATGTCCTGTTGTGTGTTTGCTCATCCAATTGTATTTAGAGATGCAACTGAAGTGAGCAAATAAGGCACAGAGAAAGGTTTAAGGAAGAATGTTCATCCCTATCAACCCCCAGCAGATCTAATACTGTCCTTGCTAAAACTCTTTGAAGGACATGTTTGTGTAGGTTCTCAGTTATCCAAATTGAGATAAATCCAAAAGAGTCAAAAAGAGTCAACCGGACTTGCTTGATTTGCTTGTTAGGAAACCTACTTACTGTGACCCTCCTCCACTACAATATGTTATGTTATGTTATGTTATGTTGCATGTTGTCTTTAATTGCCATGTTTTTCTGTCTCTGTTGTGCAGTGAAGAGCAGTGAATGGATGGACAGATACCGGCTGAAGTTCCTGGGCTCAGTTCAAGTACCCTTTCACAAAGGGAACGATGTTCTGTGTGCAGCTATGCAAAAGGTACAGGCCCATGTTGTTTGAGTGTGTAAAGCACTGTCCTCCTACAGTAAAGCACCATTAAGGAGAAAGACGCAAAACACTTTGCTGGAGGACATGTGGTATACTATAAGAAATGACAGAGAAACTCTTACATGTTGTGTCCCATTTGTATATAACAAACAATTTCTAGTCTAATATCACATAGGATAAATAAAATTATGCCAGCTTCAATTTCCAATACATAGCATTATATTTTGTATTAACTGTATTTGTATTTTCACACTTGGGGAGTTATCTTTTATTCTATGTTTTCCAGATCGCCACCAACAGAAGGATGACAGTCAAGTACAACCCACCTTCCTCGTGCATCTTGGAGATCAGTGTGAAAGGCATCAAGCTTGCAGTTCAGGAGGATTATTATGCCCGTGACAGAGTGAGTGCTCTCCCTGTCTATGACAGCATATTAGGGCCATGTTGAGGAAAAAAAAATTCGAGAATTCGAAAGAATTCGAGAATGAAGTCATTATTTACGAGATTAAATTTATAAATGTACGACATTAAACTCATAATTCCCGAGAATAAAGTCATAGCCTAATATTGTTACGTGTTGCTGTAGAGGAGTTGTTCAAAACGGGTAAAGTTAGAAAGACATTGGCAGATTTAAACTTCCGGGATCAATATGAAAAATTTAGTATGATCTTAAGATGCAAACGATGCATTTCTGTAATATTGGTGAGGCACATGATGAGCTCCTGAGGAGACAGCACAGGGCCGTCTACAAAGTGAAAAAGCAGAATGGAAAAATATTCAATAACTTCTACAATATACAGTGTAGCATCACCTTATTAAGCTCAGACATGAGAACCTTCTGTTTACTGAAAACAATAATGTGTATACATTACTGAATATTGCGCCTATAAAAATCAAACAATAATCTATGAAAAATACATAAAATCACTTTTTGTCAAAATCAATGTTGTTGTATCAGCAGCATAAGTTGAGATGTGTCTGAGCTGAATTTGGTCGTGATACAGTTTAGAATTTAGTAAATTTACGACTTTATTCTCATAAATTTGACTTTATTTTTATATATAACTACTTTATTCTCGAAGTCTGTGTTTTTTTTTTCAATGTGGACCTCATGTGCCGTCGAATCCTGTCCGTTTGTCTGTCTATTCTAAAATGAGTCAGTCTTCAACAATTGGGTCATGCCGCCCTCGTGTGGCTGCTAATAGAGACTGCGGCAACAGCAGGTTGACGTGGTTATGATTTTTCCTCTGACCCTCAATTCCCAAAGTACACCACTCACAAGAAGTTAGGGTTATGTGAGGTCCTCAGTGGATTGCATACATAAGGTGTTTGTTTCACTTCAGTAATTTTTGGGATAGGGAGGCAATTGTATTAGGGTGATAGACACATCTCATTTAGTGTTTTCCATGTAATGGTCTCACTGTGTACAGTGTGCCATATATATTGGGGCCAATACAAAAAAATACAAAAAGACAACCCTTTATAAAAAGCTGGTATTGTCAGTAAGTCATTCCCAGTTCATCATTCAAGCAGCCATGAACGCACAATGTCACTTAATGGATGAGCACCTCCACCTCCTCCATAGCACTCCTTCAGGTTGGTAGCAGGCAGTCAGAAGTTGCTCATGAACTCGGTGTGTCTCAAAGTGACATCAGCAGACTTGCAGCAAGACACAGAACTACTGACAGTGCTGTTGAGAAACTATGATGCATTGTTACTCATTACACTTCCCAAAATATTTATAAGGCTGCCTACAGTGTTATAATAGCATAATGATACACTATAAAACTTTCAGACTGTATAGTTTATAGAAAAAAAAAAAATACTACCTGATAATTCATTGTTGAAAAAAGGCATTTGTGGATCAGGAGAAAAAATAAAAACACATGACAGTTTTCATTGTGAAAACATCCACATAGGTTTTTGATGAATATATAATAACCCATTCATAAGATAGTTCAGTCTTGACACATGAGCTCTTTCTGGTTTTCTTAAATTAGATATTAGGTATATTGATGCCATATTGAGATGGATCTGACTCCATAATAGAGGGTAATTTTTAATAATTTGTAAGTGCAGAGTGAGCAGCATCGATGTGAGACATTTATTCATTCATTTTTCTGTGTTCCATTCACAGAGTAACGAGTGCAGTCACTTCTTCCAGTTAAAGAATGTCTCCTTCTGTGGCTATCACCCCAAAAACAGCAAGTAAGTAAAGACAGAAAGCCTTGGGACCACAATACCAGGTCAAAGTGTTTGCACTGTGAAACTGCAATAAGAGAAGCTCTGAAAAAATCAAGAATTTCATTTTTCCCTCTGCTAATGTGACCAATTATTAACTGACAACAAGATGTCACAGTCATAGACAGCAATGTAGGATTAATACAAGACATGGAAGAACACAATGAATAGAGGTGGTGGTAACACTGAATATCCTCTTCAGAGAGCCTTATCCATGTTCCTCATTTTTTCTGCAGGTATTTTGGATTCATCACTAAGCACCCGGCAGACCAGAGGTTTGCCTGCCACGTGTTTGTGTCTGAAGACTCCACGAAACCTCTTGCTGAGTCAGTCGGGTGAGTTGGACTTTCTGTCGATAAACTCTGAGACAACTTAAATTGCATGCCATTAGAAAGAGGGGATTGCTCGTACTTATTACAGATTTGTTCTTAAAAGCAAAGATTCAGTGTCTTTATTCAAGATTTATGCTTAATTAGGTATCAACAAACCCTGTTAATTGTGGTGATCCAGGCTTTCTTGAAATGATTCGTAAAGGTTATGATATTTTACAGCTTTCCGTTACAAAAGCACATTCCAAACATTGTTCAGACTTGACATGTGAGGATCCTAAGGATGGCCCAGGGCCAATCCATATCAGGTATCTCTTTCTCACTGACACCATAGCTTGATAGGCTACATAACAGACACATGTCATCTCTTTGAAAGATCACACTGTCGCTGCTGTCACATTGTATTGTATTAGTATTTCACTGCTGGCTGCTTGACTACAGATGTGGTTCATTATTGTGTTCATTCCATTGTGGGGAAAAAAGATATGTGTGAAATAATTTATTTTGACAATAAAAATGTAGGTTGTTGGTTATACTTCTTTTATATGTAAAGTAATTGCTAAGAGCAAAGGATAATTACTCTGCGTGCTTACAGTCCCTGGCAGATTGGGCTGTGAAAATACTAAACTAGTGATATATCTGTGTCATGTATTTTTTAATTTAATGATTTTTCTGAGCAGCACATTTAAGCACCATCGTACACAATTTGTAAAGATTATTGCTCAGTTCTGATTGGTACCAAAACAACTGGAGCTTCATTACTTTTTTATGTGAAAGATCAGTGTCATCCAATAGTTCCTTAATTTTAAAGAGCCTGCTCACCTCACATTAGAATCATCAAATACAAAGCTGAGAAAAGTCAACATGTTGAGGCAACAAACTTTTGGTTTAACTTATTTCTTGTTTTATTGATAACATGTAGATGAATGCAAAACAAAAATAGCTTTTCAAAAAAAATATTGTTATATTTTTGTCTTTATTTGTGTGCCTGATAGCTGACTGATTTGGTTTGTGTAAGAAGATGTGATTTGATTAAAGAGTAAATGTAATACATTTTGTCCACTCATTTGTCAGTTAAAACACTGAACTCATGTGAAATACTGAACATCTTATGCTGTCTTACAGTGCAGTCAAGTATAAACTCTGACTCGCTTACTTTTATTGAAAGACAAAACTATATATTGATTAACTAACATAATTTTGACACATTTTTCTTAGAACTTTTGTTAAACCAAAAAGTAAAACTTATATGTATTGCCAGTGAAAGAATCGTAAGCTAGCATAATGGAAGTAAACTTTAATGGGGAGTTATAACACATTAAGGGTGTGTACTTTGAGGTGAGGTACTATACCAAATGACTGAAATAAGTGTTCTTGCTTTTCCAGGAAAGCCTTCCAGTCGTACTATAAAGAGTTTGTGGAGTTCTCATGCCCGACAGAGGACATCTACCTGGAATAGCCCTGCCCTGCCTTCAACACAGCCCTGTACAGTACACTGTATCATAACATAATGTTGCATGAAGGACAGAGATAGCTAAAATGAAGTTAAAAGAAGAAAAAATCAAGCAAATATTGAAGGTAAGGTCTGATAAACAAGAAGGATCAAGTATGGGGAAATGTGGTAAAACCTTTGTAGCAAGAACAGATGAGCCAAAAGAATGTCCAGAAAAAGGAAAAATATGCAAAATACAGTCAATGGTGAGGCGGTGACTGCAGGCTGTAAGCACAAATGTTACATCATTGCAGCCTGTGGCATTGTCCCAGGAGGTCCAACACTGAAAGCCCAAGAGCCATGCTGGACTGCACTAGCTTGGATTTGCACTCAAGGAAAAAAAAACAGTGGTTAAGATTTGGAAACAATGGTGAGTTTATTAACCATAAAGAGGGTGTATATTTACTGAATAACATCCTTACACTGAAATTTACACCAAGTGAAAAAAATCCATGCAGGAACAATGACCACTGTCTTCTTAGCACACCTGCATGTGAAGGTGATATCCACATTTAGTGACAGTGAGAAAATCCACTCTAAACCACACTGTTATAAAACCAGCTGTAGGTGATGCTCTTTGCATTTTTAGGTCCCCTTTAGGTGTTTGGTGATGAGCCAAACCTTGTGAAATCCAGACAATTTAGTCACCTGTTTGATAGCAGAAACTGTTACAGCTATCAGGAACATCAGTGGACAACAGCAGGACCTTCTGCTCCCAACTCCCACTCACAGTAGCTTATGCTGTCCACTGGAATACACATGCATAGTTGATCGCTAAGCTACCACTTGTGTAGCTGGTCCACACTAGCCACCACGCTGTGTCATGACGCTCATGATGGTGAAATTTCTATCACACTGAATGCTAAAAGTTTACTGGTTTCCACTCCTCTGGAATATTTGCATTTTCTTGGTCTTCTGTGAAATTAGATTTATGGAACAGGTACTTCATTGCTAAAACAATCAGAGTCTTAGATCCAATGATTAAGAAGGTTTCAGGTGCTTGAAACCTATGTTCCTTCACAAGTCATTTTAAAACATGGTCAGCGAACAAACCTGCAGGGTGGATCTAAAATGCTCTCAGCATCACTTAGACATATAGTGTGGAGTGTATGAGTGTGGATTTTTCCTTTTAAACTTTAAGCAGCTTCCTGTGGTACTCTAGTGCAAAGCTAAACTGCCCCTTCTGTCCAGTAACACCTTTAGTGTGTAGGTGTTAAACAGCTTAGGCTTTTTAATAGTTCAAGACTTTGTCCAACAGAAATAATTTTCCTTCCATGTGGTGTTCCTGAAAGTTGCTCCACATATTTTCCACAACAGAAATATGAAATGTACAGTAGGTGCAGGCGCTGACAAGGGAGCAAAAGAAGAACTCTGGTATCTTCATATTTTCACGAGTAGTGCCTCTTTTTTCATTGGATCATTGTGACCTTCCTCAATGAGCATTTTCACATTTTAAGGTTTGCCATTGTGTGTGTTGAGTTTCAGAGTTTGAATGCAAATTTGGATGAAGGAGTATGTATGATGTGACTCTGGCTTTTTATTCCACTGCTTTAAATGAACTGTTCTGTACCTGCACAGTGACAATGGGTACAGCACAGCTCTGGAAACAGAAAGGGTGCTTCCTGCATTGTTTATCACTAAACACTAATTTCTAACAGGTTATTTCATGTGATCTACATTTCACAATAGAGAGGATGTCTGAAAGATATGGAAATTGCCAATTCATCCATCTCACCAGTCCTCACGGTTTGTTCCTTTCAAGAAAAAAAAGAAAAATCTGAATAGAAAAAGTCTTCAGTTGCTGATCAAAGCCATTTGCACTCACATCAAGACAGCAACACTGACTTTTAGATGAGGTCCCTTCTCAAGAGCAGGCTGGGTTGGAGAATATGTACTGTAGTGGGGGGCTATGCAAAGGGTGTATAGACATGCCATATATAAATAAATAATTTAATATCTGTAATTATAAATGTCATATTGTATTGATTCAACATGTAGTATGTGAAAATTATCTTTATTTTTGATTTTTTAGGTGTGAATTATTCTCTATTTAAAAATTTTAACGCAGATCTCATGGTGTCCTGTCATTATTCCACTTGTAAGTATATACACGTATAGGCTATACACTATATTGCCAAAAGTATTCGCTCACCCATCCAAATAGTCAGAATCAGGTGTTCCAATCACTTCCATGGCCACAGGTGTATAAACTCAAGCACCTAGGCATGCAGACTGCTTTTACAACCATTTGTGAAAGAATGGGTCGCTCTCAGGAGCTCAGTGAATTCCAGCGTAGAACTGTGATAGGATGCCACCTGTGCAACAAATCCAGTCGTGAAATTTCCTCGCTCCTAAATATTCCACAGTCAACTGTCAGCTGTATTATAAGAACGTGGAACGACAGCAACTCAGCCACAAAGTGGTAGACCACGTAAACTGACAGAGCGGGGTCAGTGGACGCTGAGGCACATAGTGTGAAGAGGTCACCAACTTTCTGTAGAGTCAATCACTACAGACCTCCAAACTTCATGTGGCCTTCAGATTAATTCAAGAACAGTGCACATGGAATGGGTTTCCATGGCCGGACAGCTGCACCCAAGCCATTCTTAACCAAGTGCAATACAAAGCGTCGGATGCGGTGGTGTAAAGCAAGGTCCATAAAGACATGGATGACAGAGTCTGCGAATACTTTTGGCAATATAGTGTATGTTTATTTGTGCATATATTTTTGCCGCTGCTTGTTTTCAGGTGTTGTAATTAGAGACATTCTTACATACCACTTCCCCTTCAAATGTATCTACCTGTATGCTACATACAGGTAGATACATTTGAAGGGGAAGTGCTGTTTTTTTTTGTTTTTGTTTTTTTTTTTCTGAATTGGACCTTATTTCTGAGATAAAATACTGTCATTTACTCACCTATTTGGAGTATTTCTGACAATATTTGGATTTGATGATATCCATTTAACAGGAGGGAATGGGGCACTGAAATGCAGCCAGTAAATGACACAAACTTCACCATTTCTCAAGTAACAGACATTTAATACGATGGGCTGCACTATTACTATTCTCATTTGAGTCAGGAGTTGTCCATAACTTGAGAAAATTCAATCTGTAAACAGACTTTACTTCCTGTGTATCATAGTTTACTAAGGACCCCTAGTGCCCACCTATGTGACCTTCACAGTGCCTGAACTTAAACAAAGCATGTATGTATGTGTGTATGTATTCAGGCTCTGTGAAGGCCACATAGGCTTTATTGTCAAAACAAAGATCGAGTCCAAATGACTCAGAAGTGAAATGGGTCAGTAAATGACAGTATTTTATCCCAGAAATAAGGTACAATTTGTAAAAAAAAAAAAACAAAAAAAAAAACAGCACTTCCCCTTTAAGAGATGAGAGAAAGGAATAAGCAACACAGGCCTTATACCACTTGACTCAGAACTTTTGAATATACATTGGTATGATAAGAACTACCTAAAATGACAAACATTATTTTAATTTTTGGTTTCACCCATACACTATCCACTAACATGGAGGAGGTGAAATGTATGACCTATATTTCAGTCAGCCACCAGGGGGTGATGGAGATGTTTTGGCTTCGATCTTGGTGAGATGTTATGTCACGGTCTATGGCCAGGATCCACAGGGTCTCATAAAAAACAGGTGTGTCTACCTGAAACAGTAATTTAAAGGGAACCATTATGCTTTTGCGGTTTTTCAAATTAGTGTAATTTGTGACCGTAAAAGCTCTGCACAGTTAAAAAAAAAAAAAGTCCACACCAAATGGAGATCCTCTCTAGACTTGGAAATATCATGTTTGATGAAAGGTTTTCTCAATTGTGACACCAACTACTGATGCGTTGGTGTTGCAATTTATATAAAAAAAAAAAAAAAGATCACTGTTGTCACACTGACAAGATGGATCAGTGGCTGAAGACAGAATCAATGTCAAGGAAACCAGATGAACCCTCAAAGTCTTGGCATTGTTGCACCCGGCTCTCAGGCCGCAACAAAAACAGGAGCTGTGCACACACTGATTAAAGTTTAACAAAGGTAACTTATTTAATTAAATGTTGATGGTAGTATGGGCTGTGGAGACCAGTAGTGTATGTAAGGATGTGGGTGCTGTGATCAGTGTATGATGGGTGCTGTATATGCGACAAGAACAAAGGCCAAAAAAGAACAAAGGTCTGCTGTGGTGGTGCATCAGAGAGAGAGTGGCACCCAGAAAGAGCAAGACCACAGGCCCCAGGGCCGCAACAGCATGAACGTGGAAAATCCAGTGCTATAAATGTGAAATGAAAATATATCATACAAAATTAAATTTTATTTAACTGTGAAGTTGGATTTCCACACGTGTAGAACTGTAAAGGTGGCCTTTTTTATTATTGGTTAAGTAATCCTTGGTCTGAAAACATTTGAGAAACCCTGGCCTATAGGCTAGCGTGGCATGCCCTCAAACAAAGCGAGTTGGAGTAGAGCTGGAGTGGAGGAGGAAGTTCAAGTAGTTCAGTTTGTTTGAGCAATCAGCTGACAGTGAAATGTGGTCAGGACAGATCTGCTTTGTTTGTACTTGTGTGTTGTTGTGTTTCTGTCAGCAGTATTCGTCTTCGAGATTAGGTTGATAACGAGCAATACCCATGGAGATTGATAAAGGTTTATCTTGTCTTGTCTTATCAATCAGAGCAGACTGGGCGATTTTGGGAGGGGGTGGGGCCAGGTGAGGAGGAGGAGTGTTTCAGACAGGGTGGAAAGAATGCACAGGGTGAACGATAAGACATGTAAACACGTTCCAGTAGAAACCAAAAATACTGTGACCTAAAAGAAGCATAAAGGGTCCTCTTTAAAACTCAAAACATGATGAAGTAGAAATATACGGTGAAACGTGGGCAGAACAGATCTGCTTCATTTATTTGCATCAGGCTCAGCTGTGTTTCAGTTAGTAGTATTCATCCTCCAGGTTAGGTTGATAAGGATTTTCCATATCGGGTGGCAGTGGAGGAGGGAGGGGCCTCTCACCATAATCTGCAGCAACACAACACAATCAGGTGTTTGAAAAGGGTCCAACAAATGTTTCAGCCGTATTGGCCTCTCCATTTTATCAGTGGTATTTTGTTCAGTGTTTGTCTTAAATCCAACATGGTAACTTGTTTAATTTATTTATAAATTGCTATCCTCAATGAAGTGGTTGATAACGTGGCTTTCTCACCATCAGGAATGCTAGCATGATGTTTGAGGAGGCCAGGGTCAAAGAGCAGCTCTAACTCTGCACTTTCTTCATCAACTCTGTGAAAAGAAAACATAACACTATTATACTTTGGAGGTCACTGATATCAGAAAGTCAAACAACTTTACACACACAATAATCATAGACAATAATCTGAGAGAGGCACCTCGACAGTTAAAATGTTTACACAGGAACCAGGTGGAGGGCACTCCTTAGAAAATGGAGCAATCGTGCTCCAGGCTTTGAAATGTGGAGCAATGAAGCCCATACGGAAGTAACTTAAACTTAAACACTGTAAACAATGTAAACATGAGTTATGGTTTAAATAATTAGCTTAAAACCTCTTATAATGCACCATGATGTCCATTTCCTTGAATATGGTCAAATATGTGGTGGAAAAAACACATGAAGCAGGAGATGCTTAAGGGTGTGGCTACTGTCTGATTGACTCCTCAGATGAAGGACATAATGTCGTTTCACTGTTTCTGGAAATGAGGTGAAGAAGACCTACCTGTTCTGCAAGGAAACACCCACACTAAACAAAAAAGAGATTATGAGGAGGGCACAAAGGATCCTATCATTGTCCTGCACTGTGAACATATTCCTGACTGGTCGGTTCTAAGTTAAGCTTTAAAAAAACACAAAGGGAGGTCGTGGAGCAACACATTCTGTTGTTTACATAATCACCTTGTGAACAGTTTGAAGAAATACAAATTGACTACGGGGGGCGGGGGTAAAGGTAAAGTAAGGTAAGACCAGTAAAGGTTAACCCTAGCTCTGACCACTGACCCAAAATCAAGGTTTGAACAACTGGGGACATGGACTTTGTCAGACCTGTCTGTAAAATGCAGTGTAAAGACTTGTTCAACTTGTTTTTGAGTGTGAGTTTAGAGGTTTGGTTCGTGATGAAGCAGGCCAACAAGTTTTCTCACAAAATAATAATGAATTGAAATAACGTAAAAATATAAAATGAATTTTTTTCAACTTTTCTGAAAATTAAATTTCAGTTTAAATTAGGTGTGCGCTAATTTGAATATATTTTCAGAGCAAAACTCTTGTTTTTACAGCCTCAAGAAAATATCATCTTGTTTTTAAGAATAAAATAGGGTATGAATTAGAGTCTGTGTTTCAAATAAGAACAAACATTTCACAATATCACTGTATGTGATACAGACGGAGATTTCTGGCTCATCATTTTGAGGAAAAGGCCGTAAAAATACGATTTATAAAATTTCCCCAAATGATTCCATACATTTTGACACTTCCCCAATTGATTATTTACCAAAAGTTATGTTATTTTCTAGAAGTTTTCTGAAATTGTATGTTTTTAATATATCTTAAAATGAAACACTATTGAATGCCAACTTTGACAGACATTTGGCAACAGTGGCCTACCTCTTTCAAGTGGTTGTTAGGAAATGATTTATGCTGGTGGAACATGAGCAGCATACTCCATCACAAACTGGCTTATGCCAGTGACCTTAATGACACACTACTGGCAATATCAGACAAATTCAATATGGACTGGCATCAGCGAAACAATTGTGCTAAACACAAACAAAAAAAAAGAAATGGAGACATTAAAGAAGTTTTTTTTTTTTAAAAAGCATGTACAGTTTATCTACCCCAGTGCTTGTGATAGCTTGAGTTGCCTCCCTAAGTATGGAGTGTGTGATGCGCTGAGCCTTGCATACCTGATAACGCCACTTAGAAATTCCAAAGCAGTGAACCAACAAACAGATTGGCATTGCTGCTCCCAGAGTCATTCTGTGTGTGCTACGTATACACATTACTGCACCAGTCCCATCCCCGCAATGCAATGCATTTCTAAAAGCATTCCATTAAGCTAAATTAGCTCCTGTTAAAAAGACTTTCAGTCAAATCTGTTCTTCGATGTCCCCTCCCCCGTTAATACAAATATGAGATCGGAAAAAGGTCTCTGCAGCAGTACACTGAATATTGCTGTCTTCAAGGTGCCATTTCACCCAACCAGCCAATGGATATGCAACTGTCCCAGCCATGAGGTATCCTGTCTCTTCTATTATTTTTAATCAGCTGATGTAATTCCAAATAATAAGCAAAGTATATGTAAGACTACTGGAAAAAAATTTTGAACTGATCTTATGTGGTAAGATACACAATTACAAGGTCAATGGATTATCCATAGTGACTGGGCATGCAAGAGCTGATAATGTAACATCTATGGAACACAACAAAACAACCATGCATAACATAATGAAAAATGTGATAAAACTCATAATGCAATAACTGGTTGATAACAAAATGCTGATGTATAACATTATAACTTTTTACACATAATATAACAATTTATTGCAATTTGTGTTAGAAAGTACAATATTTTTCTGCTAATGTTGTAATAATTGTATAACTCAACAATTTATTGATTAAAAGTTTGGGACGTGCTTTGCTCCTAACTTTGTCAAGTTTGTTTGTGAAAGTTAGCGAGGGGAAACAATGGTGGCCGGCCGCGCAGTAACTTTAGAGGAGGGCTCATACCCTTATCTTGCCCTTATCTAGACTCGCCTGTTTCAGCACACATTGGCTAAGAAGAGAAGCAAGCAGGGGAAGGAGGTGACAGACTTTTTTCACTCCTGGGGCCTCATTCACAGGCTATGGAGACACATACTACTGTTATACTACCTTTATAAAGTGAATTTTGCGTAATAGGTGACCTTTAATGACATTACAGGACAAACAGTAGAATCTATTTTTCTTTGTCATCATTATTGGCTCAGTTTTTTCAATCTGACTTAACAGAAAATGTACATAGGCTGATATTAGAGCATTACTGTATTTCAGAGTGCTGAAGGAATCCTTTTCAGTACTGTCACACTAGCATTGTATAACAACCTGATAGATTAAACAGCTAATCCTACTATGACTACTATGTTCTTGACCTTGTCTCTGATTAATTGAAAGTAATGGGAGTTCATCCATCCACAGTCTGTCTCTTTTGACATGACTGCTGCTTGTCGACTCACCGTCACTGCTTTAGCAGGAAATGGTCATGGCAGGATGAGTGGTCTTAGTTGCTCAAGGTGTGGAAAAACAAACACTGTGCCATTTAAATCCGGTTGGTGACATGATATAGTGTCACTTATAAAATAACTGATAAAATATGATTGAAATTCAAATAATAATATGTTATAATTCTGCTAAAAGTAATATATTTCTGTAAGAGTAGCACTTTTGTAGCACATTACCCTCTATACAGGATTAAATGATCAATTTAAAACTGCAGTATTGTCAGTGAAGTATGATATATGTGAAATACGGTAATTTAAGGTTACAGGAGGGCACCTTTAACATACAGTTATTTTGAAAAAAAAAAAAACATGTATTCCTAGTTTCCTGTTAACATACAAAAGGAGTTGATGGCTTTTTTATTAAAAATTTAGGGTTGGGGAAGGTCCAACTTGACTGCAAATGAAGCATATTGAGTTCCATTGTAAAAAAAACATTGTCAAAAAATAAACAAAAAAGCTTGAAAATGGATAAAAGTCTGAAACATGAAAAGTCACAGCACTAATATTTTGTCATAGCACTAAATATTTCAATCGCTGAATGGTTTCTGTAGCCAAAAGTACAGTATGTAGTTAATGTACCAAATATACTAAAACATATGGAGGAAATGGGTTACAATTTCAGTGCAGTTGTTTAATTTTCATGAATTGCTTTCATTTGAACTGTAATGCAATATTAATGTGTGTGTGACTGATATTTGTTGTAGTACTTTACACACACACACACACAAACAAACACAAAAAGTGAATATGTTATGCGCTCAGCATTTTATGACATTTTTTGTTGCATTATGTGTCATTGTTATATTATCAGCTCTTGCAGGACATGCAAGTTTTTTAAAACGCTCTAGATCAGTCCATTTGATACCAGTAGGGATACTTTTAATTTTTGTTTTCTTTTGCATTCTTTCAATAGGCTAAATGAAAGGAGAGCTGCAATCTGCAGCTGTCAGTTGCTCCTTGTTGTAAGCTTCACTATCTTATGTTTAAGGTGAGTCCCAAAGTCATCATTATTGCTCTTGAAGACCTATAACAGCACATGTGAGCCAATTTTATTTAGTCACTTCAAAAGTATTTTTATTCCAGTCTTACATTGGTAATTTTTCAAAATTAGACATTTGACGAGCCTCATCCCTCCAGACAACCTTTTGGTGCATGAAGAACAGCTGAAGCAGAGTATCAATTTAGACAACATTCTTAACTTTGGGTAAGTGACCTGACCCTTTAGTTTGACTCCACAGAATTAGTAATCAAATCAATATACTGGATCTTAAGGGCATATTTCAAAACAACACTGATTTTATGGAGAAATGTCATAATAAATTGCAAATACACAAACGCAATTTAAGGAGGATCTATTGGGCTTTTGCGTTTTGTGTTTCCATCTGATCCTGGGTTTTCTCCTTGAGCCTCTTTCGGGTGACCCATCTCCTCCTATTCCAAAGGGAGAAGCTAGCCGCTCTCCTGAGAAAACCCATTTCTCCCGCTTGTACTGGCAATCTCGTTCTCTCTGTGATGATCCATCCTTCGTGACCATAGGTGAGAGTAGGAACGAAGATTGACCGGTAGATTGAGAGCTTTGCCTTTGTAAACAGGGGAACAACCACCCCAGTCTGCCACTCCTTAACCTGATTTCCGATTTCTATACAATGTTGAAGAGATGTGTCATCCAACACAGTCTTTAGCATTTTTGGGAGGGTCTCATCAATCCCTGGGACTTTGTGAAGGTGTTTGGCTCCCTCGGTGACCTCCATCATGGAAATCAACAATGATCCCTCATCAGCCTGCTGCTGTGGCAGCACATAAAACAGTTTGTTGCTGAAGTGATGATAGTGCTGTTGGCCTTTTTCCTGCATCACTGGGTGTAAAGGTGCTCCATGGATGGCAGTTCTGTCCTGATGATGTACTAGGCAGCTTTTACCACTCTCTGTAGAGCCTTACGGTTGAGATAAGTGCAGCTAACCATAGCAGGCTGTGATGCAGCCAGTCAGGGTGCTCTCGATGGTGCACCTCTAAAAGTTACAGTTCATGTTGAGCTTCAGCCTGCTGAGGAAGAAGAGCTGCTGTCTTGCTGTCTTAGTGATGGTGTCAAGTTTAGGTCCTCCCTGAATGGACCCAGAGGAACCTGATGCTGCTGACTCTCTCCACCATTGAACCATTGATGGTGACAGGAGCGTGTCCCTCTCCTTGTCGCTTTCTGTAGACCACAGACAGCTGCTTGGGTTTGCTCACATTAAGATGGAGATTGTTGTCCTGGCACCAAGATGTCAGGGCTTTGACCTCCTCCCTGCAGGCCGTCTCACTGGCACTAATGATCAGGCCGATGATGGTCCTGTCATCAGCAATGAGACAGAGATAAGAAGGCTGAGCAAAGAGCCATAGGCAGCACAGTTGCTCAGAGTCAGGATGATGTAGTGATGCCGATCTGCACTGCCTGGGGTCTGCTCATCAGGAAGTTCAGGATCCAGTAACACAGTGGTGTGGCGTGGTGATAAGCCTCAGGTCTCTGAGCTTCATGACTAGCTTGGAAGGCACAATGATGGTTCTTAATCCAACCCATATGTTCCAAGGGTTGGAGTCTTGGTCATGAGAGAGTGTTTCTTAGCACTGCTAATAGCTCTCCAGGGTGCATACCTGGACTTCCCATTCACCTGAGTTGTTGGACTATCTTTGAGTCCCAGCCATCTCTGGTGAAAGTTTGTAAAACTTACCAGAGTAAATGCTAACGCTGCAAATCCTGGTGACACAAGGGAAAAAAACAGTCTTACTCCAAAAATGCAGCACTATTTAGATTGTATTCTATTTAAATATTTTCTTAGCTTTAATGTAGTAACTTATATAACATGCACAAACAAATATTGATATAGTGAAATAGATAAAAACATTCACTAATAGAAATCATGATGAAACCTTCCCAGTTGACTTCTGACTTTTTTTCTATTTTGAAATACATGATTTGACTGAATATGTAAATTAGGTATGAGCTAATTTGCATACACAATGCAAATCTCCCACTCCCTGTTCAACATGTACCTTTGTTTTCACCTTCCATTTCAGGGCCAGACCAATGGTCAAAACATACACACCTTGGAACGCGCCTATCATCTGGGAGGGGATGTTTGACCCAGATGTCTATGACCAAAAGCACATTCAAAACCAGTCATCTGTGGCCCTCACAGTGTTTGCGGTGGGGAGGTTTGTCTCTCCATAAAAACTGTCACAATTCAAATACTGTCATGTTCGCACCAGAAGTTCAGTACAAATGTTAATTTTCTCTTTCTAAGGTATCTGAATACCTATGTCAACACTTGATGCAGCAAAAAACTTGTGAATTATTAAAGTTTGGTCTGAATATGGTAACAGTTTGCCCAGAGATTTGGTACTATGAATACTTTTTTCCAGATCTGGGTGTAGATTAAAAAATCCTGAAACCTGAATCCATCCATCCACCCATTATCTACCACTTATCCTCATAGGTTCGCGCCTATCCCAGCTGTCTCAGGGCAGAAGGCAGGGTACACCCTGGACAAGTCGCCACCTCATCGCAGGGCACATAGAGACAGACAACCACTCACACTCACATTCACACCTACGGTCAATTTAAATTAGCCAATTAACCTAATCCCCATGCATGTTTTTGGATGGTGGGAGGAAGCCGGAGTACCCGGAGAGAACCCACGCAGACACGGGGAGAACATACAAACTCCACACAGAAAGGCCCCGGGCCCGGGATTCGAACCCAGTTCCTTCTTGCTGTGAGGCGACAGTGCTAACCACTACACCACTGTGCCGCCCGAACCCTGAATCCATTTAGTTGTAAATGGTTCAGCTACAGCTGAGTAGCAAACTGTACATGGCACAGTGTAAGAAGGCAATGATATTTAAGGCCAACTTGATAAAACACGGTATTTGGTCCTTTGATGCTTGTTTTGTTCACATTGCTCCATCCGTCCACATCACCCTCTTTTTACCTGTTTTTCTGTTTTCGAAGACTATCTGTCAACATCTGCTGTATGTAAAAACGTTCATGCAAATGTGCCACACATAATTACAAACTTCCAGGACTAGATTAATGCGTGACAGCTAAGCTTTAGTTGCGAATGCAAATAAGTCCCTATGGCGTTAAAGCAGGCTGTCAGAATGAATTGATGCATATGAAGTAAAAAATAAGAGTTTAATGAAGAGAGTAACAGGAATTGTTTTTTTCTCTCCATCGCCATCTAAGGTACCTGGATGCCTACCTGAAGACTTTCCTTGTCTCTGCAGAAAAACATTTTATGGTGGGATTACAAGTGAGATATTACGTCTTTACAGATCTACCAGAGAAGGTACCAACCATCGAGCTTGCTCCTAACCGAAGCCTGAAGGTTATCCAGGTGGAAAAGTATGCCAGGTGGCAGGACATCTCCATGTTGCGCATGAAAACTATATCAGATGCCATAGAATTTGAGATTTATCACCACTGTAATTATATATTCTGTATGGATGTAGATCAGGAGTTTAAGGGAAGATTTGGCTCGGAGGCTCTTGGGGATTCTGTTGCTTTGCTACATGCATGGTTTTACAAACTTCCAAAGCAGAGGTTCACCTATGACAGAAACCCCAAATCCAAAGCCTTCATGGAAACTGGAGATTACTACTACCATGCTGCCATCTTTGGAGGCTTGTTGAAAAATGTGAAGGATTTGGCAGATCATTGCTTTCTGAATATAATGGAGGACAAGCTAAACAATGTGGAGGCTCTGTGGCATGATGAGAGTCATCTAAACAAGTATTTTTACCTCCACAAACCAAGCAGAGTGCTCTCCCCTGAATACTGCTGGGACCCAATTATTGGTAACAAAAGGGACATACATGTCACCCGCCTAATATGGAAACCAAAAGAGTATGACAAAGTTCGTCCAAAGCAGACACTAATTAGCTCCAATTAGTTTGGGGAAAGGTGCATTATTGTTTATTACACACGTTGTGATGGATTTTTAGCGCAGGTTTTTTTAGCGTGTTTCCACCATTTGCTGCAATGACAACTTGACAATGACGTCTACACGCAGTTCTACTTGTCTGTTAAGTGATGTTGTTGTGTGTTCATGGCTGCTTGAATGATGAACTGGGAATGACTTACTGACAATACCAGCTTTTTCTACCCCCAGAATGTTGAAATTGATGCCACATTGAAAACGGTTGTGTTTTAATATTTATTGGTATTGACTCCAATCTGTAAAGACCACTGTACATATTGAGACCATTATGTGGGAAAACACTAAATGAGGTGTGTCTATCACCCTAATGCAATTGCCTCCCTATCCCAAAAGTCAATGAAGTGAAACAAACTCCTAATGTATGAAATCCACTGAGGACCTCACATACCCCTAACTTCTTTCCATCCATTCTTCCATCCATCCATCCAACCATCCATACATTTTCTACCACATCCTCACATAGGGTCACGGGGGGGCTGGAGCCTATCCCAGCTGTCTTAGGGTGAAAGGCAGGGTACACCCTGGACAAGTCTCCAGTTCATCACAGGACACATAGAGACAGACAACCATTCACACTCACATTATTCTCTGTTGCTGTTTGCTATTTACCTCCAACTCCAACTCCATCAGTCAGGTGGATGCAGCAGATTTTTCTCAAATGTATTTAGATTTCAGAAACTTAGTCTCTTTTGCATAATGGA
Source organism: Synanceia verrucosa (assembly GCA_029721515.1). Lineage (NCBI taxonomy): Eukaryota > Metazoa > Chordata > Actinopteri > Perciformes > Synanceiidae > Synanceia > Synanceia verrucosa. The sequence goes on from CM056549.1 coordinate 27,034,140, forward strand.
TGATTTCAACAGCCGCTGTGCAAATGCACAGGATTATAATGAGGAGATGGATGCAATAGAAGAACGATATATACTGGATGTTCTATTTAACTCATATGGGGAATTACTTATGAAGTTTTTTATCTGTGCAAATTGTTGTATTCTACATAGGAGAAATTACTTTAATAATGATTTCAAATGTGCATCATCTGAGGGGCTGTCATTGGTTGACTACATACTAGTGCCCTATGAATTTTGCACTGGTTTAGTGACTTCAGTGTGATTAGGTGCAAAGACCTCTTCACAAAGACAGGCTGTCTCCACAGAAGCAGTTTGACCATTTGATCCAAGCTCCTAAAAGAAGGTACTGGAGATTACAGCAGGAAAATATCCAAGAAATAGTGAGTAAAGACCCAAGAGCTTTCTGGCAGCAGGTTAACCAGCTTGGCATTGGCAGTGAATGTCTTGAAATATCCTGGGAGGTTCTGAGGCCTGATGGATCTGTACAGACTGATGAATATGCCATTTTCAATGTGAGTTTGCCAGTCTGTTCTGATCTAATAGCCACAGTGTGCCCTGTATGACAGCTAGAGTCACTGCATAGGCTTTTTAATGATTGTTTTCTTATTGGCGTGGTGCCAGAGTTCTGGAAACATGGTATTATAAACACTATCCCCAAAGCTGGGGTAAAAGATACCTCAGAATACCTCTCAATTACCGGGGAATCACATTGACATCCTCTCTATATAAACTGCTTTGTTCTGTGCAGCATAATCATATTGTGGAGTGGGCAGAGGCCGATGATATTATAACAGATGAGCAAAATGGTTTGAGAAAGAAACAGAGCTGCCTTGATCATATTGCTACCTTAAGTACAATCATAGCTACAAGGAAAAAGTTGAAGAAAGCTACTTTTTGTTTTTTTATTGATTTTTCTAAAGCTTTTGAACATATAGATCACAACATGCTCTGGAATAAGTTGTCGGCACTGGGCCTACATGGCAATATTTTGAATTGTCTCATATGAGAATGTCAAATTCTGTGTTTGGGTTAATGTTTCAAAGATTGATTCCCAGTTGATATTGGAGTTAACCAAGGGTGCATTTTATCTCCTACTCTGTTGTATATATAAATAATATGTCTATATGTGTGTGTGTGTGTGTGTGTGTGTGTGTTTGAGCAGAAAAAGGTATTTATTAATACAGGCAGGCAGATTCAGGTGGCACACGGTTTCCAGTGGAAACGGGAGTGCATCTCACCTGGCGGTGGAGGGGACGCACTAGGGAAACCCTACACTCACACCTAATTAAACTAGAAACTAAAAATAAAGAGGAGCTGTAAGAAAACAAAATACTAAATCTCCAAACTACAACTGAAAACACTGTCTCTAAGAGGCTATAGAAAATTTCAAATTAAAATCACTCTTATCAAAGAGGCTATAGAAATTTACAAACAAAAATCATTCTTAGAAGGAGGCCATGGAAAGTGACAAGCAAAAAGGCTCTCAACACGAGGCAAAGAAAGCAAAAGACGCTCTAAACTGAAGGCTATGAAACTTACAACAGAAGACCACTCTGAAAAAAACGAGGGAAACTGGCAAAAGCACAATGCGAAACTGGCAACTCTTTTCTCTGGAGACAGGGACTGGTGGGCACGTGGACATGAAACATGACGATCTCGCATGGGATAAAGGGAAACAAGACTATTTAAAAATGAGGAAGGGGAACACAGGTGGAAACAATCAGGGTGGGACTGACAATCAGAGACATGGGAGAACAGGAGGGCAGGAAGCATACAACAGGAAATGACAAGACCAAATGCAAAAGACAGTAAACTTAACCTAACCAGACAGATGAGACATGACAAAATCCTGATTTAACCAAAGTGGTCCATTTTAGACATCCATCAATGCACCTGTCTGAGTTTAGTTTCTCCTGTGGCTTACTTTCTTTGGAAACAACTAAAGTGTATAAATACCTGGGTTTGATGTTAACAGAATTTGTAGATTACAGTAAAACTGTCAAACATTTAGCAATGCATGCAAATAAAGCTCAAAACAACAAAAGTTATTCTTGCATTAATATTGTGTTTTACCAAGCAAGAATTTATTTTATTTACACCCCAAATGCTGCTGTACATGGTGATATGGGTTGGCAAACTCCATGGCAACACCATTGGTCCTGTATCTTTAAACACTGGCAGAGACTCTGTGGTATGCCTGACAGCCGATGTTTTTCAGTGGGTGACTCATTTGACAAATGTAAAAAATTATGCACACACAATTAAAACATTCTTTACTTCTATGAATTTATCTCACCTTGCTCACACAGATAGGACTTACTCAAATATTAACTTTAATAATTGATATGGCAGCGTCAAAGGCAGAGAGGAATCATAACTGCAGTTAATAAATAAACCAGAAGTGAACAAACTACGTACTTACTGCTTATTTAAAGGTACATTTGAGACAGAGCCCTATATACAAAAGATGTTGTCAAGACAGCTTAGAAGTACCTTCGCTGAATTTAGCATTATAAAGTGTTAGACATGTAACAATGACTGCACTGAATCAGAAGCCCATGTTTTCTGTGTGTACTTTCTTTAAAGCACTTTGAGTACCTTTTGGTTATTATAAAGGGCTATATAATTACATTTGATTTGATTTTGATTTGAGAAGCCCATGTTCTTTTGCACTGTGACATTTATGTGGACATTCGCGCTGAACTATTCAGTACACTCTCTAAGCATAGAATAGAATAGAATAGAATAGAATAGAATACCCCAGAATCTCCCCAGAATACAACAGCGCACAAGTATAAAAATGAGAAATACGTATGAAATAAGTATAAATAAATAAATTCAGAATGTAAATAAAAAATAAGCATAAAATAGGTAAAAAAAATTCTATACAAATGTAAATATGAATATGAGTGTTACATGTAAACAGGAAATGGAAGTAAAAAAATAAAGGAAGTAAAAAAAATTGTAGTGATAGATAGAGAGATACTTTATTTGTCACATATATATCGCTACATACATGAAATGAATGGATGGACTTGAACCGGCGACCCTCCGATTTCCAGCCCAAGTCACTACAGACTGAGCTACTGCCCCCCCTTGAATCATATAGCACAGAGTTCTGTGACAGTTCGGCACAGGTACGTGTACTGTTACAACCCCACTCACCAGGGTGAGAGTTTAGAAGAGCTAATACCAAATTTAAATTAATGTAAAATTGTAACATCCTCCTTCTCTAGCCCACTAACTGGTGATTAACCCAGACCTTATGACACTCTGGTTTAAAAAAATTACCTGTCTGACCACAAGCAGATAAAATGCTAAGATGGCTTTATTTCTAGGGTCAGGTCTTGCATTTGAGATATATATATATATATATATATATATATATATATATATATATATATATATATATATATATATATATATACACTCAAAGACTGACCTCTCGGCTGAAGAGAGGCCAGGAGAGGCCAGGAGAGTAAACAAGATGTTCACCACTCGCCAAGGTGTACTCTAAGTGGCAGGGAAGTAACATCAGCTCAGACCCACCAAGAGCTGAGATGGGAAAATACTGGAAGAGCATCTGAGAAAGAGAGGCATCACACAACACCAATGCCTGGACCTGAGAACTGACCACAGCAGCCTCCCAGAACAAGAACCAGTAACCATCTCGATGTCTTGGCAGATGACCAGCTGCTGGTCGACAGAGCAGTTCACAGAGACTGTAAGAATCGACAGACCAACCTGTGCACTGCCTGGATTGACGACAAGAAAGTTTACGATTCAATGCCACACACATGGATACTGGAATGTCTGGAGCTGTACAAGATCAACAGGACACTAAGAGCCTTCCTCATGAACTCCATGGGAATGTGGAAGACAACCCTAGAGGCCAACTCAAAGCCGATCGCCCAAGTCACCATCAAGTGTGGCATATACCAAGGGGATGCACTATCACCACTGCTGTTCTGCATAGGTCTGAACCCCCTCAGTCAGATCATCACAAAGAGCGGCTTTGGATACCGATTCCAAAGTGGGGCAACAATCAGCCACCTGCTCTACATGGATGACATCAAGCCGTATGCCAGGAATGAGCGAGAAATCGACTCACTGATCCATACCACCAGGATCTACAGCGACAACATAGGGATGTCATTTGGATTGAACAAGTGTGGCCGGATGGTATCAAGGAGTGGCAAGATGATCAGAACTGAACGGGTGGACCTACCAGAGGGCAGGATAGGAGACATCCAAGACAGCTACAAATACCTTGGTATCCCACAGGCTAATGGAAACCATGAGGAAGTCAGCCACAGCTAAATATCTCCAGAAAGTAAAGAAAGTCCTGAGAAGTCAGTTGAATGGTAAGAACAAAGTCTGAGCCATCAACATGTACGCACTACCAGTCATCAGATACCCAGCTGGGATAATAACCTGGCCAGAGGAGGAGATAGAAGCCACAGATATCAAGACAAGGAAGCTCCTCACCATACACAGAGGTTTTGACCCCAAGTCCAGCACACTGAGGCTGTACACTAGTAGGCAGTGGGCTGAGGCTGCGCATCTGCTTTTTTTTTTGAAAAATAATGATCCCTAGTGAGGGAGGACCTGGATCTTTTACATTTTAAAGTTTATTTTTTTCTTAATCAGATTTTCTTTGTTGGCACTCGTGATTCTTCACATTTTCCCATGATCATAGTTTAAAGTTCGCTAAATTTACAGGCAAATGCCGCAGCTTACTATATCAGCTAAACCAATGGCATGCAGCCGTATAAATCATGTGACGTTGTTCAGCCAATCAGGCATAGATATGCGAAGAACAGCTGCTGCTCTCAAAATCCAACTCGTGGATGCGAAGTGGTGACAGCGATACAACCATGGAAAAACTACACTAAATATTTTGAGCTAAATAAGTAGCGTCTACGTGTGTAGGTAAGTATTAATGTTAGCTATGTTATTTATTTGATGTATAACCTTTGGCGAGGAAACATTTATAATTTGTAAAGGTAACGCTAACCGTTAGCCTAGCTAAAATCCTACCGAATGGTAACAACTTGGGCTCACTTAATCAGTCAATTAAGCTCAAGAGACCTGAATCTATATTTCGATATCGCTAACTATTCTAATCAAATCAATATTACATTATTCATTTAACATGATGTGAATAACTCAAAGTGTTGGAAGTCAAGCGTGTGGTGTGTGAGTATAATTAACGTTACTAGTTAGTTCATTTACTGTATTTTATTGGTGTTACTGTACTACTTTACTTGCCCCCACATCAGTCTAAGCGTCGCTCGTAGTCAGTGGTCAGCGTGTGAGCTGAGCTCAGAGCAGCCTTCTGCGAGCTGCGGCAATATCTGCTAAGGAACACATTGACAGGAACAAATAACATGAACACATAAACAATACTGGTTGATAAGAAGGGTTAGCATCTCATGCTGGCCCTGGAACCCCTCGTCAGCTCATGCAGTTTTTTTTTTTTTTTTTTACAAGAGCAGTGCACCAGTTCCTTTCTCTTACAATGTTTTTAAAAAGCATGTTCAACCTACAGAGTCGTAACATTTCTTGTCTTTTTAAAAGGCTCTCCTCAATCACAGTCTCGCAGAAATACTTGTACCCATTTTCATACAAGTTGCTCTCTGTTGTCTCATTTGTCTTTTAGAAGGTACCGAGTACAGGTGAAGTGGTATCTTGCTTCACTGGCCACTAAGTCCCTGTCCTGAATGTGCAGAAGGAGACTCATCTCTTCTTTCTTCAGCTGCCAGAAGCAGTTTCCCAGCTATGATTGCTTCACACTGAATCAGTTTGTCTTTAATTCTTTTCCGAGTGTATGATTCATTTTTGTACTTTTCATGTTTGCAAATTATGCATTGTACTGGCAATAGGTGTGGTGCCCGCTTGGATGTGTGGAGGTCACCAGTGTGTGATCTCAGAGCCTGTGTCTTTGCTGCAGTTCCCTCACCATAGTCTGTTTCTCTTTCTACCCCTGGCTCTAAAAACAAGAAGCAGACAACACATTTAGGCTTTTCTTCATTACATTATAACAGTTTGAACATGTCAGGTTAGTGGCACCATATTTATTGTTATTTTAACTCTCAGGTACACTTCCAAAGATTACAGTTGGGGACAAAAACGTCTGCATGTGCCTTGTATCATAGCTTGCATTCCTATCCATGTTTTGTCTTTTTTTCAGGAGGTGTATAATGTTTTTGTTGTTTTCTTGTTTGTGTTTCATTTTTTGGTCATTGTATTGCCTTGACTATGGGCGAAATCAAATCAAAAAAATTATAATTTCTATTATTTGTCTTAGACTCACAGCTGAAGTTCAAGATTCACATTGACATGAGTCTTGACATGAGACATGAGAGATTTGACACCTACCCTGTTTTTCAGCCTCTTTCTGAAATAAAGGTGCCTTTTCACATCTTCTCTGGGCTTGTTTTTTGTTTGTCACGTTCGTAAAGTGGATGTAGCAGTATCTGTGATAGCCGCTGTTTGTTGGAATTGCAGCAGGTTCCTGAAGTTTGAGGTTTACAGTTAACTTATTTATAAGTGCTAAACACTACACCACTGTGCCACCCTCAAGTACAATACATTATATTAAAATAAGCTTACTGTTAGTAGCATTTTAAAGCTCCATTAATCTTTTTTTATCTTAATGCAGAGACAAATGATTATAAGTTAACACAATTATAAAATATATGTAGTCAAAGCTAACTTCCATGTTCAGTCTCTTGGCAAGCTAAAGCCATCCACATAACGACTATTTAGTATGACAACAAACCTTGGTTTTAAGATTAAATCTAAGCACTGGCTCTTCTGCCACAGTACTCTCTTTGGTACTAAGTCTTTCCACAGAAACACAACAAAAGTAAAAATTTTCTTCCATCCTGTGTCTGTGAAGGGGGTTACAGGACTGTCTTTATCCAAAAGATGCATACAGCACTCCATTTCTGTGGTTTGCTAGCAAACGTAGTTTCAAGAGGAGGAGTGTAGTATGTGTGTGGCTAATTTTTATGACATTATGCTAATTTTGTCAGAGGTGAAAAAAATAACATCTCACTGGATCTTAGATGTTGGAAAGCAGTCAGTTTTATGTGCAAAGTTCACAATGATATTTTGAGGACATTGTTACAGAAGACTTCAGTTTTCAAAAGAAGGGATGACAGATCTACATCTAAATTATACATTTTCCTGCTTTTATCAAGCTTGATGACAAACTGTCAGTTAACTTGATTAATTTCATATCCTCTTAAAGTGATTGATATTTAAATTTGTTGTTATATTAGCATTGTGTGTAAGCGTGTACTGCGATCTTTAACATGTTTATGTACTGTACTCCTATAGTGTTACAACCTTACAACCGCAGCAGCAGTTTAACAATGTATCCATGGTAACCGGCAAATTTCGAGACGTGTCATTGGACAATAACTACAACTACATCATGCATGTCGGACCCCGAACAAAAAATGTGCAAGAGGTAAGAGTGCCAACAATTTTTGTTTCATTTGTTGAAAAATGAAGATGTTGTCCACAAAAAATTAGGTCCTCCCTCGGTGGGGCTCGTATAAATACACAAAATCTCCCCTTGGCCCACCGCCAATAAGCAGAAAGAGGGAGGCCGAGGACTAGTGAGTGTCAGAGCCACCGTGCACTGTCCAACCAAGTGGCTGGGATAGTGTACAGGAACATCTGTACCCAGTATGGACTAGAAGTGCCGAAATCCCAATGGGACATACCACCAAAGGTTGTTGAGAACAACAGGGCTAAGGTCCTGTGGGACTTCAGCATCCAGACCGACAAACAGCTCCTGGCTAACCAACCAGACATAGTGGTGGTGGACAAACAGCAGCAGAGATAAGATATGAGAGGTGATAGATGTGGCGGTACCGGCTGATGCCAACATCAAGAAGAAGGAGCAGGAAAAGGTTGAGAAGTATCAAGGGTTGAAAGAACAGCTGGAACAGATGTGGAAGGTGAAGGCCAATGTGGTCCCTGTGTGTATATATGTATATATATATATATATATATACATATATACACACACATATATACACACATTCCTAGGACTGTGCTCTTCTGGACTGAGGCTTCAGATGTTGTTCCTGGAATCTGTTGGAGCCACTCTCCCAGCTTGGCGGTCACTGCCCCGAGTGCTCCTACTACCACAGGGACCACATTGGCCTTCATGGCATAAGGACTTTTCCTATGCATTTATGCATTTTTGAGCATATAAAAATATCACAAGAAAAACTGAACCCATGTCACTTTAAGCCAAAACCTGACCTGAACAAGTCAGTCAAGTTTAAAGCAGTTCCATAGAGGTCAATTCAAGTTCACACAATCTGTCCAATCTAAATGTTTTAGTGAGTGTACATATAGTTAATACAGTTTAGCCTGATCTCAGTCAGCAGAATAAAATGTAGTTTATTTCCTCTTCACCTCACTTTCAATAATAACTGTATGTGTAGGGTTGGCATCCAAATGCTAACGTTTCATAGTATTGTTGACTGACAGTAGGCAGCCTTGTTGGTGGTAAAATAAAGAGAGGGAAGTATGTAGATAGGGGGTATGTCAGTAGGGGCTGGGGAGCTGAATGATGTTTCCTAGGAAATGGAGGCATGTTTGCAGAGAGCATTTGCAAGCTCTAATCTGGCACAGCTGTTGTCACAGTTGTCAACTAAATGCAGACTATTGTACATGGTTGGATTAAGTCCAAGGTGGCAACTGTGGTTAGGGATACATGATTTTAATTTGATACATGCCTTGTCATCCTTTTCTCTGGTAACGATAAAAACAAATAAGAATGATGTCAGATGTCAAATAATAATATCAAAGCCACTCCCCGTTTGTCCCCTCTCTGATAATATCACAATTTCACAGGACGCCATCAGCAGCAGTTAAAGCAAGAGCAGTAGTGAGGCGTGTTGTGGATTCATACGTGACAGCAATCTGCTTGGTCATTGGTAATGTTTCTGCCAGGAAAACTGACCACTTAAGTAAGTTGCAATTTATCTATATAACCTCAAATAATTCACATGTAATATTTCACTTTTTATTTTTTCTATATATTAATTCATTTATAATTATTTTCAAGGAAAATCTATATTATTTCTGCATCATCCTTTTAGGATCTCCTTCCTTCTTCAAGGATCCTTATTAAGTTCTTTCTTTCTCTGTTAAGATCCCTTTTAAGTTATTTCTTGAATTGTTTTGTCTTTATTAATGTCATTGTGTGCATGCCATATTCATTCAACAAAATCATAATGAAACAATTTGTATTGTTATTATCACTGTAAACAATTTGACAATTTGACCGACTTATTTTGATTGAACATAATCCTAATATACAGCAGTGTCCAAAATTACTCCCTATTTAATGCATAGTGCATGATATGCTGTAACAATTCTCACAATGGAATAAAATAGTGTGGATATGGCACATTTCCACCTGCAACATTCTTGATTTCGGTGTGACCGTTGTACAACACAATGTTAGCACAGCCTGATAAACACTATGCCCAGAGTGACTGATATTGAAGTAAAAAGATTGAGAAAGATTTCTTTCTTGGGCAGATGGGCTGGTAAAATAAACACACAAGCGGTAATTGATATAATTTCTTTGTTTTATGAGTTATAAAAGTGATTTCTGTTTTTATTGACATTTGTGACAGGTTTTCCATTTGCATTTCTGTGACTTTATCTTAGTTTTGCTGTGTGGTGTACAAATGAAAGAAATCCTAAAATGTGCCCTCAAGGGTGTGTTATGTTTTGTTCTTTATGTGCCTACCTATGAGACTGGGGTAAAGTGAACGCCTAAAGAGGGAGGGATCTTGCACATACATCAGTTGTGTTTAATTTGTTACTATCTGTTGTGTAACAGGTTGTTCACTGCATTTGTGGCACACTTGACTTTTGTCCGCCTTTGGTTTCATTCACTACTCAACAGATATTCTTACCTTCTGCAAGACTGTTTGCTGGAATAATGACACAGGTTTTCAGCGATACGAGGTAACTTGTCTCTCACTCTCCAGGGTTGTCTTTTTTTGTCTCTATTTTTTTTTTTTAATCTTTTTTTTATCTATTTTTAAGTAATTAACGATTACTGATTACTGGTATGTGTAGACAAGGAAACTTAGAAACTGATGAACTCATCTCATATTTTTAAGATGGACAATTTTGAGGTCAGTGAATTATCCACAATGATCACACTGATGTTTCTGAAAAATGCAGGGTTTTTTTCTGAATCTATCAGTGTGATCCTCTGTGGGTAGCTGTGGGTATTGCTGTTTTTTTAATAAATTGGATACTAAGAAAATAAAACTGTAGATTAACCCTCCTACAGGACATGGACAGTATGTATATCAGAGTTTTCAAGGAACAATATGTATGAAATGTATTTAAATTAATCATAAAATGCCTTGATATGTCACCAGACATTAAGAAATCATATTCATTTCAAATACTTATATCACTGACAACAGTAGTCCAGCCAGGATTTTCTCATTTAAAAAGCCAAGTTGCAGAACTCAACTGATGTTGATGTTGACATGTTGTGTTTTGGTCTGAAGCACCACCCTCCACCTATCTCCCAATCACCAAGTCAGTTGTGTTTCAGTATCCGGGTTGCCAGCTCTGCTCTAATTACCACAGCTGCAGCTACGAACGTGTCGGCTAAATAATGTCTAACGTTACAAAGCCCAAAAGACCTCATTATGAATCCGAAATATGTCGTTACAAAATCCAAAATAAAACAAGGATTTGTATAGGAGATGCCTTTGAAAGGTGGAGACGGCTGAAAGCGGCAGGGCAGCAGCAATCCCGTTTGGCCACTATCACCACAGACCCCGCCCCAGAGTTCCGTTCACTTTACCCCAGCCCTCCACAGCTCTCCTCCGGCACATTTCACTCCTTCTAAGTGTCCATGGTGATGCCCAAGGTGGCTGCTTTTCATTCACTGTAACACTTTCTGTTCCTGTTGGATCCTGCAGCCGAGCTGGCAACCTCTAGTCAGGGGAGAGGGAGAGGGGAGACACCGTTCTACAGTAATTTGAAAGTGATTGCAGTACCAGTTTTGACCACAATCCTACATACGGTTCCTTTAAGCTCTCATTCACAGTAAATCAATAACCAGAATTAATTATATCACATCATATTCTCCATGTTTATCAGCCAGATTTGTCCTATCTATTAGTACTAGTAGTAGTAATTTATTTTGCTCCTGATTGCATATCTGTATGTCATGTATAACTATATATTGCAGGTTGAACTGATCTCTTTGGTTTCTCTTTGGTTTTCATTTTTTCAGAGGGCTCAAGGAAAGGAGAATTGAAATCTTTGTCTCTCTTTTATTGTTTGTTGTCAGCTTCACTTTCTTATATTCAAGGTGAGTCCCAGAGTCATTATTATTGTCCCTGGAGACCTGATTTGATCAGATTCAGTTGCACAAGTGAATTGATGATATATACCCATCAGTAATTATATTCTTTGTCTCACGATAATTTTTATTAGACATTTGTTGAGCCTTGACCCACCAGAAAAACTGCCGGTGGCCACTGAAGAACAGCCGAGACAGAGCATCAATTTAGACGACACGCTTAATTATGGGTAAGTTGATTGGCTCAAGTTACAGTATTTAGAGAGCATATAGTTTGCCCAACTGCTTTTCTCGAGAGACGTCTACAATATGCCCCTGGTTATTTCCTATTGCAGTGTATGTGAATGATATCAGCTGACAGTAAATAAACATGAGCCCAAGATGCTGCTAAGTGACACCATTCTGTTGAAATGTGCAAATAACAGAGTGTTTCAGAGAGTAAACACAGCAAACATGAGCATATTCAGGCAGAATGAGGAAATGGAAGTTTTACTTGAACATTACACCATGGAAACATGTTCTAACAGAAACATAGAAAGCATATTACTAGAATGGCACCAAAAAAAAATGTATATGCATCACCTGCAACATTACTGTGACCATAATAAAAATATGGTGGCAATTCATATGGCACCATGCAGTGATCAAGGTAAAACAAAACGTCATCTTATACTTATTTTTATTGTTGTTGTTGTTTTAATTAAAGTATTCATTATAATACCATAATTACCACACCTATCATAATTACCGTAAATTTCCTCCACTCCCTCTTCCTCTTAGGGTGTTTTCACACTTCCCTTTCAGCCCTTCAAATTAACTCAGACTGATGACTCAGCATTTTTGCATGCATCTTTTCCGACTCACTGCTTAGTGCAGAAGTGACACAACCTCTTGCTGGTTGGATTGGAGATGTGTAACCGTGGTAACCTGTGCCAACCTCACCTCTATCGGCATCTCACCTCTGCAATATTAATACATCTAATAATATTACTCTGATAATCAGTGTTGTGCTAGTTACTGAAAAAAGTAACTAGTTACAGTTAGTGGTTACTTAAAAACATTAAATTTACATTAAAAAAGTATCTCAATTACTTTACTGATTACTTACATCACATTAGTTACTCATAGGGGAGTGGGGAGCGAGGTTCCCTTATGGTGTGTTCACTGGAAGTCAGAACTTGGAGCTCAGATCATTGTAACCTCAAAGTTTAGTTCTCCCAGCTCTTCCAGCCTTACAGATGTAGTACAACAAAACACATTTTCTACTGAATTCTATGTCAGGTTGATTAATCCAACTTCCCGAGTTGGAGATCCAATTTCACGGGGGGGTTCTTCCTTAAATTTTCATATGAAGTTGGAAATTCCAACGTTTGTGTGCAGGTGAACGTACCGTGAGTTGGATCACTCAAACACAGGGCTTGCAGCACTGCTGCAGTAATATTAATGCTCTTTTTTAGTGACAATGTTTGTTGCCTTATGCTGGGAAAGTGGGGGGACGGATCAGTGTCTCTATACAGTCTATGGAGTCTCTGTGAATCTGAGGAGGACATGTTCCCCGACCCTAGTGCGGTAACGGCATTAATAACAACGTTTCTGCCCAACACTGCTGACAGCACATCTTTGATGTATTAATATTATTATATGTTAGCTGGAAAAACACTCAGATAGCACAGACCTCCACCGCACGGTGAAATTTTTTTTTAAATTTCGTCAAAATCCCTCCACAACTTTTTGAGTTATTTTGCAAACCAACATACAAATAAACAAGCACCGGTGAAAACTTAACCTCCGTGATGGAGGTAATAACCACGATTGTCAGTTGTGTTGTTGTCATCACCACTGCATTGTATTCATGCTGGCGTAGTGTCCAGTGCTTGCATACTGTAATATTTACCGGAAATAGTATACACTTCACACACTACTGGGTTCATACTAAGGTTTCTGACATACTAAAAAATCTCACATACTGTTTTAGCATAGTCAATAGCGTGTTAAAATGGAAGTTTGGAAGCCGCCATGGCACTTGGAGCATTTTGTTCCAAGTGAAAACTACCCATAATTCAGTGCATTGGCTGTCTGAGAGCTCTAGAAGACCAGGTGTGAACAGAAAGGGGACTGAGACCCCATCAAAGCTGAACTGGACCAGAAAGATAACCCAGTCCTCTTTGTAATAAACTCACAATGTGAACACAAAAAGAACTGAGTTCTTTTTCTGTTGGTCAACTTTTTGGTCCACTTACAGAGGACTGAATTCAGTTCGCTTAAAAGGGACTATATGTGAAAACACCCTTATTGAAAGGACCCGAATGTAGGATTGTGGCCAAAACTGGTACTGCAATCACTTTCAAATTACTGTAGAGTGGTGTCTCCCCTCTCCCCTGAGTAGAGGTTGCTAGCTCGGCTGCAAGATCCAACAGGAACGGAGTGTTACAGTGAATGAAAAGCAGCCACCTTGGGCATCACCATGGGCACTTAGAGGGAGTGAAATGTGCCATAGGAGACATCAGTTGAGGGCTGCAACTTGGCTTTTTAAATGAGAATATCCTGGCCGGACTACTGTTGTCAGCAATTTTTTTTATTTTTTCTGCAATTGAGGATGCAAAGGGCAATGGGTCGAAGGTGTGGCAAACCTTAAATAAACTGTTAAGCAAGGATACCAAGCACGAATCAAATACCCCTGAACTAAAAACTGATAATGTCTTGGTAAAGGATACTGCAAGAATTGCCAACTCTTTTAATAACTATTTTTTAGACAGTGTGCTTGAAATAGGTAGACTTTTTACTCCCTCAACTATTGTAGCTTGCTTGATCAGTAATGAACAGCCCATTTTTCAGCTGGTGAACATAACAGAGACAGAGGTCACAAAGATTATTGGAGAACTCAAATGTTCCAAATCAAAAGACATATATGGCATTGCCACAAATTTCATAAAGACACATTGTCATGCATTGGTCAAACCCATTACTCATCTGGTTAACTTATCAATTAACCAGAACAAAGTCCTGTTATACTTATTTTTATTGTTGTTGTTTTTTTAATTAAAGTATTCATTATAATACCATAATTACCACACCTATCATAATTACCGTAAATTTCCTCCACTCCCTCTTCCTCTTAGGGTGTTTTCACACTTCCCTTTCAGCCCTTCAAATTAACTCAGACTGATGACTCAGCATTTTTGCATGCATCTTTTCCGACTCACTGCTTAGTGCAGAAGTGACACAACCTCTTGCTGGTTGGATTGGAGATGTGTAACCGTGGTAACCTGTGCCAACCTCACCTCTATCGGCATCTCACCTCTGCAATATTAATACATCTAATAATATTACTCTGATAATCAGTGTTGTGCTAGTTACTGAAAAAAGTAACTAGTTACAGTTAGTAGTTACTTAAAAACATTAAATTTACATTAAAAAAGTATCTCAATTACTTTACTGATTACTTACATCACATTAGTTACTCATAGGGGAGTGGGGAGCGAGGTTCCCTTATGGTGTGTTCACTGCAAGTCAGAACTTGGAGCTCAGATCACTGTAACCTCAAAGTTTAGTTCTCCCAGCTCTTCCAGCCTTACAGATGTAGTACAACAAAACACATTTTCTACTGAATTCTATGTCAGGTTGATTAATCCAACTTCCCGAGTTGGAGATCCAATTTCACGGGGGGGTTCTTCCTTAAATTTTCATTTGAAGTTGGAAATTCCAACGTTTGTGTGCAGGTGAACGTACCGTGAGTTGGATCACTCAAACACAGGGCTTGCAGCACTGCTGCAGTAATATTAATGTTCTTTTTTAGTGACAATGTTTGTTGCCTTATGCTGGGAAAGTGGGGGGACGGATCAGTGTCTCTATACAGTCTATGGAGTCTCTGTGAATCTGAGGAGGACATGTTCCCCGACCCTAGTGCGGTAACGGCATTAATAACGACGTTTCTGCCCAACACTGCTGACAGCACATCTTTGATGTATTAATATTATTATATGTTAGCTGGAAAAACACTCAGATAGCACAGACCTCCACCGCACGGTGAAATTTTTTTTTAAATTTCGTCAAAATCCCTCCACAACTTTTTGAGTTATTTTGCAAACCAACATACAAATAAACAAGCACCGGTGAAAACTTAACCTCCGTGATGGAGGTAATAACCACGATTGTCAGTTGTGTTGTTGTCATCACCACTGCATTGTATTCACGCTGGCGTAGTGTCCAGTGCTTGCATACTGTAATATTTACCGGAAATAGTATACACTTCACACACTACTGGGTTCATACTAAGGTTTCTGACATACTAAAAAATCTCACATACTGTTTTAGCATAGTCAATAGCGTGTTAATATGGAAGTTTGGAAGCCGCCATGGCACTTGGAGCATTTTGTTCCAAGTGAAAACTACCCATAATTCAGTGCATTGGCTGTCTGAGAGCTCTAGAAGACCAGGTGTGAACAGAAAGGGGACTGAGACCCCATCAAAGCTGAACTGGACCAGAAAGATAACCCAGTCCTCTTTGTAATAAACTCACAATGTGAACACAAAAAGAACTGAGTTCTTTTTCTGTTGGTCAACTTTTTGGTCCACTTACAGAGGACTGAATTCAGTTCGCTTAAAAGGGACTATATGTGAAAACACCCTTATTGAAAGGACCCGAATGTAGGATTGTGGCCAAAACTGGTACTGCAATCACTTTCAAATTACTGTAGAGTGGTGTCTCCCCTCTCCCTCTCCCCTGAGTAGAGGTTGCTAGCTCGGCTGCAAGATCCAACAGGAACGGAGTGTTACAGTGAATGAAAAGCAGCCACCTTGGGCATCACCATGGGCACTTAGAGGGAGTGAAATGTGCCATAGGAGACATCAGCTGAGGGCTGCAACTTGGCTTTTTAAATGAGAATATCCTGGCCGGACTACTGTTGTCAGCAATTTTTTTTATTTTTTCTGCAATTGAGGATGCAAAGGGCAATGGGTCGAAGGTGTGGCAAACCTTAAATAAACTGTTAAGCAAGGATACCAAGCACGAATCAAATACCCCTGAACTAAAAACTGATAATGTCTTGGTAAAGGATACTGCAAGAATTGCCAACTCTTTTAATTACTATTTTTTAGACAGTGTGCTTGAAATAGGTAGACTTTTTACTCCCTCAACTATTGTACCTTGCTTGATCAGTAATGAACAGCCCATTTTTCAGCTGGCGAACATAACAGAGACAGAGGTCACAAAGATTATTGGAGAACTCAAATGTTCCAAATCAAAAGACATATATGGCATTGACACAAATTTCATAAAGACACATTGTTATGCATTGGTCAAACCCATTACTCATCTGGCTAACTTATCAATTAACCAGAACAAAGTCCTGTCAGCCTGGAAGGTGGCCATGGTGACTCCTATTTTTAAAACTGGCTCCAAAACAAAAGCCAACTAAAGACCAATCAGTATAGTGCCAATCATTTCCAAGGTAGCTGAAAAATGGGTAGTGAACCAACTGATCAAACATCTGAACAAGGGTCTCATGCCATGACATCCTATGCAGTTTGGCTTCAGGGCACACAATTCCACTGAGTCAGCTAATTGTTTATTGAAAAAATTAAGTGTGTGTTAAGCCCAATTAAAGCCCAATTTACACCACCTGCATAACTGCAAAGTAACTGCAACGTTCCCAGAGCGTATGCACTGGTTCTATGTCTAAACCGTGTCACGGCCAAAACATGACTATCTTCACTGACTACATCGAGCAGACAGGAAGTTAGGCACCAGAATAAAAGAGTTTTCTTTGGATTTTCTAAATAAAATGTAATGAGTGAACTCCATCTACTTCATTTTAGCAGCACAACTGGCGGAAGGACAAATAATGGACGAGGAAAGATTTATCATCGAAGTACAGAAACACAGCATTATTTATGATGTCCAGCATGCCTTTATAAAGCAACAGAAAAGAGAATGCATGGAGAGAAACTGCAGAAGTGGTTGGAGTTGATGGTGAGTAAATTCTACCGTAGCCTTTTGTGCAATTGAATGAGTTTTCAGAAACTTGCCAAAAATGGACAAAGGAAGAACAAGGGAGAGATTAGCTGTGAAACAATGAGCAGTTGTGCATAGTAAACAGGAAGTTCACTATGTTATGTTGTGAATGTCGTGAGAGTGTGGAGCAGTCTTGCATGCAGACTGCATTGTTGCAAGCAATACGTCCGTAATACGTGCGAAAAACGCTGCGCTGCCATTATACACGCGGTGTAAATTGGGCTTTCAACAAGTCCCCATGTGTTAGTGACCACCAAGTACTTTGAAACAAGCTTACATTTTTTAATTTCTCTGACAACACCATACAATGGTTTAAATCATACCTATCAAGCAGGACTCATTTTTTATTCCTATTGTTATCTGTTTGTTTTTTTTATGGTATGTCTGTCTTTTAATGTGACTATAGATGGAAATTTGCTTTGAGATAAATCTGACATATTTACATGCCATCATGTGCGTCACAATGTGTTCATTAATATGCATTGTCCTTGACAAATCATATATATATATATATATATATATATATATATATATATATATATATATATATATATATATATATATATATATATATATATATATATATATATATATACGTATATATATATATATATATATATATAAATCATGTTGAAATTAACATGATTTCTAAATGTCTGGTGACATATCAGGGCCATTTTATGATTAATTTAAATAAATTTTATTGTTATTGATGCTGGGCCCATATTGTTCCTTTAATGTCCTAAATCATATCACAACTAATTCACCTGGGTTCTGTTTTTGATCAAACAGGGCAAAAAGGTTATCTTGTAAAAGAAGGTTCATAGCTCATCAGATTTTATTAGATGTAAGATGATTTCATGTTGCCATATGTTAAACAACATTTGGTCATTTAAAAAATGATGAAAAATTAGATTCATCGTTTGGTCACACACTTTTACCCAAAAGACTCATTCAAGATGTCAAATGTTAACATATAGAAGTGTTCAAGAAAATAATGAGAGAAGGGGAGTAGATAGTACATGAGGAAGGCGATCAGGGAAGTTTCAATCACAACAGTGGGAAACACAAAGGCATAAATTGATTATAACAACAGGAAATGGCAAGACAACATTTTACCAAAACAAATAACTAATAAAAGTTATTGGTACAGATAAAAGTAACTCCCTCTAGGGATGGTTGATAGCCCAGGAGCTTGTGGGTAATGACAGTACATTTTGAGATAAATAATAAGGCTGGCTGTGATTCACAACTGCAGTTGCAGACTAGACCAGCCATTCTAGACGAGTGGAGTGGGTGAGGAGGGAGGGTGTTTTGTTGAAATGCAAAACAGGTGACAATAAATAAACAGTAACAAAATAAAACTTTGAGACAGCAATTGTGACTCAACTGCTACAAATTCATTTTGGCACATGTAATGTTGCAGAACTTAGGGTTAGGGTAATGACTATCAGTGCAAATCTCTTCCTGATTTTTCTGTTCAGCATGTTTTTTCATCTTCCATTTCAGGGCCAGACCTCTGGTTGAAACACAAACACCTTGGAACGCTCCAATCATCTGGGAGGGGATGTTTGACCCACATCTCTATGACCAAAAGCACATTCAAAACCAGTCATCTGTGGCCCTCACTGTGTTTGCTGTAGGGAGGTTTGTTTCTCCATCACCATCACTTTCACACCAGCAGTTTTAGTTTGAATGTGGGAGCAAAAAGCTTTAAAAGCTTTGAAAGCTTTAAACCTGGTACAGACAAAAAATCTTTTCTGAATCCACATGAATGAGATGTCATTAACTTGTTTTCTGCTCAATGCTAAACTGAAGCACAGTATGAGAAGACATTCAAATTTGATGACATATTTTGGAGGTGGGGAGTTTTTTTTACGTTAAATTCACTCCTTTCAGTTCTGTTTCATAATGGTATGTTTTTTCTCATCATCATAATGAGCAACAGGAATAGTTTTTTCTCTCCATCTCTACCTAAGGTACCTGGATGCCTACCTGAAGACTTTCCTTGTCTCTGCAGAAAAACATTTTATGGTGGGATTACAAGTGAGATATTACGTCTTTACAGATCAACCAGAGAAGGTACCAACCATCGAGCTTGCTCTTAACCGAAGCCTGAAGGTTATCCAGGTGGAAAAGTATGCCAGGTGGCAGGACATCTCCATGTTGCGCATGAAAACTATATCAGAAGCAATAGAATTTGAGATTTATCACCACTGTAATTATATATTCTGTATGGATGTAGATCAGGAGTTTCAGGGAAGATTTGGCTCGGAGGCTCTTGGGGATTCTGTTGCTTTGCTACATGCGTGGTTTTACAAACTCCCAAAGCAGACGTTCACCTATGACAGAAACCCCAAATCCAAAGCCTTCATGGAAACTGGAGATTACTACTACCACGCTGCCGTCTTTGGAGGCTTGTTGAAAAATGTGAAGGATTTGGCCAATCACTGCTTTAGAAATATCATGAAGGACAAGCTAAACAATGTGGAGGCTCTGTGGCATGATGAGAGTCATCTAAACAAGTATTTTTACCTCCACAAACCAAGCCGAGTGCTCTCCCCTGAATACTGCTGGGACCCGCTCATTGGTAACAAAAGGGACATACATGTCACCCGCCTAACATGGAAACCAAAAGAGTATGACAAAGTTCGTCCAAAGTAGGGTGGTGGGAAGAGACACTTATTGCAATGAGAGTGCGAAAAAGGTGCATTATTGTGTACTACACACTTTGTGTTGGATTTTTACCTTGAGATGCGGGGCAGAATAAACTTATTTCTTATTTTGAATATCCAAAGGTTTTCTCTGTTGTTAGAAACATTATAATGACAAAACACGTCAAATTTTAAAGCTCTCAGGACAAAAACAGTGAGATTTTCTTTCATTATTTTTGTAAATCAGATTGAAGATCTACATAAATGTGCTTTTTATGGTTCCATATTATGCTCATTTTCAGGGTCATACTTGTAGTTTGTGTTTCCTCATGTTTACGTGCTGTAATGTTAAAACAATCTATTTTCCTCATGCTCTCTGCCTGAACATGCCCATACTTATCGTCTGTGTGAAACACTCCCTTTTAAGCACATTTCAACTGTGGAAAACTCCCGGCTGGACTGTGTGCAGTTGCGTCGCCATGCAGCTGGGCCTTGTTTGCACTTGCATGTTGTTTGTCCCTTTCTGTAGTGAGCTGTGACCACGAGAAGCCGCGCCCTGCTAGTGTATCATTTATTTTTCTTATTTTATTTAACCTTTATTGAACCAGATGAGTCCCATTGAGATTGCAAGATCTCTTTTCCAAGGGAGCCCTGGCCAAGACAGCAGCAGCACCAATTTGCAGTTACATACAGCAAACATTAAAAACATATACTGTGCATTAAACTTATAAAACATATGTTAAACTTGGCCTAAACAGTGGGATAGCAGTTACAGACTTCAATGGAATCTGTCTCCATAACCTTCATGACATTATGGAAATCCCTAATTGGGATGAGTTTTTGAAGCTGTGGTTCAGTCTGCAAATGATTCCAGGTGGTAGTGGCAGAGAACATAAAAGCCTGTTTGACAAGTTCAGTATGAACCTCTGGGGCAGTCAATAAAAGCATGTCCTTCCAGCACAGACAGTAATTACTGGTTTTAAAAGAAATATACCCACAAAGGCGAGACGGGAGCAGACCATGGATGGATTTATAAATAAAATTATACCAATGTATGAGTCTGCACATGCTCAGGGGAGGGCCACTGAACTCTTTATACATTGTTATTTGTGTCAACGTGTACATTTCTAACCCTCTATTTATGTTCACAGTAGTATTGTGTTTACTTACCTGCGTGTCAGAAGCCCGTCGTTACTTTCCAGCACTGTTGTATTTTCGTTTCATTATTGTAATTCCAGTGTAGTAGCAGAAAGTTATGCACAAGGTTACTGTCAAGTTACCCCTGCTGAGCCATTCTCTAGTTCTAGATGTACAGTAGTATCGACAGTATTGTATATTTGTGACTCTTGCACTGTTGTTTGTGACAGTTTAATGCAATTGTAGTACTATATAGCTGCTAATCACATTTGATCAGTGAAGCACTTTCCACTGGACTGTCCTTGTGACGCTGGGCCCATACAGGCCATACTGTGGTCTGATGCGCCATTTAGAGTCACAAACTGAAATGGCACTCAAGTTAGTTTACTCTGTCTTTAAATTCAGCTCTGTTTACTACTGTGGCCTTATTATTTCCAGCCAATGATGGACATGTTCTCAATTGTCTAAATGTTTATTTGTTTATTCATTTTATTACTCTATATATGTAAATGGTGTGAATTTGCATATTTGGTATATCTGGCACTTATACAAATTCTGTATTTCTTTATTTACAGAAAACCACACCTATCTGTGACACAAACACAGCCATACACTCATTTCAACAAAACTTTCATTCTCCAACCTACGGTCGCAGCGGCTTTCTTACCAGAGTACATAGCCAGAACAGCCAGACAGAACATACACGGCCTTCACAAGAACTGTAATGAAATATTGTTGCTAGGCAACAGGTTGGGTCTAGGTAGGGTTTACCTTGTGTCATTCATATACACTGCACACAGAAAGTATCTGGGACACATTTTGTGACATCAAGACTCCTGATGGCTTGTTTCAAACAATCAGTTTCTTAATATGAGCACTGTGTAAAATGCAAATATGAACCTGATGGGACCTAAAGATGTCTTCTACGAAGTTATCTGAAATACTTCTAATTCTTTTTAATTGACAAAGTTGACCATGATGACGTCTCAAACGTCATATGTTGTGACCTGAGCAATGCTGGCATCCACTACTGGCTTGGCAGTAGTGGATGCCACTACTGGAAGGAGAAAATCCAAATGTGGTTGAAAAGGGTGGAAGCAAGGATGGTGGGTTATTACGTGTGCCTTTGTACAGTACGTCACAGTTAAGTCAGTTTTATTTGTGTAGCCCAACATCACACATCACGTTACAAATTTGCCTGAGAGGGCTTTAAAATATGTGCAGGATACTACACCTGTCTTTTACAAATGACACCTCTCACTGACTAAGGAAGAAGTCCTTTCAACAAGGAAAAGGTCAAAACTCTTCCAGGATGGACAGATGTACAATAGTTGTGTGTTAAGAGTAACACTAATGAAAAAAAGACAGACAATATGATAAAAGTAGATACATGTAATGTGAAATTGTATGGAGAGAATGTCCATGTGGATTCTGAGGCAGAATCACATCCTCCTCTCCGCTGCGGCAAGAGATAAGGCCTGAGCACCAATGCCTTTTCACCACCCCACCAAATGGCTGAAGCTTTGAGTGACATTCCATCTTATTGCTAGAAAAAAGAATGAATGAACAAAAAAGAGAGATTAAGAGGATAAAATGCAGTTTAAGATTGTACCACATGAGACTGTTCGGCCCAATCCCAAACTGCCCCCTACACACTACCCCTTCACCATTGAGTGTCACTCAAAATGAAGTCACACTCGCAGCTGTGGAAGACACTTTAACTGAAATGGGAGGATATAAATGAGCAGGTATGGGGCGCCTTTCTCAAACCACCAGAAAACAGAAGCACTCATCGCCATGGCAACAGAAACAGGACTTTTCTGCATTTTAAATGATTCCACGTCTTTCAACCCCAGTACCATGTGACATTTCCCATCAAACAAATGAAGTTTCCTCCTCCATTTTTTGCCATTATACTTCCTGCTTAAGATGTGCAATATGGTACGGAGCCCCGGACAAGACATGGTAAAAAAAAATATTAAATTGTGGCCACAATGTAGCTATAACGTACACACGAAATACTATTTCGTGGCCATAAAATAGTAAATTATGGCCACGAAATAAGTACAACGTGCGCACAAAATACTAATTTGTGGCCACCAAGTGTGTATAACTTCAGTAAAGTTAGAAAAATATTGGCAGACTCAAACTTCCCAGATCAATACGTCAAATACAATATGATCTAAAGATGCAAACGATGCATTTCTGCAATGTTGGTGAGCTACAACCGTATTTTTACCGAAACGATCCGTTCCAGTGCTCCACAGAAAACATTGCTCCGAATGAGCAGCGGCCATTGCGGAGACAGCCCAGGGACCGTCTACAAAGTGCAACACAAAACGAAAAATATTCAATAACTTAAACAACACAGCTACCTTCACATCTGACTTGAGCTCAACTACCTTCAAAAGAAAAAAAATCTCAGTGTTCAGAGTTTGACAGCAATGAAAACAAGAAAAAGTTGAAAAAACTTGTTTTCAAAAAGTGACAGTGCACTAAGATTATTTCTTCTATGTATCAAGATACAGTATATTCCTATGACCCATTGATCTGTGCTCGGCAAGTTGACTTTCTGGACAACATACTGTATATTGATCTAACATTGTTTCAAAAGGTAAATGAATCGATTGCATCGAACAACACATTGGATTTATGCTTGGCAGACTTTGTATGGATGTGTTTATTTTACCTTTTAAAAATAAACACCTTAAAGCTTGAATCCTTGATACTGTTCAGAAACACTTTTTGTTATACTGGGTGAAATGGTCCTTCCACCCAGACAGCAATCAGTACATTATGTGTTCAGAAAAAGGAATGGAAACAATCAGACCTATGTGGCAGCTACAGGACTGTAAAAACTCTGACCAATCAACTGACACTCGGAGCGATGGGAGAACCAATCAGATGCATTCATGTCTCGTCCTGCTCATATCCCCCTCTGTCCCTCCCTCCTCCTCACTGTTTCTGGAAATATCCAGCACACTCCTCTGCAGAAATACAGAGTTATCAGGAGAATCTGTTCTGTAGGGAACAATGGAGAGAAAATGCAGCCAAAAATATCACTTCCAGTGTTACTTCTGACGACTCACCCTGCTAAACAGACAAAGAGAAGAAAGAGGGAGGCAGAAAAGACTGAAAGACAAAACTCTGGATAAAGCTAAGAGGACAAACCAGAGTGAACATCAGTGGAGACACTGAGACATCTGAAGGACTGAAAAGTGATGTAGAAGTTTCTGCTTTCGTGCCGTTGGACAGGTAATTATTTGTTTAGCTTCAGGAGGAGTTATTATTTTCATGAAATATGTAATGTTTGCTAACTTAGCTACTATTGTAGCGCGTATTAGCCCGGTGCTAATGTTAGCTTCTATGTGGGTGTAAGCTGGTCGTAGGTGCTGCTTGTATTGAAGAGGTTATAGGATATGACATTTTGACCATATTGCACAGACATAGTCGTCAGTGTCTGCATTATAAAGGTGATAAAATGACGTTGATATATTGGCTTTGAACAGGACGTTTTACAACTGTGGTGATAGCATATCGGCTCTCCTCTCCCTGCTGAATCTTACTGTTCAGTTTGAGGGGTGTAGCTTTGGATGGAGCACGGATGGGAGGAGAAGGAGAGTGTAGAGTTGAGAGGAGGTGCTACTTTCAAATCTTGCTAGCTCTCTTGCTAACTCTCTCCAACCATGGACTCCAGCTTTAAATGTTCATTGATTCAGTCTACCTGTCTGTGACGTCATCGCCACGTGACAGCAGACAACAAAACATAGCATAGCTGATGGCAGAGGAGAAGCTGACAATCAGATTGAGATTTAGACAACTTTATTTATCCCCAAGGGGCAATTCAGTTTAGCAGCAGATACCCAGGCTAAAATACAAAATCAACTACTCAACTGATCAACATTCTCAAGCCACTATTGCAGTCCACTGTGTGGAAACATTCTGGCTTTTGCAAAAATGGAGATGTTCTAAGTAATTGCTTGCTGTGTGTAGGAGATGTAAAGGTCAAGTAAAATACCACAGCAACACAACAAATCTCTCCAACCATGGGCCATGAGATTTATTTTGAAAATCCAAAGTAGAAGTAGCAAATAAACCGACTGTTAACAGATCTCACCTTAAGAGTACTCTTAAGAGCTAGGATTCTTTAGGAATAGCTTTTATCTAGGATCTACTCTTCATTTTTTGGGGAAATTGTAAGAAAACATCATGATTCTAAGAATTTTCTTAGAATTTGGCCACTAGGAGCAACTCTTTGCACAAAGAATCTTTAAGAATACAGCCCTTGACATTTAAAAGTTCACATTTAACTATTTCAGATATGGTGTTAATTTATTAGATTATTGTGTTCAACTACCCTTCTGTTTACTAAAGATTTAACTGATTTCAGTGGTCGTGGGGCAGACACTGTTTCTATGGGGTTCTGGGTGGGTGACTGCTCTAATGGAAGCACAGAGAAGTGTGCAACTCTGTCTCCTGGTCTCAAAGTAGGATGGATGCAGTCTCTCCTCATCAGACCAGGTTTTCCCCAGAAGCTGCTCCAATTATCAATGAAGCCCACATCATTAACTGGACACCACCTCAAGAGCCAGCGGAGAAAGGATGGCATGTGACTAAACATGTCATCAGAGACCAAGCTAGGGAGGGGACCAGAGAAAACTACTTTCACAACCTGGCTCTGAAGCTGTGACAAAAAAAGGGAGGAACACTGTTTGTAGATCCAGTAAATCATTCTTTTAATTAACATAAGACATTATTTCACGATCTACAAAACCAATGGGGTGTGTGAATTAAAGGATCCTTGTGTCTGCTGATGAATGTCCATGTACATGTGTGTGTAAGGTGTTGTTCGGTGTGAAATTCCAGGATGGAAAACCCCAAAACACTGGCTGGAGGGATGCTTCTGGTCTGGAGGTGAGAGAGAGACTGCAGTGTAGTGACTGGCTTTTTGAAACTGCATCACAGGGACTGGCCAGGTCTCATGTGACCGGGGAACGGGAAAGCAGACAGCTGTCACACCCGCCTCCATAGGAAAAAGCACCCCCTAAAGCCCAAATTATATCAGCAAACAGATCACAGATAAAGCAAATTAAATTCTACCCACCTAGGCACGTACCTATTGAAAAAAATGAAGGATGAATGATGCAGTTACAGTACCCTCCTACATGGTTCTCTGTGTGGCAATGAAGATGTCAATCACCTCTGACCACATGGATACCATGCCCTCCCTCTCAGCAACCTAGTACAAAGGGAAGCAATTTAAGAGAGGGAATGGGGGATGCATACAGTAAAGGAATTTGTCGTTACACATTTCACTACGGTATCCTAGCCAACATGTCTGCCACCACATTATTGGAACCTTTTATACTGTATGTCAGATGTCCAACCAATAAGACTGAAGCAGTAAGGACCAATGGATTCATCTCTGATTTGGACATTGTAGTGAGTTGAGGAATGTTAGTGGATTGTGGTTGTTGTGGACCACCACAGGCACAACACCAGAGCCAATGTAAATGTTGAAATGAGTTAAAGGCCACACCAAGGCTAACGCCTCTTTCTTTATGGTGGAGTAATTTAGCTGAACTCCTTAGAGAACAACCTCTTAGGTTTTTCAATGCCAAAATCATGCACCTGCAAAAGGAATGCTCCCACCCCCATGTGACTGGCATCCACCTGAAGGGAGAAAGGGCGGTCGAACCGTGGAGCTGCAAGAACCGAGGAATTACACAGCAGCGTTTTAACCTGCTCAAAGGCCTACTCACATAAAGGATTCCAGAAAAAGGTAGCTTTGGCTTTTAGCAAATCTGTAAGGGGAGCTACCACCTCTGAAAAATTCCTACAAAACCCCCTGTAGTAGCCCACCAGCCCAAGGAACCACATAGGTTCTTTCTTAGTTGTGGGAGCAGGATATGTTGTAACGGCCCGAATTTTTCCTTCCATCATGATGAGCGCTATTAAGAGATCACAACCAACTTCTCCAGGGAAAGATCAGGTGTGTTACAGCATGTTAAAGCATTTGGGGAAAGGAGCATTAGTAATGGTGCTGCAGCTTTATAACAGGGTGTGGGAGGAGGGAAGGTTACCAGGAGCATATAAAGATGCAGTAGTGATCCCAGTAAGAAAACCTGGCAAGGATCCATCCAAACCCACTAGTTATAGAGCAATAGGACTGACATGGAATATGTGCAAGGTAATGGAAAGGATGATAACGGAAAGGTTTTCATATAAACTTGAAAAGAGGGAACTTTTAGCAGGTTATCAGAGTGGATTCAGGAAAGACAGGAACACTGTGTATTCAATGGTAAGATTAGAGTCTGAAATAAGGAAGGGCCAGGCGAATAAATAATCTGTTATTGCAGTATTTTTTTTACATTGAGAAAGCCTATGACATGATGTGGAAGGAGGCGTTGTTGATGAAATTACACAAGATGGGTGTTGGTGGGCGGGTTTTCAACTGGATAAAGGATTTTCTATTTGGAAGGAAAATTCAAGTATGTGTTGGATTAGAAATGTCAAATCGGTTTATGGTTGCAAATGGTACACCTCAAGGGAGTGTAATAAGCCTGCTACTCTTTCTCATCATGATAAATGATGTCTTCTCAAAAGTGCCAGCTGATATAGTTAGATCACTTTTTGCAGATGATGGGGCCTTGTGGAAAAGAGGAAGGAACACTATAAGGAAAGTTCAAGGTGCAATTGACGAAGTGGTGGAGTGGGGGCATGATTGGGGGTGCAGGTTCTCAGTGGAAAAAACACAAACTGTATATTTACCAGGAAAATAGTTAGGAAAGATATGAAGTTGAAGCTGTATGGGGAAACTTTAGAAAGGATTGGATCATTTAAATTTCTGGGAGTTCTTCTGATTCACGGCTAACATGGGCAGAGCATATCAGAAGAATTGAAGAAAAGTGCAAAAAAGTAATAAATGTTATGAGGTAGGTGGCACGGTGGCATAGTGGTTAGCACTGTAGCCTCACAGCAAGAAGGTACTGGGTTCGATTCCCGCTTTCTGTGTGGAGTTTGCATGTTCTCCCCATGTCTGCGTGGGTTCTCTCTGGGTACTCCGGCTTCCTCCCACCATCCAAAAACATGTATGAGGATTAGGTTCATTGGCTAATTTAAATTAACCGTAGGTGTGAATGTGAGTGTGAGTGGTTGTCTGTCTCTATGTGTCCTGCGATGAGGTGGAGACTTGTCCAGGGTGTACCCTGCCTTTCACCCTAAGACAGCCCCCCCGCAACCCTATGTGAGCATAAGTGGTAGAAAATGGATGGATGGATGTTATGGGGTGTATGACTGGAAGGTAATGGAGTGCAAGCTGTTCAGCATTGAAGAGGCTGTATGTACCACTGATAAGATCAGTGATTGATTATGGCAGTGTGGCTTATGAATCAGCAGCTAAGTCTCTTTGAAAGTGAGACGTCATTCAGGCACAGGCTCTGAGAGTGTGTAGTCAGTTCCTGCCTTACAGGTAGAATTGGGTTAAATGCCCCTAGGAATCAGGAGAAGGCAACTGATGACAAACCACTTGGCCAATTTGCAGGGGCACAATGATTCTCATCCCACGAAGGGAATCCTGCAGGAGGATGGGAGGAGCCAGAAGCAAAACTTTGCCAGAGAAGCGAATAAAATTGCAAAAGAATAGTTTGACTAAGTCCAACAGTAATTTATCCAGAGGTGGCTCCATGGATGCTTGTGTGGCCTGAGGTTGACTGGTATTTGCTGGAGGCTAAAAGGAAGGAAAAGGGTATGATTGATTTGGTGAGTGCGTTTAAATGTCATGTATTGACAGAATATAGTGATTTTATACATATATACACAGATGGTGCTAAACAACCTGAGACAGGAGTGACAGGATTTGGGATGGCAGTACCAGCAAAATGAATTCGGATTAACAGAAGAACGTCTAATAAGTTAGGATACACAGTATACACAGTGGATATGGTGGCAGTGCTGGTTGCTTTAGGGTGGGTGGAGAGAGCTGGTCTGGATAAGGCATTGGTATGTTCGGATTCATCTGCAGTGCTAGCAAGTTTTAGGTCATTTCATTCAAACAGCCGTCAAGACATACTGTATTCAGTCCTTCAATCAATTGCAAGAATAGTTCATCATGGAGGTCAGGTAAAATTTGTATGGGTTCCAGCACATGTAGGGGTGAGGGGGAATAAGAGACCGGATGAGTTGACGAAGAGAGCTTTAATGAAAGGAAGTGTGGACATGCAGCTCAGGATCAGCAAAGCAGAAGTTAAAGGTGCAGTCTGGGAAAAGTCCAATGAAATGTGGCAAGAAAGGTGGGATGGTGATGAAAAAGGGAGGCATCTTTATCAAATTCAAAAGAGTGTTAGAAGTGGGAGGATGAGCAGTGGACACAGGAGAGAGGAGATTATGTTTACAAGATTAAGGTAGGGGCATAGCACACTAAATAAAATGCTGAAACTGATAGGGAAGCATCAGACAGACCTCTGTGAGGGATGTCAGGAAGAGGAAGAGTCAGTGGAGCAAGTAGTTCTGAGATATAGGAGACATGAGGTGCAGAGAGAGAAGATGATGAATAAGATGAAGGACTTAGGGATACAGGAATTTACATTAAGAGGGTTGTTAAGGATGGGAGAGAGGGCACAGATTAGGGCACTGATAGATTTCTTAAAGATCACATATTATGCACTTTTTCTACAATTTTATATAGGTCTCAGACGTCCAACAATATTGTATTCAGTGTATTACCCCAAACTCAGCCCTGGTCCTGAATACCAGCCAGTTAAAAATCACTCTATTGAGCTCTGCTGAGAACAGACTGTTTCTGTGTCTGTACCTTTAAATTTCCCTGAGCTGTGTCTGACCACACCCCCTCTCTGGAGAGAGGAAGTGTCTCTCTCTCTCCTTACTGTGCGCATATGTTTACTCATAGATGTGTACTGGCACAGGCAAAAGAGGCCACACTTAATAGCAGTCAGAGTCACCCAAATTACAAATAAGTGTATAACATTAGCTTCAAATGAGCCTTGTGCTCACAGAGATTGTGTTGAATGTCTCCTGATTAAATACTCAGGGACACAAACCAGAGCATGGTTAGCTGAGCTCCAGAGGACTGCTTTGTAAACATGGGCCCGTACAAATTATGCTTGGCTACACAGCCAAAGTTGAAGTTGCCATTCTATGGTAGAATCTGTCCTGACCTTTGCCATCATCACCTGGTTTGGCAGCCTCTCTTTAGCAGACAAAAAAAGATTAGAACATGTTGACAAGCTCGCAAGCAAAATCACGGGTCATTGGACCTGTCAGCAACTTTTCACAGGAGGGTTAACTCCAAGACTCAGGACATCATACAATGTCCTGGTCATCCTCTGCACACAGAGTTTGAGCCTCAGGCAGGAGGTTTCGAGTGCCAAAGGTGAAATCTAACAGGATGAAAAATTCCTTCATATCTCAAGCTATCACACAACTAAATCTGATTCTTAAAAGATGATGATGTATTGATGTATTGAATGGCTCTGCTTTCAGTTTTCCTTCTATGTGTTGCTGCTACTTGTCCTTGTCTGTGCTTGTATTTGTGTGATTGTGTTTGATTGTGTCCTTTTACCCGCCTGCGAAGAAAATTTTCCTTAGGGGACAACGAGGATAAAGAAGAAAAAGAAGAAGGATCGGTACAAAATCTCATGGACACTACGGGCGTGGAAGCTGTAAGTTAATCCATTTCGTGTTGCTTTACTGTGTAGCTCTACTTAGAGTGACGGCCTGTAAACATGTCCAGGAGTGTAGCGGCAGTGCTAGCATGACAGGGACATGTTTACACTGCAGCTACCGGAAGTGCCGGTACCTCCGGAGGGTAACTCCAGTAGCTGCAGTGTTAACGTTACAGGGACATGTTTACAGGCCATCATGCTAAGTAGAGCTACACAGTAAAGCAACACAAAATGAAACAACCGTCTGGGACACAGCTCCATGTTTGTAGCTGTGTCCCAGACGGTTGGTGCAGATCCATGCTTCATCTTCAGCTGGTTAGTGAAGCCTGCTTTGTGAGATGATGAGCGCACACATGCTAAACTTTCGGAAGCTCTCTTGCTACATTTCCAGCAAAAATAATTCGATCCACTGGGTCTTCAGAGGACGTAAAAATAGCTTCCTGTGCTTTGTCAGGTTTGTTTGCGAAAGTTAGTGAGGAGAAACAATGGCGGGTGCTCCGTAACTTTAGAGAAGGGTTGGCTATCCGGGGGGGAGGCTGGCTCAAAGGCAGCGTCCTCTACTGGAGGGAGAGGCATTTCGCCGTTCTACGTTAGTAGGCGAAAACAGTTTCTCACCTGTTTCAGCACACATAGGCAAAAAAGAGGAGCAAGCAGGGGAAGGAAGACTTTTTTTTCACTCCTGGGGTCTCATTCAAAGGCTATGGGGAACACATACTACTGTGAAAGTACCTTTATAAAGTGAATTTTGCATAATAGGTGACCTTTAAGGGAGACAGGGGTCAGACCATCAGATACGAAAGGTAAGAATGCAGCCAGCTCACGAGAACAAACCTCTGTCGGTTTCTCTACACACTCCATCTCAACAACACGCTTACTTGGCACTGGCACAGCCACACAAACACCTTTTGCCTGCACCCCAGGCTTTAGACTTTGCCTTTAACGCATAACAATCTGCCTTCCAGTGCCCCTTCTTATGACAGAAATTACAAATGTTATCCAAGTTACTGGTGCCTCGCTCTTTTGCCGCAATCTTTACTGGATGGTGAGAGAAATTCTCACCCTCAACATTGACATTATGTTCAAAAATATTGCAGGCGCACCAGTCTCTAAAATGCCACTTGTGCCACATAATCATCTGCTTGGGCAGCTGCTTCCATGACAGATTTAACTTTATGATCGCCAATGTGTGTGGCAGTATTTTCCGGTACTTAATTTTTGAACTGCTCCAATATAATTAGGTCATACAAATCCTGAAAATTTCCAACCTGTAGTGAAGCACACCAGTGCGTAAAATAGGCAGTCAGATCACGTGCAAATTCAAGGTGTGTCTGTCTCTAATTTTTACTCCACTTCCGAAAACGTTGGTGATAAGCTTCCAGGACAAGCTCATATGCTTTAAAAACAGCAGATTTAACAGAGAGGTTTGACCATCATAAAATGACAACGCTGAATAAGCAATGATGGGCAGATGGACCTAAATTTTGATACAGTATAACTGTGAGATCAAGATTGTGTTTTTGATGAGGGGTTGAACTATTGCATGTTTAACAGCAGCAGGAACACACCCAGACATCAAATATGCCTCATATGACATCCATAACCCAGGGCCCAATAGTATGGAAAACCTTAAAAAGACAAGGTGGACATGCTGTCAAGAGGACAATAAGAAGGCCTGATGTGCTGGACAATACCAATCAATGCTGAGAGAGAAAGAGACACAACACAACATCTGAGGGCTTAATATCTGTCTGTGAAGTCCATACATCCATTATCTACCGCTTAGCCTCATAGGGTCATGGGGGGCTGGAGCCTATCCCATCTCATTCTATCTCAGAAGGCAGGGTACACCCTGGACAAGTTGCCACCTCATCGCAGGACACAGAGACAGACAACCACTCACACTCATATTCACACCTACGGTCAATTTAAATTAGCCAATTAACCAAGTACCTGGAGAGAACCCACGCAGACACAGAAAGGCTGTGAGGCGACAGTGCTGACCACTGTACCACCGTGCCGCCCATCCCATACCGCCCCTGTCTGTGAAGTCTTTTATAAAATCCTTATTGAACTGAGGCTGACGATAAACCACAGCGCACAAGATAGGTGGATTAGTATTCAAGATAAATGTATGCAGTTCAAAATTTGAGAAAGGAAATGCCTGACAGAGTCAACAGTGAAAGGATGACTTAAAAACAAACGCTACCCCTCCACATCTGCCAGAGGTTCAGGGTGAATTAAAATAGAGACAGTTTGAGGGGGAGCAGCTTGGAGAACTGGAAGGACTCAACGCCTTGAATCCACATCTCTGTGAAAAACATAAAATCCAATTCACGTAAAGTGAAAAAGTCAGTCAGGATAAAAGTTGTGTTTGTTAGCGACCCAACATTCAGGAGAGCGAGGATAAGAACTGTCTGACAACTAGTCAGACAAAACAAGCATTTTTGAGACATTGCATTGGCCTGTGGGAAACAAGAATGCATGTTTCACTATTTTCTGAGGATTAATAAACCAAGCAGGGCATAAGGTCATTAAAGCTGCAGTTGGCAAGTCTTTGAAATTCAGAGTCTAAGGGCGCACTCACATAAGGGCCAGTTGTTCCTTACCATGCTGAAGCCTGATGTCCCCCCCTCCCGTCTCCCGCTGGCCCGCACTCACATAACTCTAATCCAACCAAGCCCAGGCCCGGTTGCCTCTGAAATATACATCATCACGTTGATTCACATAATATGCATGGCGCAACGTCATCATAAATTTGGCCATGTTGTTGCTAGGGAGGATCTTGTTGTTGTATGGAAACACCATGGGAAACACTGGAATATACTTCTCCAACTGCGTAATACGTTATCCGACTCCGTAGCTACGGAGACCCCTTGAGCCCTCGCAGTTCTCCGTTGCGAGGCGTGCATCCCTGCCGCAAAATGCACCACCTCACAATTTGCCTTAATATCGCAGACAAAGGCAGGGGAAAATACTACGATTTACTTATTTGTGAGTGAGATAGAGGAGAAGAACATTGTTTGCTTACAGTCTTTAAAGCTCCTCTAAAGAGAGGAAATAGCAGATGTTCTTCTCAACACAAAATCAGATAATAGCGAAAACAAATTAACACCTTTCAGCATGCTCAATGGAAATATACCCCAGCCATAATTACTAAATGAATGAAATGAATGTTTTGAGCAAGTTCAATGTATTTGACTTGTATTTTACAAGGCTAATCAATACCTTAGTTCCTGTCCTGTCCGCGCTGCTGCGGAGATGACCTTTCTGTCTGTTTCTGTGTCGGACGAGGGGCTGCATTTCACTCGCCACGGCTGTGCGCATGCGTGGCCAACCATACCGGGCAAAGGTACACCTCTTCCAATTGGGCCAAACTGGGGATCCGTGCCGTGCTCGATTGCACTCATACTACCCATAGAAGCTAGACTTTAGCAGCAAACGGGCCTGGGCACAGTATGATGGCCCCAGTGTGAGTGCGCCCAGCTCTACTAAGATTGGAGCTTAGTAGAGGTATATTTTGTATTTTACTTCATTTTCATTTCTTTATTTATGTGTGACTTTAAGCCGAGTGACTCAACAAAGTTTACATTTACATAGTTATACATAATGGCAATAAAGACTCTTCTTAAGAATCTTAAATCTTGAATTTTCAACAATGTAGATGAGGTCTTTCAATTCAATGGCCTCCCAAATCTAGCAGAGTATACAAAAATCTCCCCTCCAACCCACCTCCAGTCCCTTAAAATGTTGGTGCTGGTGTAACAGGTTGTTCACTGCATTCTTAGCTTAGAAGTATAGCACCCTTTTGTTTCATACACTACACAACAGATGCTCTGACCTTCTGCAAGACTTTGTTGGCTGGAATAATGATGCAGGTTTTCAGAAATAAGAGGTAACTTGTCTCTCACTTTCCAGGGTTTTCTATTTTTTATCTGTTGACATAACGTGACATTACCAATTAATTGACAATTATCAATTACTGGTATGTGTAAATATAGGCAAGAAAATGTAAAACAAAGATTTGAATCCTTTTGAACTGATCTCATGTTTTCGTACTTTAAGAAGGAAAATTATGAGGTCAGTGAATTATCCACAGTGATCAGGAAAATAGTTTCTTGAAAATGCAGGGGGTTTTTTTCTGAGTATGTCAGTGTGATCCTCTATTGGTACCTCCCATTGCTGTTTTTTAATAAAAAAAAACCATCTAGTACTAGTACTAGTACTAGTAATAGACTTACTTTGGTCCTTATTGCGTATCTTAGACACTGTATGTCATTTATAACCATATTGCAGGTTGAACTGATCTTCTTGGGTTCTTGGGTTTTGTTCAGAAAGCTCAAGCAAAGGAGCATTGAAATCTTTGCTTGTCTTTTGTTGCTTCTTATCAGCTTCACTTCCTCATATTTGAGGTGAGTCCCAGAGTCATTATTATTGTCCATCAATTTAGACGTTAATTATGGGTAATTATGGGTATGTTTAATTGGCTCGGAAAACAAGTCAAGTTACAGTATCTAAAGGGCGTTTTTAAAAACATGTTGTCAAACTGCTATCATCAAGAGCTGTCATGATAAATGAAACATGTAAATGTTTGATATAGTGAAAACTGAGATTTCATTGTCTTTGTTATTATAAAACGTGATGTATAAAAAATGCTATCGAAATGCTCAATCCACAGAGATAGATGCACAGCTCGTATTCAGGCACTGTGATAAGGACATAAACCAAAAAATATTATAATTGCCACACCTACTCTATGATAATTACAGCATTTCCAGTATTTTGGAGTAACCACAAGATCTGCGGTTTCAAAATCATTTGGCATGTTCAGACGCGCACACACACAAATCAGCTCACTCCCTACAACAAACAATTTTGCCTTTTCAAACTGAACCACTAAGCCTATAACTGGCTCTTTGAGTGTTAGAAAATGTAGCCCATTTTTTAATGTTTCATGTCTGACATTTCATCTGTCTATCAGAAAAATATGCCTACAGTCACAACAAATTGATGCTATGAGGCAGGATTAATGGGGATGACAGTTCCTCCTCCTGGGCATTGCTGAGGTGCACTTGAGCAAGGCACCAGAGCAACTGCTCTAGGTGCGGGGCAGCCCCCTCATTCTGACTCCTCTCCACTAATGCCTGCGCATCTATCAGAGTGAAAACTGTAATTTCACTCACTCCCTCTTCTTCATCTTGATTAATATCGTGGCATATCACAACTAATTCCCCTGGGTTTTGTTTTTTGAGCAAACAAGGCAAAAAGGTTATCGTGCCAAAGAAGAATTGAATGTTCGTAGCTTATCAGACGTGAGATGATTTTATGTTGGCATATGGTGAATACAACATTTGGTAATTTAAAAAAAAGAAATGGTGTAAAATGAGATTCATCTTTGGCATATAGTGTCACGGTGGGATTTTGTACTAGAACCCAAATGCATGACTCACAGGCGAAGTCTCAACATAAAAGATATTTATCACAAAATAAACGCAAGACCAGACAAGACTATTGCAAGGAAAGAGGGTGGAAATTTCCAAACTAAACAAACTATAAACAAACAGAAACACTTGAGAGGATCATACAAATTTAAATAACACAACACAAACTAACCAAAAGCACTTCAAAGAGAAGGGTACAATAGTTATAATAGGCTGGACTGACTTGGATCAGCTCACTGAAAATAACTGGAGCATAAACAAGGAAATTACTAACAAAGACAACAATAATAAACATGACTAAACTTTAGCAGACATGATATATAGAAGTAAAGGTGGAAACAATCAGGGCAGGTTCGGGCTGAAAACAAAAAAACAATCAAAGTTATTGGGATATAATAACTCCCTCTCAGCATGGCTGATAGCCCAGGAGCTTGTAGGTACTGACAGAAGTTAGGAGATCAATAATAAGGCTGGCTGTGATCCACAACTGCAGTTGCAGACTAGACCAGCCATTCTAGACGAGTGGAGTGGGTGAGGAAAAGTATGTCAGGTGGCAGGAAATCTCCATGTTACACATGAAAACTATATCAGATGCCATAGAGCTTGAGATTCATTAGCATTATACACTCAACAAAAATATAAACGCAACACTTTTGTTTTTGCTCCGATTTTTATGAGATGAACTCAAAGATCTAAAACGTTTTCCACATACACAATATCACCATTTCTCTCAAATATTGTTCACAAACCAGTCTAAATCTGTGATAGTTAGCACTTCTCCTTTGCTGAGATAATCCATCCCACCTCACAGGTGTGCCATATCAAGATGCTGATTAGACACCATGATTAGTGCACAGGTGTGCCTTAGACTGCCCACAATAAAAGGCCACTCTGAAAGGTGCAGTTTTATCACACAGCACAATGCCACAGATGTCGCAAGATTTGAGGGAACATGCAATTGGCATGCTGACAGCAGGAATGTCAACCAGAGCTGTTGCTCATGTATTGAATGTTCATTTCTCTACCATAAGCCGTCTCCAAAGGCGTTTCAGAGAATTTGGCAGTACATCCAACCAGCCTCACAACCATCTTATCTTAAAGAGCTAATAGTGCCTTATCATCTAGCTAGAACTCTGCCCTCTCAGAATACAGGACTATTAGAGGTTCCTAGGGTTTATAAAAGTAGAATGGGAGCTAGAGCTTTCAATTATCAAGCTCCTCTTCTGTGGAACCAACTCCCTCTTTCAGTCCGGGAGGCAGACACCATCCCCTTATTCAAGAGTAGGCTTAAGACTTTCCTTTTTGGTAGTGCTTATAGTTAGGACTGATCCAAGGCTGACTTAGGCTGCCTTGGATCAGTCCTTAGATATGCTGCTATAGGTCTAGACTGCCGGGGGGCTTCCTCTGACACACTGAGCTTCTCTTCTTCTTCATTTCGATGCCTAACTTTAATTGTCCCCGGGGGGCAATTTGAGAGGCAAAGAGTAGCAGCAAAGTAAGTACAAAATACAAGAAGAGTGCAGTGCAAAATACAATATAAAATACAATTTAAAGTCAAGGTGCAAGGCAAAAATGGATTCGAAGGTGCAATATCGGCCACAGGAGTAATAGGGGATAGGAGACTATGTATATGATAACAGTGCAATAACAGTATGATAATATACTGCAATATACTATAAGATATGTGTATATATATATATATATATATATATATATATATATATGACTTACATTAGCAGCAGATTGAATACAGAGGCAGACCAGCTGTCAATAACAGTGCAAAGATAACAGTGGAGGTAGTGAGGCAGTGGTGACCGTATAATATATAATAAATAAAATAAATATAAAATAAATAAAAAACCTAACATGAAGTATTGCAGATGCCCATGACAATAATGGCACATAACCTCTGTCAAAGTTAACCCTTTGAGTTCAGTAGGAGAACAGCTTTAGGGACGAAGGTAGCTCTCCTCCTCTGAGTCTTACAGGCCGGACAGCGGAGCCTGCGTCCGGATGGCAGCCGCTCGAACGCTGGGTGCAGAGCGTGAGATGAGTCACTGAGGATGCGTCCAGCCAGGCCACCTGCCTGCTGCTCGTACACTGTGTTCAGGTTGCAAGCAGGAAGTCCGATGATTTTGGAACACACCTTCACAATGTTGTGGTACCAGCAGCATATGGAGAAAGCGAAAACGCTTTCAGTGAATGTGTAGTAGAATGTCAGCAGGATGTTCTTGCTGACAGAGAAGGAGTTCAGTTTCCTGAGTAGGTACATCCTCTGATGGCACTTCCTCAGGATCCCCTCAGTGTTGGAGGAGAACCTCAGTTGGTTATCAAAGATGGTACCCAGGTATTTGTATTCCTCTACAGTCTCGACTGGTGAGCCGTGGATCGTGGTGGTGACAGCCGCAGCCAGTTCTCGTCGGCTGCTGGAGAAGGTCACCACCATGTCCTTGGTTTTGCTGACGTTCAGCTCCAGGCAGGAGTTGTCACACCACTCTACAAACTGCTGCAGAGCCGGCCCGTGGTGGAGGGAGGGGCCAGACAGGAGGGACAGGAGAACGATGTCATCAGCAAACTTCACCAGGTGGCAGTTGGGTTGCGTGGATCTGCATTCATCAGTGTACAGGATGAAGAGCAGTGGGGAAAGCACACAACCCTGTG
The DNA here is from genome assembly GCA_029721515.1 of Synanceia verrucosa. Lineage (NCBI taxonomy): Eukaryota > Metazoa > Chordata > Actinopteri > Perciformes > Synanceiidae > Synanceia > Synanceia verrucosa. The sequence continues at coordinate 27,073,103 of CM056549.1, forward strand.
GGGAGCCTGTAGAGATAGTGAGCAGATCAGAGAGGTTATTATTGATCCGGACTTGCTGGGTTCTGTTGGTTAAAAAGTTCAAGATCCAGATTATGAGCTGGCTGCTCATATTAAAGTTATGGAGGCGTCTTTCAGCCAGGATGTGGGGTTGCAGTGTGTTGAAGGTGGAAGAGAAGTCTGCAAACAGGAGTCTGGCAGAAGTGTTGGGAAGCTCCAGGTGTTTGTGGATGGTGCCGATGATAAAGGCTTTGGCATCATCGACACCTCTGTGTCTTTGGTATGCAAATTGGAGGGGGTCAAGCCATGAGTTGGTCAAGGTAACAATGTGTTGTTTGACGAGCCTTTCCATGGCCTTCATCACCTGGGAGGAGAGGGCTACAGGGCGGAGGTCGTTCAAGGTCTTTAAGAAGAAGAATTCCTTTATTAATCCCTCAATGAGGGAAATTACATTTTTTCCACTCTGTTAGTATATATATATATATTTTTTGCAATTGCACATTACACACACAAGTCATGAAACAAACACATGCACATGCATTAGAGGAGAGGTGTCAGAGTGAGGGGGCTGCCCCTTATCCAGGCGCCCTGAGCAGTTGGGGGTTCGGTGCCTTGCTCAAGGCGCCCTGAGCAGTTGGGGGTTCGGTGCCTTGCTCAAGGCAGTGCCCAGGAGGAGGAACTGGCACCTCTCCATGAACATCGGACATTTTGGTCCGACCTGGACCTTCTTTGGTGACCCAGGGTTTATTGATGGGGAAGATGGTGACAGTCTTAGAGGGGATGATATTTTCCTCACAGAAGTTGATGTATGATGAGATGACCTCCACTTGTTCGTTGAGGTCATCAGAGGAGGAAATGAGATTATTCCAGATGGTGGACTCGAAACTTCCCTGAAGAGTGGCTATGCTCTCGTTGTTCCACTGCCTGATGGTCTTGGTCACCTTCTTGATTTTCCTGATGACTGGGGTATAGGCAGGAACCAGCAGGATGGTGAGATGATGAGTTGAGCCAAGGGGGGGAAGAGTGACAGCTCTGTAGGCGTCAGGAACAGAACCGTAGCATCTGCCCAATATCTTCCCCGAGCGGGTGGCGCACAAAATGTACTGATCAAAGCCTTTCAGGGATTTCTCGGGGTTGCAGTGATTAAAGTCACCCAGAATGAATTTGGGTGCATCGGGATAATTGTTCAAACCTGTCCAGGGTGCTCTTGATGTGATCTGTAGCTGTGGTGGGGTTGGCTTTAGGGTGGATGTATACCAGGATGAAGAAGAGCTGGGGGAATTCACGGGGTAGGTAGAAGGGACGGAGAGACAGAGCCAGGAGCTCAATATCTGGAGTGCACAGCTTCTCTCTGACGTGGACTGTAGAGCACCAGCGGGGGTTGATGTAGAAACATACACCGCCGCCATGATGTTTACCGGTGACGTCACAGTCGCGGTCGAGTCTGATGGGGGAGCCAAATCCCTCAATGTGCAGCACGTTGTTATCATCAGCATGGTTGAGCCATGTCTCTGTGAACGCCAGGATAGAAGCATTTCTGTACTCATGCAGGTGGTTCACATTAGCCTGGAGTTCGTCTGTTTTATTCCGGAGCGAGCGGACATTGGCGAGGACGACTGCCAGCAGTGTCCTTTGTTTACATTTCTCGCGCCGCAGTCGTGCTCGAATACCTTCCTTCTTCTTACCCTGGTCGGTTTTTTGTACCTCCGTTCGGTGTTACTCTGATCCGCTCCCGGAGTTCGTATCCATATCTCCTCTGGTATTGTGTTGAGGGAGAGCGGAGCTGGGATATGGCCGAGACGATGCAGCAACTCCTGTGAGTACGTGATCCTCATAATCCGTATTGTCTCCGCGAGTGAAGCCGCAATCACAAGGCTGTGCAGAGTTGTTACTGCGCAGAGTAATCCAGAAAAAAGTGCATTTCGCCCAGTAAAAAAACACAATAACACACAAAAAGAAGTTAAAAAGGGAGAAAGCCACTCAGAGCTCCGACCGGTCGACCACACGAGCAGTGACCCGGAACCGGAAATTAAGTCATTTTACTCACTCATCTTCTTCCCCGGAGTCCCTGTGCTCTCAGCTCCCAGGTTTCTGTGAGCTGAGGCTACTTGGAAGGAAGGAGGTGGTGTCATCCAGGCTTCATCTGTTGTGATGGTGGTGAGATGGAGAACAGGCGATGCTGCTCAGGTTGTATCTGTTAGAGTAGTGGAGAAGAGGATGTGTTTACTCTTCCTCCCTTTATCACATGCTGCAGATTAGTTTTGTGCCTCAGTCCCTGTGCGTTCTCATCGCACAGGTATCCATGGATCCAGTCTACCTGGTGGAGTAGTGGTTGTACAAACCAGTCAGGCTTCATCTTCTGGTGCTGAGTGACGTGGTGGTGATAAGGTCATCTTGCGGAGGCTTCTATTGTTTGGTGTGGTGTAGTGGAAGTTGTGCTGCATGGGCTTCTCCTGGTTGGCGTGGTGGAGAGAGGAAGACGTGCTGCCCAGGCTTCTTCTGGTTGGCGTGGTGGAGAGGAGGACGTGCTGCCCAGTCTTCTTCTGGTTGGCATGGTGGAGAGGAAGATGTGCTGCTCATCCATTGCTGATAGCTTCATGATGCTCTTCATCCCCTTGGACACTCTCATACAATTCTATATATACACTGTATATTAGCTGTTGTTATATTGAGTTGGACATTTCCATACAATTTTGTATGTAGTGTTAATGTGTTGTTGTTGTTATTCTGTACACATGGCATCTATTGCACGTCTGTCCATCCTGGAAGAGGGATCACTCCTCTGTTGCTCTTCCTGAGGTTTCTTCCATTTCTTTTTCCCTGTTGAAAGTGTTTTTTTGGGGGAGTTTTTCCTTAGTCGATGGGTCATTTGTAAAGGACAGAGGGTGTCATATCCTGTACAGATTGTAAAGCCCAATTGGGCAGATTCATAATTTGTGATATTGGGCTATACGAATAAACTTGACTTAACTTGACAACCGCAGACCACGTGTAACCACACCAGCCCAGGACCTCCACATCCAGCATGTTCACCTCCAAGATCGTCTGAGACCAGCCACTCGGACAGCTGCTGAAACAATCGGTTGGCAAAACCAAAGAATTTCTGCACAAACTGTCAGAAACCGTCTCAGGGAAGCTCATCTGCATGCTTGTCGTCCTCATCAGGATCTCGACCTGACTCCAGTTTGTCGTCGTAACGGATTTGAGTGGGCAAATGCTCACATTCAATGGCGTCTGGCACGTTGGAGAGGTGTTCTCTTCACGGATGAATCCCGGTTTACACTGTTCAGGGCAGACAGCGTGTGTGGTGTAGTGTGGGTGAACGGTTTTCTGATGTCAATGTTGTGGATCGAGTGGCCCATGGTGGCGGTGGGGTTATGGAATGGGCAGGCGTCTGTTATGGACGAAGAACACAGGTGCATTTTATTGATGGCATTTTGAATGCACAGAGATACCAAGGCCCATTGTTGTGCCATACATCCAAGAACATCACCTCATGTTGCAGCAGGATAGTGCATGGCCCCATGTTGCAAGGATCTGTACACAATTCTTGGAAGCCGAAAACGTCCCAGTTCTTGCATGGCCAGCATACTCATATCACCCTTTGAGCATGTTTGGGATGCTCTGGATCGGCATATACGACAGCGTGTACCAGTTCCTGCCAATATCCAGCAACTTCGCACAGCCATTGAAGAGGAGTGGAGCAACATTCCACAGGCCACAATCGACAACCTGATCAACTCTATGCGAAGGACATTGCACTGTTGCACTGCATGAGGCAAATGGTGGTCACACCAGATACTGACTGGTGTTCTGAGTCCCCAGACCCCCCCAATAAAACAAAACTGCACCTTTCAGAGTAGCCTTTTATTGTGGGCAGTCTAAGGCACACCTGTGCACTAATCATGGTGTCTAATCAGCTTCTTGATATGGCACACCTGTGAGGTGGGATGGATTATCTCAGCAAAGGCGAAGTGCTCACTATCACAGATTTAGACTGGTTTGTGAACAATATTTGAGAGAAATGGTGATATTATGTATATGGAAAACATTTTAGATCTTTGAGTTCATCTCATAAAAAATGGGAGCAAAAACAAAAGTGTAATTATGTATTCTGTGTAGATGTGGATCAGGAGTTTCAGGGAAGATTTGGCTCAGAGACTCCTGGGGATTCTGTTGCTTTGCTACATGCGTGGTATTACAAACTCCCAAAGGAAATATTCACCGATGACAGAAACCCCAAATCCAAAGCCTTCATGGAAACTGGAGATTACTCCTACCATGCTGCCATCTTTGGAGGCTTGTCGGAAAATGTGAAGGATTTGGCAGATCATTGCTTTCTGAATATAATGGAGGACAAGCTAAACAATGTGGAGGCTCTGTGGCATGATGAGAGTCATCTAAACAAGTATTTTACCTCCACAAACCAAGCAGAGTGCTCTCCCCTGAATACTGCTAGGACCTGATTTTTGGTAAAAGGGACATACATGTCACCCGCCTAACAAACCAAAAGAGTATGACAAAGTTCATCCAGTGTAGAGTGGCTGGAAGAGACACTAATTAGCTCCAATTAGTTTGGGGAAAGGTGCATTATTGTTTATTACACACGTTGTGTTGGATTTTTACCTTGAGATGTGAGGCGGAATAAACATGTTTCTTATTTCTGAACTCCAAATGTTTTCTCCATCCTTAGAAGGATTATGATGACAAAATATGTCAATTTGCATTACTTAAAGGTCCCAAGATAAACAGTGAGATTTTCTTTTATTGTTATTGTAAGTCAGATGTAAGAGCCACATAAATCCACCTTTATACATGGAGAGGCAATGGATTATGTGGACAGTCTAAAATTCCTGGGCATCCTCCTGGACTGTAAACACTTCACATATGGTGAAGAAGGCCCAACAATGGCTTTTCTTTCTCAGGAAGCTGAAGCAGACCGGACTCTCTTCTCAGCTGCCTGTAAACTTCTACAGAGCCACTCTTAAGAGCATCCGTAATTGTAATGGTGTGGTACAACATCGGCACAGCACAGGACAAGAAAAACATAGTCCGGGTGAAAAAAAGATATGATAATCTCAGTGTGAAACAATTGTTTAACAATTGTTATTTACCGGGTTTCAACACTGCCTCCATCCACTAACGTTATCCAGCACAGCAGCCGCTTTCTGATGGAGCATCTCTGTCCATGCAATGTCTGACTTTTTGAACAGAACAATGGTACAAAATAAGGTTGTATTCCCGTATGAAACGGACTCAACATGCTCTGGTCATTTGTCTGTATCAGCAGGGACCATGAGTCGGCAATAAAGTCATAAGCCAACGGCAAAATATGTCAATACATGCCAATAAGTGCTAACATCCAGGTAAACTCTATTTTATAAAGTCTGTAGGTAAAATAGTACTAGATATAATATCTAGTGTGTAAATTTACACCCTGAAAAAATGCAACACAGGTCTTTGACGGTCAGTTAGTACAGTCAACAGCATAACACGCCATGCATCCGCCCATCTACCGCTTTTCCTCACATAGGGTCTCGGTGGGGCTGGAGCCTATCCCAGCTGTCTTAGGGTGAAAGGCAGGGTACACCCTAGACAAGTCTCCAGTTAATCACAGGACACATAGAAACAACCACTCACATTCACACCTGAGGTCAGTTTAAATTAACTAATTAACCTAATCCCCATGCATGTTTTTGGATGGTGGGAGGAAGCCGGAGTACCTGAGAGAACCCACGCAAACACAGGCAGAACATGCAAACTCCACACAGAAAGGGCTCGGGCTTGGAATCAGGTACCTTTTTGCTGTGAGGTGACAGTGCTAACCACTACACCACCGTGCAGCCCACAACATGCCATATTGCCAGAAAAAAACTACACAACAATAGGCAAACAAACACGGACACCGCACTGCCTATTAACTGTTTGATATAGCCTGGGTGTAGCCTAGCCTAGCTCAGCCAATGCTTTAGCAAAGAGCTAACTGCCGGAAGCAGTCTGTGAACCTGTCACTCAACGTAACCATGCCCTAATTTATGCAAGAATTTTAAGCCGAAATAACACTAAAACAGTTGTGGTAAAAAAAAATTCACCCCCCTCACAGTGTTCACAGAGGTGGAAACTATCAGAAGAGACCAGAAAATTAAAATGTACCAGGCTGTAAATATGTTTTTTTAAAGCTGTGAAGTCGGCTATTTTAACATGGCGGTCAATGGAGAATTGCTCACTTCCGGAGCCAGCCCCCAGTGGCCGGACGGGAACTGCAGCATTTTGAACGTGGAAGTGGTCCTCACTTGGAGAACCCACAACTGCCCCCTTGAAGGAACAAATCAGTTCAGGAAGTTATTCAGTTCAGTTTGTTCACTCAAAAGATTCGTTCTTTCGAACAGTGACAGCGACATAACGAGTGGAGGAGGAGACGACAGGATGTGTCAAAAGACAGGGAGTAAAAAAGAAAAGAAAAAACGCAGATGGATGACCCCCCAAAGTCCCCCCCGTTACGTAAAACTGGTACGTTGAGCCAAGAAGTTTGGGGACTGCTGGTGTAACAGGTCATTCACTGCATTCTTAGCTCAGAAGTATCGGACCCTTTGGTTTCATATACTACACAACAGATGCTCTCACCTTCTGCAAGACTTTGTTTGTAATAATGACACAGGTTTTCAGAAATAAGAGGTAACTTATCTCTCACTTTCCATAGTTTTCTATTTTTTATCTGTTGACATAATTCTTACCAATTAATTAAGAATTTCCAGTATGTGTAAATATAGGCAAGAAAAATGTGAAGATAAAACAAAGGTCATTTCAAAAAGAGATTCATCATTTGGTCACACTTTTACCCAAAAGACTCATTCAAGAATATTAGCACACAGAAGTATTTAAAATGTTTTGAGATCCATAATAAGGCTGGTTGTGATCCACAACTGCAGTTGCAGACTAGACCAGCCATTCTGGAGGAGTGGAGGGGTGTGGAGGGAGGGGACTGCATCACAGACGCAGCCTTAGTGTTTTTGGGTCTGTGTATACCAACAATGTCCAGAATATTGTGTAATTGTCATTATTTATATATATCTGATGGAGCGGACACCACTTCCTTAAAAGCAGAAGGGAGTGTGTCTGCAGTTTGAACACACCATTTCCAGTATGAAGAGCAGGCAGTGAAAGCTACAACAGATTAACAGGAAGAAGATAAAGTGCAGTTTAAACATGTACCACATGAGGGAGGTAGTGTCAAATCTACCTCTGACAGTGCAGCTAACATAACATCAGACCTGTGCTCAACCCCCTCCAGAGGAATAAGAATCACAGTGTCTAGAGTTTGATTGCACTGAAAGCAAATGTCAAGAAAAAGTACACTTGTTCTCAAAATTTGACAGTGTACTAAGATCATTTAATTTTGATCAGTCATTTCAAGATTGTTTTGTTGTTTGATGAAGAGTTCATTTTCTTCCTTCTTGTGCTGTGATCTGATTCATTTCATCAGACACATATTTCAAATCATCTTGAAATAGGATTATTTGAAACATGCTGAGATCATGTTGAATCTTACCACACTGGAAAAACTAGCATGGTAATATACTGTACATAAATTACCTATACACAGGGCTGCCCCTGACTGAATTGGGGCCCTAAGCGAAATTTTATTTGGGGGACCTCCAAATAAAATTTTATTGGAGATGCAAAAAAATTAAAATGCAATTAATGCAAACTAGAGCTAATGACAATATTATTATTATTATTATTGTTATTATTATTGTTGTTGTTGTTGTTATTAATAACAATAATAATAATAATAAACTGTTATTATACTACCATCTATTTTTATAGACTATAATACAAATGATACACTACTGCTGCTACTAACATAATAAGTATAACAGTAACAACATAAATTGATAGGCTATAGGCTAAAGTTTATATCCTATCAATATCTATGGCCACCAACTGGTCATGTTACAACTTTTTTTTCATCAGAGGTGAATGCAGAGGGCGTTAACAAGACATTTAATAGATGTTAATCAGGGCTGTTGGATAAAAAATCTCCAGTCTAGACAGAAACTGGAGAATGAGATTCTTCCATAATGAGTAGCAGTTCAGGTAAACTGTGCCACAAAGTTTGATTTCAACAACATATCTGCCTGCTTTACTCCGGACTCATGATGTCTTTTGGATGACATGACAACTCCTCACTCGCTCTGTAAGTGGAATGCCAGAGCTCCTCTCTGATTGGTCAGATGTTGAGTGCTGTCAATTATTGCAGCCGATTACAGCTCTCTTCTCTCCTTCCTCGAGCTGATTTGATGCTGTATGCTCCGCGCATCTCACGGTAGTGCATATGCCCATCCGTTGCACTTATGCAAATGTCTCCCCTCGCGCAAAATGTGGCCCCTCATGAAGGATGAGGCCATACACAGACTGTGTGATCTGCGTTTAGGGAGGAGTGGGACTACCTATACAAATGCACTATATGGGCTGTGATATTTGGCACACTTGGGGAAAACACCACAGGGTGGAGCTGAAAGCTCACAATTACACAGGGGAAAGCCATACAAAGTACTTTCAAGACAAAGGAAAGCAGAAAATCACAAAAACTAGCAAATTTAGCCTTGTAATGCCGTTGGAAAAAAAATCCAGTGATTTCTGAAAGCTGAGACATTGTGCTTTACAACCAATATGGAGTCATTACGGGAATTTTACTCATGTCTCTCCTGGAAACTGGCAAAGCAGCCTCTTGTTCCCTGTGGTTAAAAAATGCCTGTAAATAGTTTCCATTTTATGGAAAACTTTTAGAGCACATTTAGAGAAAAAGCCTCACAAAATTGTCTTGTAAATAGTTTTCATACTTTTCAAATTTCAACTTTATGCAAAATCTGTTTTTTATGTTCAACTGCATTGTTTTTTTCCGAATAAAATTCAAAAATCAAATGCTGTTTTTTTTTTGTTTTTTGTCATTTCTTATAATATGGAGTAAATTGTGAATAATTGCGAGATATTTTGATGGTCCCCCTTTTTCTCCCAAAACAGCTCCAAATGCAACAAAATGTGATGTACTGTATGTTCTGACACCTTTCTATCAGAATCAGCATTAATTTTTTGACAATTTGAGCTTCTTTAACGCGTGTGACTCTCCATCTACCTGCTGGAACACCGTGCTCTCTAACCTGTCATCTGTGCTCAATAAAGTTTCGGTTGCACCCGCTATCTGTCTCCTGAGTCATGTGTTTGGGCTCTTTCTAATATGGAGCCCTCACATGGCCCTTATTTCTGGATAAAATACTGTCATCTATTCACGGATTTCACTTTGGAGACATTTGGAGTATTTCTGACGATTCTGGATTTAACAATATCCATTCAACAGGAGTGAAGGGGGCACTGAAATGCAGCCAGTAAATGACACAAACTTGACCATTTCTCAAATGACAGATGTTTAATAAGAGAGGCTACACCATTACTGTTCTCATTTGAGTCCGGTAAACAGACTCTACTTCCTGTGTATCATAGTTTACTAAGGACCCCTAGTGCCCACCTATGTGTCCTTCACAGTGCCTGAACTAAAACAAAGCCTGTATGTGTATGTGACACCATCACAAATAAGTATTTTAGTTCAGGCACTGTGAAGGACACATCGGTGGTGGCAGACCAATATGCTGTTTCAAGTTACAACCACATTTATTTTAAGCCAAATTGTGAAGTTTTCATAACCCTTTGTTGCCTAAACCTAACTGCCACTGTCTAACATTTAACACCTGTTACAAAGCTAACCATAGGAAAACCTCCAACCTCATTGTATCTTCTGTCCATGCAGCAAAATATGACAACTAGGGGTGAAATTACATGCCTGTTTTCAGCACAGATGCATCAGATAAGTTCACTGTATTGGTATATTCTATATTTTGGATAACACGTTGCCATTCTCTTGTTAGATGATAGCATGGATCCTAAAGTGGTTTTGGGTTTGGCATTATTGAAGAAGACAGTTCAGGCAGGGCCATGCCTTTTTTCTGTCATCCCATTACTAAAAATGCCAAAAAGAAGCATGTGACTGATTATTATGCAAAATATTGTCATTGGACCTTCCCTGCTCTACTTCATGTTGACTTAGCCAGGTATTCTTATTGTAACTCTAATCAGTCCTACCAAGGGATAGAGTGAAAGTCCACCAACATGTAGCAAGGCATTCAACATAACAAGAAGGGAAGGACCATGTCATTCTGCATAATAATGTGCTTCTGCTTGTTGCACATAGAATATGTATCAGAGCAAACAACAGTCCCTATTCAGGCAAAATTCAACTGTACAAATAATAAGGTCTGATGATTCCAGAGGTGTACAGAAACCAAAATCTAATAAAAGGCTTAGAGGCTTAGAAGTTTTACCCCCTCCCAATATACTTCCACACCAAATTTTGTCTTTGACAGAAGTTGCTTTCTCAAAGCCCTTAATGCCCCCCAACCCCCACTCTGCATGCCCTTGTCAGAGGACACATGCCAAAACTGTAACATCAAACTCCAAAGTATCACTTTGACTCTTCACAGGTCACATTACTTCATGATGGTGGAATATGGAGAGTAACAAAAGGAGAAAAGTTAAAGAAAAAAGACAGAAAGGAGACAAACTAATGCAGAAAGAACGAACGGAAAAGAAGAAAAGAAAGAGAAAAACAGAATTGTGAGAGTGAAAGTCCACCAACATGTAGCTGCACCTGGCACGGCTCATCCTTCCCATCATACACATTCCTGTCTGACACCGCTCACAAAGCACTATTGTAATGAACTGGATCTGACTCATATCCTCACTGCTACCTACCCTATAAGCTACGACCACATACACACTGTGTCACACGTTTTGGCCTTGAGCCACCCCCATTGTTCAGGGTTATGGGCTGTCAGTTTTAATACCACCTGTAAATGAATCTCTACTGTAAAGAGGGGAGGTGTGAACTTCAAAAGGTGGGAGAAAGGAGGAGGAGGAGGTATGATAGAGTGTAGCTCTAATGTCATGTGACCTCTGGACCTGTGAAGGGGAGACAACATGCTACCGTGTGTGCGTGCATAGTGTAGTCTTCATACCTGTTAGTCCTTGATCCACAGTGTGATGTGGAACATGATCCACAGCAGTCCAAACAATCAAATAAATTCATCAGTGGCTCAAATTGGAGACCTCAGCATGAAAGAAGGACAACAGAAAATAAAAAAGTTTTAACAGGTTTTATCAACCAGCTTTTCCCACAAGGAAATAAACATCCTTTAATGAAACCATAACTGAAATGCAATGGAAACACTTTACCAAATAAAGGAGTCAGCAAACTAAAAGGGACCTGGAGATGCCAACCAAACTCAGCAAAATGGAGGGGAATTTTGACAAAACCAAATTGAAAACTAAAAACTAAACTGAAAAGTAGGACTGTCGGCCATCTACATGCTTTTTTGTGATGTTGTCACATATGCATACATGCTTTGTTTTAGTTTAGGCACTGTGAAGGTCACACAGGTGGGCACTAGGGGTCCTTAGTAAACTACGATACACAGGAAGAAGAGTGTTTACCCAATGAATTTTCTCAAGTTACGGACAACTTCGGACTCAAATGACAATAGTAATAGGGTAGCTCATCTTATTAAATGCCTGTTATTTGAGAAATGGTCAAGTTTATGTCATTTACTGGCTGCATTTCTGTACCCCCTTCATCCCTGTTAACTCTTTGAGTGCCAGCCATTTTTTAAAACAGAAAGTGCCTTGTGCCACCATTTTTGCCCATTTTTCAGTCATATTTCAAGACCCACAGAATATTTTGTACCATGTCTCTGAAAACGCAGAGAAGCTCAAATGACAGAAGAGTTGTGCTATTTCATCAAAAGTTTGTTTTTACCTTGTTCCATTCTTGTTTTTTCTGGAGGAGAGGAGAGGCCACCTTCACCAAAATCGCCACTTTTTGTACAGAATCTGTTTGTTTTGTTTTCTAATCACAATCGTCTCCACTTCCTGCATTGTCTTGGAGTCGGACTTCACTCAATAATTTGATTCTCTTGCCACACATGTACACAGGGATTTCTCAGAAACTCCAGTTAAATCCTTAGCTCAGTTATTGCCAATAGCTTGGCTTAGATGTGCATGTAAACGTACAGACTATATTCATCCCAAAAGAGAAAGACTCCCAAAACATCAACCAATTCAGATGCATAGCATTATGGAATGTGAAAGGGAAGATCTTCATTTCGGTGATGGCAAAGCACATGACCAGCTACCACCTGACAAACAACTACGTAGACACCAGTTGCCAGAAGGCAGGTGGCCCTGGCTTTCCCGGCTGCATGGAGCACTCAGCTATGATCTGGGAACAGATACAGTCAGCAAAGCAGAGCAAATCAGACTTGCACATAGTCTGGCTAGAGCTTGCAAATGCCTATGGATCTCTTCCCCACCAGCTCATCCATTTTGCCCTGGACTTCTTCCATATACCACCACACATCCACAGCCTAGTAGCAGTGTACTTTGACTCCGTCTTCCACGTTTGCAACACAGCTCAGGAGATCTCAACTGGTTGGCATCTTCTGGAGAAAGGGATAGCAATAGGTTGTTCCATCTCCCCTACCTATCCTTTTCACAGCAGCATTCCAAGTCATCCTGATAGGCAGAAGACAGATGGTCAGAGCTGTCAGATCCCAAACTAGCCAATGACTCCCAGCTCTCCAAAGCTACATGGACGACATAACTACCCGCCTCCAGACCCCTGAAAAGGCTTGAAGAGCTGCTAGTATGGGCCCAGATAAGGATAAAGCCACCCAATTTTCGCAGTTTGTCCATCAGAAAAAAGCATCCGGAATGACAACATCTCCTTCTCGGTTGAAAGTGAGAAAATCCTGCTGCTGGTGGACCAACCGTTATGGAGCCTTGGAAGGCTTTATACAACTGACATGTCCAACAAACACACGGTCGCCTCGGTTGGTTCCCAGCTCCTGGATGCCCTAAGGAAGATCGACCGGAGATTTCTGGCAGGAAAATACAAGGTCTGGTGCCACCAGTTCACCCTGTACCAGCACCCGATGTGGCCCCTCAAGCTCTGTGACGTCAGCCTTTCCACAGCCCAGAAACTGGACTCATAAGCCAACAGCTACATCAGTAAGTGGCTGGGTCTTCCCTGGTGCCTTTCCACCACAGCACTATTTGATAGAACTATGCTGACGCTCCCCCATAAAATCGATTAGCTTGGGCTACAGACAGGAGAGGGTGAGACCCGTTTTCAAGCTCAGGGACTCACCTGACCCATCTGTCCAAAACGCTAAGGATCAAGTCCGCAGAGAATTCAAGTGGGATGGCTGTCAACCAGGTAATTACCCGCCTGAAACACCAGAAAGTTGTCGGCTTCAGCTTCAGATGAGGACCAGCACCCAAGATTCATAACATGTTTATTGGTCATTTAAAATACAACACTTGAGATGCATTGACAAATACATACGTCAAAGTTGAATTTTGGCAGCAAGCAAAAAAGGGCGCTCTCACACAGCCTGTGAGTAATATTAGGGCTTCTGGGATATGTAGTCAGGAGATGTATACGCTACAGAGATCAAAGCAGGAAGTGGAGACGATCGCAATTGGAGAGCAAAACAAACAGAATCTGGACAAAATGTGGTGTTTTTGGTGAAACTGGCCTCTACATTTCTCCAGATAAAAAAAGACTGTAACAAGGTAAAAACAAATGTTTTTTTTTTTTTTTTTTCCATGATGAAACAGAGAGTCTCTTATTTCACTTGAGCTATTCCGTGTTTTCAGAGTCATAGTACAAAATATTCTGTGGGTCATGTGCTGGTGTCACATGGCCAAAAACAGTAGTACAAGGCACTTTCTGAAAAGGCTGGACCTCAATGAGTTAATGAGTTCATCATAATGTTTGTGTTTATGTAATGCAAGACCTAACGACTTTAAGGCCTGTTTATAATGGCTGTTTAGTCGATGATTGTCCTATTTTGATCTGAAAATTGCAGTAATCAAAACAGCATCAAATCAATTAAAAATATGTGCACTGTGAAATACAAAGGTTTCCGATTTGGTGTAGATAGGTTAATAGTGATAGATGGGTTTGTATTTTGCAATTTATTCTCAAAATGACTCACACTTGGTCTGAAAAGACCAAGTTTATAAATCATAACTAAAGTAAAAACTCTTAATATGTCTTTCATTTACTGTCTTTCCAAAGTTCTTTAGATTCTCCCAAAATAATGGGCAGATTTGAGCCAAACAGTGATGTCTAGAGGACTGGGTTAGAGCATCTCTGGAACTGCTGCTCTGGTGGGGTCTTCCTGGTCTGCAGTGGTCAGGATCTATCAAAAGTGGTCCAAGGAAGGACCAGTGGTGAACCAGAGACAGGATCATGAGAGGACAAGGATCATTGGTGCAGGAGGGGACTGAAGGCTGGTACTGGTGGTCTGATCCAAGAGACCAGAGAATTTAATGGATTGATGAAATTTCATTCAAGAGGGATATATTTAGGTTAACCACTAAGCCACATCCATCCATCCATTATCTACCATTTATCCTCATAGGGTCATAGGCTATCCCAGCTGTCTTAGGGCGGAAGGCAGGGTACACCCTGAACACAGAGACAGACAACCACTCACACTCACATTCGCACCTAAGGACAATTTCAATTAGCCAGTTAACCTAATACCCATACATGTTTTTGGATGGTGGAAGGAAGCTGTCTGAATCAAACAGTTGCTTCTCCGCTACATCACATCTATGAAAATCCTGCCCGGCGATCCTGATTGGCTCAGTCATTTTTTGCTCCTTTGAAGTTCTTCCCATTGGGAGCAATTCCAGATGGACGTTTGGAGCTAGGGGGAACAACATTCAGCTGGCGAGAGTCAGATTAGTTAATCACAGCCCAACTTGGCTTTGTCGCCCCTGTTCGTACTGCACATTAAAACAGTCATGTAATATTTGCATCATTGTCCTCTGGTGGACAGGTGGGCCCATTACACTCTTTGGCGTGGTATTAGGATGGGTTATTATCAGTCATAATGTGACACCAATATAACATAAAGTCAAATGTAAAAAGTGACTTGGTGTTCTCCTTATCCTATTAATACTTAATAATAGGCACAGTGAGCATTTGCACCACAGTCATCATGAAAGGAACATTTTCTTTAGGAGACAGAGAAGGGTGGAGGGAGGATGTCCTCAGGGTACAGGTTTGTGTCCGCTAAATGAGACAAGAGGGAAAAAATCCCCAAATTCCCCCTGTGAATGGCACGGAGTAATTAATCTCCAGCAGGGGTTTGCCCTTCTCTCCGACATATGAATGACATGCATGCTCTGTGTTTGTGTGTGTGTGTGTTTGTGTGTGTTTGTGTGTGCGTGTGTGTGCGTGTGTGAGGGAGGCTTCACCCCCAGGCCTTCTCCATCATGTCCTCTTTTTCTTTTGATGTTTCGTCTTTCTTTTTTCCCCTTTCTTCCCCTCTTCATCCTCTTTTACCCTCTGCCGCCTGTTATTCTTCTTTACTCTTTGACACTGTAAAATGGATCATACAGTGAATGTGTGTATGCCGAGTCAGAGCCGACAGAAAGGCGTGGGAGGTAAATCACAACGCTCAGCTGTCTCAGGTTACACTCAAAAAAGCAAAATTGGGTGTCTGCCACATTAATCTAAGTAGCTGCTACCATATATAGTAATGTTTTGTGGTTGAACATCATTAAGTAATGTCATTGGTGCCGCCTATGATTCTTTATTGATGCGATAATGTGACTAGTTTTGGAGTGACAGTGATTTACAGCTGATGAATTAAGTGGAAGTTCTATTGAGTGACCTAGTGTCTGCTTTATTAAAAACATGTAATGAACTTGAACTAGTTCATTTTTAGGACTGTGAAGTTAGTTCTTTTAAAGAAATGAACTATGAACATGAACTAGTTCATTTTCATGTGTGAACTTAACTTTGAGCTCGTTCTTTTTCAATATGAACTGGCACAATGCTAATAATGACTGTAACTAGCAAGAAAGAGGGAGCTGGGGTGGACTCAAACCAAAGATGACACTTGTTACATAAAATTATCCTTTATTATTTATTTATCAGTTATTATTTATTTACCATAGTTACGCTGTTATGGCTGTGTCATTGTTACTTTATGATTTAAACGCAAACTGTGATATTTTTTTCTAACCTTAACCAAGTCCTTTTTGCCCTTATGATGTCACCAAGTAACACAGTTTCCAGTGGCTAGTTTGGCATGTCCTCAAACACAGCTAGTTAAAGAAGAGTTGGAGTGGATTCAAAATAGTTAGGTTGAAGCAGCTGACCAATCAGAGCAGGAGCCAGGAGTTTAAACAGAGCATTTCAGACAGAGGGCGAAAAAAAGGTGCTGTTAGACTGTATGTGTCTGGTAAAAAAAAGTGGATTCTCAAACATGTCATGGTTTAAATGTAACTGCTCAAACAGTCACGGTTGTCTGTATTTTATTTCCCATAATTGTGTTCCTTTAAATAAAATCTTATTGGTGCGCATTGGTGACGGCCTGTGGGATGTAACTTGAGAGGCAGCTATTTGCAAGTAACACAAGCGTGTGTGTGTGTGTGTGTGTGTGTGTGTGTGTGGAGGAGGAGGAAGGGAGGAAAGCCTGCCACATTAATAACAACCACACTTATGTAAAGCTCCACACAGTATTTATAGATTCAGCTGGGCTTCAGAGGGCCACAGTCAAAAAGTCTGCAAACCACAAGTCAAGAAAGACACAATACATGTTTTAATTTTTCTGCATTACACAACAAAAGCCTATTCTCTCAGTTGTATCAGCAGGGATCCAGGTATGACAACCTGAATGTCCAAAGCAGAAAACAGTAACTTTGTGTGGTCAGCAGGGTGACTGGCAAACAGCAGTCCTCCTTGTCAACATCAACACTCATGTGTCAACATTCTCATCGGCAGGTCGTAAGGAAGACATCCTCTCTTTGAGGAATTTGATCTTCTTCCTTAAAAATGCAATGAATTTACATTCCCCTGGTAGGACAATAAAGAACTGAACAGAACTTAATAGTCATATGCCAAAATATGCATGACCTGTAATGTATGTTTCATTTTCGGTGCTTGTGCTCACACATTTGAGTATCTGTTCCTACCAGTCCACAAACTGAAATAAGACAACCTGATAAACCCAGGCTGTCTGAATCAGAAAACACGATTCAACAAGAAATTCAAATTTGGCTACTATTCATGTGTCACATGCAGACTATACATGTAATTTGCACAGCTTGAGCACAAAATTTTCAAAGAGGCACCTCATTTTTCTCCCAACTAATCAGAGCAAACTGGATTATTCAGAAAGAGGTTTAGTTTCAGACAGAAGGTGAGTACACGTATATTCAGACAGAGAGTCTCAAGCCCAATTTACACCACACATGTAACGGCAACGTGACTGTAGCTGAGCAAGTCAACGAGTCAATTTACACCGCCCGTGAAACAACAACGTAACTGCAGCGTTCCCAGCACGCATCACGCAGAGCTTCAGGAGAGATATGCACTGATTCTGTTTCCAAACCGTGTCATGCCCAAAACGCGACAATCTCCACTAACTACATCGAGCAGACAGGAAGTCAGGCACCAGAATAAAAGACTGTCCGGTGGATTTTAAAAACAAAATGTCACTAGTGAACTCCAGCTACTTCATTTTAGCAGCACAACTGGTAGAAGGCCAAATAATTATAAAGACAGCAACAGAAAACAGAATGCATGGAGAGAAACTGCAGAAGTGGTTGGAGTTGACGGCGAGTAAATTCTACTGTAGCTTATGTGTGCAATTGAATGCGTTTTCAAAAACTTGCCAAAAACAGAAAAAGGAAGAACAACGGAGTGATCAGCTGTGAAGCAATGAGTGGTTGTGCATACTAAGCAGGAAGTTCACTATGTTATGTTGTGAATCTCACGAGAGTGTGGAGCAGTCTCGCATGCAGCGCTATGCTGTAAAATGCTCCCGGCGATGTTGCAAGCAATATGTCCGTAATACGCGTGAAAAACGCTGTGCTGCAGTAAGGCGGGCATTGTAAATTGGGCTTTAGAGAAAACACTAGAAGAAACCCCAAAATGCGAATGTATGTGTAACATGTATGAACCTGAGAAAGCGTATGATATGTCCCCTTTAAATATTTTTGCTTGCTATTTGTCTGACAACAGCTCTCCAGTGTTACAGTTGTCCGGGGCGGCTGGCTAACAGGGCTAAGCCCTCCCTACCTTTTACAGTAAAAATGAAAACTATTATTAAAAACCTTAGAACATATTGTTTTAAATTTTGGTTGAACTTAAAGCAGCAACAGCACCAAAAAGTGACAGAAAAAAAACACAGGATTTACGATATATCTTAGGTTTTTTTCCTGTGAATGGGCTAAATGTATTCAGTCCAAGCACAGTAGCAAGCTTCCATTCACTTTTGATTGACAGGTGCCCTGACACGCCCCGTTCATATGCTGACCGTTAATTAAATTAATTAAGCCCAAAAGCTGACCTTCAGCCAATCACAGCGCAGTAGCAACAGTACAGTGACCTTCGACCTATCACAGTGCAGTTCTAGTTCATATAGAACCTGGAGAGCATGATGTGAGCAACTGAAGTATGGCGGGCGTTAGCATTAACATGAATGAAGTGGATTATTTACTTTCTAATCAGTTTTCTTTAAGTAATAAGTGAGTAACTAAGTAGTAAACAAATAATTTCCCCTGGGACTATTAAATTATTTCTGATTCTGCTTCTGATTCTATAACAAAGCATACACTGTTGTTGCTGCAACTTTATGTGATGCTACTGTTAGTAGTAGTAGTAAAGTTTATTATAAATAAAGTTTATTATTATATACTGTTGCTGCTATGTGAAGTATTGATAAATGCAATCCATTCCGTAACCCATCCACCCAAAATCACCACCAGGCCTCACTGCAGGTGTCAACACTTACTAACTGCTAGTCCACAATGCAATGTAGACCATAAGACCAGTGCTAGATGACAAAATCTATCCGCTGGGGTGAGCTTACTTTGACTTCAAACACAGTGACATCTGTGCTTACAAAGCTACCAGGGCAACTACATACACAAACATAGACAACATTAGCGCTGACCCATCTGTATACAGAGGACATGGAAATAGACGTGTACAACTCTGTACACATCTGTGAATCTGTGAAGAAAGAGGGAATGTGTACATTTTAAATTTCCATACAGGAAGCTGCAGTATAAAGTGTAGTGGTTATAGTCTCAGTGCCAACAGGTGTCATCACCAGTGTTCCACCACAGGTGTTTGACAACTGACGGTCAACTTTAAAACGTTGACCTACAGCATCCTCATATGGCCAAATGTTGTTAACATCAATAGACTGTTGGCTTTTCCAAAGAGAGCAAACAATTAACTTCTTAACTTGACCCTGTTACTGTAGAAAGAACTCTCCAAACAGGCCGTGCCTAGCATTCTAGTGCATTTTCACTGTTAAAAAGTGACGGAACTACAGAATAGATGAAAGGTCTTTTTTCCTACTTCTATAGCTACTCTCCATATATAAAAGCAGACTCTTCTGTGTTTATACATATATTTCATTTACACTGTGTCTAACCCCTGATTTCCACTGGATGCGGAACAACACCGACATCCACAGACGGCCGTCAACACCCACCAGATTCGTTTGCTGCGGCTCCGCCGGGCAGCTGGAATCACGAGATTCGTAAGCACATGGAGCATGAATTCAAGGCCATGTGCCGACATGCAACAAAAATAGAAGCTCTGTCGATTTGTTTCAACAGGCATCAGCATGGTGGCTTCGTTCCGCATTCAGTGAATATTGACGCATTAATTTGAATTGGGGTCTGACAAAACATCGGCATCGTTCTGCATCCGGTGGAAATTAGGAGTAAAGGAGGTGTAGGATGATGATCAACGATCATTTTCTTTGATGCAAGTTAATCACTGAACATACCACAAGAGTCCACCTTTGTCTGGTATCCCAGCATCATACTAAGCTCTAAACTGCAATGCATTATGAGAATTAAATACCTGACAAAGCCAGATGGACAACATCATTCACTGTGCCATTGTCGTATATACTGTATATACAGTATGTCAAAGTTGTTTTTCGGCAGCTGGCACAAGGAGTCTCTCTTACGTACACTGTGAGTAATTTTAAAACTTCTGGGATATGTAGTCGGGACATGAAAGAGATGGTAGAGCAAACCCACAGAGATCAAAGCATGAAACACATCATGAAGATGTCAGGATTAGAGAGGAGAGCAGTCAGTACTAGAAAAAAGTGGCCTTTTTGCTGAAACTAGCCTCTACTTCAGATAAAACAAGAATGGAACAAGATGCAAACAAATATTTTCTTCCATGATGAAATAGAAAGTCTCTTCTTTCATTTGAGCTATTCAGTGTTTTCAGAGACATCATACAAAAATACTTTGTGCATCATGAAAGATGACTCAAAATGGCAAAAAATGCTGGCACGAGTCACTTTCAGTTTTAAAAAAGGACTGGCACTCAATGAGTAAACATGCTTCATCTTGTTCCATTGTGACTTTGTTTGTGCACGTTACCGTATGATATTTCCTCATTTATACAGTACGCCAGGTTTAGAGAAAGTTATTACAGATCCAAAAGTTTCAAAGCAGAAAGCTGAGCAAACATAGCTGTCCTACATCTTCATAGTCTTGATGGAATGAGGACAATTACATTTTTGTCAGTCCTGACGTCTCCTCAAGGGATAAGAGATGCTGCAGCAGTGGGGGGTCTCCATAACTGGCCCTTCCCAATTGATGGTGGATGGAAGAAGATTATGGATGGGTGATGTGCATGTGTATCTGTGTGTGTGGGTGTGTGTGTGTGTGTGTGTGTGTTCTGCTGAGGAAAATAATTTATTGGTAAACAGTTAAATATTTAAAAATGCACTCACGGCTGCACACATAATATCAGTCAGTGGTGACTGTGAAGGCCCTCATTCATGGTTTTGATGTGCATTAGAGTATGCACACTTGTGTCTGCATGATTATTCTTTCTGTTTCTGTGTATAAGTGCGAGGCGGCACGGTGGTGTAGTGGCTAGCACTGTCGCCTCACAGCAAGAAGGTTCCAGGTTCGAATCCCGAGCCCGGGGCCTTTCTGTGTGGAGTTTGCATGTTCTCCCCATGTCTGCGTGGGTTCTCTCCGGGTACTCCGGCTTCCTCCCACCATCCAAAAACATGTATGGGCTCATTTAAATTGACCGTAGGTGTGAATGTGAGTGTGAATGGTTGTCTGTCTCTATGTGCCCTGCGATGAGGTGGAGACTTGTCCAGGGTGTACCCTGCCTTCCGCCCTAAGACTCCATAGACTCCAGCCCCCCCGCGACCCTATGAGGATAAGCAGTAGATGATGGATGGATGTACAAGTGCGTTTGTGTTGTTCTCTAGTACCATAAATTCACAAAGAAGTGTGATGTGTAACTGTTCGCTTTGTTTAAAGCTGTTTATGTATCACTGCCTTTGTCTCTTTGGTTCTTTCAAGTGTCTCAGTCATATTGATGTTGTGTTGTACACTAACATTTTGCAAGAAAATCAATTTATGAATGAAATTTCTGGATTTGCAAAAGTTTTTTTTTTTTTTTTTTTAAAAAGACATCTTTGAAATTATTCACTCTGCTGAGAAGGAGATTTCCTGTGTTCCTCTGTCCTTTCTTTTTCTAATATAATTATTTCATGAATGGATGTACTTTGACATGCAACAATTTGTTTTCTCTTGGGAGGTGGCTTCACATGCTGTGTTATTCTGTGTGTGTGTGTGTGTGTGTGTGTGTCAGGGAGCCTGTTTTCTTCACTCCCAACATACATTCTTGAGTGGTTTGTATCACCCATCTGTTTCAAGACTGACCAGAGCTGTGGTGTTTGAAACATGACAGTTCACTTATGTTCAGTTCTGCACAGTTTTTTGTTTTTTTTTCTGTGAGGGAACTTTAATTCTCTGACCTTCCCAACATTTTAAAAAGGAATGTGATTCCCCTTTAAAATATCTTTGTGGGTGCTTTTTTGTTAAGGAAATTCTCTGCCTTATGAATTATATTTATGTTTTGCTTGTGTCTCATGTTGAGGATGATTTTTATCTACATCTTTTGTCAAAGAGCATTTGACCTCCACTTGGCTCCAAATGAGGGGAGATTGATGCCATCTGGGTTAAAGTTGTACTAATTCCAGATGTCCACCCTGATTGGCTACAGAAACCAGGTGACTCATTATAAAGGTCATGGAAGACAGCCAACTGGTTAGCCAGTGTTTTGTGCACCAGGAGTTTTTTTTTCCTCATTGCTTGACTGTAGAGGACTCTAAGTGACAGACAAAAAAAATGGCTGATGTTTCTCCTTTTTTTTCATTGCTCTGAATAGATTTTACATCATCAGCAATCATATTTCAATCAAAATCAGCACCTGTATACTGGCCCATTGGTCCTACTTCATCTTATCTTAAGCACAACTGTAAGCTAATCTGTCCATAAAATGAAATCAGTGTATGCTGGTCCAACAAACACAAGACCCAGAAGACCATACTGTATTCCTTGTGTCACTTCACAATCAGCTCTTCGTTCATGTTGTACTGTACAAACATAATAGAAGTAAGCCAAATTAGATAGTTACTGTATTTCCTAAACTGAACTATAGTGGTTTTGTTGCCAAAACCTTTAGCGACACCAAAGATAACTATAGTAGCGTTGATGGCAAAATAAAGTGTTGAGATGAGGTCTAGGTTTTTTTTGTAGTGCTGCAGAAAATATGCTAATGAGAACACATTTCAGTTTTATCATATCAGTGTTGCACCTGAAGCAGCTTTAACTCTTTGTTTTGCTGCATTGCATTCTGGTGTTCTGGGTCCTGGTGCTGTGGAAATGGATAGATTTGGATTTCTCCCTGTAGATTACACAGTCACTAAACACAGACATCCTTGACAATATGCACTGAGTAGGGAAGACAACATGCTCAGCCACTGCGGCAGCACTGCATAAGACTTAATGCTACACCAATGTAATTGGGTTTCACAGTTCAGCGCTGACAACTTGGACTCCCACCAATTCCCAAACAGAACATTTCTTGGCTGTTTTTTAAGGTTCTCAGATGACCAGCAGCAGGATGTGTACACTGTAACACGACGGAGGAAAGCTGTCCATTTGAGCCTCATTTCTGTCCTCTAGGGTATTAATAACCCTCACTTCAGCCATCCATCCATCTATAATCGTGTTTAGTAGACTCCGAGATGTGTTCGAACCATAAATCTGCATGTACAGCTGGGATATCCATTCATACATAGCTTCTTTGCATGGTTTGAACAATTTCCAGTTTGTTGCATGAACAAAGAGTACCAGCAGCATGGTGTGTGTGTGTGTGTGTGTTTGTTTGTGTGCATAAAACCCACAGGTTTATGGTATAGCTCAAGGTCTTTTTCAACTTGATGTGTTCACACGTTTCCACAGTAAAAACTGATCAGAACATAAACCATGAGTGAAATCTGTGGAAGCACTGTGCACCTTGAAACACCTTGAAAAGGACTTTAAAAAAAAGCCTCCATGTTGGACACTGAAATGTTTAGTCCCAAGGACACACTGAGCCAAGTCACAGCATGTTTTCTTTAAAACAAGCTCATTCATGCTCAAAAACACAATGGGAACATGAAATGAAAGCAGGTGCCCCTTGTGATCCACAAGGACAAACCAACAAAGGCAATACAAATCACTAGAGGGATTTTGGCACCAGTACTCTTTCTGTTTGAGATCTAACTTCTCTTCTCCCCTTTGTAGCAGTTTTCATCTGTCTCTCAGCTCAGCAGGTGCTGTGCTGCAGTCAGTGGCAGCCGGCTGCAGGTTAAAGATGGGTAGAGTTTTGTTGAGATGGACATCTGGGAGGCAGGCCCCCCTTCCTGAGTCACAGGGACAAACACAAAGTCTCTACAAAGACAAAGTCTGCCTCTCTGAGTTTCAAGGCCAGAGGTGTCTCTGTGGTCCAACCGGGTTCTATTATCATTCCTTTTGAAATTTTTGTTTTTTTAGGGTCAGATTTATTCATATGGTCTACAGATGCCAATGCATAATATGGGCATGCCTTTGCTGTTGCCAGTGATATGGAAAAGTTGATAAAGAGCGAATGTTTTGGTAGGTTCAAAATAGAGGTTTCTTCAGTTCTTGCTGACTGGTAGACAGTTCAGATACTTATACTGCTGTCAGAGCAGAAAACAAACAACAGAAAACATCAAAACAACTCTGGTGTGAATGGTTGGTGAGGTTTCTGGGGGGGTCAATACTGTGTTGTACTGTAAGTGCAGTAGGTGATAGGTGGTGCCGAAGTCCTACGTAGGGCTCCCAAGGATAGGAGGGACAACAACTGTTTTTTTTTTTTTTTTTGCTCCTTTGAAAAAGAGCTAATGTTTTTTTTTTTGGCTTCTTAGTGTTTACTGTGTGTGTGTGTGTGTGTGTTTATTTTCAACAATCCCCTCTCACTAACAATCAGCAGCTTTGGAGGGCATCCATCGATCACTGTCATTGAGCTGCTTGCACAGGTGCACAGGTAAAAACACCTTAGATGTGCTGATTCGAAGACTCGCACTTTGGTAATGGACTGTCCCCAGGAGACCTGCTGTAAGGGACACAGTAGTTAATGGGGAAATGGGAAAATATTAATTAATGAATGAATAAATAATCTTGAACCTGAATCTCAACTCTTTGAGTGCCATTGACGTAATACTACATCAAAGTGTTTTCTTTTTACGGCAGGTCACCAATTACAGTCTTCAGCAGCCTGTGAGTAATGCTTCTGTGATTTGTAGTTGGGACATAAAGAGTTAATATATGCTACAGAGATTAAAGCAGGAAGTGGAGACGATCACGTTTAGAGAGCAAAACAAATGTATTCTGGACAAAAAGTGATGATTTTGGTGAAAGTGGCCTCTACCTCTGATAAAACAAGAATGGAACAAGGTTTTTACCTTGTAAAAACCTTGTTCCATTCGTGAAATAGCACGACTCTTCTTTCATTTGAGTTTCTCTGTGTTTTCAGAGACATGGTACAAAATATGCTGTGGGTCTTGAAATATGACTGAAAAATGAGCAAAAACACTGGCACAAGGCACTTTCGATTCTAAAAAAAAATGTCTGGCACTCAAAGAGTTAACCAACAGCTGAGTGTTGAATAATGAAACAAACAAAAACCATGTAGGCTCACTGGTAGAAATAAAAATACTGAAATATTTTAGGGAAAGAGGAGGAAAGGTTTCTTCTCTTACTGTGATGCTGGAAAAAGCAGATGCAGTTTGCTCTAAAAAATCTGGTGTTCATTCAATCGTCACACCAAAACAAACCAACGAGTGTAATTATTCACCCAAGCAGGACTCATCAATGCTCTATGTTTTTTAAACTGTCAGGCCACCTCTCATGATTTCACATTACAAGAGAATGTTGGTGTCAATTCGATGAGAATGACATAATGCAGGTCTAAAATAATAAATAAAGTCAATTTGTATTTTCTTCATTTTCATAACTTGTTTTGAGGCAGATGGCTTCTTCTGATCAAGGCTTTACATATCTGGTTTATTAAGAACCCCCTTGTTTTTCCGTTGCGTGCTAGACAGTGCTGATGGCATTCTTCATCATGTAAAAGTGAAGGGCCCCCCCAAGCACAATTTGTCCCTAAAAGCTTATCCCTGGCTTCACATGATGTTCGCCGCCTTTAGTCCCTGTTGTGCACTCCTCTGTCTGTGACGGCCCGGCTCCCTCATTGTGATGTTCTCACAGCAGATGGAGGCCCTTTCAGCAACATCGGCTGGGGCTTCAGTCCATCAAGACATTAGTCATGCCTCCGGGCTACTGGAGGACCCAAGGGCTAATTGGAAACAGATCACACATACTCTCACAATTGTGATCACATTTGCACGTGTGACCACACACATGGGATGAGTGACCGCACATACAAGCCATTACACACACACATACACACACACAAAATCACACACTTAATTATTTAGACCAGCACACTAATACACCATCACACAATGTGTCACACACACTTGCACTCTCTGTCTTTCAGAACCCCCCCCCCCCCCAGGGAGAGAAGAAGGGGGTCAGATTATTGTTTCATAGGAAGACCATGTGAGACAAAGTCCATAGACGGGTGATGAGTGAAGGATAGAGGGGTGAAAGGACAGAAAGAATGAGAATCCTCTACTTCCATTAATGTGCCCCCCCCATATAAAGGATAGCTCCCTGTCCACATTGTGCAAAGTCAGTATGGCGTAAATCCTTGACAGCTAATGGCATGCACACAATCCCCCCGATCTGGCTTCACATCAACTCCACAGCTCCCACAATCAAGCTAACTGCCTCTTAATTAGCTCATCAAGGCTTGACAGGTGGTTACACTTTAGCTGCACAAAATTACAAGTTATGTCCAGGCATGTCTGTCAATGACAAAGGCTGAATCAAGTTAACAGTTCACTTTCATTAATTCTTTTTTTTCCTTTTCTTTGAACGTTTCTTCCCGATGGCAGAGGTTCACAGACAGCTTGACATCATCTGGAATCCATGTCATCCTCCTACATTGCAGTGCCTGTTTGAAGAGATTCATGGTGTCTACACCCATGTTTCTACACCCAAACACACGAAGCTACACTGAGTGCAGCTGACAGTTGTGAGACAAAGACAGTGTAACAGTAAAGTTAGGTACCACTCTACCAACCCAGCAGTTTTCCGCTACAAAGTGGACAACACATTTCATTATGTGTGGCACACAACTGTGGCAGGCTGGCCTTCGCTGACGCTACAGTCGCGTCACCATCAGCAAGTGTCTTTCTGTGACATAGGAAGACAGAAAGAGTTTGGATGACTAAAAAGATGCCTCTGTAGTATTTGTAGGCTACTGCAGTCCTTGACCTGGTTTAGACCTGGCATTAAAATGTGTTTTGTATCCAGTTTGTTTCTAGATATGATTTAACCGGACTACATCTGTGTCCCCACTAAGATCTGATCACCCATCATGCATTGTGTTACATATTTCTGCCCATACAGTTGTTATGTGTGGATGCAATTGAAGTCACACTTGTGTTTAATATGATCAAAAACCATCCTGACCACCTTTAAAGGTGAAAAAGCTGCAGACACACTCCCTGCGCCAAATACATTCACTCATTAGAGAAGTAACATGTTACAGCATGAAGCAGTGATGTCACAAGTGACCTGTAATATGCAAATGATCACAACACTCGCAGATGACAATGACTCATGCTGACTTAGAGCATGTTTTTGCGACTTGTTTTGTCATGTTGATTGAAGTAACCAAGAAACTGGAAAACAACGTGACAGTAGCATTTCAGCCTCTTGTATACAAGTGAAATGTATCTGTCTCTCCAGGTTCTAGAAATGTGAAAAAGACACCAGTGGAGAGAGGACCCAAACATCGTTAGAAAAGCATGCATGGGACTAGAATTTTGTGACATCAACCCCTGTTTTCTGGGTTTTCGATCCACTGCTTTCATTTTTGCAAGTTGTGTAAGCCTGAAGGGTGAAGATCATCAGCTGTATGCACCATGGCTGACTATTATAGACTTGGATACCTGCTATACCAGTCAATCAAACATGCCAAAACACATTCTTTTTTTTGATCTGAAGTGAAAAAACTGTGTAAAAAGTGACTTTGTATCCATTAAATATGTTTCAACTGACCTCAATCAGTTCTGTTTTGTTAATGACAGCTGCTAAAATGCAGTGAGAGTGCAGTACTGTACTCTCTTATGGGTGATTGTGGTACATATAAATGCTGAGAGCATGTGAATGAAGTGTATGAAATGTATGAAAAAAATATGCTCGAATATATGATGCTGGATGTGAGTCAAGGAGGTTGAAGGCTGCTGGTTTTATCCAAGGTGACTTCCGAAATCTCTGTCTCTGGGTCTGTTCATTTCTCACTGTCTGCCAAACGATGAAGAAACAGAGTAGAGGATGTCATTCAGTATCTGCCAATTAAATGATGCCCTGGAGCATGCCGCACTAATTTGTGTATATTTAGAGATAGCAGCTTGGTGGAGGCAGATTCTTACAAGATTGGCCGACTCAGCAGCAGAAGAAGAGCAGGAGAAGCCATGATGGACAGCGGCTGATTAGGGGAAGTCCAGAGCAGGTTGGCTGTGCTCCGATGCCCCAGGGCTTTGTCAAGGCAGCAAACATCTCAGCCTACAATGCAAACACACACACCCCCATTACTTATTTATTCACTCTGCCTGGATGATGTGTTGACAGCTGGGGGCTGCACAGTGCCGTGATGAACAGGATATTGTTGTTTAAAGCTGATTCGGTGATCGACTGCTCCACGGTCCACTGGGCTTACCTCTCACGCTGAAAATTAGGCAATGAATGACATTAAGGAGGATAGAGGCACACATAAAGAGGCAAAGACACATCACAAAGAGCTCTGACCTATGCAGGGACTGTCAAGTTGGACAGGTGTCATGCCATCACAGGACAACGATGTGGAATCTGTCCTGATGCTTCCTTTCCTCCTCTGTAATCAATGATACACTAACACATTAATATCTAAATCTTCTGCTTTTCATTTTTATCTTTTGTATGTATATTTACAACTCAAAAGGCAAAAATAAAAAATAGCAACAGAGGAGGGAACCCTATTTCGTTGTATACAGACATGAAATAGATGTTGTGTGTCATAAAAAAAGAATATTATTGAAATTTTGAAATCATGTTTTGTGTCAACATTTGGAAAGAAATGTAATTCTTATGTTCTTTATCAAAATGAGGATGTGGTCTTAAGATTCAATATTCTGATCTCAAAGTTTTTTTTTTATTTTAGCAATAAATGGCAATAAAAACTTCACATGATGCACTTAATGCACTGAATAAATGGCCAAACAAATTAGAAGCATATACAGTGTTTAAGATATTTATTAGACCACCATCCAGTATCAGGTTTTTACCACCGCTGCCCTAAATTAACTGGACTCCTGATTACTTGTTTTTTTTATGTTTGTGTAATCATTAATCCATCAGTGTGTGCAAGCTCTTTAGTAAAATTATATATTTAATGCTAAAATATAATTATCGTTGGTATCCATCAATTTTCTTTTTTTTTTTTTTACAAAGAAGCAGAAAAATATTGCAAATCATGAATAAATTACAATTATTTAATTGCATTCCTAAACAGAAAAATATATTTTTAAAAAATATATTTTCGTAACAAATTATGAATTTTTTAAGAACTCTAAACATTACAGAGTTACACAGGACCTTATTTTCATCAGACTAAACTCTGATGACGATAAGATCCAGTTCTTATCCTCTTAGATCTCAGTGCAGCCTATTTTAAGCTATTAAAGGTCCTGTACAATTAAAGTTTATTACATGCAGCTATACGTTATACAGAAGCACCGATGTGATTCACTTGGGAAATGTACAGCCCCTCTGCCCTTAACCTATGGAGGGCTTATAATGTGAAACAGATGCAGGAAGTGTTGAGTTAGCACGAACAACAAAGAGCAGCAGCAGCAAATTATTGAGGTTAATGACAGCAGACCAGAAAAGAGAGCAGACACTTCACCATAGAGCTCTGTTTGTTTCTCCATAATCTGTGTGTTTGGACATTTAAACACCACACAACTGATGAGCATGTTCCTCTGAGATTTCACAAGGTGCTACATTTGCATAACTATCCCTACAATGTTAATCTGACCAGTTATTACCTTTGTTTACCTCATAGTCTCCCTTTCTGACTTAATAATGTTTGAGCTGCACGCAGGGAATGGAAATACCATGAGATTAATATAACTATAATTTATGAGAGCAGGGGTTTGACTGCAGTTACAGAGGGAAGACACATGTATTCAATCAACAATCACATTATGCAAGAGCACATGAAACTGGGCATTTTAAGAGCAAGTGTATTTTTTTAGTTGTCCAAGCATGTACATAAAGTGAATTATTCTGTTAATCAAAGTGAGAATAGGAGATACACTGGTCATTTTTTCTGCATGAAAGAAGAATATTGTGTTATAAATGGGACCAGTGCAGATAATTTCACACCCACTCTTGTCCCTTAATTGGTTCCTTTTATAAAGTGACAAAAGCTGAATTTCTATACATGTATTTGTTGGTTACAAGTTCATTATTGTTCCAATCAGTTTATGGTCACTAGGTTTTTTTAAGGTTGCTCCATGGGTAGAAGGTTCTAAATTGTGAAACAATGTGTGACAAAAAAAAACAATACACTGCAGGGGAAACCCTATGGAAACGGTCAATGAAAGCAATCATAAACGTTGAAAATGGTAAGTAATCTGAGCAGAGGTGGATAAATGTGAAAACGCAAACATAACCTCTTGTTGGTCCAATTTTGAAATCCACCTTAATCCCTTTGCTTCTTCATTACAGATTCTTACATGACACATGTGAGCCTTAGTGCATGAAATTGATTTATAGACTGGAAACACTGCAAATGGCCTAAACACAGTGACAGTCACAGGGTATTTGTCTGATTATTATTAAATGTTTTTACATTTTAACATATCTATCTTCTATTAGTGTTATCTATTATTTTGATTGCTAGTGGCATAGACCAAGCATGAAGTAATTGTGATGATGTGACGAAAAGATTTTGCCGTAGGTAATAATAAATTATGGTAATAAATTATTATTTCTTATGGTAGTCCACACCTGAAATCTGATTTAATAGCTACACAATTTCCTTATAAAAACATATACTTCATAAGGTGTATGTACATTTCAAACATGACATTAGGTAAAAAAAAAAGGTCAAGAGTGAAAAGGTATCCACACTAACTGCATTGTCCTCCATTATAATCCTACAATGCTTTCATAATTTGCTTTTTCACTCAATTTGGATCTTGGTGGTAAGTTTCACATGGTGTGGTATAAGGCTGTTGCAACCAAGAAATCAAAATGATTTGGCTGAACAATTGATCTAAACACAGTATTTCTATGTGTCAAAATAGACTAGGATGAATCCATGCCGAATCTGAAAGCTTCATATAGACCAGAACTGGATCACACATGATCTACTCCGAGCCAGCTCAGTCAGCCAACACTGTCCAGCATAATGATAATGGATGTGGATTCAAAAGAAGCACAAAACCACTGTTTTTATTCTCTCACTATTTCCTCACCTCAACTGATAGAAACACTAATTTGAGTTTTATATTTCTCTGCATGGAAGAAGCCAGAGAACAACCTATGTGTTCATTAGTGGTTATCTGTCTGCAGCTCCCAGGGATGGCTAAAATATGCTTTGTTTTTCTTCCCAGGGTTGCAGAAGTTGACTCTTCTTTCGCTCATCTGTCTCTGAAGCAGATAAACTCAAATTTCGTCTCATTACAGAATCAGATTGTAAAAATCACCGCAAGGCCAGACATTTCCTGTATGGGCCAGGGAAGAAAACAAAATTGGAGAAGAATTATGAGTGAGGAATAAAAGAGTGATAGGCGCCTAGATGATCAGCTTCACTCTGAATTAGAAGCACCATGTACAGAGGACACTTAATAAGTGAGAAATAAACACCAGAGTGATTAACTAAAGGCACTCAGTGCAGTAATGTGGACATTAATAAGTGGTGATGAGGATAGTAGGAAGAAGAGAGAGGGCAGGGGAAGTTAGCACTGGTTAAACTTCACCCAGAGACCCTCCAGTGTGATGACAGGAGGGAGGAGAGCAGGCTGACCGACATCACAAGGACCACTGCTCTCTGCCAAACCACTGTCTCCTCACACTCTCACTGTAGACGGCAGATGGTTTATGGCGAAGACAGAAACTGAGACCGAGAGCTGGCAGGATCTTCAAGAGTCAGAAGCTTCATATCTGATAGACACACTCACAGACTGAAAGGCTCACAGTTGAAGTTAAAAGTTATGATTAGATTCACATTTATCCGACAGTTGAAAGGACGCTCAATTTCAGATGATGCAATCCAGAAAGTCTAAATATTCATATATTCACTGTTATTAGTATATAAATTACCTGCAACTAATAATGGATTATGTTTTCATTAGCCTAGAATGAGCCCTTCATATGTTGCACAAGAGGGAAGCACCAAAAGCATCTTTCATAAACTTAAGTGAAATCACAACCTGTGTGTGTGTGTTACTGTCCCTTTAATTGAGGTGGCGGTTGTGAGCACAGACTGTACATAAATAGTGGACGGAGCTATGTCACCCCTTGTGAACAATGACAATGAAGCCCATCGGAAGTAACTTAAACTTGCATTCTATGCAATCATTTAGCAAAAAGCGTGTATGTCCGCCACTAAATCTGCAGTACACAGAAAATCCGAAAGTGGTGTGCACGCTAAAATATACACCCTTCTCAGATCTATCCATCATGGCTCACACACAACAATATGCAGCGCCAACTGGGGACGTGATGACATCATACCCTTTACTTACCATAAACCTTGTGCAATAGAGCAAATGCAGTCTACCAAAATACAGAGACTAATGGCACCATCACATTACAACACTTATCATTTATCCTGTGGTTCATTCAGGAACAAGAACAGAGGTTATAACTAAGATCAGAAAAAGAAAAGACATGACAATCTCACAACAAGCAAACAAATGACAAGACTATTTATACATGAGGTGAGGGGACACAGGTGGAAACAATCAGGGTGGGGTTTCACAATCACAGACATGGGGCAACACAGGGGCAGGAAGCAAAGTGATCTGAAATGAGAGGAAGAGAGGGTTACTTTGAAAATAAAACAGGAAGAGACAGGACAACATGCAGGCACAAGACAGAAAAGGCGAAGTTAACAAAACCAGAGAGGGGGAGCATAACATGTTTTTTTTTTTTTTCATGACGGTACTAACTCAATGAGTTAATAGAGCTGTATATTGTGAATACAACTTTGAGTTGATGGTATAGGCACTGTAGTATATTAATGCAGTGTTTGCTTTAATTTACTTTCCTTTTTGAGACATTTTTGAGTTGTAAAGGATCTTTGCTGGGTCCAATACAGTATGTCTCCTTTTAAATTGTCAGTCTGTTCTTGTGTGTGTGTTATCTGTGGTAGATATTGGCAGGAAAGTCTCAGCGATCTAAGACTATTTTTGCAACACTTTCGCAATTCAAATAATGGAAATAATGTTGAATGTTTGGTAGTTACATTATTATTATTAGTAGTAGTAGTAGAAGTAATAGTCGTAATAGTGTTTAATTTGATGTCAGGAGCTGCTGCTCCTCAGGATAATGGTGTGGTGTTTTGACTAATTGGTGATCCCGATCTGTAGCAGGGCTGTCACAGCCAGTTCATATTCTGACGTGATTGTTGCACATGCACAGTTAAACACAGCAAGGAGAACACCATTGCCATTGTTTCTGTCTGATACAGTTGCCACAGCAACTAATGCACAAACACACGTCCAGGCTTGTGTTTGCTCTCGCACACATGTGCCCCCCCCCCCCCACTCCCCCTCATCACACACACACACACACACACACACACACACACACACACGTTTACTTAAGTCACTTTTAGGATAATTAGCCATTTTTACCCCCCTTTGGGGACAAACATGGATTTCATAAAAAACTTACCCTCAGCCTAACTACAACAACTAACCCCCTAATCCTAAACCTAACCTCAACCTAACCCTAACCACTGACCTAAAATCAAGGTTTGAACAATTGGGGACATGGATTTTGTCCCCAATTGCACATGCCATCCCCAATCAACTGGTATTAAGTCAAGCGTGTGACCCCAATGTGGACATAAGACAGACCACACACACACACACACACACACACACAGACACAGTGGTGTTGAATGACAGTGATCTCCTGACCTTGGCGGCACTTGGAGCTCATCCAAGCAGGAGGCTGCTGGAGGTGCTGAAGCCTGAGCAGAGCCTGGTGAAGGACAAGCAGCACTGTCAATGCCAGAGCTGCTCCATTCCTCACTTCACATTCCTCCTCCAGTCGAGGTACTCATCACATTATTTTGACTCAGCAGTCACCAATGCACACATACACACACACACACACATCCCCGCTTGTTACTGCTGCTTCTCCATGACTTGCCGTGACACTGCTGTTCCGTCGTCGCTGCCATTCTGACTCCCAAAACAAGTGGATCACGGCTTGTGAGATAAAGTGCAAACCACAGCTATTTTGCTAAATAACACATTTTCCTTCCAGAGTAGGCTTCCAATTAAAATGCCTGTCAAATGTCATGCCCTCTTTTGTGATAATGGTGTCAGGGTAGGAGGAGGGTCTCATTTGCCCGGTAACAAGAGAGCTGTGACACAGCAGCATTCATTTATAACGATGGTGTTACCAGCCTGGTAATCAGGGACTTTTTTTTTCCTTTCACACTCTGTGGGTGTCTGTTATTGATTTGTAAAAGTCTCTGATTCCACCCATCCGCACTGAAATGCAATGCTGGAGTTTTCAAACTAAAATGGGGTTAGCAGCATTGTTTAGTTTGCTAGGAGCAAACTACAGTATCATTGCTGCAATTAGGGGCTCCAACAAATGAGCAACAACATCCTGTGTTATTGCTACAGCAAAGTCTGATGGGTTAAGGCAGGTTGTGATGAAGGCAGTTTAACCTGATTATCTTTAAAAGCCATCTGTAAACTGTGATTGATGTTCACCCTCAGGTTCCATTATTGATACTGTAGTAGTACTGTGGTAAATTGGCGAACATTACATATTCCATGAAAATAATAACTCCTCCTGAAGCTAAACAAATCCTGTCCAACAGAAAGAAAGCAGAAACTTCTACATCACTTTTCAGTCCCTTCAGATGTCTCAGTGTCTCCACTGATGTTCACTCTGGTTTGTCCCCTTAGCTTTATCCAGAGTTTTGTCTTTCAGTCTTTTCTGCCTCCCTCTTTCTTCTCTTTGTCTGTTTAGCAGGGTGAGTCGTCAGAAGTAACACTGGAAGTGGTAGTGCTTGTTTTTTTCCCAGAGTCATGAAGTTTGGAGTGAACTTGCGCCTTGCGATTGACTTTGCTTGTTCTTTGCCTTGTTGCTTCTTTGTCAGCGCATCAGAATAATGAGGACGGGAGGAACGGTGTGTCTGGGCCAGAACAGGGATGGCCAGCTCAGTGCCCACATGAATATTCAGCCCCACATATGGCACTGTGCATAAGGATCTGCATTCACTTTAAGACACTAATTGGAATGCTTGATTTGAAAAAAAAAAATGCTGTCAAAGAGCCTCTTGGGCTTAGTTTGTAGTCTTTCTTCACTCGCTGAGGAACAGAAAAGGTGAGAGATGGAGACGGCTGATCTCCAGTGGAAGTAGATTATAGAAGTGTGGATTGACCTGTAAAAAAACACATATACTGAGGAGCTTTTATTTGGGACGAAGAGAGAATGTCATGTCACATCATGCCATCACATCACATCATGGATCATTGAGCTTAAAACACAGACTCTTTTTAAAGGGTAATACTGGTGCTAGTTTTTTTTAAGGTGGTGTCACCAGTTCAGGTTCACCTCTCCTGAGTCGGCATGGTTACAGACATCTGGTCTGTTTTTTTTCCTGTTTCAGAGAATGCTATTTTTTACTCTTGATCAGGATGAAAAACAACACCCACAGAGCAAAACAAGCAATCACAGTAAACGTGTCAAATCTCTCAGCTTCATCCTCCTTTCATCCATGTTTTCATTTCAGTCCAATTACAGCGGGGGAAAAGGATATGGAACATGTTACAACGTAATGCGATCCAAACACAAAAGTACACTGAAGCTTCACAATATTTCTGGGAAAGTGTTGCATCACCATGCTATTTTGTCCACCACCTGGCTTCCGTCAGTCACACGAACAACATGGAAGCATGTAATATATAAATAAATGGAAATATTCCATAAAAGAAAGTGTTGCCTTGCAGTTTTTATTTGTAATTTTTATCAGATGTCTTTGTAAGAAGATGGTATTTTTTACATAAATTTACATAATACCAAATCTCAATATTATCGTGAATTCATCTAAAAGCCTCACAAAAATGTTGCATACTTTCAAAAAAGAAAAGGATAATGTGCTGAGCCACATCTGGCTCCTTACATCATAGAAATCACACAGACGTAGGTGGGTATCACTGAAGAAACAGTGTTAGTCCCACATACTGTGTACTGTTAGTGGGGCTTCAGCTATCTAAATAAAAGCGCACCTCTGAGACTATCACTATCACAAATCAATATTGTACACATGACAAAAAGTCAAATAATATTCAAACATACTGTTAAGAATAATGGCAACTAACAGTAACTGACAAAAGACAATGAACAAAACAGCATTGTATTAAAAAAATGCAGCTGTTATGTTGATTGGTGTGGGTGAGTTTGTAAGCTGTGTTTATAAATTGAAAATTATGGCAAAAAAAAGGACATTTGCAAGTCCTACAGTGTTCTAGCACAATTTTGCATGGGTCATAAGTGTGCCATTTGTTGGTGTTGGTGAAGATGAGTGAGAGGGAAATCTCAGCAGTTATCCATGCAGAATGAGGCTGTGAGGGGGATGTAATCAGAAACCACTACAATACAATACATTAGTGGACAGTCTCATATGCAAAATTAATCAGAAGTAGATACAACTATTGCAAATGCATCACAGCACATTGGAGAAAATGTAAACTGGATATGGTTCTTCACATCAACCTCCTTTGGTGATTCATAGCTTATTTTACACAATCACTTGACTGTGCCTCTGCAGAGCTCAGTCTGTCCCACAAGTGCAATAAGTGCTCTGACCGTGGATTGTAAATTCTTGACCACATCCTGACTCTGAGGTTGCCTCTTCTGCAGGAGCCAACCTGTCATGACCAGCACTCAGGATGAGTTAAAGTTTTGTCCTGCTGTAAATATCTGGCAACCCACTAAATAGCTGTTTGGTGGTTTGAGGCTATCTCTCCCCATGCAGACACATCTTTCGTGCTGATGAAGTCTCTCTGTGTCATCATTCATCATTGTCATGGACAGCGAAGACAACCAACAGGCTAGAGTTATGCAAGATGTACTCTTGAGTCCAGATTGTTTCCTCTCCAGTTTTCCATTTTAACCATGCTGGTGAGGTCACCTGTCTGTTTTGAAACTCTTTTGTAATTAATGTATAATATGGAATTAATTGGTATTCTGCTTTACAACTACATTACACGTAGATTACGTAAACCTCTGAGCGATACAAGCAAACAGTCATCTGTGTGATAAGACATGACATTAATAACAGATGGTCTGTTAGAATAAAATAGAATAGAACAGAACATTTTTTATTCATCACCCATTGGGGGAAATTCACTGCACATACTGTAAAAGGAAAAATATCATATAATTTATCAGGCATTTCCTCTGGGTATCTTTCTCCATTACAGTACTTCGCAAATATATTGGACCCCTCACCCAGTGTAAGGTGTTTGAAATGAACTCTTTAATGCTAAAATATAATTATCCAAATAATCATCCATGAATTATATATGTTTTTATTTTCAATGATTTTTAAATGAGATGCCAAATTACAGAGAATTCCAGTGTTCTGGCTCAAATGTGGGTCTAAAAAGGTGAATTCAGTTTATATTCCTCACTCCTGTTCAAAATGGTGAAGAGTAGTGAACTCAGTGAGAAAGAAAGAGTCCCGTTAAAGATCTTCATGGTGCTGGATGGATGCATTTAGTATTCAAAACTTGAGGATTCCTGTAATAAAAACTGCACTTATTAATTTAATGTTTAAAGCCTGTGTATAAAAGTATTTTAGTTCTGTATTTCTCTGCAGAATAAAACAGAATCATAAATTACATATTTTAACCATAACAACAAAAATAAGTTCAAGTTCCTTCAGTAAGTTGTTTTAATAAAAAAGACAACTGTAAATGCACAGGAAAAAAATAATCTTTCCTCTCTCTGACCAATGACACAGCTTTTGCTTGTTGCCAGTCGTGTAACTGTTTAGCACAGCTGTTTAGCTTTGTTGAATTCAGCAGTGAGTGAGTGAGAATAAACTTACAGAATATCTGTACAATCCACATTTTTGGAGAAGCAGCTCCCCGGGCTCTGGGCAAGGCTAATCCTAATGTCAGTAAGTCATAAATTTGTTGGTTTATCACCGAGCTTCAGAAGGATACATCTTGTAAATCAATGTGTAAACACAGCCAGGAGTGAGGCAGCTGTGCTGCAACAGCGGATGTCCTAATCCCCAACAAAAAATGAGAGTTTAAACAATGCTGAGAATCCAAATACCAAGACAAAGTTAATGATCCAGGTAAACAAAGGTATGACTGTCATTCTTACAGGAATGAGGAGCCCGCTGACAAAAGGTAAATCATTTAATTGAGGCTTTTGATTTAGGCTAATGATCAACATGTCCATATGGGGGCTTTAATCATAATCAAGCGAGTTTACCCCTCAAAACAAAGAGGCTCTCAGTTGGAAAGGCTTCACTGTGCTTGTGTAATGTGAGAGCTGTTGATACAAAAAACATTCTTTGTGACTGGATACTAATGATAGCTGAGCCTTGGGCCTAATCCAGTGTGACTAGTCCTGCATGTTGAGTCTGGAGTATGATTAAGTGACTGCTCACACACACACACACACACAGAAACAAAAAATATATGTTAGAATCAATAATCAAATGAAGTCAACCAATCCCTTTTCCATTACTTCAGCAGCTTCCAGTTTTATTTTGTCAGATCCATTTAGTTCCCCAAAAGTGGTCAAAGTGGAAATATTTGCTGCAGAATTGATCAGGGCTCTGCATGAAATCCACTTCAGAACCTAGTCAGAACCTAAAATTATTATGTATTCTGCAAATATTTTTTTCTGATTAAACAATGACCAATAAAAAATCCCATCACATTTCCCCCATATTGTCAGGGCCCCTTGGCATTAGAGACTGGTGCACATGGAATCCCTCCTATGCTATTTTTGGACATGTCAGATGTGACAATATACACTCACACATAGAGTCCTTTCAAAATAAAATTCCATCTTCACAGGAAGTTTAGATTTAGGCAGTAACTTTGTTGCCAGTCAGAATTTTATTCTCCTTGATACAAAAACTGCATTTATTATTTATTTTTTTTATTTATTGTAGTACCCATATTGTTACGCTCTGTCTGTCTGTCTGTCACGGTTAAGTTACCGATTTTTGTCCTGTGCCTGCATGTTTGTCTTGTCACTTCCTGTTTTCTTTTGAACCCTGTCTCCCTCTCGAAAGTAACCCTGTCTCCCTCTGTCTTGAAACTCTAAGTTTCTGGTTCCAGAACAGCTGATATGAATAAGTTCAATCAACTCTGAGTATGTTCACCTTGAGTTAAGTGTGTGCATATCCTGAACTTGTTCCATCACTTTAGGGGAGGGGAAAAAAAACAATAAAAAACAAAATGCATTTTTGTACTATAAAAAAAAGGAATGATCAACATATTTTACACCTGTAGAATTGGAGGTACACTTAATTGAAATCGTAGCATACAGTGAAAAGTGGTGGAGTGGTTTAGAGTAAAATATCATGTAGGTGCAATCCCACAGGGGAGAAAGAAGTTGTGTTGGTTATTTATGATGCTTATATGTGTGACTAAACTTTCAGTCATTCACTGTGCAATGGCACGCGTCATATTTAAATGACGTTCCTTTGAAATGACAGCTCTGAGGCGAGGATGTCTCATTTTGTTAAATGCTGCTGCCTCAACTCCTCCTGTCTCTTCCTCGCCTCCTCCGCTCGCATCTCACATGGGCGGGACTACGACAGAGAATAGAAATTGAGGAGGCTGAAATTAATGAACTGAGATGAAGGTGAACATACTCAGAGTTGATCGAACTAATTCATATCAGCTGTTCTGGAACCGGGTACTTAGAGTTTCATGTCTCAGGGTAAGTCAACTCAGAGTTCAGGACTAAACTCAGAGTTTGTTGAACGTCGTACTTGGAATACCCCCCTGACACGTGCTCTTCTTCATCTCCCTGCTGGAATCACTGTGCTCAATTCCTGCTGTGATCTCAGTGATAAAGACTCTTGTCATTACATCATATAGCTGTCTCTGAGTCGTGCCTTTGGGTTCTCATCATATGGAGCCCTCACACATATCTTTCTGGAGAGAGAACGTCCGTCTTTGAGTTGTATCTTAGTTTTCATTTTCCTTTTATTCTGGGCTCTGTTGTCAAGTGACATTTAGCTGCACTACTTTGGCATGTTTACCAGGTGCATTTCTGTATGTGGAACCCTACTCAGTGCTGCAAAACCACCAGCTACACTCATCTACTCACAGACAAGACTGTATAAGGTAGTGTTATCCTAAAAGCCAAATGTTTGGACCTAAAAGAGCCCCACAAAAATCAGTTTATCAATGGAGTGCCGCACTGACACTGTTTACTGAAAACCACTTATGGAGAGAAAAATAGCACTAAAGGTTAATGAGGAACTGTGTGTTTAGCTGTGGAGGGGACCAGGATGGAACATGCTGAGAATATTTCCAGCCCTGTTTTGGCTTTTCTGTCTGTGCACTCTCAGTCTAACTTAGTTTTGTTTATTCATTTGCCAGTTTTCTGTTATCAGTTTATCCTCCTCCTCCTCCTGTTGTCTTTGGATATTTTCTCCTCCAGCGTGTTTCATCTCCTTTCAGAGGCGGAGCCGAGTGTCTTTGACAGAATCAGGATATCACCTCCCACAGGGATGCAGGGGGTTTCAAGCTAAGACAGGGATTATACGGAGGGCTGTGGGTCTTGCTTTAACAGCCATACACATGGACACATGTGCATGCTACACATATTTGTCCCATATGCTCATCACTATTCATTACTAGTCATCTGCATGTCCTCATAAGGTGGCAGGGGGTGGAGAGGCACAGGAAGAAGGAAAGAGAACATGAGGTGAACAGAGAGAGCATGGAGGCTTACAAAAAAAACTATCCTTCAAGTTTTAATGTCACAGGGATTTCAGTGATTACTTTCCTCTGTGATTAATATATTCCTTATTGAGCCGGCATGTTGACATGACACAGTTCCTAGCTGCAAAAAAAATTATATATGATTTATATAGAAATTTAAAATATATTTATTTCAGAAAAAAAAGGAACAGGGGAGGCACGGTGGTGTAGCGGTTGGCGCTGTCGCCTCACAGCAAGAAGGTAGCGGGTTCGAATCCCGGGGCCTTTCTATGTGGAGTTTGCATCCTTGAATGGTCAAGAGTGAAATATCACCATAATGTTTTGATCAAAAACCACTAAATTATAAATAGACTCGTGGTCGCCATAAGATGAATCAAAATGTCACCAACGGGTGACTTGTGGAATATCCCAAGATCTAGACGATGGATTGGCACATAATCTAGAACAGACATCCTTGGTGATCTATTTTCTCTCTAGTTGTGAAGATAGGATGTTAAACATCAGCATGTTAATTTCAAAATAAGCTTCCTTCAGATAAATGATACATTGAACTAGTTAGAGGAGACATTAAAGCATCCTGTCATACCTCAGCCAATGTTCTGTTTTAAACTAACTTTAAGCTAGAACTGCTATTTGCATTTACCCTGTAGGCCAGCACAATAGAGCTTTGAAAGTCTATGCAATCATCGACGAGCACAGTAACAAATCTTTAGCTCATTCTGAGCTCTTCGATGTCTTCAATGTTCAAGGCCCTACCTCTTCATACTCTCTCCGGACCTGCTCTGGAACGACGGAAAGTACAGGAAGAAGAGCTTCGGGCTTCCAGATCGAATCGATGGACGGTAATGTCAGTCTCCCCTTACCAAGTCTCTTGGAATGCAATGATATTCCTAACAACAGAATGGAGATTCCGACACCGAGTGCTGCTGCTAACCATCCTCACCTTCAACCAGTGGCTCACCTCATCCCAGAGCTCGATCTGAGCGCTGCCATTATCCTCGGACGAGACATCATTTCGGTCCACAAAGTGCGCAAGCAAGTGAACGGCCCACGCGATGCACCCTACGCCCAAAAACTGGACCTGGGATGGGCGATAGTTGGAAACGTGTGCAGCGGAGGTGTTCACAAAGCCACAACAGTGAATACATTCTACACTAGCACTACGGAACAGAAACGCCCCTCCATCTTTGAGCCATGCCCAAATGTCTTCCGTTTGAAGGAAAGATACGATCAGGTCCAATGTCCAGACCACACTAGAGTGCACGCTATAGAGAAGCTCAAGTGGAATAAAAGTGCAGCTTTGAGCTAGTGAACCCTTCTTCAGATGCAGAGATCTCTGGTCTCTACAATGAAAACGACCACATCAAGCAATGAATTAGGGTCTCAGCGCTTCTCCAAGTTCTCTAGCTGGAAATCGTTAGTTCATGCCATTGCTTGCCTCACTTATATTGTTGTCGGCAAAGGCTGGCATCA
Organism: Synanceia verrucosa; assembly: GCA_029721515.1. NCBI lineage: Eukaryota > Metazoa > Chordata > Actinopteri > Perciformes > Synanceiidae > Synanceia > Synanceia verrucosa. The sequence continues at coordinate 27,115,426 of CM056549.1, forward strand.
CTGCCATACAGCACTTTCAGTTGAGGAACTCTCACGAGCTAAGGAATGTATCATTCGTGCGGTTCAAGAGGAGACATACGCACAAGAGTACTCCTGTTTAAGAAAGGAGGAAAAACTCCCTAAAGACAGTCCTCTTAAAGCGTTAGATCCCTTTATCGATGACGACGGCCTCTTAAGAGTCGGGGGTCGTATCAGAGAAGCTGAATTGCAGTCAGGAGAGAAAAACCCAATCGTCATCCCTGGCAAGCAGCACATAGCTACACTTCTGGTCAGGCATTACCATCAGAAAATACAACACCAGGGACGACTGTTCACTGAAGGTGCCATATGCACTGCAGGCCTCATTGGTGGGAAAAGGTGAGTAAGCAGTGTTATCTACAACTGCGTTATATGCCGGAAGCTTCGAGGCACACCTCCACAACAAAAGATGGCTGATCTTCCAGCAGATCGCCTCTCAACTGAACCTCCATTTACTAATGTCGGCCTGGATGTTTTCGGCCCATGGACCGTGTCCTCACGCCGGACCAGAGGTGGCCTCGCTCAGAGTAAACAGTGGGCGGTCTTATTCACCTGTATGAGCGTAAGGGCCGTCCACATGGAACTCATTGAGTCTCTTGATACGTCCAGTTTTATAAATGCCTTAAGGCGTTTCCTTGCCATCAGGGGCCCAGTCAAAGTTATCCGCTCTGATCGAGGAACCAACTTCGTCAGTGCGTGCAAGGAGCTCAAAATTCCTTCCAGTATTGATAACTCTTCCGTGGAGAAGTTTTTGTTGGACCAAGACTGCAAGTGGATATTCAATCCTCCCCATGCCTCTCACATGGGGGGTTCATGGGAGAGGATGATTGGCGTGGCAAGAAGAATCTTGGACGCAATGATGCAGCAGCTTGGGACGTCAAAGCTGACTCACGAAGCACTCTCCACACTGATGGCAGAGGTGGTTGCCATCATCAATGCCAGACCTCTTGTACCAGTGTTGACTGATCCAGATGTCCCATTTATACTGACACCGGCAACCTTGCTCACTCAGAAGGTGAGTCCGTCTTCTGCCCCAGTTGGCGATTGGGTCAAAGACCTTCACAAGCACCAGTGGCATCAAGTCCAGCATTTAGCTCAAATGTTCTGGGACAGGTGGAAAAAACAATACCTCTCATCGCTTCAGCCGCATAGGAAGTGGCAAACGTCCCAGCCCGACCTTCAGCCAGGAAGCATCGTGCTTCTTAAAGACGACCAACAAAAGAGGAATGAATGGCCTCTGGGACTGATTACCCAAGTCTTTCCGAGCAAAGACGACAGGGTACGCAAAGTGGAGATCAAAGTTTCCAGGAAAGGAGGGACTCAGTGGTTCCTGCGGCCTGTTAATGAGACAGTCTTGCTTCTAGCTCCTGAGAAAAGTCCATGATGGCTTTTACGGACGTCTTGTTAGTGGCGGTTTAATCCCGCCAGGCGGGGAGTGTTCTGTTATTGTTTTTTAGTTAGGATTTTTTGTGTGAGTGTATTGTATATTTGATAGCACTGGCCCTTTAAGAGATAGAGGAAGTTATTTTTGGTCAAAGGTCAATAAGGAAGTAAAAGCACATGGTGAAGGAAAATAGCTCGTCCAGCTGCCTGTTTCTATCAAAGGACATCTGCTTACATCTCATGCCATACGAAGCATCGTCGGTATGTAATGTTTTCACATGTTTGTTTGTTCAATAATAATAATATAATATAATAATAATAATAATAATAATAATAATAATAATATTTGTTGTTTGAAGAGAGTTTTTTTGTTGAATTTGAAGATTAATGTTTTTGTAAATATTGTGTGCATAATACAGCTGCTTAGCTAACTTGCAGATTCATGCTAATTCATGCCAGGTTTTCAGGACAGAAAGTAGTACAACAGATTAAAAATCAACAGGTGGTTTCATTAATAAATAAATAAGAAATAAACAAGTAATAAATAGGCAATTCATATGTAAGCACGAGTGAATTAACATGTTTAAAGAACAAAAAGAGTAATTTCATTTCTGTATGAGACACTGCAATGTTAAAAATATGTAAAGGAGAATAGAATTCTAAGCATGTTCCTTTGTCTGTTCTCAGTTTCACACCTTTTCAAATCACTAAACCTGTGGACCAACATGTCGCTGTCTTCAGAGTCTTGATGAACAGAAGGTGTTAAGCGTACTGCTAAGTTATATTTTGGACATATAGCAAGGGCAGCATACGTATATACGTATATATATATATATATATATATATATATATATATATATATATATATATATACACGTATATATATATATATAAATAACAGTGTGAAAACCCTTGTCTCCCGTACTCCTCCAACTATTGTGGTTGTGAATTATTCATTTTCGAGTAGAGGATACTGAGGTCACCTCTTTTCACTTTCTATGGAATGAGAGAAAGTATCTCTCAAAGGCCCACTGTGTTCTATGTTAAATCCTATACACCTGTAGAGTGTTGACACATGTTTACTCTCTAGAAAAAACAGCAGTTTCATCACATTCACTGCCTGGCTTAACACAAACACCTGTTTTTCACCTGGTTACTGTGCTACAGTAGTAGTTTAGGATGCTGTTGTGTTCCAGTATGTAGTCCATCCTTATTGAGATAAATGGGATGGACAAACCATTAGTGTACCTAATAAACTAGCAACTCAGAGTAGGTGTGTGCTATGATCTGGAGAATCAGCGAACTCCATCTGTTCCCAACTGTAAATAAAGATAAAACTCACAGTGTGCATATGTCAAGTTATTTTCTTATATAGAACAAAATTACAACAGAATCTATCTCATGACACTTGCCTAGACCTAGCCTGGTCACATGAAAAAAAGATGAATGTTAAAATAACCACAAAAGTGTGCAATCAGAACAGTGTTCTTGCAGTGTGTCATGTGTTTGATTTATACGCCATATAGTCTGTATATCAGCTAATTTAATGCATCTGCATAGATGTGCTACAGTCAGAGCTAGTGACATAGAATACCTTGTGATGAAGACTACATTGTTAAGAAGAGGGACTTTCAACGAGGAGACCAGTGTTTGAGAAGGGTGTTGTGTTTTGTAAATTACACATTGTAGTCACATGTTCAGATTTTTTAGACTTGTTACATTGTTTCTCCACATATTTTACTTAATTTACATCATTTGAAAGACAACCATGTTGTTAAAACTAACTAGTTAGTTGTAATATACACTGCAATATCTCTGCAAGGCAAATCTTCCATCTTGATTTAACACAGCAAAGTAAAGAGTCAAACAGATACACACATGGCCACTTAAACACTTTTATATTGCAAACCACATTCATACATTGACAGTGGGTATTCATACAGCAATGCACAGCATTAGGAGCAATTGGGGGTTAAATATTTTGCTCAGTGATAAATGGACTCCTGGAGGCAGGAATCAAACCATCAAACTTCCGATTAATAGACGCCCTGCGCTACCACTGAATGCTGATGTATGTAGTGATCTATCACTGAGTTCCCACATAGAAAAAAAATAAGATTTTCCAATAAAATGAGCATTCCTCTGATTCTCAATATCATCGGGAGACACTTTCTGGCATTTCTCCATTGATCCAGAATAATAATCTGGATTTAGAGACACTGTGTGTCAATGAACACATCTTCTGGCTCAAAAAATATATCAGCTGAAACCCAATTCCCATGATTGTCCTTGAAGTAGGTGTTTTATTGATTATCAATGCTCAAGAAAAGTGTTTGGCTCCCAGTTTTGGAAGACGATCGTTTGTGGTCAAAAAACATTGATCAAATGACTCCAATTATTAACAGAAAGGGGAGAGCAGAAAAAAGATTATAACACAGCCTCAAACCAAGAGAAAATAAAGCTCGTGTTTATCTCGGCTCCAATCTCCGGCAGAGCGAACTCAAAAACAGAGAGGAAAAGAGACCTGCACTCTGTTCTCTTGGCCTCTGTGCTTTTGAGCATATGATCTCCAAAACAAGCAACTTCCAAGAACCGCATGGTACCGGCAGAAAATGGAAACAGCCCTCATTGTTGGTTTAACGGCACGTTTTTGTGTTTTGAGATGTTCTGGGGACAACTGTTGATTCACAGCTGTGTTTTTGTAGTGGAAACCAGTCTGGCCAGCAAGTACTGGCACATAATAAGTGGGATTGTGATATACTATAGCAACATGCACAACATAATGACACATTGTCCTGAGATAACCCACCCCTCCCTCTAATGCCCTTCTCTTTTTCCTCCAGCATGCCTTCGATCAGTCACACTCCTCCCTCTGCACTGCTCACTTTCATCCATTCTTCATATGATTTCCTTTAATGTTGTGGTCTGCATCGGTTGGTTGTATATGAACATGTGTGGGCCAAACTGTGTAATGTTGATGTAGATCCAATCAACGCGCATCTGTAAGACATTAAAGATTCTTAATCCAACCACACCACAGTAAAACCGGCACTGTGAAGGAAATCAAGCAAAACAAAAGGCCATATTATATCCTTACCTCAAAACTTTAGTTGACAATCATGGAGAGCTAGCAAAAGAGCTAGCAAGATTTGAAGGTGGCACTTCCTCTCATAGACTGTAAACAGAATGGACGTAGCACCCGTGATGTCACCCATTGGTTTGGAGGAGTCCTTTTTGTGCTCCTATCATGGGCATTTGAATTGCGCCATGTTGGATTTCAGTGGGCGTGTACTTTCCATATTTGGAGGAGAGGCGGTAACTTTACGGGTCAGCCGGCCGAGATCCCGTCCACTGAAGTTAACCGCACAGGACTGAGCTAGCCTAAGGCTATTCAGCTTGGCTAACAAGCAGCTACTGGCAGCAAAATCAGATCATAATGCTGCTGCGTTTTAAAAATCACCTTTTCTGACTGAGAGATTTTAGGTGGAGCTGCAGGGTTTTAACTGTGAAACGATCGTTTAACATGTTTACCATGTTTCAACACTGCCTCCATCCACTAACGTTATCCAGCACAGCAGCCGCTTTCTGACGGATTATCTCTGTCCATGCAATGGACAATGATAGGGAATAAGGTTGTATTCCCGCACTAAACAGACTCAATATGCTCTGGTCATCTATCTGTATCAGCAGGGATCATGAGTCGGCAATGAAGTCATTATAAGCCAGCGGCAAAATATGCCGACACATACTAATAAGTGGCAGCATTCAGGTAAACTGTATTTTATACAGTCTGTGGGTAAAATAGTACTATGTATTTACACACCGAAAAAAATGCAACACAGGATCTTAGACGGTCGATAAGTACAATCAACAGCACAACACGCCATGCATCCATTATCTACTGCTTATCCTCATAAGGTCATGGGGGGGGCTGGAGCCTATCCCAGCTGTCTTAGGGTGAAAGGCAGGCCTAGGCCTAAGGCACGCCCTAATTTATGCAAGAATTTTAAGCCGAAATAACACTAAAATGGTTGTGGTAAAAAAAAAAAAAAAATTCAACCCCCTCACAGTGTTCACGGAGGTGGAAACTATCGGAAGAGACCAAAAAAATTAAAATGTACCAGGCTGTAAATATGTTTTTTAAAGCTGTATGTGTTACATCACCACAGTTGTAAAAAGTCCCCAAAGCCAATATATCCGTGACATTTTATCACCTTTATAATGCAGACACTGGAGACTATGACTGTGCAATGTGTTCAAAATGTCATCTCCTACAACCTCTTCAATACAAACAGCACCTATGACCAGCTTACACCCACAGAGAAGCTAACATTAGCATTGGTCTAATATGAGCTACAAAAGTAGCTAAGTTGGCAGACGTTATATATTTCATGAAAATAACAATTACCCCAAAGCTAAAAAAATAATGACCTGTCCAACAGAAAAAAAACAACTTCTGCATCACTTTTCAGTCCCTTCAGATGTCTCAGTGTCTCCACTGATGTTGTCTCTGGTTTGTCCTCTTAGCTTTATCCAGAGTTTTGTCTTTCAGTCTTTTCTGCCTCCCTCTTTCTTCTCTTTGTCTGTTTAGCAGGGTGAGTCGTCAGAAGTAACACTGGAAGTGATATTTTTGGCTGCATTTTCTCTCCATTGTTCCCTACAGAACAGATTCTCCTGCTAACTCTGTATTTCTGCAGAGGAGTGTGCTGGATATTTACAGAAACAGTGAGGAGGAGGGAGGGACAGAGGGGGGCATGGTCAGGATGAGACATGATTGGTTCTTTCCATTCGGACCTAGTGTCGGTTGATTGGTCAGAGTTTTTACAGTCCTGTAGCTGCCACAGAGGTCTGATTCTTTTCCTTCCTTTTTCTGAACACATAATATATTGACTGCTTTTACGGTGGAAGGACCATTTCACTCAGTAGAACAAAAAGTGTTTCTGAACAGGATTACCAACTATACCTTTAAATATAGACTGTTCACTAGTGTGTTTCTTTTTGCTTGGCTTAATTGTCACCACATAAGAGGAAATATATTTCACACATTTTTTTTCCACACTTTTTTCCCCTATACCCGAAGGTCCATCACTTCCTGGGATGATGGAAGCTAATGAAGTGTTTGCACTGCCAGATACGCACCAGGAGTCATGGGGAGAAAAAAAAACAGGTGAACTAGAAGAAAAAAGTAACAGGAAACGTGGGAGGTAGAAAATTTGACAGAGACGGAGGCTCCTCTGCGCCCCATCACTGCAGACGAGCTGCCAAATCTTGAGTGGGAGACAAGTCCACAGTGCTCAACTCCAAGTTAAGTCTTGAGTTCAGCATCTTTGCAGTGTGCCCACATTGCACCAGTTCAACTGATGTCAGTTATCCAACGCATAAACCAGGCAAAGGCACACAGTGACATAATTTATGACAAAAGTCAATGAAAACGCTCATTAAAATCAGCAAGCAGTATTTTAGTTTCACCTCTCTTCTTCAGTTCAAAACTGTAGATATTGTGTATTTCAAATTATAAATAGCAATTTCCATTGAATCAAAGAACTTTATTGCTTTGTACCAAAGAGTTGGACTGACAGACGGACCCTGTTGTTTGTGATAAAAGTTACATTAATTACTGTTTCACCTTTAGGTTGATTGTGTAACTCTGTGTAACTTCCAGAGGAGTGTTCTGGTTTGTCCTAACCGTTGATCTCTGGTTCCACCACAGACGTTCACCCAGGTGTGTTGTTGGTGGTGAACTGGAGGCTGACTGTGTGTGGTGTTCAGGTTGGCTCAGTGGATAGTTTCAGACGTTTTCAGGAGTACATTTCAGGTCAGTTATTACACTGAGATGAAGCTCAGTTGAAGGTTTCATGGTTCGATAAGTTTCTTCCAAATAAATCCATTTCTCACTCTGAGCTCTGGACTTATGAAATATGGTTTCAACTTGGCTTACCTCATGTGTCTAATTGTAACTTATATCAATGTATCATAAATAGAAAAGAATAGAGTAGTTTTTTATTTATTCCCCATTGGGGGAAATTCACATGCCACAGCACCAGAGACAAGCTACAGTAATAAAAATTCAATAAACAATAGCAAAGACATAATAGAATAATGGAAGATATATATATATATATATATATATATATATATATATATATATATATATATATATATATATATATACATATATATATTGTATATATTTGCAAATGAAATGTTAGTTAAATACAATTATTAGATGAACAAAAATGTATTTTCATTATTTGTTATGTAGATGTGACCTGTAGAAATAGATAAATAGATAATTATAAAAACAGTGCAAAATTTCAGCGGCAGCGATGGGAATGAGACTAGTTGTGTTGTGTCGGCCAGTGATGCTAAAGTCTTATTGCTGATGGTTGGAATGACAACAAATGTACAGAATATTATATTACATTTTGAATATAAAACATAAAGATGATGATATTAACATAAAAAGAATCAATATGAACTGCAGTTGCTAATGTTTACAAAATTAGCACAAAACAAAAAGTACAGCTGTAACAGATGGAGATTAGCTTTGCAGGTATTTATTCAAAAGCAAAACAAAAGATTGGATTTCATTTTTGGACAATAGCTACATACCAAACTGGATGCTCAGCAGAGACTGTACATCCGAAAACAAGAAAGATAAAACATGCATTAAAATATTTCTTTTTCTTTTTTTTCTGTAAATCTGATTGAACATCAGTGGTCTGGCTACCGGATGTTGTTTCTTTTGATTACTGTGAGAGTGATTAGCGTGAGCAATTTTCAGTCCAATCAATCCTTGATTTTTGCTGCAAATGTGGCTGGCCATACTGGAAAGCAGCAGCACTGCTGGTATGTAACCAGTGAATATATCAATTCCACCTCTTTTCTTCCTCTTGCAGTTATTACGATAAATTGATGCATTTAACTGATTCAAACACATCAACACATTTCACATGTCTGCTGCACTGCCTCATTCCCCACGTCAATCACACCACAATCTGTGTTTCTTTACTCCACCCACCATCATCATCATCATCATCATCATCATAACCAGCAATCTTTCAAGCAAAATTTCTTCACTCCATCCCCCGTCTGCTCACAACAGCCTTTCTAAGCTCCAATCAATATGATACGGAGTGTGGCCACTTGCCTCTCAGTTGCTGTCAATCAAAGCAACTGACACACAAACACAGAATTGAAGACAGCCTTTATTATGTTTGATTGAGTCACAAAATGCACACAATTTCTCCTCTCTTTCAGACAGGAATCAGCGTATAAATATAATATTATGTCTTTAATGCAAAACATTTAACTCAAAACAAATAAGCTGTTACAGAGAATCTATTACTAGATACAATTTATATGGTATCATATCGTCATAACTGCTGTGATGTTCTGAATAAACATGAGGAGAAAACAGACCCCTCAGCTTCAATCATATTTATTTTTGTATCTAGTTTAAAGGCACAATCACTGTTGCAAACTAACTCAACAACATATTGAACACTGGTCTCCTAGTCTTGAAAAAAGAAGTTGTAACCAAAAAACAACCACCCAAGTCTGAGCATTAACTTTAGTATATTTTTGTAGAAAATCTTCATCTTCACTTTCATATGTTCAGTTGGGATAGACATGAGTTCAATTGGTCAGAATACTTGCCCCATTGACCACTCTACTAGTGATATGTGGTGTCTAGACCTAATTCTAACCTCTACCTAAAGAGCTCAAACACACATTAATTACACACTCTTTGATGTATGATCAAGTGTTAATTAGTTAGTAATTGCCCATTGGATACTGTCCCTGCCAAAGCGCTGAAAATGTTTTTTTAATACGGTGGGGCCTAGTCTTGCTTTTTTTTACATCTGCCTTAGTTCAGGAACCATCCCATCTGCCTTAAAACATGCTGTGGTCAGGCCCCTTCTGAAGAACTCTAATCTTGACCTCTCAGTGTTATCAAGTTTAAGACCTGTTTCTCATTTGCCCTTTCTTTCTAAGGCTTTAGACAAAGTTATTTTTATACAATTACAGTCGTTTCTGGAAAACAACTCTGTCCTTGAAAAGTTTCAGTCTGGGTTTAGGTCTCGTCACAGTACACAGTCCTCCAGTCATGCCTGAACAATTATGCTGGCATCCATGGCACTGCACTGAAGTGGTTCTCATCATACCTGCCCAGTAGGACCTTCTCTATTATGGTTGGTGACTTGTCCTCTTCCAATGCTCCTCTCTCCTGTGGAGTACCACAAGGTTCTATTCTCGGTCCTTTCTTTTTTTCATTAGCTATGCTGCCACTTGGATCAATTATAGCTAGGCACAACCTTTTTTTCATTGTTATGCCAATGATCTACACATCTATCTACCGGTGAAGTCCAATAGCAACAGTACACAAAATACCTTGTTTGATTGTACTGCTGATATTAAGCAGTGGTTTGCCCAGAATTTTCTTCATTTAAATGACAATAAAACTGATTGTATTGTGTTTTGGGATACTGTGACGCCTGGCTTTGGCACCTTATCTTCAAAGCTGAGTCCAAACATCAGAAATTTGGATTTTTGACAGCCATCTGATTTGACAAACAAATCAATAGTGTTGTCAGGATTGTTTTTTCCAGCTACATCTCCTGGCCAAAGTTAAAATATTTTTAAGCCGTCATGACCTTGAGAAAGCCATCCATACTCATTGCTACATTGCAATAGTCTAATGTGAAGTGATTACACTACTGCAATGCTGTTTATGTTGGCGTCTCCCAGTCTTGTCTTAGTTGCCTTCAACTTGTGGAAAATGCTGCTGCCCATCTTTTAACCAACTTTTAATCTGGACTTTTAGCTTATTGTTAGCCTGGTACAGTTTTGAGGTTATCCAACCAGCTTGTTGGAAGTGCCCAGGTCAAAGTACAAACACTGGTGTGACCAAGCCTTTTCTGTTGCTGCCCCAAGGCTCTGGAATAAGCTGCCTGCTGAAATATGTATTATTTTTGACCTGAGCTTTTTCAAATCCACATTAAAATCAAATTTAGGATGGCTTTTAATACAGAGTAGTGGGGTGACACTTTCATTCTATTTTATTGTTTTTACTGTTCTTATTCTTCAATTGCTATTTTTATTTATCTATTTTAAAGCACTTCACCAAAAAACGGTTGTTTTAAAGGGCTGTATAAATAAAGAACATTTACGCTTCAAAAATTAAAAACTATGGTGTTTATTTGTGGGAGATTATGTTACAGAACACAACATGTAAGTAACAGATATCATTTTCTGCAATAATCCAAAACCCAGTGGAATAAGAATAAAAATAGCTTTTTTGTTATGGGTACGAGAGTATGCATCATAACTTGCAGGTTGGCCTACAAAAAACTAAACATTTTCAACAGAAATATATGATTATGTTGATTGTCTGTATTGTTGATTATATATATGACAGTAGCACATCTCTACAGGTAAATCACAAAAATCATCATAAGTCACAACATATTTATCTATGATGATCATATTATATATGATGAGTTATCTTCTGTTTCTCAGCTGGCATCACACATCAGATTGACCGGACCACTGTGTGTGTGTGTGTGTGTGTGTGTGTGTGTGTGTGTGCGTGTGTGTGTGTTTTGAGCAGATCATAAAAACTGATGAGTGTTTTCATTGCCATCCCAGTCTCTTTATTCCCTTTATTTTACAGGCCACAGGGTCTGAATCAACAATGGTGCTGCTTCTTGCCAAAACCAGTGGTGAAGGTGAAATTTTCTCTCTGAGTGATATGCAGAGTTTCCGAATAAAATCCATACAACACACAAGGCTGTTTATGGGGTAGAGGGGCAGCAAATGCCCAGTTCATACCCAGCGGGTTCTGGACAGCTTAAATAATCTTAGAAGTTTAGCTGGCCAGGTTGTGATAACAGCTTTGAGAGAACAAAGCAGGCCTGTTTGCACATGGGAGTCAGAACTCATGTAAGTTTTATTGGTGGTATTTTGACCCAACTCAGTTCTTTCAAGGACAAATACCACTTACTTACAGTCAAGGTCAAAAGTTTACATACACTTGTAAAGAAGAACATAATGTCATGGCTGTCTTGAGTTTCCAGTTATTTCTACAGCTCTGATTTTTCCCTGATAGAGTGATTGGAACAGATACTTCTTTGTCACAAAAAACATTCTTTTTTTTTTTTTTTAATTCCTTTATTAATCCCTCAAGGGGAAATTACATTTTTTCACTCTGTTAGTAACTTTTTTCAATTGCACATTACACACACAAGTCATGAAACAAACACATGCACATGCATTAGAGAAGAGGTGTCAGAGTGAGGGGGTTGCCCCTTATCCAGGCGCCCCGAGCAGTTGGGGGTTCGGTGCCTTGCTCAAGGGCACCTCGGCAGTGCCCAGGAGGAGGAACTCCAGCTACCAGTCCACTCTCCACATTTGGTCCGACCTGGACTTGAACTGGCGACCCTCCGATTCCCAGCCCAAGTCACTACAGACTGAGCTACTACCGCCCAACAGACTGAGCTACTACCGCCCATGAAGTTTGGTTCTTTTATGACTTTATTATGGGTCAACTGAAAATGTGACCGGGCGGCACGGTGGTGTAGTGGTTAGCACTGTCGCCTCACAGCAAGAAGGTACCGGGTTCGAATCCCAGGCCCGGGGCCTTTCTGTGTGGAGTTTGCATGTTCTCCCCGTGTCTGCATGGGTTCTCTCCCGGCTTCCTCCCACCATCCAAAAACATGCATGGGGATCAGGTTAATTGGCTAATTTAAATTGACCGTAGGTGTGAATGTGAGTGTGAGTGGTTGTCTGTCTCTATGTGCCCTGCGATGAGGTGGCGACTTGTCCAGGGTGTACCCTGCCTTCCGCCCTAAGACAGCTGGGATAGGCTCCAGCCCCCCCGCGACCCTATGAGGATAAGCGGTAGATGATGGATGGATGAAAATGTGACCAAATCTGCTGGGTCAAAAATATACATACAGCAATACTAATATTTGGTTACACGTCCCTTGGCCATTGTCACTTTAATTAGGCACTTTTGGTAGCCATCCACAAGCTTCTGGTTGAATCTTTGACCTCTCCTCTTGACAGAATTGGTGCAGTTCAGTTAAATTTGTTGGCTTTCTTACATGGACTTGTTTCTTCAGCATTGTCCACATGTTCTCAATGGGGGTTAAGTCAGGACTTTGGGAAGGCCATTCTAAAACCTTAATTGTAGCCTGATTTAGCCATTCCACTACCACTTTTGATGTGTGTTTGGGGTCATTGTCCTGTTGGAACACCCAACTGCACCCAAGACCCAACCTTCAGGCTGATGACTTTAGGTTATCTTGAAGAATTTGAAGGTAATCCTCCTTCTTTATTATCCCATTTACTCTCTGTAAAGCACCAGTTCCACTGGCAGCAAAACAGCCCCACAGCATAATACTACCACCACCGTGCTTGACGGTAGGCATGGTGTTAAAGGCCTCACCTTTTCTCCTCCAAACATATTGCTGGGCATTGTGGCCAGACAGCTTGATTTTTGTTTCGTTCGACCACAGAACCTTCCTCCAGAAGGTCTTATCTTTGTCCACGTGATCAGCAGCAAACTTCAGTCGAGCCTTAAAGGGATACGCCACCCCCAGGCCAAATTCAGTGTCTCCCCACAGTCCCGAGACCTAAATAAGTGTGTGAAAGCATTTTCCTGGCCACCCAGCCATTGTCCGAATTTATCAGAGCTGACCGCAGGTTGGTTCCGCAGCATAACTACATTCCTATGACCCCACAGAAATATTTCGGCCAAAGTGAATAAATGTACTCGATTTTCCCCCCCAGTTACTTTCCATGTACTGCACATTTACTTCTAGTGAATGGCGGTGCAGATCACAACGCAAAGGGTTTGTCTTGTTCATTTTCTTTTGGGAACTATTTTTCGGTGCGGAGAAACACAGCCGACGCACACCACGGAACGTCATTGGGAAACCCCAATGGGGAGACACTGAATTTGGCCTGGGGGTGGCGTATCCCTTTAAGGTGCTGCTTTTGGATCAAGGGCTTCCTTCTTGCACAGCAGCCTCTCAGTCCATGGTGATGCAAAACACACTTGACTGTGGACACTGACACCTGTGTTCCAGCAGCTTCTAATTCTTAGCAGATCTGCTTTTTGGTGGTTCTCGGTTGACTCTTCACCCTCCTGACCACTTTCCTCTCAGCAGCAGGTGATAGCTTGCATTTTCTTCCTGATCGTGGCAGTGACAAAACAGTGCCATGCACTTTATACTTACAAACAATTGTTTGCACTGTTGCTCTTGGGACCTGCAGCTGCTTTGAAATGGCTCCAAGTGACTTTGCTGACTTGTTCAAGTCAATCATTCACTTTTTCAGATCCGTGCTGATCTCCTTTGACTTTCCCATTGTAGAGTTTGTGGGCATTTGTATCCAATGAGCCCTATTTAAATGGCCTCAGAGAAGTCTCCAGCTGTAGTCACTCATGATCACTCACAAGAAGTTAAGAGGCCATGCTATGAAGCTCATTTCATTGACACAACTTTCTAAGTCACCAAAATTGCTAATTCATGTTGCTGTATGTATATTTTTGACCCCGCAGATTTGGTCACATTTTCAGTTGACCCATAATAAAGTCATAAAAGAACCAAACTTCATGAATGTTTTTTGTGACAAAGAAGTACCTGTTCCAATCACTCTATCAGAGAAAAATCAGAGTTGTAGAAATAACTGGAAACTCAAGCGAGCCATGACGTTATGTTCTTTACAAGTGTATGTAAACTTTTGACCACGACTGTACTTACTTACATGGTACTTTTTACAGTCTGCTCTTGTTGATTACTTTTCTAGCACCTACCAATTCAAATGGCCTTATTGACCACAACACTGCATATGGCTATATTGGGAAAGTTCAGGAAATCGGATTTGACTGTTTGACATGGCAGACATTTTCCATCATCATCCATTTTCATGCACTACAGTTTGCATCATCTTCTTTCTCCAATCTTTTCTGTTCTGTCTTTATAAACATGAAAATCTCAGCATGGATTTAGTCAAAAAGGGGTAAAACCAGTATTTATGACCAGACAGACTGTATATGATGCATATTCTATTTGTTTTGTTGCTGTTGTTGTTGTTTTTCACACACATCATTGGATTCAGTGATGACTGCATCTTTTAATGCTAAAAACTGTATTTGAATTTCAAATAGATTATATGCAAAATTTTCTCACTCGGAGAACAAAAGCAAAGGAGCATTGTTTTGTCCTGCACCTAGAAACACACTCACACCTACAGATGCAGTCCAGACCACCCTCAAGCCCATTAATCCCTCCCAAAGGCACAAATCTTTAAAAATGGTTGTAAAGTATATAGTTTTTTATTTGTTTAAGCAAAGTTATTTCTTAAAACAATTGCCAGGAAAGGCTACTCAACAGGAGTTTTACATCTATTGGGGATCATTTTTATATAATATCATTTTTAGATGAATTGATTGTTGGTTTTGGTCTCCAGGTAATCAATGGCAACTTTGCTGAGGCTTGCCCCAGAGTATTTGCAGATTTGTTACCAAAAAGTATCATCACATGTTGTTGGCCTCCAGAATCCACTCACAAGTTAGTTTAGTGCTGATGGCGCAGGATGTCAAGACAACAAAACTGTCATGTGAATGAGGTACTGATCAGTTCATGAGAAGTAATGCTTACAACCCACATGCTGTTTGTTACAAGTCAAACATTTTTGTCCCACTTTGGACTAAATCTAAACAACAATTATTTTTTTAATCTCAGACCAACAGAGCAGAAATACAGTGGAGAACGCATCCATAGTCCTGATTAGACCCTGTTGTACGGTTATAGTGATAAGTGAAAACCAGAGAGTTTGTGTGTGTGTGTGTGTGTGTGTGTGTGTGTGTGTGCGTGTGTGTGTGTGCGTGCGTGTGTGTGTGGTGATTCATTGAAACAGGCTGCCCCAAGAAGAGAGGAGGATGATGAGTCATGGCAGTTGAGTGTTTATTGTGCCTATAAAATCCTTTTTATCATTTTACAACATGTAGAAAAAGAACACACACAGACGCTATTCTCTCCACAGTTTTTTAATGTAATTGTTCTCTGCATCTCGAGCCAAAAGTGTAGAAAAACAATCTTTACAGCAGAATGGTGATTATCTCCTGTAACAGCTCCAACTGTTTGTTTTCACCAGAGCCCTGTTGCTGTGGCCTAAACTGAGAAGTTGTTGCAGAGATGGATGCTCACTGCCTCCGCTCTATCAAACTGGGATGGCAGAATTAATTGAGGGATACAGAGGGAACTTGCTCTGTTGGAGTTATCTAATCTTCCAGCCATCTCAGAGATGATGAGTCTGGGAACAACAAAGCCACTTTCTGACTGAACCACTCTGATTGTGCTCTTATCCTTCCACTTCCTGTCTCTTTAACTCTGTTTGCAGTTCATCTTTCAGAGATGGAGACTGCAGGCAAGTCACACTTAAAAAAATAGATTTTGTTTTATTGTTTGGTTGAATGAATGTTTTTGTTGTTTTAAAGTTATTAAAATTATGATCGCTTCTCTTCCCCTTGTTAGTTATTGTTGCTGTTAAAATACTTTAATTTGATTTGCCACGTGCAAATCATGCTTTTTTCTTTCAGTTTAGAATTAAAATTGCTTTCTCATGCTTTAAGTCACAGTGAACATGGGCACATTTCTGAGTGCACTCCTGTTCCCTGAGGAGCTTTGCTGTCACCATTGTCCATATAGAGGAACAAATCAAGGCACAAAAGAAAGTTTATAAATGTCCAGGTCCATATCTGTTAAAAAATAACAGAATGAAATGTGCAGGTGTGAACATATCTTTTCAGATTACAGTAAGACAATACAGATCCATTCCATTAGTGCAAGTGTGTCATGTGTACATGTCCTGCTTTTTGACGAGTCGGTGATCCGTACCAGAAGTGTTTGTCATCATGATAGCAGTAGCTTCAGAGTAATAACAACTGCCTCTCATTGGCTCTCAGCTCCCAGATGGTGATGATAAGGTGGTTTCCCCCCCAACTCATCTAATCAGAATCACCTGGCACCGCCAGGAGCAGCCTGATTTGCTGAGAAAGAAAAACAAGTCCATTAGAGAAAACTTTACTGCATCTATAAACACAGTGGCTATTCTAACCTCACAATAACAGAGAAAAATCTGAGTAATGCTCCTTGAGGCACAAACAAGGTAGTAACTGATGAAGTTATTCTACAGATGAACTGTGTCAACAGACTAGAGGCTAGTTAGATGTTAACATGTTAACGCATGCATGTCATGAATTCTTGTTAACAACTGCTGTACATGGATTTGGCCCAAGGCTTTGCTGTTCACTTTTTTGCTTTGTTATCATACTTACCGAACAGACTGAGCTGCTTACACTGAAGAATACGATGAAATACATGTTTGACCTTCAAATTTATCATTTTATTCATACTTAAATGTGCAAGCAGAGGGCTAACTCTGGTCACTGGAAGTCATTAAAACACCCCTCTGCACTGGTTTTCTTATGGGGAGCTTCGTCTTGCTACTACTTGACCATGAGTCATCAGATTTGGGAAAGGCAGCTTTAAATCACAGCTGACAGGGAGGTCATCATCTTTACAGGAGCCTGTCGTTCTTCAAAGGCCCTCGTCCATTTTTAGCTACGTGTCGTTTTTGGAGTTCATGAAGTCATCCTGGCGTTGGCTTTCAAGCTCATGTTATTGAATCCCTAGTTCTGTTTTTTTAAAAAACCTGCCATTGGCCAAGGGAGCGAAGTAAACCAGTGATTCAACCCCCAGTGTTCATTTACGTTATGCTGCTCGGAGCAAGATGATACTTCCTGGAGTTCAAGTGTGTGTGTGTGTGTGAGAGAGAGAGAGAGAGAGAGAGAGAGAGAGAGAGAGAGAGAGAGAGACGATACCAACCGGCAGAGACAGAGACAGGGGATAGAGAAAAACAAACTGGGCTAAGATGGATTTTCAGTTGAATACAGCGGAGACGTTTTGTTAAAAGACTGGGGATGTGGAAGTGGCTGAGCTCATTCTAAATATATGTTCTGTATGTGGGAAGAAGAAATAACTGCATGACAAAACTTTCTAATCCACGGGCTGACCCTACACATCACACTATGGCACCACGGCTGCAATAAACATGTGGTGAGCATTATGATTCCAAACAAAACCACTCATTTTTGCTAAGGCAACAAAACACCTTGGTCAGATTAAGGAAAAAGTTTGTAGTTTTTGTTATGTAACTTAGGATACCTTAAAACTTATTTCATATACAGATAACTCAAAATCCAGGTGGATAAAACTAAGCTATAGCCATGGACAGATGCCACCAGAGGTTAAGTGGGAGCATTTTCTTTTTTCTGTATTTTTTCAGTGAACTGAATCTGCAATGTACCTGTATTTATGTGCCAATAACTCTCTCCCTTCACTGACCTAGAGGCTGCTGCTGCTGCCGGTTTTCCATCTGTATTTGCTCACATCTCCAACAAATGCCACATGTTGATTGGTTCATGGTGACTGATGGTTGCTGTGTGGGAGTCTTCAGAGGATTTGGGGTGAGTTGCTCCTCTGGTGCATTGTGGAGCTCCACTATACAGTATTACAATATAATCCATCACTTTACTGTGGTCAGGCTTCAGATGCTCAAATCTTGTGTTTGCCAAGCTCTGGACACAAGTTCTAGAAAGACAATAAATCTCATTGTGTTCTTAAACATTCTTTCCTTTAGGCTGAAAGCAGAAGTGGAAAATTCTCTGGTGTGGTCTGCTCAGGTGAAGGAACTTGTTTTGTAAGTTTTATTTTCACATTAAATTTGCCGTCCATCACTGAGCAGCAGAAAAAAATTGTAACTGAACTGTTTCAAGTTGGAGCAGAAGTTAAATACAGCAATGACGGGTTTTAGAGAAACAAAGAGATGAAACAGGTTATCCAATTCACTCTAAATCAACATCTTTCATTTGGCACATGGAGAGTAATTATGCAACTACAACCCTGTTTCATTACATTTACACTGTCATCTATCACCAACCCTGCTTTTTCTAAAGGCTGATAACAAACCTTTTAAAATCAAATGTGACATGTTTTTATTCCATTCTGATTATGCAATCAAAACTTCCTTATTTTAATGTGGAATAAAGAAAGCTGGCTTGTGCTTTTCTTTTCTACTGTCTTGAGCCCTCTACTGCAGTTTTTACTGGCCTACTAAAAGTGCACAATAGACAGAGCACAGCTTGTGCAGAGTGCTGACTCTAAGAAAAGGACAATGAACACATCACACCTGTCTTGGCCGCCTCACACTGGCTTCCTTTTTCTTTCAGCATGGATATTAACATGGCAGAACTTGTTTTATAAAAGCCTTGCATATCGAACAACATGCTTAAAAAAGACCCACTGACCTGTTCACAGTTTGAAATAAACAAACAACAGTCCTCTTTGTTCCCCATCAATAAATTAAAATTTGCTGAGACTCTTCATGATCCGAACAAGTCTGTTTATATGTTGCTGCTGTTTACACTTATACACATATACACTTTGATAGCACAGCTTGTGCTTAACTGATTTATTTGCATTTGAATTATCTGCTTAGTTTTATTTCCTTCTATTATCCCAACGTTCTTCCCGCCATTCCCGTCTTGTTTTCATTATTTATACCTTCTTTCCAGTTATGTGACTGATTTATTGTGAAGCATGTTGAGCTGCATGAAATGAAAGACGGGAGGATGCCATAAATTAAATTGATTGAAAACACAAGATGGGAGCATACAAAGGGCTGAACACAGAGTGGAAAATCTCAGAATAATCTGGTTTGAAATTGAACTTGCTCAGCCTCTACAGATACAGTTCTAAGATCATTATGTGTCCAAGAAAAGCAGAAATTTCTACTCTTTGTTTTCTTCAGTATTACCACATGGGGGGCTGTCACTCTGAAAAGTGTCATTTAAAACCAAATATTTGCTAGACTATTGTTTTCTTGTGGGTCAGCTCTCTGTTGCAACGTGTTATAAAGGAAATAAAGCATGCTCATTTTAATGAATATAATTATTCATTAAAATGTTGTAGTACAACACATGATGCACCTGATAAAAGCAGCCCACAAAAAAACTGACAAGGTTGTCGTATTTCACAGTTTGGGTTGGAACTCCAGTTCACCATCTGATGAGAAAAAGAGAGATTTTTAAGGATATGTCCCCTTTAAAAGTTTTGTAGTTCACACATTTAACGAATTCTCATCACCATCCCAATCCAAAGCCACAGGCATATGAGCCATCTGAATATGGCCTTTTTGAAGCCTATATCGAGCAGAAATGATGCATCCATAATAATTTTATAGTCGCTCACTCACACCAGCATTTGAAATGGCAAAATCAATTTATTTCAAAGGAATTTCCACACTTAGTGGGTTCGCTCACAGGCATGAAGTAGTCTAAATCCTCACTAAGCTTTCACATCATGGTTAACTTTGGTGAAGTTTGGCTCTTGACAGTGCTGACCCTGCAGGGAAAGGACTGCTCAAGAGTCCACAGTGGGAAATGCTGTCTTAACTTATTAGATGTGTTGCACCATCTGCTGTTGCCATGCTCTTTTTTCACAGGATGAAGTGCTCTGATATGGAGTGGTTTGCACAGTGCAAACCACCCCTGTGCAATATTAATAGTAATATTGATTCTTCTCTTTCCAGGTGGACACAACACTGAAAACTCTGAAGAGAGGACGACCATCTTCAGGCAACAGGAGCCCAGATGCAGCAGGGAGTCCTTTGAATGCTGGGAAGAGACCATCGCCAGGTAATGGGAATCCAAATGGTCCCTCTTCCATGAAAGCATGTGCACACCCACCACAGGATGTGTGCAAGGACCTAACTGGACATTTCCCGATGAAGGTGAAGAGAGGACACTATGTGTCACTATGTGACACATTATGTTAAAGGGTATACTAATACCCAATGCAGCAAGCGTAATGTTCGCCTCTGTTTTTCACCCAATCGTGAGACACGCAGTGCATACAGCATCAAATCAGCTCGAGGAAGTAGAGAAGAGACCTGTAATTCGACCGCAAATGTGTTGCTGCAATGACTGACAGCACTCAACATCTGACCAATCAGAGGGGAGCTCCGGCATGCACTTTCAGTGTGAGTGAGGAGTTGTTATGTTGTCCAAAAGACATCATGATTCGGGAGTGAAGCAGGTGGATATGTTGTTGAAATAAATCTTTGTGGCACAGACTACCTGAGCTGCTACTCATTTGAGAGGAATCTGTCTGCAGTCTCTGTCTAGACAGGAGATATTTTTTTTTATTTTAGAGACCCCCACACAACTCTGATTATAATTCAAATCCTGGATAGACTATAAACATTAGCCAATATATCTAGCCTACAGCCTATCAATTTATGTTGTTACTGTTGTACTAATAGTGGTGGTAGTAGTAGTAGTACTGTAACAGTAGTGGTGTTTGTAATATAGAATAGATTGTAGTATAATAGAAACAGTAGTAGTTTTTATCATTATTATTGTTGTTATTAGTAGTAGTAGCCTTATTTGATCCATACAGTCATTTTGTTATTGCTAATAAAGGTTGGTGAGGTGGAAAGGCCTGTTGTTGTAAGGTAATTTTATACCTATGATACGTGGGGGGAGGGGGCTAATAAAATTTTGCTTAGGGCCCCAGTTTGGTCAGGGGCGGCCCTTGGTTTGCAGATAATTATGAGTCAGGAGTCACAAGTATTCACTCATTGCCATAATTCCATGGTGGTTCAACTGTACTCGTGCACTTTTTTTTGGTACCAGGTACTTTTCTCAACTTTGTTTTCCAGTGCACATAATATCCTGCTCATGTGGATGGGGTTCTTAGCTGATTGCCATAGTGATGCCACATGAAACTGGAATAATGACTATATTCAATGCAACACAGCACACATTGCTCCATCATTTCACTGGCTACTGAACAGAGAATGTCTGCTGGTTGACTATGTTATGGTTTTGCAGACTAGCATTTTTAAAATAAATGTGGTTGTCATAAAAAAAAATGTGGTTGCCATTGATGGTAGCTTGGCTGTCAATCAGTTGCTGTATTTTTCCACCAATTCTTGCTTTTCCTTTCTTAGCTGATTTTTTCCTGTTTTGCCCATAAACACCTCCTCTGAATCAGCCTGGTAAGTCGTTCCCTGCTCACAGAACTTGTCCCAGCCTAGTGGCCAAAAAGTCATTCAAACACTGTACAGTTACAAAACATACTGTATTGTTGACATGAAATCTTTGAAACATAAAACAAATGTCTATGTGTGCATAAACTGACACAACGAAGGAAAGCAGCCACTGAACAGACACACCAGGATACTATAGACTGAAGCATAAAAGATGCCTCTGGGAAATCAGCACCTGAGCGGACGTAAGATGATGATGATGAGGGGAAGCAAGTGGGTCAGACCTCAGCTGAGACCTGCTACCTTTGGGATCTCTGTACTGGACTCTACTGCTCACTCTGTCAATCAAAACACTTGGCCTCAGGCTAAAGACACACGCACATACTATACAAGCTCACCCTGTTGAAACAGCTTCAATGAAACAGCCAGTGGTGTCAAGACATTGTTAGTTATGGCTCAAGCAAAAAACTAATTTCCAATGCAGGAGGCTGAAATCCAGCTGGACATCAAAGATGTTGACAGCCAAACCAGAGTGCAGAGGTGACTGTATGGAAATGAATACACTCATATAAAATTCATGAAGCACTAAATTCAAACTGCAGAAAAACAGGGCCCTGGTGTCTGTGGTGATGACCCAGTGGTTTCAGAGTGACAGTAAATAAAAGTAAGTAAATAAATAAATAAATTGCATTGACTTTAGTGATAATGCAACTTACATAAAATCTAGATCTGCAAGTTAAGCCTGCTCAACATTATGTCCTGCAGTTCACACCATCTGTCAAGACAGAGAGGCTATACCAATGGTGTATTCAGTGGGCAACACTAGAATCTGTTCAGTGAAGCCCATACGGGAGTAACTTGCATTCTCTCCGCCAGTCAGCAGGGGGCGATACCAGTGGTTTCAAAAAGAATCCTGCTTCTATTGATGTCTATGGGAAAAAGACCATTTTCTCTCCTGCTGTATTACCTCTGTATACACTATAAATATCAGTTTTTTTTGGTCTCAATGGATAGTTTAAATAATGTTTTAATACAGACTGTTGATTTACTGAATTATGGTCTATTATATAATGAAAAAAAACACATAAAGCTGTGGGGCGTGGCTACTGTGTGACTGACAGGTCTCTGCTGTCATTACATCCTGAAGAGGAGCAGCGCTGACAGTCTGAGCTCTCAGCTCATGTTTCCTTCATCTGAAGAGTCACTGGCACCGTTTACTGGTAAATAACGTTATGTTGAGCCACAATTAACATTCCATTTAATATCACTGTTCATGTGGATTACGGAGGCTTATCTCTAACCAAGATAGCACGCTCGCGCTAGCATTAGCTGATAACATTCTGCTAACCTGTGTTGCATGTGTTAATGTGATGGTAATATTAGCTCCACACTCATGATGAAAAACAAACAAATGTTACAATGTACAATAACACTATTTTGAGCAGGATCAGTTCTTCACAGACAGGAAGGCAGACATAGACAGAGATATACACTATATTGCCAAAAGTATTCGCTCACCCATCCAAATAATCAGAATCAAGTGTTCCAATCACCTCCATGGCCACAGGTGTATAAAATCAAGCACCTCGGCATGCAGACTGCTTTTACAAACATTTGTGAAAGAATGGGTCGCTCTCAGGAGCTCAGTGAATTCCAGCGTGGAACTGTGATAGGATGCCACCTGTGCAACAAATCCAGTCATGAAATTTCCTTACGCCTAAATATTCCACAGTCAACTGTCAGCTGTATTATAAGAACGTGGAAGTGTTTGGGAACGACAGCAACTCAGCCACAAAGTGGTAGGCCACATAAACTGACGGAGCGGGGTCAACGGATGCTGAGGCGCATAGTGTGAAGAGGTCGCCAACTTTCTGCAGAGTCAATCGCTACAGACCTCCAAACTTCATGTGGCCTTCAGATTAACTCAAGAACAGTGCACAGAGAGCTTCATGGAATGGGTTTCCATGGCCGAGCAGCTGCATCCAAGCCATATATCATCAAGTGCAATGCAAAGCATCGGATGCAGTGGTGTAAAGCACGCCACCACTGGACTCTAGAGCAGTGGAGACATGTTCTCTGTAGTGACGAATCACTCTTCTCCATCTGGTAATCTGATTGACAAGTGTAGGTTTGGCGGTTGCCAGGAGAACGATACTTGTTGGACAGCATTGTGCCAAGTGTAAAGTTTGGTGGAGGGGGGATTATGGTGTGGGGTTGTTTTTCAGGAGCTGGGCTTGGCCCCTTGGTTCCAGTGAAAGGAACTCTGAATGCTTCAGCATACCAAGACATTTTGGACAATTCCATGCTCCCAACTTTGTGGGAACAGTTTGGAGCTGGCCCCTTCCACTTCCAACATGACTGTGCACCAGTGCACAAAGACATGGATGACAGAGTCTGGTGTGGATGAACTTGACTGGCCTGCACAGAGTCCTGACCTCAACCTAATGGAACACCTTTGGGATGAATTAGAGCAGAGACAGAGAGCCAGGCCTTCTCGTCCAACATCAGTGTGTGACCTCACAAATACGCTTCTGGAAGAATGGTCAAAAAATCCCATAAACACACTCCTAAACCTTGTGGACAGCCTTCCCAGAAGAGGTGAAGCTGTTATAGCTGCAAAGGGTGGACCAATGTCATACTGAACCCTATGGGTTAGGAATGGGATGTCACTTAAATTCATATGCGAGTCAAGGCAGGTGAGTAAATACTTTGTGTATGATGTAATGACAGCAGAGACCTGTCAATCACACAGTAGCCATGCCCCACATGTGTTATTTTCACCATATAATTGACTATAATTCAGTCAATGAACATCCTGATGTATTAAAACATTATTTAAACTATTCATTGAGACCAAAACTCGTATTTATGGTGTTTACAGAGGTAATACAGCAGGAGAGAAAATGGTCATTTTCCCATAGACATGAATGCAAACAGACTTCTATTTGAAACCAGCAGTATCACCCCCTGCTGGCTGGTGGAGAGAATGCAAGTTTTAGTAACTTCCTTAAGGGCTTCAATGCTGTTGTTCACAATCCATAGCACTGTCCATTATTTATATACAGTCTGTGGTTCAAGCAGAAAAACTTCACTTCACTTTGGTTGTTCTGTGCCACTATATTTGAGAAGAGTAAAACAGCATAATAAGCGTAATCTTGACACTGACACAATGAGAGACTTTTATACGAAGAAGACATAATACTATTTTCTTCATTCGTATAAATTTAATTTATGAAACTGGCTATAATGCATTCCATAAAAAGGTTGCTGCGTTACAATACCTTCAGTAATTCCATGTATTTCCATGATACCTGATACACAATCTGTATGTGCATAAAAATATTGGTAACATTGGAACTCATTATATAATGTTTTATCTTTGTTTTACTACATAAAGCATTGCCTTTTGTTAACCATAAAAAATAGAGATGGCTCAGAGAGATCAGTGTTCACAGAGACTTAAGTAAGAAAGTGCACCTGAAACAATAAAAGTGAGGGACACAAAAATTGTTGCATGATAATAGTACAGTATGTGGCATGACATGTGAATGAACAAGTCTATTAAGGTCAGCGACTGTGAATGGTTCTATATAACCAAGCTCGGCTGTCTGCTGAGCAGTAGGAGAGCCATCAGGAGTGGAGGGGTGAGAAGTGACGGGCAAAAAAGGTGACAAGGGTGACGAGGGTGTGCAACCGCAGGAGGAAACCCAGTCTGTTTACTCAAGTGATATTTTAATTTGCACTTCAGGCTTCAACCATGTTTTTTCCCTCAGGATCCTTTCAGTGTGGATTGGCTTTTTTCACATCTTGAAATTGGGCCTGGGACGTTAAGACAACATTGACTTTGGCACACCAGCAACAACTGGGGAAGTGACAGGACTCTTCAGGAAAGTTTCCTCCCTCCACCTCTTGCTGCTCAGCTGTGCTCTGATCAACGTCACGTCACACTCAACATTCAACCAGACAGGCCGGCTCGTGTCCCCTGACATCACTCCATGCCACAAGGATGAGGTCACAGTCTCCTGCAGAGGTCGGATGTAATGCAGGAGTCAACACCTCACTTACCTGAAAGACTTCTCTTAGCACTGCTAACCATATAACTTTACGTAGTTGTTATTTCAAAAATAAGTGGCATACTCAATATTTATACAATGAATAGTCCAGCTATGAAATTTGAAAGTATTGCAGACATGTTTACTTTGTTGCAAACATTGAAATGTGATTTGCTGATTAACTTGATGTTTAACTGATTACATAATTATAGAAGTCTATGAGATGAAATTATCCTACTTCTCACTGGATTAATTATCTCTGTAAAGATTGTAAACATGAGTTCATGGTCCCATTTAGAGTCAAAAGGACCATAAAGCAGGGGATGCTTTAGAGTGAGGCTACCTTTTGATTGACAGGTTGTTACCATAGCATTGTCCAGTCTGGGAGTTTCTGTTTTCATTTTATGAAACTTAATTGTATTATTTTGGTCACCTAAAAATGTTTTACTCTGCGTTCAGTCATACTTAGCTGCAACCTCTCATCTCACTTCAGTTTGCCAAACAACAAAACGGCTCCAAAGCCATCATCCAAAAACCAATGGGGACATCATGGTTACTACATCCACTTCTTAAATACATATACATGGTTTTGCAGCACTGGAGTTGGGAAACTTGCCCTTATGTATTTCTATTTAAGGAGCTCCTGTCAGTAAACTCCATGAAATCACTTGTGGAGATGGTTGAAGGTAACCTGACTCTTGCCAGCTGAATGTCATTCTGCCTAGCTCCACATCCATCTGGGATAGCTACATTGGAGATTTCAGAAGACGAGGCCTTATCAAAAATCCTTGCATGTGATTGGATAAACCATTTGTCTGTCATCTTTAATGATGTGCTACTTCAACCACTCACGTCGAAACCAACCCATGACGCTGATGAGAGTGACGCAGGGAAACACAAAACAGCTACATCACATCTATGAAAATCCTGCCCGACAATCCCGACTGGCTCAGTTATTTTTTGCTCCCTTGAAGTCCCACCCATCGGTTGCGAGTCCAGATGAATGTGTGGAGCTCAGTGGACCACCATGTGGAGCTAGGCAGAACTACATTGAGCTGGCGAGAGTCATATCAGGTTGAAGGTGCAACCAAGCAAACAAGGGACAGTTACTGAATTTACTTTCCATTCATTAGATGATGCCTGAACGAACTCCATTTGATGAAGAAGACCACAAGATGTAGTTGAAAGCTCTATAAAGTGGACTTCTGAGTGGATGCTTTTTTTTTTGTGCAACTTAAAGCTTGTTTACAGCGGCACGGTGGTGTAGTGGTTAGCACTGTCACCTCACGGCAAGAAGGTACCGGGTTCGAATCCTGGGCCCGGTGCCTTTCTGTGTGGAGTTTGCATGTTCTCCACGTGTCTGCGTGGGTTCTCTCCGGGTACTCCGGCTTCCTCCCACCATCCAAAAACATGCATGGGGATTAGGTTAATTGGCTAATTTAAATTGACCGTAGGTGTGAATGTGAGTGTGAGTGGTTGTCTGTCTCTATGTGTCCTGCGATGAGGTGGCGACTTGTCCAGGGTGTACCCTGCCTTCCGCCCTAAGACAACTGGGATAGGCTCCAGCCCCCCCGCGACCCTATGAGGATAAGCGGTAGATAATGGATGGATGGATGAAAGCTTGTTTACTTACGCAAACATAACACAGTGTTGGAGAAGTCAAACAATTTTGTATTTGTATTTTGGCAACCAGAGGCCAATTGTTTGAAGTCTTATATTTAACTTTGAGAAGAGACAGAAAGGGTAGGGGAAAACAGGCTGGCCCTTAATAGAACAAAGGAGATCCAAGGAGTGTTCTCACTTGTCAGGCAGAGGATGGAAAATGACAAAGAAAATTGATTTCCATTATCTCAGGATGTCTGACAATCCACCGCAGCACTGACACCAGCCTGGTTGATGCTTTGGATCGACTTGCCTTCATTTTTATTCGATTAGATGATATCTTGTTGACATTTAGACCAGAGAGTGCCACAGCAGGAAAACTGTTCACAATCAACAGCATAATCAATAACATCCTATGAGGAGCAGCGATGTGCGCAGAACATTTCTTTGCAATCATCCCATTAGGTGTTGGTATTTTGTTTGAGTCTGTGGCAGTGACACAAGAGGGAAAGGTTCATCCAGATACAATGAATATTCTCGTTGATGGTAGTAGTTGTTGAGACATCTGACTGTGGATGGATTTTGAATGTCCAGCAATTTTATGATACACTTTTAATTAATTTCAAAGCTGCATCAATTGCTTACCGATTGCGCTTTCCGTAGTTCCAACCATGTTGCAATGCATGCGGCGTCAAATTTAACCACTAGATAGAAGAAAAAATTACATAGTGTCCGTTTAACAGAGAATTACATATTTACATATACAGCAGGCATAGATAAATTAGCATTAGCAGTCATTTGGAGTTGCGTAGTTAATAGTATTCTGAGAATTCACATAATAGATATAAAGTTATCAGAAATCCCACTGAAAATATCACATTGACACACCTAGACCTTGAGGAACACTACTACTACTACTACTACTAAAAAGTCATACTATGATTTTAGCAGGGCTGTCAAAATTGGAGCCACAGCTGATAACTATGTCAGTTTTTTCAGTTTTTGATCATTACTCAGGCTACTTCCTGACAAGCAATGATGATTCCTTATGTTGTGTAGTTTCATATGATACCAGCATCTTCACTCTACCTTCAAGCCCTTTACTACCTCTATTCATTTCACAACTTCTGGTTTGGTCTCTACCAACTCTGGCTTTTTAGCTGCTAAATATTCCCTGTACAAAATTTCCACCAGCTAGTTGCTAGTGTTGTCTGTTATTTGGAGTTTGCAAGAAAAACAATAACATAATCTGCATTTCCAGATTATATCAATAGCATGTAATTAACACATTTTCCCGCAAAAAATTTTATCATTAATAGGGTTTTATTTGAAATCAAAGTAATGAGAACTTAATGACAGTGAAACTATTTAAGTTATAGTTATACTGTATGTTATACGGAGTGAAATGGTCCTTCCATCCTCAAAGTAGTCAGTATATTATGTAACTCTGACCAGTCGCTGCCTTTCCGTCCGAATGGAAAGAACCAATCAGATGCCTTTATGTCTCATCCTGCTCACGTCCCCCTCTGTCCCTCCCTCCTCCCCACTGTTGTTGGAAATATCAAACACACTTCTCTGCAGAAATACAGAGTTAGCAGGAGAATCTGTTCTGTAGGGAACAATGGAGAGAAAATGCAGCCAAAAATATCACTTCCAGTGTTACTTCTGACGACTCACCCTGCTAAACAGACAAAGAGAAGAAAGAGGGAGACAGAAA
Source organism: Synanceia verrucosa (assembly GCA_029721515.1). NCBI lineage: Eukaryota > Metazoa > Chordata > Actinopteri > Perciformes > Synanceiidae > Synanceia > Synanceia verrucosa. Next base: position 27,144,322 of record CM056549.1, read on the forward strand.
AGACTGAAAGACAAAACTCTGGATTAAGCTAAGAGGACAAACCAGAGTGAACATCGGTGCTGCTTTTGAGAGGTGAAGACAACTGCAGAAGAGGGGGAGGAGCTTAGAGGAGATGCCACCTTCAAATCTTGCTAGCTCTCCAAGATTACCGACTATGCCTTTAATATTGCCAGAGCTGTTGTAATATAGGGCGTTGTTGTTTTTGTTTGTAGTTGTAGCTGAAAAGGCAGACCTGTGGTCAGTGGTGGCGCTGTCTGATGAGTCTGTGGTGGCTCTCCCGTTGACAACAGAGACTGAAGCTAAACTGAGTCCTGATCACAGAATAATCATCCTCTCTCTGTTTACAACACCCAAGGGTGAGCTTTAATGAGGCCAACAGCAATATGACTAAACATCCTGCAGCCTTCATCCATCAGGAGGAGAGCAGCAGGCCCCAGGATTTTGATGCCTGTCTAAGCAGCAAAAGAGGCAGAATCCTTCTTCCTGTCCTTTGAGGAGACTTAACCTTGTCTTTGTTGGAAATATGAAATGTCACAGAGTGCTGTGTGCATGCCTGAAAATGTCAGAGATTGTGTGCTTATATCAAACAACTGCAAGAAGCAGATTCCAAAAGAGTTTTATTAAAAAGAAAATAAACAAAACAATTTTACAGAGGATTTTTTCAGTGATGTTGACATTTTTGACTTTCAAAAGGGCCTTTTCAGGCACAAAATCCATTTTGGAAAAAAAACACTCCAACTGGTGTAACATATTTTGTTCTGAAGCCAAGAATGCAAATGCCAAAGCAGTTCTGTTTTTTCAGTGTCCAGCACAGTAATATTTTAGTCCTTGTTCTGTTTCTGTTGGATCTCTCTGCTGATTAACCAGTCAAGCCCTCTCTATTGTGAAATGTAACATATTTTCTTATTAACAGACCACCATGAATTGTGTTTCTCAATATTACCACAATAAAAGCTGCAGAAATTATTATTTATGTGACAGCATCAGTGGTGGAATAAACATTCATATCTTTTATTTAAGTTAACAATAACACATTAATTAAACACGTTTTTAAACGCAAGCAAGCAAGTTCAGCAATAAAGAGTTTTGTTTCAACGAAAACAGCATTTCAGCACCAACTAGAACATGTTTACATGCTGTGATGCTCAGAAAAACGTTCACCTGTAGTTCTCCTCTCCCTGAAACAATCCATTTTAGCTCGTTTTAATGACAGAATTGCAATGCTAGCCACCAGTTTGTGTTTACTTCCTGTCACTCAATGTCTTTTGTATCATGTAACTGGAAATAACTTGGAACACATTTAGAATGTTCATGTTCAAAATCATGAAATCGTCTAAATATTACACAGTTTTTCTGTAGCACTTAAATCTACTTAATAATTTATCAGACTTTTTATGCAATATCAGACCTTTAAGGTAAATTCCAAGATAAGACTAAAATTCTATTGAAGCAGGTACAGTGTTCCACACTGACAGTAATAAGGGGACAAAGAGAAATGTAAGGGAAATGCAATAATTCTGAATTTATAAAAAAGTTTATAAAAAGACAGAAACATCCTGCCTTGTGCTATTTATTTCCAGTGTGCATTGTGATGCCAGTTATTAGGTTAATGTTCCTGGTTGATATTGGTCTTTTATTAACCGATGGATGTTATTGACTACACTACAATGCTTGCAGTAAAATATAATTTTGTTCTGTCAGTTGAATGTTTAATGTTTCCCTGATATTACCATGCTGTTAACCCTAAAATAATTTCACCAATCTGGATGTTAGTTAGTGTCACTTTCCCATCAATGTCTAAATATCACTTCCTTATTTGTGTGATAATTGACCTAAAAAGGAAGTAACACTGTTAGTATCTGCTTCCCATACTGAAACCTTAAAGGTCACCTATTATGCAAAACTCACTTTATAAAGGTAGTATAACAGTAGCATGTGTCTCCATAGCCTGTGAATGAGGCCCCAGGAGTGAAAACAGTCTGTCACCTCCTTCCCCTGCTTGCTCCTCTTCTTTGACAATGTGTGCTGAAACAGACGAGTTGAACATTTTTCTGCTTATGATGTCAAGAGGAAGGATGCTCCTCCCTCCAGTAGAGGATACTGTCTTTGAGCCAGCATCCCCCCAGAAAGACAACTCTCTTCTAAGTTACCAAGCGGCCGCCATTGTTTCTCCTTGCTAACTTTCGCAAACGAACTTGATAAAGAGCAAAGCACGGCAGCTGCTCTGTGTGTTGGCTGCTTCAACGAGCAGAGGAAGCTATTTTTACTCTGTTCGTCCTCTGAAGACCTAGTGGATTGATTTATTTTAGCTAGAAATGTAGCAAGAGAGCTTCCCACAGTTGAACAAAACAGGCTTCACTAACCAGCTGAAGATGAAGCATGGAGCTGCACCAACCGTCTGGGACACAGCTACAAACATGGAGCTGTGATTTATTTCATTTTGTGTTGCTTTACTGTGTAGCTCTACTTAGCGTGATGCAGTGCTAAAGATACAGGGCCATGTTTACAGACGGGGCACTGCAGCTAACGGAGCTGCGATTGCTGCTGTGTTAACATGATATCAGGAGACATTCAACATAAGCTCTGTGAGCACAAGGCTCATTTGAAGCTAATACTATACACTTATTTGTAATTTGCGTGACTCTAACTACTGTTAACGGTACTGTCCATGCACCGCAGAGTAATGTCAGTAGTCTCTTTTGCCAGTGCCAGTACTCACGGTATGAGTGAGAAAGAGAGAAAGAGAGAGAGAGAGAGAGAGAGAGAGTCACTTCCTTTCTCCAGAGAGGGGGCGTGGTCAGACACAGCTCAGGAACATTTAAAGGTACAGACACAGAAACAGTCTGTTCTCAGCAGTGCTCAATACAGTGATTTTTAACTGGCTGCAATTCAGGACCAGGGCTGAGTTTGGGGTAATACACTTTGAATACAATATTGTTGGACGTCTGAGACCTATATAAAAATGCAGAAAAAGTGTATAATAGGAGACCTTTAAATACATTTACATTATTATATTAAATTCTATACACAAACTGTGTGTGTTTCCTTTGGAAGTCAGCTTGGTGTCCTGCTGTTCCAAGGTTGGTGTCCCTGACTCAAGGCTAATACATGCACTATTTAGGGGAGGTGGAGCATGAAGGTGTGACGGCCCCTTCCAAGGTGAGTCCATCTGAGTGAGGAGGACGGAGAGCAGAGAGAGTGGACACATCAGGACAACATTTAATATTGCAGAAGCTACTGTCCTACCGCTATAAAAAAGAACATCCTCTTCCTGAATACAAAGGGATGTTCATGATTCAGTCTGTATGTATGCATTTGTTGGAAGCCTATATAAACATGTTTTTTTTCCCTGTATCGAAAAATATGAGCACCATGAAAGAAAATATGTTTAGCACTGAACCAGACAGGCTGAAGTGAAACCAAATAAAACTATGAGTTGTTCCACACCTTTATTTGATAGACATAGTCAGATAACGCCTGTTAAATATATTTACACATCAACTTTAGTCCAGTAGCCATGGGGGAAAAACACCAGCCGAGGTTAATTTTTTAAGCTTTGATGTACCAGACTGTCATTAGTTGAAGTATATTGCTCAGTGGATCTGTATCTAAATTAGCCTCATAAACCTCTTGGCCACAGATGGCTCCACCTTTACAAAGCCATTATTCAACAGAGGTTGGGCTTAGCTCTTTGCTCTATGTTTTGAATTGCTGCTAGTATACTCTCAGATATAAAGAAACACAAATCTAAATTACTTCAGAGACATGGATTTTCAAGTGACTCAGAGGAAGTGTTGCGCAAGTTACTGAAAAATTGCAACGTTACTAGTTACAGTTATTAGTTACTTCATTCAAAAAGTTTGTTGATTACTTACACCAAAAAGTAACACGTTGCTGTTAAAAGTAACTTTATAGTCCCTTTTTAGGACCCTGGGGAGTGAGAGTTTGCCTTATTGTGTGTTCACTGGAAGTCAGAACTTGGAGCTCAAATATTGTAACTTCAAAGTTTAGTGCTGCCAGCCCTTCCAGCCTTACAGACGTACAACAAAACATGTATCTGCTGTTTACATCAAGAGCAGATAGCATGAATTCTACGGAGGTATTCCATCAAGTCCCTAATCATAGCAGCACTTAAGTGTTGAAGTAGCCTCTGTTGAAGTGGTGTCATGAGGCTGAAGCCGTTCCATTAACACGTTTAAGCTGCTCCTCAGCAGAGTTAACTTCAGCGAGGCTTATCCAAGCTTCTATAAGGCGTGTGCGTGGGGTACACAGGAAGCCCAGAGCATGCGATTGTCAAAAACGCAACCATGTCAAAGAGTCTGGCTGATTTTTTTTCAATAGTGCAGAGCAAAAAATGCTTTTGGAACTCTGTGAGGAGTATAAACCGACTATAACCAAGAAGGGAGGTAAATGGCGTGGCAGGAAATTGCTGACCGCTTAAATGTGCAAGTTAAGTTTTATAACAATGCTAAACGTTGATTTTGTTTTTTACAGTAAGGATATATATTCCACAGCGTGTATATGACCTGTCAGCATGATAGAGGAAATGCTACAGTCTTATACATGGGAGATCTGCATTCAATACCCAATCAGTGCAGATGATGGTGTACAATATTTTCATATTTGTAGAGCAGTCTTGTCAGTTGTAATTTCTTTTTAGTGTGTAAAGGTACTTGCAGTTGAGCTAATATGCCAAATTGTGATATCTTTGAACAGGACTGGTGGTAATAATGTGAAGAGGACTGCTTTGCAGGTTAAGACAAAGCATTAAGACATTTTGCAGAGTGGTCAAGTGGTCAAGGTAATGTTAGGCCTAGCTGATACTTATAAGTTCTATAATGATGTGAATAATAGTAAATAGGATAAATACAGGTTTAATAGCATGGCATTCATTCACATTTGTGTAATATGTGACAAATATTTTCCTAAAGTATATATTTCATTACATTTGAGAGTTGAAATCTCTCACTCTGTTGGCTTCCCGCAGAGTTTGCAGCACACTTAACCACTCAGCCAACACCTCTATAACAATACCACAGAAAATTTATCATATTTAAAGATATCATCATGACAACAACATTAATTAAAATATGTTTAATTATTGGAAATTCTCCAAAACTGACCAAGAATGTAAGATAAATTATTTTTTGCTCACATTGTCACTTTTGTTTTCGCACAAACGGACAATCAGGCAGGGAGCGTGAGGAACTGATTGTTTGATACTCTGTTTACTACAGGTACGTATTCTTTGTAACACCCCTTAGGGTGAGCCTGATAGTTAGCCTGCCACGGAGCAGGTTAACTCAGAAGCATATGTTAACCCAGTAACTCAGCTGAGATTCCTCTTAGCGAGAGTGATGGAACCCAACTCTCTCTAAAACTAGCGGGGCTTACAGAAGTTAGCGAGGATTTGTGGTTCGCGGGGTTGATGGCATACCCCCATGTCAGGTTGGTGAGATTAATTTGACTTTGCAAGTTGGAGATACAACTTCAGGGGGGGGTTCTGATTGAAATTCTGACTTGCATGGAAATTCTAACATTCGTGTACAACTGGAACACGCCATGAATCGAATCACACAAACGCTGGGCTCTCAATGCTGCTGCAATGACATTAATCCTCTGTTTTACCAGAGGTATTGCAGTATTGTTGATGCTGGGAAAGTGGGGGGATGGATCGGTGTCTCTGTTACCCCTTTTCCACCGGGGTGGTTCCAGGGCTGGTTCGGAGCCCGAGCCTGACCTAGCACCAGTTCTTTGTGTTTCCACAACTTAAGGATTGGCCCCTGGTGCTTTAAACTGGGGCCAGGCAAGCACCAAGTCTTTGCTGGTCCAGAGCTAAGCACCGATTACATCGGGGGCCAACAAGACCAGAGTAAATACTGCCTGTTTCTATTGCAAATGTATTGAAAGCACTCCTGGGACACACAGAAGTTTTGCACAAACTAAACAATGTCTCAGGAAAATATGTCAGCAAAGACTGACTATAATAATTTAATTCAAAAATATGCTCTTTTGTTTGAGGATATACAATCCACAGTGGACTGGGATATCGGCCACAGCTTCACTACCACTGCTTGTACTGCATTAGTAAGGAAACCAGACTTTTTAAACCATCTCGATTTGTGTGAAAAGAAACCAAATGCCCCACAATTCCCAAATACCACCCTGGTGGCATCACCAACCTCCACCAGCCAGGCGCCACCGACCTACACCAGCCGGGCATCACCGACGCCACTGACGATTTATTTAATGTTACCCCTCATCTCAGTCAACAGTCAGTTATTCCACTGCCCACTACACAATGTTATCATATTCAAACTACGGGCTTTTTAATCTGACCCGCCGAACGTTATATTTACTGCTGTTTCTGAAATGCGGAACAGCTAAACACGATTATAGCAGGTCATGAAGCAGAACTCCATTAAAAAAAATCAAGGAAACTAAAAATGCAGCTGTACCTACTCATCAAAAATGCTGATAAAATCAGATGAACCATTTTTTTAATCTGTCCGAGTTTCTACTGTAATTCGGCAAACAAATAATCCACCAAAGAGCATTGTTGAAGTGTCAAATTGTAACGTGAAATGGACGAAAATGAGACGTGAAAGAGACTTTTCATAAACACAGTGCTTACACACATAATAGTTACATTTACATAATTCACTCACATCTGCAGTCAGTTTCATTTACAATTTCAATTGATTCATAATCAGAGCACAACTTGGTTTTCAGAGATGTTTGACCTATTTGAATTGTAATAGTGATGTTTCACAGAGCACTGAGTGTGTATTTGCGCACTAGTTACATATTCAGGAGGTCTGCAGTACTTTGCCTCACTTTCTCTGAAGTATCTCAGTGAAGAAACTTTGAAGCAGCCATGGTCGGGCAGTATTGCTGTATTAAAAGCTGTTCCAGCCGATCGCATGATCGCTTTTGTTTACATTCGCATTCCTTCCAACATGGCGCTGACACCCAAAATGCACAGCGACGTGACGTCACATTCACATTCTCTATAAGCTAGCTCACTTTTCTCCCCATTTTAGCTCATATTTCTGAATTTTATTCATTCAGTGCTTCCTCCACCAAGTAACTGTCATGTTGTTCTTTTCACAAATATAGGAATGATCGTCAAAAATATCATTAAAATGCACAATTTATGTGAAACAATATTAAAAATTTCAAGGGGTAATTTAACAAGAAGAAGAATTCCTTTTATTGATCCCTCAATGAGGGAAACTGAGACCCCCCACAAAGCTCAGATAATAATTCGAACCCTGAGACAAACACACCACATTGTAACTAGTAACTAGTAACGTGTTACTGCCCAATACTGCTCACGGGATGAGGAATCAATATACAAATTACATTATAATTTTGTGAACTATTTTTTATATAAAATTCAAAGGTGTAGCAGATCGCTAATAGTTATTAGTATTATTTATCATTGCTGTTTTAAAATTAAATACATTTAAATACAAAAAGCAGTTAGCAATTACAAGAAAATCATGTTCCTATTAATTTATTATTATTATTATTATCATAATGAGGAAAAGGGACCACTTATTACTCCCTGTTTACACTGTAACATTTTACATGTGGTCAGAAGGCAATTATGCTGTCACTAAGGAATGTTTTTGATAAAGTATATTTCTTACAAATGGAGAATACCATTTTTTTTAATAAAAATCCTTATCCTCTGTGTATCCACTGTTATTGTCAGACTCAATTTATAAGTATGAACATGGGCTTCCTTCCATAAACCCTAGTAATCCTCAGCCTACAGTGTCAGGCCTGTCTTTATCACCAGGTTCAGGTGGGTGACATTGAGGTGTGTATCTGTATTACTGTTATTGGATAATGGGGGTTGTGGTATATTGTAGGATTTCTTACCTCTCCTCCCCCTATCCACTCAGTTGGAGCAGGTCATAATAGCTTTGTGGTTTAAACCACAGAGGCCCAGCAAAAGGTAAAGGAAGTCTGTCTGAGCTGAAGTCTTCATCAGATTGAAGTTTCCATTTTACTTCCCTCTGAAATCCCTAAAGCAGTGACAAGGTGGATCCATTTCACACCTGGAAATAGTTTCCTCTGCGCGTGGGTTCATGACAGGCTTACAGGCAGGCAGAGGAGGCGCGGGACATTTAAGCCCCCCATCAAGTAATGTCTGTCGTAATTTCACAGCAAACGGCTTCCTCTAATTTTATCTCTGCCTCTTTCTCTCTTTCTCTCTCTCTCTCTCTCTCTCTCTAGCTTGTCCTCCTGTCGCCACACCCCCCAGACATGGCCCCCTGTCTTGGTCTGTTTCTCGAGCCATCACTATCTCTGACAGCTACAGACTCTATTAGCTGTGATTGGTTACAGTTCACAGCCATGAAATGATCCTCTGAGAGCAAAAAACACAGACACAAATCTGAACAACTCACATCAGGTGCAAAACAACTGTCTGTATCAGTAAACATGGTATGTGACAGGTATCACATGGTGTAGCTTCAAATGCCTAAATAAATAAATAAACATCTGCACTAACTTTGCGGTGCTCATTGTTGACTTTAACTGTTAACTTCTCAAAGTCACTTGATGGTGGAAATTATATATGTATATTATTACTGTGTGTGTGTGTGTGTGTGTGTGTGTGTGTGTGTGTGTGAATGGGTGAATCCCAGCTTATGTTGAACTCTGAGTGGTTACAAAGCGCTATACACAAATTAACCACTTACATATATCATTATACTATACAAACCTCCCAGCACAAATTCAGACCATAAATAGTAATCAATCTGTTATTATTATATTTATGTTTAAAATGGGGCTATGTTGCCAATCAGTGAGACATGAATTAAAATACAGGAAGTCCAGCTCGACAAACAGATCTATAAATTTGAAGCTTTGCAATAATGTGAGAGAGGATTCATTTTCATTTTATCTTTCATCATAATCATTACGATTAAAGATAAAGAGCATAAATATGCTTTTCTCATTAACAAGAAATCGTTTCACTTCAACTAATCCGATGTTGGAAAACTGCTGACCATTTCTGTAACTTTACAAAAATTATATTTGCAGGGCATGATCACTTATGAGCTTCCCACCAGCAAACAATGCTAAACTGAGTGTATTAATATTGGAAATTGACCTCTGTTCTCTGATGAGAAATTTATTTATCTTTGTGTTACACTGTATGGCATCAAAAATGGAGAAAGCTGCATCACCAGTGCGGCTTTTCGACAATGCTTAAGTGTTTTGAGGTGGATTTCCCCTTTGAGCCCTCATTCTGCCACAACAGAAACCATAAGAGATTTGAAAATATTATTACTATAATCAGAACACTGCAAATAGATGAAATGTTGCAGCAATTAGATATAGTTTTGTTTTTACATGCTGGTGTGCGTGAGTCTGACAGAGCATGTGGGAGATTAGCGATGATTTAGTACAAGCAGTTGTGGAGAAGTGGAAATGTTTTCCTAAGGCTCATAGCACTTAACAGCCGTGGGTTACATTCGCAAACACACACACACACACACACACACACGCATAACTCACATCAACACACCTGAATTTCCCACCCACTGGAGTGTAGAAATAATGGAGTGCAGACTGAAAAGCATTTGATGTAAGAACCTGGTAATCATATGCATTTCACAGAAAGGCAAACTTACTGTACTTTTATGGTTGTACATAATGTATGCAGCATTTTTAGCTGTGGGATATCATAAATTGATCACAGCATGCCTGCACCAACTGTCAGTGATGACAAATATAGACTGGAGCAAAAGAGATGCTTAACTTTTCCACTGTCGACATCTTTTGTCCATCTCCCTCTGGAACCAGCTCCTGGGCACTCTAGTCATCTTTCATCACTACGTCACAGCGCTGAAGGGAAAACCCACATCATGTCAGGCAGAGCGGTAAGAGTTTGATAACAAATGTTTTTCAATTTTTGTGTCAAATGTTAGGTTGAAATTCAAATAAGGCAAGTTTAATTTTGCATACTTGATGAATTGTGACAGAAGAGCTTAAGCGGCATCGTATAGAGTGGTCCCATTCATTGCAGTAACCTAAATTATGTGATACAACCCAAAATCAACAGCGTACACCTATACAATGTATTTCCTGTGGAGATACAAAAAATAGGTCTGCTCTGAATACAAACAAGAAGGTATTTGGGAAAATAAAGAGATGACTGTGTTTGAGAGGCCAATGTAAACTAAGGCGGGTCTGTTACACACCATGTGACTGTTTGGACTCGTCTACGTAGGTCTAGTAAGGAGTGATTTCTCTGGTGTGACTATGAGTTTATCAATGTTGGCAACTATGGTAAGCTATATTGAAATGATGCATAACCACAAGTGGGAATAAGAGCTTAACTTCTCTTCTTGCCTGTTCTACCAACGTTCTGTGAATGCAGCATATTCATCAGTCAATGTTTTGTTCTGGTGATGGAGCTAAAGAGTCAGTCACCTTTTTCATGGTCACTGGGTTAGAGACCATGGTCAGTTTACAACTAAGACAAACCACTGTTACCCTGCTGAAAAAACAGCTGAGCAGCATTTTTTAGCTGGTAAACTGTGTTTATTTTAGGCAACATAACTAGGTACCAACACTGTACAGTTGTCTGTTACTTGTTGTTACATCTCTGTTTACATTCACACTAGAGGCTCGTGATGACGTCACATGTGAGATGTAAAAGTCCGATCAACTTACCTTAAAATGTGGATGAATCCTCACAGTTTCGCCTTTCAAATGGTGTATTCCATGTCTTCATAGCCTTACCAGACGTTTTACAATCCAGCAGTATAGATTGGCTACAACCATTACTGTTTACATTCACAGCCGGGGTTTGGACCAGGAAGTGATTTGTGACATAGCAACTAGCCATCCCCACAACAAGATGACCTCATATCGTTATGAATGGTCACCATTGCTGCATCTCGATGTAAGAGTCTCCTTTTTGATGTCTGCATCTCAACAAAAAAAACAATAATCTGACGAGGTCTGTTCTATCTCAAAGGACCTCCAACACAGCTTTCTGTCCACTGAATTTAGAGCTGAGCGTATCCCACAATCCATTCTGGGTCAGTCCTGTGCTTAAAGCCCCTCTGTGTGGGAATTACTCCCATCTAGCGGTGAGGTGGTGTTCTGCACACAATGAATATTATTCTTTAGCCTGACCCTTCTCAGTGCTCGTTTCCTTCTACGGTTGCTGAGGGCTAACAGTTGTGATATGGTGAGATGTCATCGAGATTGCATCCGCAAATACAACTTCTACCAGCATTCTCAGTGTTGTTAAATTGTTATTTATATCATCTAGCATTTTAGTCCGCTAGATAAGTTGTGCTCTAAGGTAAAAGGTAAAAAAACGGAAAAGGCGTTTTTACCTGGTTGTCCCCTCCCAGGACCTGTAGTTTCTGGATGTATTTATAAATGGCAAATATAAAGTCTGTCAGAACACTACAGGTTTTTTGGTAATTACCCATGGATGAGGGAATACTTTTATATGACAAAAACTAAAGCTGATAATAGACAACTTGAAAGATTATACAGGGGGGCTTTAATGATGTATTTAATGACCATTGGCAAAGTCAGGAAAAGTCACGCAACTACATCATATAATATTTACCAGGTATCTGCCCTCAGTCAGTCACCAGTCATTTGAACATGATGTTAGTCATGTAAAAGTTAGAGTGAATGGCTATACTGTAAGAACTGTGATGAAGTATAATCAACCAGTTAATTCAGAATACATCATCAAAGTTTCCCCAATTTGCCACCATTTTTTCAGCCGTGCAAGGGCAACTTCATTAAACCATTTGAAAACGAGCACCCAAACTTGTTAGTTTTGCTTGTGAGGCCAATGGATTTTATTGGAAAGAAGGTCCAGATTCAACCATCGGCAGATTTTCCTGTATGGATATGTTGAATGTACCACTGTGCACACCGCTTGGTTGGCATGATCAAGACTCCGGCAAATCACCGAGTGGAAGCAGAGGTAGCATGTTGAGGGGAAACAGGTCCACTGAAAATGTTAATTTCTACACTTAATCTGAAAAAATAACTCTTTGAATCCCTTGAATATCACAGTCTGCTCAGATTCAACCATATCATGATCTGAGGGTGAAATTGGTTTCCTCAAAGTGGATAACTATTTCCAAAGCCCTTATATGTTTATACACCACTGGTTTGCCTGTTGTTGTGTAAAATTAACCTGAAAATGTTTTTCCATCATGAAATTAGTTTCCATGTGTTATTTCTCAATCAAAATGCGCACTGAGTGCAGCATCTCAGCGGCTAGAGGCAATTCCTGAATAATTTAGACTTAAAACAGCCTGCTGCAGCGTTATCACTTCATCACAGATTCAGTCACAGAAGCAGGTCACCAACCCTCATCTATAATCCACAAAGAGGGTTTCCCCATCCAATCAACACCCCCATTGCTGAAAACCATGCTTGAAAACCAACAGAAATTACATTAGGAGGGGGTGTATATGTATATTTGTGTGAGAGGAGGTTGTTATTGGGGAATGTTATTACGCTGGGATACACTTAAATGGGATTTCTTTCCCATTTTGAAGCAGCCACTTTTTATGTGGACCCCACTTTTAAATCTTTCCCATCATCCTGATCAGTTTTGGCAAAATTTTCATCAACTGCTTCACTTATAAAGATACTGAATGCTTTTTTGACTGGGTGTATTTCAACACAACAAACCACTTCATACTCAAAAGTCAACCACCGAAACATGAGGCCCAGCCCACAAGCACATGGCACCCGCCAAAGAAAAACATTTTTTATTATGACTTATGAATAATGACTTCCATATCCTGTAATTATAAAGAGGTCTGTTATGTGACATCTGGCAATTGTTGTTGCTTTGTTTCAAACTGCAACAATGTCTCTTTTTTCTTGTAGCTGTGGGACATCTATAAGCTGATTAATTAGTCTATTGACTATTGACTGATTAAATGACCAATGAAGTGTGGCTCAACTATATTGTTATATTCAGACAAAACATTTCTGGGATTTTGGAATTTCTCAATGGAAGCCTGCTCTTCTCCCGACTGGTTCCAATAAGATAGCTTATTTATGCCAAGTATTTTTGAGCTTACAGATGAAGTGAATATTGTTAAAGTTAAATTTAAAATCCAACCCAACTGTGCCTGCAGGTTTAGTTCCTCTAAAGGTATCTGGATCCAGGTGGCTTTGAAGTGAATGGGAAACACCCCACAGTACAGTATTTTGGATGTTAATTCCACTCTGTGTCATATTCACCCTAATATAAATTGAGGACAAAAAAATAATAATAATAAGGCCATGATAGTGTCACTGATGCACCACTGTAATACATCAAAGCCATTGTGATGTGTCTGTGGTGTGTATGTAGGCTTGGATGGAATATTTAGCTGGTTGAAGTGAATATTTTTGGATGAAATAGTGAAAGGCTGTCCCTGTTCAAACATGGAAGCTGTTTTTAACTTTTAAGAGTGTTGTACTTGACAGAGTTGCTGCTACACCACACAGCTATATTAAGAACAGAGAACTTTGTTGATATTTCTGTTTACATAATCACTGCCTTTCTCATACTTGTGATACCAAGTGTCAACACTTAGGTCTCTCTTTCACATATACATACACATGGGCACATGCACAGAGGCTTCCTAGAGGAAAGGAAGATGTTGTCACCCTACAGAAAGTGCAGGATTTGTACATTGTGGTGACCCCTGGACTGGTAGTCACCACAATGCACCACAATATGACCACTTTTTTCAGTTATCCAAGTCACTGTGCGTTACTATTTTTGGCATTTTCCTGAGTAAAAAGATATATTTGCTTTCTTGCATCTCAGGGAGTGAGGTCACATATGCAACAAGTCACATTTTCAGCATAAGGACAACTCAGGTGTGATACATAGCAAGAAGCCAGTGACACAAATGGAAACATCATTGAAGGGAGGAGAGAGATTAAGATGTTCCACATGGAAATACAGTCACTATTTAGAGTTTGTGTCAAAATAGTTAGGGAGGTAAAAATGACAATATTGAGGTTCATTGTACTCTGTGCTGGCGACAGTGTTATCTAGCTTCAAAAACACTGCATTAAATGATGTGGTGGAGGGTGCTGTCAGCAGCTGCTGAATGTAAGGTAACTGTGGCAACACTGCTCCTGGTGATATGATCAAAACAACAGTCTTTGTATGCAGTGCTACTGGAGAGTCAGAGAATCAACAAAGTCCTTAAAATATGACCTCTGGAGAACATCTGTACAACATCTGTACAGCATTCTCTTGCATCCATCCAATAGTTGCCAAGATATTTCACTTGGCACCACAGTGATCAACATTAGAGTGACTCCTGTATCGTGGAACCAGGCCTCCATGATCCAATCAACCTTCCATAAAAGCCCAGTCTGCAACACTCCACATAATTCTGTAACATACAGTGGTGCAAATCCTTGTGACTTTTCTCCTGTGTACTTACATATCCCTTTGAGTACTTCACTTTCCTTAATCCTTCGTGTTGCTGCAAAATACTCATCCTGTTTCCGCTGTTCCCCAGACTCCTGGCATTCCTCGTTGCTTCCTGCTCACTCAGCGCTGAACAACTACCATGTCTTTTGCCATCTCCCAATACTCAATCAAACTCTTAAAAACATGCTGATCATGTCTGTCTCTGCTTTGGGATAAGTCAGAACTAAAAACTACATCTTCCACATTTCAGGGTTTTCACATGGCATTTCACACCACAGGGTTAATGTTGTGAAGCAGGTTTTTCATTTGCTATTTAATGCCACTTCTTTACCATGAAACGGATACAGACATTTGGCCATGTCCACACGCAAACAGAGCCGACTTCTGAAAAAGTTTCATGTAAACACGGTGCCGTCTTAGGAAATATCTGTGCCCCCACGAAACCACTGAAATGCCACTGTAATGCAGCCACACAAAACAGAGAAGAAGAAGAAATAGAGCATGCATTTAAGTGTTGTTAGGTTAGCGCATGAGTGAATTAAGGAGGAGGCATGAGTCATGAAAGATCTATATAGGCTGTACACACAAAAACATCAGTGTGGCTTTTAGGGACATATCCACTGTAGGAGGTGGTTTCAAAAATGAGTGTGTATGGGCCCCTGAAACACCAGTTCTGTGTGAACAAAACAACCATACAACAAAAAAACATTTACTCCTAAAATCGTCACCGTGTGGACATGGCCTTAGTTATGTCTGACTAAGAGATTTGAAACAAAGAAATAAATATATGTAAACATAAAAACTTAACAACACATTAAAACACGAAACTGGTCTCAAACTCAATTCTATCCTGTCCTCACTAGTTCTGAGCGTAGCCTATTCCCAAGGATTACATTGCAGTCAATACAGACCAGAAGGCATCCACATGATATGCCAAAAGCAACAGAGGTGCTGCTGTTGCACACAAAATTACTTACAAATTACCATCTCATTCATAAAGCACTTGGTGATACCAGAATACGTAATGCTGTAGTTATCAGTGTACAATTATACAGACAATCAGATCAAAATAGTTTAGTTGGAATATAATGGCAGGAATATAGGATTCAAACTGGAAAATGGTCCAATCTTTGTCTGAACATCAGTTAACATAACATAATAAAATTTCCATTACAGCCTTGATAATAACTTTATTATGCTTGTTGAAGAAGCATAAAGCAGCCAGCTGATTTGCTCGCTGAGACACATTCACATTGTTATCATAACAACTAACATCATGTCAAATCCCACACAGCAGGCTGACATCCAGTAACATGTTCTGTCAAAGATAATATCCATGAATGAGATCAAAGTCCATTCAGTGCAATTTATTAACCTTTAAAGTGCATAAAAAGTGCATAATTGAACAGATCAAGGGAAGGTTGTGTCTTGGTTCTTTGATGTGCCTCACAGCTCATCTCACAATGTGGATTTATGAATCTTGAATACTGGGAGGGAGAGCTTAATATCTCTTTCTGCCCATTCGTCTTTACAACAAACTGTTCCATCGAGGCAGGTTCAGACTCGGGTCTGGAGCAGCTTCTGGCAGAGCTGTCCCCTGTGTGTAAGACAATCACCGACTATTAAAGGACGGCTGGCAAGAAAGCGTGTGTGATGATTTGTGTATGTACGTGTGTGCGCGCATGTGTGTGTGTTCGTGGGAAGGTGTGTGCCGAGGTAAAAGTTGCAACGTGAAATCTATCAGCAGTGGGAGAAAACTAGCCTGCAGGGCTTTTGAGGCTTTTGTGAGTTTCCACCTTCAAAAAAAAAGAAAAATTGTCAGCAGCAAACTTAATCTTACTCCTACAGGGCAGGAGGGGTCGCGACCAACGAGAAATAGAGAGAAGAACAGAGTTAGGGAGGGAAGTGAGAAATTCTAATGTCAGGGCATCTGTTTTCAGGAATACAGATCTGAACAAATCAAGATGTCTTTTTCTTTTTTATCATCCCATTCTTGCTTTGTGTTTGGAATTATTAAAGTTATTTTGTTGATGTAAAGGTCACTGTCAGCCATCACTCTTTAGCTAGTAATGAAAAAAGCTGAAAAAACATGTCTTCCTACCCTACCCTCTCATGACATGTGTCACGATAATGCATTTTAGGCTTTTTTTGTGCCATTTCACACCACATCTTTACTATTGAATGTCATTTTAGTTGTTGTGTTTAGGCAACAAGTCTACTTAGTTAAGTTTAGAGAGTATATCATCGTCACAACCACGGCTGGCCGGGAAGTCCTCCGGACCGGTGGAGAGCTGTGGAGGTCCAGGGAAAAATGACCCGAGCTCCGGGCTGGGCGCTGGGGATCCGCGGTGATAGTGGACGCCCAGGAGTCGACCCATTCCGCTTACCGTAGTTCCAACCATGTTGCAATGCATGCAAAGTCAAATTTAAACACTAGATGGGAGAAAAAATTACATAGTGTCCGTTTAAGACACATCTGTGAAATGCTAGTTTTCCTCTAGAGCCATCATCAGGTCAAATATGTATTTTGTACACTAACTTATTAACATAATGTTTATGGCCTAGCTTCAGCTGTACTTGTTTTTGCACTAATTATCAAATATAAGCATAAATATGAGATTGTGAACATGGTCACCTTCATACCTCTTGAACATCAATATGGTAGCGCAGTCATTGTGAGCGTATTAGAATGCTGATGTTAGCATTTAGCTCAAAGCCTCACTGTGTCTAAATACAGCCTCATGGAGCTGTTAGCACACCTGCAGTCTTGTGTTATTTTACATTTCAGGGTGAGGCTTCCCTGCAGGCATGCTCGCCGTGTTGGATTTCCTATATGACACTGATATGACAGGCATGTGTATGAAGTGCAAATGACATTGACCAGCTTTGACAAAAGAAACAAATTTTGGAACACATGTTTATGATGATCGTGATCTGTAATCTTTTTCTCTGGGCTAATTTTGAAAGTACCCAACAACTGTCTCACATGATACAGGTGAGAACCGACGAGCAGTCAGATTGTTTTTCTTGCATGTCATCTGTATGTACGACCAATGTGTGTGGCAAAATTATTAATTTACATTTACTTGATAGGGAGAATGTGAATGATGAACTGCTGAGTGATTATTTCAAAGTAATGATAAAGTAATGGTATGAGGGGAAAAAAACATGAACAGTTGTGGATCACTGAGATCTAATCAACAGAGAGGTGGGTGAGGCGTTTGAGGGCAGAATGTCTTTTTCCTTTCTGACTGTTGAAAATGTGAGCTGGCCAACCGCTCAAGCATTTCCAACATCCAGAAATACTTCAGACTTGAATCATCACACCAAAATAATCACTGCATAGAAAAAAAATGTCAGGTGTATCAGTGAAAATTGTAAATGACAAAATAAAAAGAGCAAAAAAGAGTCAAGTGGACTTGCTTGAGGTTGGTTGGAGACGTTTTCACTTCAGTTCTGAAGAAAGGTGAAACATCTTGAACAAACCTTAAGCAAGTTGACTTTTTTTTTTGCTCTTTTTGATTTACCTTGACCTGGATGAGTGAGAACCTACATTAAATGACATCCCAGATCCCAGAGAGCATCAGGATTTTTTTTTACGAAAGAGGCTACTCTGTGTCAAAAACAATAAACCTCAACAATTAATTGTCATGACGTGTTTCAGTTCATTTTGAACTGTCCGGGGGACAAAACTGCATCTTAAAAGGAGGGCTGTGCAACAAACAGGACACTCATGTAGGGACAATAAATAATGCAAATGTTCCCCTCAGAATAAATCATGTTGTATCTACTCAGTGGTGAACACAACACTTGAATATCATTTACAAATCTGTGCAAACACTTCAGAGTGCATTAAAGCACTAAATTCACATTAGAAGGTGCACACAGGCTGAGGCTGCTTAAGACATAAACTAGTTCACATTGCAGCCTTTCACGTTGTGTTCCATTATTATTAACCACTAATAAGCACTTTCATATGGTCCAATATAAACACAAAGCCCAAAGATGGTTATATGTCCAAATGGGCTACTTTCTGATGCTAATTTAAAACGGGAGACAGAGACAGAGGAGCAGGCGGGCAAGAGACCGCAAACGAGTCTGTTTGAAAGCGGAGCCGGCATGGTCTCAGAGTCGCCCTCGCCTCGCCGCTGAGGCCAATTTGCAGACAATAATTTCCTCCAATCCATCAGGGCGGCAAGGGGGAGTAGCAAAGAGAAATAAGGCTAAGTGAGACTCTGGGGATTGGAGACCACAGAGCAGCTAGCTGTGCTCCACTCCCTCTCAGTGCTGGGATCCATGAACTTCTGCTCTTCCTCTTTTCTTTTCATGGCCTCTTTGCTTCAGAGGCCACACACTCACCCCTAGAGACATTGTTAGGATTATTTACCAACTGGTACAAACACAGGGGGTGTTACTGTACATTACCACTGGCTTTGTTTCAAATTACTGCCTGGCTGCCCTACAGCAGTACTGTACTGTTGTCTTTTGAAGCTCAAACCTACAAAACCTTGCAATGTTCGTCCTTCTTCCTACTCTGCTACTACACTACACTACTGAGAAATGTTGACATTGGTGACGTCACCACCTCAGTAAACTATTTATTTAAATCGATGCATTTTTGTATTTGCATTTGTTAATCACTCATGTAGGGAATTGAGCTGGTAACCGGAGGGTCACCAGTTTAGGTCCTGCATGGAGCACGAACTGGTAGCTGCAGAGGTGGTTAACCCACTCAACAAAACTGTTTCTCGCATTTTATACTGTAATTGGGTGGAAATTGTTTCCATATTTTTTTTATGTTCACCCAACAAATGACTTTTTGAGTGTATGGCAGCCCCTTCACTCTGACCTTCTCCATTAATGCACGTCCTGTTTGTATGTTTTTCAGAGCTGTGTGTGAAAATGCGTAATGAGTGAAAACATTAATAAAGTTAAAATATACTTTGTCTCTTGTACATCATGCAGTCTGATATGTAAATGTATACACATAATGCATATGCATATGACACGCTCAGACACAGGGGAGGTTGATGGCTAAAACGTAGACTTTCAAGCAGGAGACTGATGTTTCATTACCTCCACCAAGGAGGTTATGTTTTCACCAGGGTTTGTTTATTTGTATGTTTATTTGTTGGTTTGCAAAATAACTCAAAAAGTTATGGATGGATTTTGACTTAACTTAAAACTGATTAATTTTTGGTGGTGATCGGATCCAATTCAAGGTCATCAAAGTCAAATGAAAGGTCACGCCATAGTAATGTATGGGAGAATTCACATATTTCTGAACGCTCCAGGGTGTACAATTTTCAGCCAATCATCACCTAATTTGGTATATAAACTAATATGGAAATCAGAAGTCACAGATTCATTTTGGTCATGATCAGTAAAAGATCAAGGTCACCAAGGTCAAACATGCGTTTCTAACCATAACTTCATGTAGGAAGGAGCTAGAGCAATGCAACTGGTCTCAAAATGTCCGGAAAAGTTTTTCTGGTATTTTGGTCTTTTTTTAAAATTCAAATTCAAATGTGACAAAGTATGAAATCTAGAAAAAATAAATAAAAAGTACATGATATTAATGTGAATACAATGTTAAATGTGGCTTTCAAGGTGCATCAAAATCAACACATTCACGCTTAGGCGTTGTGGGCTGCAGGAGTATACGCTCTCTCAGAATGCGGCCTTGGCGGAGGTCTGTGCTCTTCTAGTTGTTAGTGTTCATGTTGTTGATTTTTACATGTTTTCTGTGCATGTTTGACCTCGTTTCAGCCCAGTCTTGATAATAAGTGAGTGGTTGTGTTGCCTAAACTCCTGCAGTCTGATCCCTGTACCTTTGGACAGAGCCAGTGCAGCTATTTCTGTATTGATATTAATGTCTAAAAGCCAAAGCCGTTGCCTGAGAAATATTCATGGTCAACATAACAAATCATTATTTCAAAAACCTCATTCTAATATACTATAGATTGATAGACTACAGTCTACTGACATGATAAATGCTGTGGTGTATTTGTGGTGTGTCTCATAAAGCTTCTGTTGACATATTTTTCATGTTTTAATATAATGGCAGTGCTCATACTGAATGTAGTTCAGAGAATGTGTGTGGGGTTGTGTGGTACTGCTGACCTTGTGGTTACAATAATGACATGTTTAGGAGGACGGTGGCGCCAGACAGCTCAGTAGACCCCTACCACACTTATAATTGGAGAACAGAATTGTTTTCTGTCAGAAGTGTTCAACACACAGCGGCTTGAATAATACCAAACGAAAGCAAACAGTCCCAACAAATGCTGTGGGTCAGAGAGCATGTTTTTTCAGGAATATAGAGCACCCATTTGGAATATTAGACAGCGCAGACAGTGTGTAATTACTGTGAATATTTCTCTGTGGCATTTCAGAGTTCAGCAGTGGCAGCAACGCTGAAGCTGGCAGAGCTTCATGTCTCATTAAGCTGAGCGTGAGCACTTTGGGTTTTCTGTCTTGCTCAAGGACGCACTGACAGGGACATCATGGATCAAAGCTGGGTAACCTGAGATGACCTGCCTGACCTTCCCTGCCTCCATGCCTCCAAACCTCTTAGATAAGGGATGAAACCCAAAAGACATCTTGATAAATAGGCTGAGAGTCTGAGTGCAAAACAAATGCCTGTGGTTCTGTGTCTGTTTGTATTGGTTTCATCAGCTACATTATCCCATTAAATGTATTGCTCAGACTATGAGATGAATTATTATGAATTATGTGAAGATTATTAGATAATGTTGTTGATGGTATCATTCATTTTGAGTTTATGACCATCTGATGAATGTAAACTTGAATAGTGTCTCCACTTTAGCTCTGTATTTTGGCCAATTTTGCTGCTAAATTGCCCAAATGTTCACCAGCTACTTGCTGGGCAGCCCACTCTCAGTGGGTAGAGTGGTCGTCCCTCAGTCCCCTGCTCATCCTCTCTACATGTTTTTGTGTCCTTGGGCTAGGTACTGAACCCCCAAGTTGCTCCCTGGGATTCTCTGAGAAGGCTTGCTTTGTTGTGTTCAGCAGTCAGTGTTCAATGTCACCTTGTGCACTGGAGGTGTCACTTCCTGTTGTATACTGATAGTAACTCTTTTTTGTGTTCCGTATTTTCGGATCCTAGTTCTCAGTGACTTCGTGATATTTTTTTTTCCAGTTTCTAGCGATATCCTATTGTGTCTCGTTTTAGTTTCAGTGTGTTGATTTTTGGTTGTAAAAGTCTCTCTGGGCTTACAGAGCTTCACATCACCTGCCAAAATTGCTGCCCAGCACAGTGCCATTCATCAGGGATTGGTTTTTGTCACTCCACCTCTGGCACGTCTTTACTTCCCTGAAGCCAAATAGGTTTGTCTTGCATTTTATGCAGTGGACACATTATTTACAAAAAGCTCTTAAAGCTTCAGGCAAGATGAAAAGAGTCAGAATACAGCCTGAAAAATCCAAAAGCATAAATTATCTTCTTTGCCAGACAACTCTGGATTAGTTTGAGTCCCCATCAGCTGCTGCATCACTGCAGCTATAAGTGAGAGCACAGGGTTTGTGTATCCATAGGTTCATTCATTCTTATTCAGGCATTTGTACAAAAAAACAGAATGCCCAATAGCTGTCAATGTGTGCTTGTTGCACCGGCTATGTAATGAGATGAATGCTCTGAATACATCACACTGGTGATTAAAGCTCTCTGGGATCTTAAGTGTGTGTGATATTGATGTGTCAGCATGTTCGCCCTGCCTCCCTCTCCAGCCCTCTCCTTGTAAAATAATATGTTTTGTTCACGGTGGATTCAGTGGCACAGTTATCACTGCAGCCTTTTCAGTCTCGGCTCTTTAGGCCAAGAGATGGAGCATGAAATGAATTCTGTGGCCAGTAGCTGGGACCAGCTGGATTTGGGCTGTGCCAGCACCATGATTGGGGCCAGTGCCAGGAGACCGATTTGCTTTTGCGATGAAGTCCTTCTCGTAGTATTTAATAAGTACCATCAGCGTAAACTTCAGATTACTGTGTCTTCAGGCCTCAGCACCCAATTGGTTTGCATTTTGATATTCTATGTTCTCGATCAGTGTTGATTTATAGCCAAGCTAAGCACAAATAATAATAGTGCTTTGATTAGCTTTTAAAAGAAAAGGTGAACTATAGTTCAAAGAGCTATCAAGTTTGATGATGTTGAACAGGGTGAAAAGGGTGAATTTGAATTCGCTGAAAGGTTCATATTTATTAGTAATTATAAACAAAGCAAAAGTAGATTTTTTTCTGAAATGAAAGTTGTGCTTTTGCATGATTGTATGAACACAAACATAGTTTGTGTGAAAAGTTCCAGTGAAAACTGTCCCACAATGCTATAGTCGATTTTATTTTTGATGTTTTTTGTTTTTATTTGTGAAAAGTGTGAAAATGATTGAGGACATTTTGAAAAATCACGTGACAAATTTGGTGAAATCGTTCCTTGGTACAAGGGCGGCACGGTGGTGTAGTGGTTAGCACTGTCGCCTCACAGCAAGAAGGTACCAGGAAGGTGCCCGGGGCCTTTCTGTGTGGACATGTTCTCCCCATGTCTGTGTGGGTTCTCTCCAGGTACTCCGGCTTCCTCCCAACATCCAAAAACATGCATGGGGATTGGGTTAATTGGTTAATTTAAATTGTCCATAAGTGTGAATGTGAGTGTGAGTGGTTGTCTGTCTCTATGTGTCCTGTGATGAACTGGAGACTTGTCCAGGGTGTACCCTGCCTTTCACCCTAAGACAGCTGGGATAGGCTCCAGCCCCCCTCCCGCGACCCTATGAGAGGATAAGAGGTAGAAAATGAATGGATGGATGCTTGGTACACTGATATACGTGTAAGGCCACCAGGCTGCCCCATGACTGCAAAAATACCTGCTGTGTGAAAATATAAATTAGTTTTTTAGATACGGGTGAGAAAACCTTGAAATGGATCGGAGGCAACAGCGTTTCACCTCACCCAGAGGCCATCTACACCATAACAACACTTCTACAGGAGCAGCGGAAATCAGACAATGTTTGGCAAGGTTTTGCTCTCTGCATGTACCACAGTTTCACAAGCAGGACAGGGAGCTACGGTGTCCTTCAGGTAGTATAAAAACACAATAGGCTCTGTGGTGCCAGTGTTTGGTTTGGCCATTCTCAGCTACTGAGCAACATGGTATCCTGCAAAATGCTGTATATCAGCAGTGTTGTGTTATTCAATAAAATGTGGCATAGCATGCAGTGATTGTAAAGCTTTAAAGAGTCTTTTGTGAGTATACAGTAATGAGACAAACATTATCAAATGGAACTCTCTCTTCTCAACTCTTCTTCGATACTCTTACTGTACTATAACAGCTTACTAATAGTGGCAAAGATAAGACTTTTCCAAGTTCACAGAGTCCATTCATGCAACAGGTGCTGCTCATCATTCAACAGGTATACGTGCACACACATATTCACACCCATGCCCCCCTCCCCTGAACACAGGTGTAAGACTCTTTACAAAAGAGCAAAGTGTAAACAGGCCCGACTTTTAGCCAGGAGGCCAACATAAAAGGCAGTTTGCAGGGTTTTGAGGTTGCTTTAGGATTGCTTGGTAGCCTATTGACACAGCTGCAGGCCCCACCTTCTGCCCATACTGCCTAAAGAAAAGAGGCTTGCATGGAAGCCTGCATGCACCGCAATCTGTTATTTTGAAAGTTAAAAGAAAATCCAAGCGGGTGGAAGAAATTCTGAAGAAGCCAGACAAAAACCCTACAAGCCTTTATAAGCCACCAGAGTATCCAGAGCTTTTGTAAGGAGAAAAAAATAGGATTCTCTGTGTACACATGCATGCCTGCACACACATATATGCATAGATACGGGTCTATATACTGTATGTGTGCTTTTGATTGTGTGTGGGACCTTGAGTGAGCACTGTCATTCTCCAGCTGTTGCAGGGAAAGTGCCCTTGCTTGAAAAAATAAGAAGTGGTACACAATTACAAGTTCCATCCTGAGGAGCACAAAGGGTTGACAGAAAAGACATGTATTTATAGAGAAGTCCTGGACATTTGTGGCAGATGAGCAGCTTTGTGTTTATGATGGAACATGTGGATGAGGGAAATTGTCACGTAATTACAGCCTGTAAAGCATCCAACCTTTCATTTTGTTGAAATGTGAAAGGGTTGATTCTGCGAAAGTGTGTTATCAACGATGGCAGAGAATTTCAAAAAGAAATTCAATCAAGTGCACATCAATCAATATGTGATTTGAAGGACACACACACACACAGAGTACATCTCTGCACATACAGCATTGACTTTTAAATGCAAAGGAAATATGTGGCAGTTCAGCAACCTTGACTCCACTTTTACCAGTAATGACTACAAGACCATGTCCACACTTTTTATCAGTATATATCAAAACATTTTTCTTTGGCTTTCATCCACACTAAATGGGTGTTTTTACGCCACAGAGCTTTTGGAGACAGTTTTATAGAGTCTACACAGTTAGACATGACACTGCAATATGGAAAAACAAATGTTTCACTGCAGGGTTTTATTTAAATTTAGCTGTTTCAACAGTAAAGTTATACTGTGTTTATGCCATTTATGTGTGAGTTCAGCTACAGGTTTGTATTTAAATATGTTTCAGTATTATATTCATGAGTTTAAAGGTGCTCCACACAATATTCAAGGCATTAGTATGGCAACAGCTATTTGCTATGTAAAGATTAATGTCTACCTGAGTGAAGTCGACACAGCTGAGATCAAGCAGAGCTCCAAACAGTCCATCAGTTCCTCCCCACTTCTTACCAGATGATGACAGCTACGCCAACCAACAACAGCAGCAATGTGTATCACACCATCCGTGTTCATGTACATGTTGAGTCCTTTCATTCTTACTGCAAAAACAGATGTTTTATAGAACAGAAAATTATCCCTATTTTATTCTGTTCTGTTCTACATACATCCATCTTTGCAGTAAGGGCAAGGACACTGATACATGTGCTTCAGAATACCTTTCAAACATCCGAACAATCAAATCCATCAAATCAAAAAAACAACAAGAAATTTTTTGTTTGAACTTTCCCATTTGCTATGACATTCCACATAACATCCAGCTGAATGGAATCATAAAGCCCACTCTGGATATTGCTGAAAAGCATTTAAGGAACTGTAGAAAAACAGGAAAAAGCCTCTTGGATGAGAGGTGGAACATCCTCAATAAACATCAAGCAAACCAATTGAACCTTTTTTGATTTATCTTGACCTGGATGACTTAGAGCACAGAGGAAAACAATAACTTAAGTTACTGCTGAGGCAGGTTCAGAGAAAATGGGTAAATCACAAAACATATCACATGTTGAGGATGAATATATGAATACTAGAATATACACAAACTGTAACACTACTGGCTAGTTTGTGCCAGACCTTCATGGTACGGGGTTCATGGGCTGATACCATCAGCTTTTCATGTGTCATTTGATACCCCACCATTACTGTTACAATTATGAGTTTAGCTTGACAAATCTACAGTAACATATGCAGTTCAGCTTTGCCAGCAACATCACATAGTAAAAAGAAAACAATATTTGAGGAAATTAAAGTTAATTAAAATGTGTATAAAAACACAATAAGTACACAAACATGTTATAAACATCAATATTAAACTCTGTTCCCTCTAAGCTGCATGCGATCTCTATGCAGTAGCAATTATTGCATAAGCAATAAACACATAGCAATTTATACTGTTCTATTTTTCAATGCAACTCAGTGAGTGACAGGTGACGACAACAACAAGCAGCAACAGATAACAGATAAAATAATGACTAACACAGTCCAGCTGATGATATGGTGCAGTTCACATATATTCACTCACACAGCCAATCAATGTCATTAACAGTGCTTTATGCATATGTTCTACTGTTTGGCAGGTAAATGCCGCCAACCCTGTATTGAATGGACCGTGGCACATCCACTTCCCAATTGGATGAGTAGATGTGTCACAGCCTTAGTGCTTATTCTAGTGTCATTTATCAACAGTTTTCATGTAGGGATATTAATCATTAAATGCTGTTATAAGTTGTAGAAATACTCATAAAAAACTGTCAAATCATATATTTTACAGACATTACAGGAACTGACACTGTATCACATGCTTTGCATTGTGCAAAATGTCAGTGTTTTAATGTGAACAACATTTGATCTCTGAAAGGTGAAAATATCTCAATTCTTCCAGAGCAGGATCCCCACCCTAAAACATACACAGCTCATGAAAAACAAGATTTTTGTCTTTGTCATTCTAAGTTACATGAAGTAATCGAACAGAAAACACTGCTGTAATTTGATTCTTTTAATAAGCCATGTATCTTGCTATGATCTCAGGTTTTAGACAGGTGTGATCCTGGTGTGGCCACAGTGTGCAGATCTGATGACATTCACAGTGGTCCAAGAAATCTTCAGGGAGTTTGTGTGTTTGCTCAGACACATGAAAAATTATGGGGAACATTGGTATCAACTAACTTTACAATAACTCAACAGTACTTTAGGACATGAATACCATTCTCCTGGTTGAAAGTCTTGTTTGGCGAACTCATCCTTCTCTCCTCCCAGCCACCATAAGCAATCTTTCTCACTTTTTACTACAGCACTTGCTCTTCTTCTCTCACTCTCAGCGTTGTCTGTTTTTCTACGTCACTAGCTCTAATTTTAGTGATTGACTGGCATGTTTATGTTGCATTCAGTACAGTCTAGATGAAGTAAAATGACAGAGCGAAGCAAGCGTGACCTTGTTATTGCAACTGTAATGGATTGCAAATTGTTGTGTCATTCATACACCATTAGATGAGAGCAAGCTAGGGATTAACTGAGGCCAAAAGTGTAGCTGAGCCCGCTGGGTAAGCAGGGTGAGAGTCACCCCTGGGTGGAGTCCAGAGGATGCAGGAACATTTAATCACCAGTGGCCCTGCAATACACATGTGGAGCTTTATAGCAGCGCTTGCTTTTGGAGCTGGATGTCAATATTTGGTCCCATTCCTTGTGGTCGGGGCTGTGACGCATTCAGCCAGAGCTGGATTCGTACTGCGGCCCTCCACAGGCCGTCCAGCCAGCGGCGAACAAACAAGCTGCTCTCTATCAGCCAAATACCCATTCCAATAGCAAATACAATGCCTCATTATCTTATTGCCCCAAACCACAAGTCATTATGAAAAACATTGCTGCAGCAGAGACGACTCTTTGTGATTTGAACAGAGCTAATGACAAACAAAAGTTGTGTCAATACAACAGCTAATGGGAAATTCCATCTTCAAATTCTCCTCCACTCTTAAATGTCATTACTCAAAGACCCAGAAGTCACAAATGTATATGACTCAATAAATGTATTTTCTTTCCTTTTACTGTTCCTTCACTGGTTGTTTTTCTTCTCCATTCTACTCTCTCAGTTTTTGAACATTTATACGTATCCCACTTTAGCTATTCAACAGTTTATCCCAGTTTTAAATTCAACATCTTTTGAAGTTCACTGTGCACTTTAAATGCATGTATTGAAATCACACAAATTATAAACCCCTGGTTGTACCTCTGGTACACTGAACTTAATTTCTGATTGGTATTTCGATTCCCCACAGGAACACAGAGGACTCATCATTTCATAAACAGTGTGTGTGTGTGTGTGTGTGTGTGTGTGTCTGTATTAGATCCATGTATGCGTGCAGTATGACACTTTGTGAAGGCAGGGGATGATTAGCCATTTATCTTATGTTAAAAATCTTAATCTCGCCCTCAGAGGTAATTCTGCTTACAAAGCTGTATCAAAGCTCTTGGCCTCTCTTTCCAATCCAGCGGCTTTAACAGAAATCCATCCCTACCCCATCCAGAACTGCCTCAGCGTCACCTCTCCTCAACACAGGCCTCTATGCGCTCCCTGTGGGTATGGAGCCTCAGAGCTGGGGCCTCTTTAGTAACAGTGGCGCCCCCGGCACTGTGAGTCATGGAAGATCTGATGGCTTTCTAATGAGGTTTTAAGACCTGATGCCAACAGGCCAGGTGCATGAGTTTGTATAGGTGGGTGTTGCAGTGTGTGTGCTTTGTGCTGAGAAGGAATGTGCAAGTGTGTATTTACCTGCGTGTGAACATTCTGATTCAATCAAATGACATACACCTGCAGAAACAAGTGTGTGTTTGCTTGTGTAGGTGCTGATTATGTACATTCATGCTTGAGTCTCTCCGAGTGACTGCTGCAGATATTAACAGTGGATCATTCGTGTTGAAAGACATCAAAATAAGATTCCTGTAAAGCGCAATTTGTGTTTGTATAAAGCTCAGTTAAAAGCCAACCAAGCTCAAGTAATGGAGACTGAATGTTTTAACAGGTGAGAGCGATGCTTTGTCCTAGTTATTGTCAGTGATCCAGGTTTAACTTGCTTGTCTGCTCGTGCTGGCCCATGACAAGAGTTGAGATATCAGACTTCAGCGTTCAATGTTTTCTGAGCTTCAGGTCAGATAAAGTCCAGCAAATTTCATGTGGTGGTGCACGAAATGCCCTTTACCATAGATTAATTAATAATAATAATTATAAATAATAATTAATAAACATTTACTTATGTTGATGATACATCTCTGCCTTTGGTGATACAGAACTTAGTGCTAAAAGTAACGCCTTGCTAATTTCATTTAGTCAAATTAAAGGTACAACATGTAAGAAATTTATTTTGATTAACCATAAAATTGCCCTTATATGTTACCAGACATTTAGAAATAATGTTCATTTCAAATACTTATATCACTGACAACAGCCAGGATATTCTCATTTAAAAAGCCAATTTGCAGCCCTCAAATGATGTTGATGTTGTCATGTTGTGTTTTGGTCTGATGCACCACCCTCCACCTATCTCCCAATCACCAAGTCAGTTGTGTTTCAGCATCCAGGTTGCCAGCTCTGCTCTAATTACCACAGCTGCAACGTGTCAGATAAATAATGTCTAACGTTACAAAACCTAAAAGAACTCATTATGAATCTGAACTACATTGTGACAACTTTGGACCTCCAGGCGGACACCAGCCTTGAACGGGAAGCAGCATTCCTGATCGGCCACTATCACCGCGGACCCCCGCCACCCCAACCCAGAGTTCCACTCACTTTACCACAGCCCTCCAAAGCTCTTCCCCACCCTATTTTACTCCTTCTAAGTGTCCATGGTGATGCCCAAGGGGGCTGTTTTTCATTCACTGTTACACTTTCTGTTCCTGTTGGATCCTACAGCCGAGCTGGCAACTTCTAGTCAGGGGAGAGGGAGAGGGGAGACACCGCTCTACAGTAATTTGAAAGTGATTGCAGTTTTGACCACCATCCTACATACCGTTCCTTTAACTCTCAGAGGAAAAGAAGCTGGAGACCTCTGGGTCAAAGGAAATCAATGTTGACTGTGAGCAGGGCAGACATAGAAAGAAATAATAAGAAATAATTTGGAATCACCCTGTCATCTAAATCACCCAACCATCCACCTTACCATCCTCCTCATGCTGGTCATGTCTGCATTTATGACCGCTGCCTTTCAGACCCAGATCAGAAATGCAACCATCACAATGAATGGCTTCACTTGCAGAGGTGGAGTAAAATTTATACATAGCTTTGAAATGTAATTGGACTTTGGTGAACTTGGACATGCATCTGCATCTGCCCTTTTGGGGAAAAAGAGACAACCATAGGTTGAGTGAGTCGGACATCTTTGTTGACCATGACAGCTGTGCAGTCTAAATTATTGTAGGTTTGACATGGAAAGAAAACTCTACTGCGTGTGAAACAGAAGTACATTCGCGGTCAAAAGTTTACATACAGTTGTAAAGAACATAATGTCATGGCTCTCTTGAGTTTCCAGTTATTTCTACAACTCAGACTTTTCTCTGATAGAGTGATTGGAACAGATACTTCTTTGTCACAAAAAACATTCATGAAGTTTGTTTCTTTTATGACTTTACAGCAACATGAATTAGCAATTTTGGTGACTTAGAAAGTTGTGTCAATGAAATGAGCTTCATAGCATGGCCTCTTAACTTCTTGTGAGTGATCATGAGTGACTACAGCTGGAGACTTCTCTGAGGCCATTTAAATAGGGCTCATTGGATACAAACGCCCACAAACGCTACAATGGGAAAGTCAAAGGAGCTCAGCATGGATCTGAAAAAGTGAATCATTGACTTGAACAAGTCAGGAAAGTCACTTGGAACCATTTCAAAGCAGCTGCAGGTCCCAAGAGCAACAGTGCAAACAATTGTTTGTAAGTATAAAGTGCATGGCACTGTTTTGTCACTGCCACTGAAACTATCACCTGCTGCTGAGAGAAAATTGGTCAGGAGGGTGAAGAGTCAACCGAGAACCACCAAAAAGCAGATCTGTCAAGAATTAGAAGCTGCTGGAACACAGGTGTCAGTGTCCACAGTCAAGTCTGTTTTCCATCACCATGGACTGAAAGGCTGCCGTGCAAGAAGGAAGCTCTTGATCCAAAAGCAGCACCTTAAGGCTCGACTGAAGTTTGCTGCTGATCACATGGACAAAGATAAGACCTTCTGGAGGAAAGTTCTGTGGTCAGACGAAACAAAAATCGAGCTGTTTGGCCACTATGCCCAGCAATATGTTTGGAGGAGAAAAGGTGAGGCCTTTAACACCATGCCTACCGTCAAGCACGGTGGTGGTAGTATTATGCTGTGGGGCTGTTTTGCTGCCAATGGAACTGGTGCTTTACAGAGAGTAAATGGGATAATGAAGAAGGAGGATTACCTTCAAATTCTTCAAGATAACCTAAAATCATCAGCCTGAAGGTTGGGTCTTGGGTGCAGTTGGGTGTTCCAACAGGACAATGAGCCCAAACACACATCAAAAGTGGTAATGGAATGGATCAATCAGACTAGAATTAAAGTTTTAGAACGGCCTTCCCAAAGTCCTGACTTAAACCCCATTGAGAACATGTGGACAATGCTGAAGAAACAAGTCCAACAATGTCAGAAAGCCAACAAATTTAACTGAACTGCACCAATTCTGTCAAGAGGAGTGGTCAAAGATTCAACCAGAAGCTTGTGGATGGCTACCAAAAGCGCCTAATTGAAGTGAAAATGGCCAAGTGACATGTAACCAAATATTAGCATTACTGTATGTATATTTTTGACCCAGTAGATTTGGTCACATTTTCAGTTGACCCACAATAAAGTCATAAAAGAACCAAACTTCATGAATGTTTTTGTGACAAAGAAGTATCTGTTCCAATCACTCTATCAGAGAAAAATCAGAGCTGTAGAAATAACTGGAAACTCAAGAGAGCCATGACATTATGTTCTTTACAAGTGTATGTAAACTTTTGATCATTACTGTAAGTAGCTGTAAGCTGGAAATAATTCTCCTTTTTTAATTCTCCTAAAAAACAGTTTAGACCAGTTTAGGCTGCTTTAGCTGGTTTTAGCTGGTTTGATGGTTTGGGTTAGCTGGTCTTAGCTGGTCAAGCTGGTCTCGAGGGGGAAATGTCCTTTTCTCACAAATTGGACCTTATTTCTGGGATGAAATACTGCCATTTACTCACCCATATCACTTTGGAGTCAGGTGGAGTATTGCCAACTATATTGGATTTGATGATATCCATTTAACAGGAGTGAATGGAGCACAGAAATGCAGCCAGTAAATGACACAAACCTGACCATTTCTCAAATAACAGGCATTTAATAACATGGGCTACACTATTACTATTCTCATTTGAGTCAAGAGTACAGAAATTCAGTCTGTAAACAGACTCTACTTCCTGTATCATAGTTTACTAATGACCCCTAGTGCCCACCTATGTGCCCTTCACAGTGCCTGAACTAAAATACTTATTTGTTATGTTGTCACATACGCATACATGCTTTGTTTTAGTTAAGCAACATCACATTGCATGTTTCAATTTATACACAACACACTGACTGACTCTCATCCCTCAACCCATGCACACATAATTTATTTCCTGCTGATAAGTGTACATTGAAAACCATCTGAAACCACCAACCTGCCTATTCAACTAGCTTCTACACCATCAACCAGCAAAGACCATCTAAACCCATCAACCAGATAAAACCATCAACCAGCTAAAATCACTAAGACCAGGTAAAACCAATAAGACCAGCTAAAAGCATCAACCAGATAAAACCACTAAGACCAGCTGAAACCATCAACCAGATAAAACCACTAAGACCAGATAAAACCACTAAGACCAGATTAAATTATCAACCAGATAAAACCACTAAGACCAGCTAAAATCATCAACCAGCTAAAACCACTAAGACCAGCTAAAACCATCAACCAGATTAAACCACTAAGACCAGCTAAAACCATCAACCAGATAAAACCACTAAGACCAGCTAAAACCATCAACCAGATAAAACCACTAAGACCAGCTAAAACCATCAACCAGATAAAACCACTAAGACCAGCTGAAACCATCAACCAGATAAAATCACTAAGACCACCTAAAACCATCAACCAGATAAAATCACTAAGACCAGCTGAAACCATCAACCAGATTAAACCACTAAGACCAGCTAAAACCATCAACCAGATAAAACCACTAAGACCAGCTAAAATCATCAACCAGCTAAAACCACTAAGACCAGCTAAAACCATCAACCGGATAAAACCACTAAGACCAGCTAAAACCATCAACCAGATAAAACCACTAAGACCAGCTAAAACCATCAACCACATAAAACCACTAAGACCAGCTAAAACCATCAACCAGCTAAAACCACTAAGACCAGCTAAAACCATCAACCAGATAAAACCACTAAGACCAGCTAAAACCATCAACCACATAAAACCACTAAGACCAAATAAAACCACTAAGACCAGATTAAATTACCAACCAGATAAAACCACTAAGACCAGCTAAAACCATCAACCAGATAAAACCACCAGCTAAAACCATCAACCAGATAAAATCATTAAGACCACCTAAAACCATCAACCAGATAAAACCACTAAGACCAGCTAAAACCATCAACCAGATAAAACCACTAAGACTAGCTAAAACCATCAACCAGATAAACCCACTAAGACCAGCTGAAACCATCAACCAGATAAAATCACTAAGACCACCTAAAACCATCAACCAGATAAAATCATTAAGACCACCTAAAACCATCAACCAGATAAAACCACTAAGACCAGCTAAAACCATCAACCAGATAAAACCACTAAGACTAGCTAAAACCATCAACCAGATAAACCCACTAAGACCAGCTGAAACCATCAACCAGATAAAATCACTAAGACCACCTAAAACCATCAACCAGATAAAATCATTAAGACCACCTAAAACCATCAACCAGATAAAACCACTAAGATCAGCTAAAACCATCAACCACATAAAACCACTAAGACCAGCTAAAACCATCAACCACATAAAACCACTAAGACCAGCTAAAACCATCAACCAGATAAAACCACCAACAAGCCTGTTCAACCAGCTTCTACACTATCAACCAGCTAAAACCATCAACCAGCTAAAATCACTAAGAGCAGCTAAAACCAATAAGACCCGCTAAAACCATCAACCAGATAAAACCACTAAGACCAGCTAAAACCATCAACCAGATAAAACCACTAAGACCAGCTAAAACCATCAACCAGATAAAACCATTAAGACCAGATAAAACCACTAAGACCAGCTAAAACCATCAACCAGATAAAACCACTAAGACCAGCTAAAACCATCAACCAGATAAAACCACTAAGACCAGCTAAAACCATCAACCAGATAAAACCACTAAGACCAGCTAAAACCATCAACCAGATAAAACCACTAAGACCAGCTAAAACCATCAACCAGATAAAACCACTAAGACCAGCTAAAACCATCAACCAGATAAAACCACTAAGACCAGCTAAAACCATCAACCAGATAAAACCACTAAGACCAGCTAAAACCATCAACCAGATAAAACCACTAAGACTAGCTAAAACCATCAACCAGATAAACCCACTAAGACCAGCTGAAACCATCAACCAGATAAAATCACTAAGACCACCTAAAACCATCAACCAGATAAAATCACTAAGACCAGCTAAAACCATCAACCAGATTAAACCACTAAGACCACCTAAAACCATCAACCAGATAAAATCATTAAGACCACCTAAAACCATCAACCAGATAAAACCACTAAGACCAGCTAAAACCATCAACCACATAAAACCACTAAGACCAGCTAAAACCATCAACCACATAAAACCACTAAGACCAGCTAAAACCATCAACCAGATAAAACCACTAAGACCAGCTAAAACCATCAACCAGATAAAACCACCAACAAGCCTGTTCAACCAGCTTCTACACTATCAACCAGCTAAAACCATCAACCAGCTAAAATCACTAAGAGCAGCTAAAACCAATAAGACCCGCTAAAACCATCAACCAGATAAAACCACTAAGACCAGCTAAAACCATCAACCAGATAAAACCACTAAGACCAGCTAAAACCATCAACCAGATAAAACCATTAAGACCAGATAAAACCACTAAGACCAGCTAAAACCATCAACCAGATAAAACCACTAAGACCAGCTAAAACCATCAACCAGATAAAACCACTAAGACCAGCTAAAACCATCAACCAGCTAAAACCACTAAGACCAGCTAAAACCATCAACCAGATAAAACCACTAAGACCAGCTAAAACCATCAACCAGATAAAACCACTAAGACCAGCTAAAACCATCAACCAGATAAAACCACTAAGACTAGCTAAAACCATCAACCAGATAAACCCACTAAGACCAGCTGAAACCATCAACCAGATAAAATCACTAAGACCACCTAAAACCATCAACCAGATAAAATCACTAAGACCAGCTAAAACCATCAACCAGATTAAACCACTAAGACCAGCTAAAACCATCAACCAGATAAAACCACTAAGACCAGATAAAACCATCAACCACATAAAACCACTAAGACCAGCTAAAACCATCAACCAGATAAAACCACCAACAAGCCTGTTCAACCAGCTTCTACACTATCAACCAGCTAAAACCATCAACCAGCTAAAATCACTAAGAGCAGCTAAAACCAATAAGACCCGCTAAAACCATCAACCAGATAAAACCACTAAGACCAGCTAAAACCATCAACCAGATAAAACCACTAAGACCAGCTAAAACCATCAACCAGATAAAACCACTAAGACTAGCTAAAACCATCAACCAGATAAACCCACTAAGACCAGCTGAAACCATCAACCAGATAAAATCACTAAGACCACCTAAAACCATCAACCAGATAAAATCACTAAGACCAGCTAAAACCATCAACCAGATTAAACCACTAAGACCAGCTAAAACCATCAACCAGATAAAACCACTAAGACCAGATAAAACCATCAACCACATAAAACCACTAAGACCAGCTAAAACCATCAACCAGATAAAACCACCAACAAGCCTGTTCAACCAGCTTCTACACTATCAACCAGCTAAAACCATCAACCAGCTAAAATCACTAAGAGCAGCTAAAACCAATAAGACCCGCTAAAACCATCAACCAGATAAAACCACTAAGACCCGCTAAAACCATCAACCAGATAAAACCACTAAGACCCGCTAAAACCATCAACCAGATAAAACCACTAAGACCAGCTAAAACCATCAACCAGATAAAACCACTAAGACCAGCTAAAACCATCAACCAGATAAAACCATTAAGACCAGATAAAACCACTAAGACCAGCTAAAACCATCAACCAGATAAAACCACTAAGACCAGCTAAAACCATCAACCGGATAAAACCACTAAGACCAGCTAAAACCATCAACCAGATAAAACCACTAAGACCAGCTAACACCATCAACCGGATAAAACCACTAAGACCAGCTAAAACCATCAACCAGACAAAACCACTAAGACCAGCTGAAACCACTAAGACCAGCTAAAACCACCAACAAGCCTGTTCAACTAGCTTCTACGCTATCAACCAGCTAAGACCAGGTAAAACTATCCAAACCCACCAGCTAAAACCATCAACCAGCTTGTTAAACCAGCCAAAACCAGTTAAAACCATCAACCAGCCTAAGCTGGTCTAAGCTGTTTTCTTTCAGTAGGGTTAAGACACACAAAGGGTGACTTATGACTGGATCTACAATAACACCATGATTGAGAGAATAAAGACCCTTCTCATTGCCACTGAGGACAAGCCATGTGGTCAAAACTCGAGTTTCCACGCTTCAGAAGGGCCAACAATGAGCAAGGCAAAAGCCTGCGTCCATGTCGGCGGGTGTGTTTGATTTTGGCCACATGTAAACGAGCCCATTGTGTGAAGAGAACATGGAGAGAGCAGAGCATCCACGAAAATAAACCTCACACAGAAAAGCCCTGTAGTTAAACGAGCCACAGTACAGGCCGCTGGGCTCTGAACCACACCACTGTGTGTGTGTGTGTGTGTGTGTGTGTGTGTGTGTGTGTGTGTGTGTGTGTGGTGGGTATGACTGTGGCACAGCAGCCAGTCCATGTGTACTGTGGTGTGGTCAGGTTCCCCTGTTAAATTTAAGACAGCTGTCTCTGGTTACATCATGGCCAGGAGAAACACAGAGAGCGAGACAGGAAGTAGAGAAAATCTGCCTTCAGCATTAAAATATTTAAAGAACCATTCTGGTGATTTAGTGTGTTTAATTTAACCAGTTACCTAAAAGTCATAAATTAAAGCCGCATTCATACTTTCTGCACTGGGGGCAGAAGAACTTCACTGCAAGCTGGCCAACACACTGCCATGTGCAACATATTAGCACCTTGTAAAAGTGGTCGTGTCCAGATGGTAAACCACAAAGTGTAAAAAGTCTTGGATGAGACTTGTCAATGGTCAATGTCTACCCTTAAATATTCCAGGTTAATGTCTCACCCTAACTATTCAAGGTTAATGTCTAACCCTAACTATTTAAGGTCAGTGCCTCATCCTAACAATTCAAGGTCAAGGACTAACCCTAACTATTCAAGGTCAACACCTAATCCTAACTATTCAAGGTTAGCACCTAACCCTAATTATTCAAACTCAATTCCTAACCTTAACTATTCAAGGTCAATGCCTAACCCAAACTATTCAAGGTCAGCACCTAACCCTAATTTTTCAAGGTCAATGACTAACTTTTACCGTTCAAGATAAATTCCTAACCCTAAACATCTTACAAGAGGTTTGTGAATTGTGAATTACCATTCATACACAATCTATACAACTGTCCTGGCTAACATTTTGCCACGACACATATCCACATCTTAAGCCCCTTTCACACTGCACGAAAATCCTGGTTGATGCAGCATTTTTGTGCAATGTGAAAGGGTTGATGCAGCATTTTGACGTGGGTCAAAAAGAAGAATTCCTTTATTAGTCCCTGAATGAGGGAAATTTCAATTTACACTCTGCTGGTATTTTTTATTTTCAGTTGCACATTACACACAAGTTATGAAACACACATGCACTAGAGGAGAGGTGCCAGAGCTGCCCCATATCTAGACGCCCCGAGCAGTTGGGGGTTCAGTGCCTTGCTCAAGGGCACCTCGGCAGTGTCCAAGAGGAAGAACGGGCACCTCTCCAGCTACCAGTCCACACTCCACACATGGTGCGACCTGGACTTGAACTGGCGACTCTCCGATTCCCAGCCCAAGTCATTACAGACTGAGCTACTGCCGCCCCAAATGACCCTCAAATCCACCCGGGAGTTTATCGGCTTGGTTGCAGTGTGAAAGGCGCTAATTTGTAAAATGTATCTGCCTGTTGCGTTCTACTTTAATCACTGAGCAGCCTGTCAGTGTGAAGCTCCAGAGCTGCAGAGCTGATCACTTATAAGATCAGTCTATCTGTTGATCTCCAGAGACCGATGTAACGACATCATCTTTAATAGGAGCACATATGTGATTTAGTCTTTAGGAATCTCAGTGTGAACTATGCGACCGTGTTTACATACAGCTTGTATAGCGATCTGACACACCTTTTTTATTGATTATGGCAGTATGCATTAGTACTAGTATTAGTATTAGTACTGTGCTGGGTTTTTTATTGTAACGCACTAAACAACTGCTGTCCATTGTTTATCTTGCTGTAATGATGACGTTGTCAATGCGATGACGTATGGGAGGGAGGAAAAAACAGGCAGCAGCTCTCACAGCAAGGCAGGTGTCAGACCCATGGCAGCTGGCAGCGTGAAAGCGTCCTAATGCCGAGCCGAGGCGGGTCGACCGGGGTTAGAAAATCCCGCGTAGACAGGATTATTTCAGTGTTTCGGTGCTGATCCTTTCACACTGCAGCCTTGCCGAGCCAAGCCAATAAACTCCTGGGTTGATTGGAGGCTCAATTGACCCTCGTCAAAATGCCAAGTCGACCCTTTCACACTGCACAAATATGCAGGGTCGAAAGGGGCCTAATAGTCATTCTCCTTTTAGCACCATTTATCTCTCCAACTCAAAGAAGAAGAGATATCTGGATGCGTATAATACTGAACCATACAATAAATGTACCGTCAAATCACACACATTGAGCCAAAGAACCTGAAAAACCTACTCGGAGCTGCAGGGTGAGTGATTTTTCCCTGTGAGTTAATCACTGTGAGTGACCCCTTTCACACATGATCATTCATCATATAATAATTAAATTGAAAGCAATTAATAATCCTTTATTAACTTATCAATTGTCAGTTAAAGGTAATGAAAAAACTATTTAATATATTTGTAATCACTGTGGCATTGTCTTTTTTGTGCTGCCACACAGGAGGCGAGGGAGTATTCATGGAAGCCATGGGAGACAGGTGGGGAGAAAAAAAAATCAGTTTGTTGTTGTAATACTCACCTTCCCCACAAGAGGCTGAAATAGGACTAAAACCATTCAAGTTTTCTCTCGTGGGAGTTCTCGTTGTTGGTTTGCATATACAGCTTTCAGATAGAGCTTTCAGTTATCAAGCTCCTCTTCTGTGGAACCAACTCCCTCTTTCAGTCCAGGAGGCAGACACCATCACCTTATTCAAGAGTAGGCTTAAGACTTTCCTTTTTGATAGTGCTTATAGTTAGGAC
Organism: Synanceia verrucosa; assembly: GCA_029721515.1. Taxonomy (NCBI): domain Eukaryota; kingdom Metazoa; phylum Chordata; class Actinopteri; order Perciformes; family Synanceiidae; genus Synanceia; species Synanceia verrucosa. Next base: position 27,183,817 of record CM056549.1, read on the forward strand.
TGATCCAAGGTTGACTCAGGCTGCCTTGGATCAATCCTTAGTTATGCTGCTATAGGTCTAGACTGCCAGGGGACTTCCTCTGACACACTGAGCTTCTCTTCTTCTTTATTTGGATGCCTCCAGTCAGGCTTCATCTTCTGGTGCTGAGTGACGTGGTGGTGACGATGTCATCTTGCGGAGGCTTCTCCTGTTTGGTGTGGTGGAGAGGAAGACGTGCTGCACAGGCTTATTCTGGTTGGCGTGGTGGAGAGGAGGACGTGCTGCCCGGGCTTCTTCTGGTTGGCATGGTGGAGAAGAGGACATGCTGCTCATCCATTGCTGATAGCTTGATAATGCTCTTCATCCCCTTGGACACTCTCATACAATTCTATATATACACGGTATATTAGCTGTTGTTATATTGAGTTGGACATGTTCATACAGTTTTATATGCAGTGTTGTATGTATATGTTTTCATTGTTGTTATTCTGTACACATGGCATCTATTGCACGTCTGTCCATCCTGGAAGAGGGATCTCTCCTCTGTCGCTCTTCCTGAGGTTTCTTCCATTTCTTTTTCCCTGTTAAAAGGGTTTTTTTGGGGGGAGTTTTTCCTTAGTCGATGCGAGGGTCATTTGTAAAGGACAGAGGGTGTCATATCCTGTACAGATTGTAAAGCCCAATGGGGCTCAATTTATCTTTTTCTTTAACTTTTATTACATTTTTTATTTTCTACATTCAGTCTCTTGGCAACAGGCAGTAGCTTGTTGGTGCAATGCTTTTTAACTCGTGATTTGGGTCTCAGAGTGTCCTTGAATATTCCAACAATGTACTTCTTAACAAGTGAGTTACTGCACAAGGACAAAAGCAAATACAACCAATTGCTCACATAAATATATGTCTTTATAAGTCAAAGTATAGTGAAGTCACTGCAACTTCATTTTCATAGCGCTCTGAAATAAATGGAACGAGTCTGAAACCTTGGCCAGCAACACAAAGGATTCCTTGGATCAATGTGGAACGTGTGCAGTAACAACAACAGCTATGGCCGACTACCGAGCGACACGTGTGCTAAACTCTTGGGTCTTCACACGTCCACTCGCCATTGTTGTGAAAAAGTGTTGTTGAGTTGTTTTCCCTGCAAACTGTTAGCGTGCAGACACGTGTTGTCACACTGCTGTTTCATGGCAAACTTACATCGCCAACTACTGGCCTGGCATGCCCAATCCGGCATTCTCAGTCGTTTACGTGCATCGTTTCCACACCATCTTCCTGTAAACGCAGAGCACTTTTATAAACTCAAAAGCAAGAAAAAAAATGTTTATGGTGACAACATTGTCGTGTAAACGTGGCCTTAGAGTTAACCTAACCTGCATGTCTTCAGACTGTGGGAGGAAGCTGGAGAACCTTCAGAGAACAGCGCACTAACATGGAAAGACCAAAGCTTTGATTTGTGATCTGAGTGAGCAGCTCTGCAGCCCTGGAGCTTCATAATGACCAGCCTGACAGGCTGCCAGGGATTAAATCAAAATGTCATTGGGTAATTTAGTGGGTTGATGTGGGACGCCTTTCACACTGCAAGTGAGCCTTGCCAATAAACTCCCGGGTCGATTGCAGGGTCATTTGACCCAGGTCAAAATGCCACAACAAGGCTTTCACACTGCATGAAAATCCTGTGTTGATCCAGGTCGACCCGGGATTTTTGTGCAGTGTGACAGGGGCTTATGAGGCAACACTTTCTAGATATCAAACTATCTGGCAATCATAGTCTGTGGCATAACTCAAGTGGTAAATTTCATACAAGTATGTAACTCTTGGTTCATGTTACTCCAGTGCTGCGCTATTAACGTCCTTCCACTTGTTTGTATGTGTGTGACAGCGAGATGCTCAGGAAATAAGTTGCATCCTGTGTTAATCTCAGATTCAAATAAGCATGTTCTGAAGAGAGGTCATCATATCTATGTTTTACAAACACATATACAAACCACACATGAAAAAGTAAAAATAAGCATTCAATACCTGCCTGAGCCTCCGTCTGTTGCAGCCTCCTCCTCTCCCAGCACAATTCTTTATTTATCAGCTGAAGCTAAAGTGATAAACCCACAGCTGTTCTCCCAGCACCTACGAGCACACTTTCTCTCTCTCTCTCTCTCTCTCTCTCACACACACACACACACACACACACAGTGTTTTTCTGACAGCCATATGTTACACTGGCCAAAAGGTGTTAGAAACCAGTGGTGTGTTAGACAGAGGCTGATGATACAAAAGTCAGAGAAGCAGCAGTGTGACTTTTTGACACTTAAAGTGACAAGGATCTTCAGCAAACTATTGAAACCAGTAGTTCTCAGTTTATATGTGTGTTTGTGTTTGTGAAACAAGTCTGGGACCTGAATGAAAGCCCTCGGTGCTACCCAGACAGGCTCCTGGCCCACTGTGGACACATTAATCACAGGTTATAATTAAATGTCTCCATCTCTTCACCCAGAGACAAGATGGGAGCCGAAAGGGGCCACAGATGTTATCCACTCAGACTCCAGCTATGCCAGCCATCCATAGTCCAGTATCGCAAAAACCAGTGTTCGCGTAGAAGGGATATATGTAAAACTGTCTTTATTTGTTTTCCACATTCTCCTAAAGCATCAAGTTTGGGCTTTGTTGGCTTTAATGAGTATATACCAGTATTTCAGTATACAGTATATTTAATATTCTCATAGGCAGTGTTGTGTCAGGTACTGAAAAATAATAACTAGTTACTTCATTCAAAAAGTAACTCAATTACTTTGTTGATTGCTTACACCAAAAAGTAACATGTTACTGTTAAAAGTAACATTTCACATTTTGTTCCACATTTTGTTTAAAAGAACATACTATAATGCTCAGGTTATGTCCTTTTACTTCATTTCGGTCCTGTGTGGAAAATAATACACAGATAACAGTTTTTATTCATTTCCAGCTCGGAGATAATAACAGTTATTATGGTAGCGAACGGCTACTCTAACTGTTGTTCTAGTCAATATTTTTTTTTCTCAATCATAAAGCACTGAAATCTGGGACATTTTCAGGGACAGCTTCCCCAGAAATTATTTACCAAGTACGGACAAATGCACCATATTGTAAAGGTATGGAATCAGATTTGTGTCAAAAATAATCAAACAAAACTTCTTCAGTGTCAAACAAAAATAAGAATTTGAGAGAGAATAAAATTCACTGAAGCAAAAAAAAGGGCATCTCAAAAGTAAAACTTGGAACTTGCAAAAAATGTATTTGTGCAATTGAGTAAACTACTGGTATTTTACTTTTTTCATATAGCCCTTTGTTTACACTTCCCTCTGTTTCTTTCTCACTGATCAGTTTTTTGCTCTCACTGCCAGCTTTCTCGTTTGCGCTCCCTGATTTTTTGTTTGTGATTCTGACACAAACCTCTCGCTTGGGTGGGCTTTTTCGTGGGTGCGTCGCCATTGGCTAGTGAGTTTTTGAGTGTGCGTGAACTTCTTTGGCGTATTGTTACAGGCTACCCAAACTTTACTGGACTGGAGATTAATAAAGTGTTAGTATTGTATAAGTGTAAGTATATTATTCACGCAGTGTATGCCCAGTTCTGCAGCTTTTTTTTTCTGCCGTTTTGTTTTTCCGCCCGTGAGATGCCCTTTTTTTGCTTCAATGAATTTTATTCTCTCTCAAATTCTTATTTTTGTTTGATATTGAAGAGGTTTTGTTTGATTATTTTTGACACAAATCTGATTCCATATAAAGGTAGCTGTTTATTTATTTAAAAAGTAATGTGTTTGTTACTGTCAGTAAGTTACTGTCAATAAGTTACTGTCAATAATGAATTACTAGTAACGCAATTCTTAACATATGTGTCGTTCCATTACACCCAAAGGGAAAAGTGTTTTTGTTGTCAGTGGCCACACCCAAAGGAACAAGATCTGCCATCATATCTTCCTCCTGGCTACATCACACTGCCTCCCCAATTCCTCCTCGAGATCTCTATCGTGTGTCACTGTTGCGTTGAATTTCCCAAATGGGAATAACAATGTACCTTCCAAAAATTCTCTCCTCACATGCATTCATGGTGTTTCATTCAGTCATACGCGCAAAAAGTTATAGAAGTTGTTTGTCATAGAATGTCAAAGTGAACAAAGTGCAACCGAACACTGAACAAGACATTTTTAAGCTTCGGAAATGCTACAATTAAATTGTAATGAACTGAAAACACATCATGAGAGGGTTAAAGTTCAGAAGCAAAAACATGGACGAGTACCAGACTGGTCTGACAAGCCAGAATATAGTAACATCAAATGTATAGTCTGGGGGCAGTCAATAGGCAGAGTTGAAGCCTGTGGGTGGGACCAAACATTGTCATTCAAATTGCCTCTGCACGTAATAGGCCAGCGCTATGATCAGTCAGAACAACGGACAATATGACATATTCCTTTTAGCTACCAGCAGAGCCATTTGGTATATTATGCTGCTTTCGTGTTCTATCGGAAGTCGAGATTCAGAACTGAGAATGACATTACACCCGAGTTGACGGCATTCGAGTAAACAAGTCAGGAAGCTAAGATGGACGCCTCCAATGAAGTTTGTTGTGTTTGCTCTGTCAGAATACAGAAAGCTAACACAGCAATATGAGGTCTTCAAACACAATTGATAGTGTAGTTGTTTTTTTTCCTCTTCTTTCCCTTTAAATAAGTAAATTAAACATCATGTATTAAATTCAGAAGACCAACTGTGCATGTATCAAATCTGCATATATGAAAAGACCTCACACAAATACCGTCCAACCTTTAACAATTTCTTTTATCAATAAAAGCAAGTATACAGAATTCTGGGGGAGTCTATGCTTTACCTAACTAGTACACACAGTACAGCTGATAGACAAAGAGTCCCGCTGTCTATTCTATCTACCCCAGTATTTATTGTGTTACAATCATGTGATTATGTGTGGGTGGATTATATGTGTATTTTTGCTGATGTCTTCAGGTTTAAGCCAGTCTGGATCAGTTCGTTGTTCTGTAGGTTGTAGGTTGTAGGTATGTCTCTGCGGTTTCCTGTCGTCGGCTGTAGTTCCTCTTTCCACTGCAACCTTTAAGAGACTAGACAGAACAACTTGTCTCCTGCACTTTTCACCTTTCGTTTTTACCCTTAGCTTGCTAAATATGTTTAACACTTCTTATTCTGATTACAGGGTCTAAAAAATATAGGAATAAAGGCTACTATGATTATACAAAATCCTAAGACAAAATCATATGATCACAAGAAAAGAACGATAGAATAAAAATATAGTATGCAATATAATCAAAAGAACAATAGTATAAAAATATAATACTTCAATAGGCACAAAGAAGATGTGGAGGGTGTGTGTTTGTTCTCCTGCGTAATCATGTGTGGGAAAAACGTTTGACTTCACTGCAGGCTGTAACGTAGAATGCTATACAGTCGGGGTTGTTGAAGACTTTACAAGTCGGAAATCCAATTCTGTCTGTATGATCTTTCAAAAGACTGTTACAGTTCATCTACAAAGCTTTGTTTAGGAAAATTTGCTGTAGTCAAGTGACAGCACAGGCCACACTTACGAGGATGAAATGTAATACTCTGATGGATAGTCCACAGAAGAGTGCAGGGAAGGAGTGTGCTGAATGATGATGTCCTGTTTAAAGATGATGAAGCTCACATCCCAACTGAAGCTGCCTCATAATGAGGAAGCGGGCCTTGTTTCTAATGCAAAAGGAGACAGAAATATGTAGACTGCAGAGCAACACACCCGCTAGTGATTCAGTCATTTTACAAGGAGAAGAAAATGAGATGCTGGTCTTGGCATTTTTGTAAATAATACCAGAAAGATCATCACAAATTACTTATTATAACATATAGTTGCAAAGTAGACAACAGAAAATTACTACAGCTAATCATTATACAGTAGTAACATTCACACTGCAGGTCGTAAAGCTCACTTTGTGAAGTCACGGCCATGACACCCATTGTCATTTTTCTTCTTCTGTATCTCAGCCAACTCTCTTTCGACACTCAGGCAGCAACATAATGAATGTCAGGTTGAACTCACATAAACGTCACACACATTTCACTGAAACTGCTGAGTCAGCATTGTCACAAATCTGGGGCCATTTATAAAGGTACCCCAAAAACTAGATTTGACAATGACGAATTCAGCATGATTTTTTTTTTTTTTTCTGCGACTGCTACACTATATATTATATTCCTCATATGAGGCAATATAGTATTTTGTTCAATTATATTCTTTATTATTCATGGCCTTATTATTGGCAATTGGCTGGAACTGATACAAAGTGTTTTGATGAGCCCTGGAAGGCCATGAAGTGTGACCTCATACTGGAATTCTTATGGCTGTGTTAGTGTACAGTAGTCTGTTCTATCTATTATGGAGCTATAACACTATTCCTATAAGAGCCTGTCAGTGAGATTATGGTGTTTTTATGTGATATACTGTAGTTCTCATTTTTAAGCTCCTGCTGTTCACATAATGTTTCTATGGGAGCCTTTAGTGTGTTCCCAGTCTAAATTAGTGAATGTAAAGTGACTTCATTGTATTTAATAGTCGTTTCATGTCTGCTGGAATCATTCATGAAGGATCTTGCAATGAATCATGAGTTTTCAGTGACCGTTTGCACTAAACTACATGTATATACTTGTGGTGTAACTATATCATCCCTATTGGGATGTCTTGTAATCCTGGGATAAAAAAACATGTGCCCACAGTGACCTTTTTTGGACTTAATTACATTTTAATATAAACCATAATATTGCTCCAGTAACTTTTTGTAAATCTGTGGCACTGAATAATGGCTGTGTAATGACCTCATCTCATGGTCATTACACCCCACTGTAAAAACCACTGCTCTGTCATTTGCCTCCATTGACTAAAGTGACAACAGAGAAGTTTTTTTCCCTCCTCTTCTTCATCTTTTTCCTCTCCTCCTCTTTCACCCACAATGTGTAGGAAAGAAAAGCAGTATGAGAGGGAGCAGGATACATTTTTCCGCGCTGCGGGGTGAAGCACAAACAGTTTACTCATGCCTCCAGATGCTCTCTGAATTTGGCCTTTGATTTACTGACCGCCAGACTCCTTTGAAAAGACATTGTAATTTAAGAAATGGCACAACGAGAGCAGAGATTTTGGACGAGCTGATTCCTTGCGGGATAGGGAGGTAGAGCACTGAGAGAAAAATATACATCAGAAAACGCAACATATTTGGAATACTCAATGTTTGTTTTGTTATTTCAAATACAGACATATGATTTCAATTAGTTATTATCACTCTTCAACGTTCAAATAAGCTTAAATGCACAGAGGTGGGCACAGCTGGCTCCCCCCGTCTTGCATTTGGTACAGTCCACAGCTCCTTTTGGTCTCTACAGCGTCTGGAACTGAAGCACAACATGTTGGAGAGCAGCACCGGACTGTTCCCCGGCACAGTTAACTTTTTAATCCCGGGTTTGTCGCGTTATCACACACGAGAAAAGGCGGTGGAGGAGTTTGGGCAGAGAAACCGGGCTAAAAAGTCAGTCATGGTATGATGTTAGCGTGAAAGCCGGCGTGTCTACTTGCAACCAGAAGCCCGTAGATATTTAACTGTTGAGGAGAAGAAGGAGACGAGGGAAAAGGGAAAGGGACACCCGGAGAGGCGAGAGAAAAGCGGGGTACAAGATGCAGCTGGCCGCGGTGCTGTGGGGCTCCCTGATAACTTTGCTGTTCAGCCAGAGTCCAGGTAAGAAAATCCCTTTCTAAAGTGAATTTGACACTGCATGTGTGTGTGTTTTTATGAAGAGGTGAGCGGAGTTGCACGTCTGTGTTTGTCAATAGTGTTTTGTTTTATTCCGTCCGTGAAGTGGTTTGACTCCAGCGTTCAGACACAGAAACAGAGCAGCCAAGTTTCCCCTCATTACACAGCTGAATTCAGCAGGTTAATAAAGAATAGAAGCTGTAGTGGGAAATGTAACACAGGCTGTTTAAATCGTGTTTGTCAACAAGCTTTGAAGCCACTGCCGCCGAGTCACCAGCACTTGCGTCACATTTTATTTATACTACTTGAGAAAACGTGTCTTTTATTTGTTAGAATTTCACTTTTGATTGCCTCCTTGGTATATTTTGTGTTTGGAGGCTTATTTTTGCACTACTTTTCCTACATGTCAGGTAACTGTTTGACTGTGCCGGAGTTCAGGTAGATGCTGAGCTGTCTTCCCCTGTGAGGTTTTGTAACAGTGGTGCTGGTGTAGCATGCGTGTATTTGCACAAGCTTGATGTCTTGTCAGATCTCCACCTTCAGACAGATTGCCCTCAACTCAGGCTGATGAGGGAATAAAACTCAAAATCAGTTAGAAAGCTGCTTTAAATTGTGACTCGTGCTGCAGAAGCCAGAAGCTGAGAATAAAGACATGGCAATGAATAAAATTTTATATGCATGGCTTCTGTGCTTTTTCATAAGCACAAGCTAGTAGAAAGTTCTTCAGGCTTCCTTAAAAATGCACCTTTCACTTGTCATTCAAAATCTGTGCTGCTGTTACATGACAACAGTGTTTGCAGATGCAGCCTTTTTTCTATTCTATTTTTATTTTTATTTTATTTTTTTTTAATGATGCATGCCGCTCCTGAGTTGTGTGACTGCATGTGAACTGGGTTGTTTATCTATGATAACCTACATCCTGCTTCTCCCCCTTGCCCCCAGCAGCACCTGTAATAGGTCTGAGTGATTTCCACCACCACCCCCTTCCTATGTTTTCTCTAACACCTTGTATTTACAACATGTTAGAACAGCCGCTGGAATGCAAAGACCCTACGTAAGCTATTTCTAAACACACACACACACACTGGTGCTGTGCCCTCTGACATGACTGGAGCAGATTCACCCAAAAGAATAGCCTAAACTTCTATCTGTAATTGGCTGTTTGGACCTCAGAAAGCAGGTGGCTGTAACTGTGACGGCTTCGAAATGTCACCAGGAGACATGTCTCTGAAATGTCAGCCAGATAAGATTCAATATCCAATTGAAAACAAACCCCCGTGTTGTATGAGCCTCATCCTATTTATAGGTGTGTCTTTCATCCTTTCAGATATAGTTATCAGTGTTTTCCTGTCTTCCCCACTTTTATCTGGGGCAGGGGGCTCATTTTATAATGGGCTTGTTCGGTCATAAAGCAATTATGTCTGCCAGGGCCTGTGTCGTGTCTTGAACATGTCTCTGTCTGTTGTGCATAAGTGTAAGCAGTGGCTAGTTGGCATTTTCCATTGTGGCAGACAACATGTTACTGATGCCAATTTTTGTAAAGGCCAGTGTCTCATAAATGGTGTTTAATTCCAATTTTCAACTGAATTTTTTTTTAATTTGATCAGTAATCATGCCAGGAATATATTACATTTATTTATGTCCCAGTAGAAAGAAATTCCTGAAATAGCATTAAACCTTCATGACGATGACAGACTCACACTAATGACACTATTTCAGTGCATAAATCGATAGTCGCTAGTGCTCCAATCCAGCACGTATTAGCTGTTTTTGTTTTTCTTCACTCTTAAATGCATTGTGTGTTTATGAAAAGATGAATTAAGTGTAAACGGCTATATTTTTTCTCTGCTGTGAGCTAAGAATGGCATTATAAAGACCAGCTGCCGGTCCCAGCTGACAGTAGATGACCCGGGGCTACGATTTATTACTGTGTGTGTTTGTGTGTGTGTGAGTGTGTGTGTGAGTGTGAGTGAGAGAGAGAGGTCAAGACACCTTCTCAGCTAAGTCTAGTGGCCTTGGAGTAATAGGCTGAGTTGGTTTTAATGGTGTGTTGGGGATCATGTTGTACGCTTTAATGATGCCGTCTGGGACAGGACGACCCTCTCACCCACAATCCCCTCTGAACCCTCCTCATTTACTCATCAACTATTGATTGGACTCACAGGTTGAGTCACAGGAAGTTCTGGTGTTCCACCGAAGGTTTAGCTGCGCATTAGATCCCGTTTTGCACTTACAGTCAGGCATCATTGATGGATAAATCCATAATCCAATGGAGGATTGGATTGGGGGTGGTATGATTATTCAACTTGCATGATGATCCTTCTCCTGCAGAAATGAGCGGGATTTAACGGAGCCAGTGCTGCTCTATGAATCTGACAGCTGGGCAACGGTCCAAAAACCACTCTTTCTTTGAGTGGAGTTGGTTGGGTTTTTAGCGTCTGACTGCAGCCAAACAAAGAAGTAAAAGAAAAGAAAGGGGATGGCAGGGAAGTGCAAGGAAAAGAGGTGGGCTGTAGTTATTTTCATCTTTGAAAATGCCTATTGCAGTTTCCCAGAACTCAAGGTTACATTTTCAGTTGGCTTGTTTAAAGATGAAATATCTATTCCATTTTAAAATCCTATAAACCAGACAAAATCATCTCACATTTGAGATGCTGAAAGCGGTGAGCATTTGGCATTTTTACTTGATAAAATGCTTTGGTTATTTTCCAGCAGTGTCTTAGCAGAGAAGGGTCACCTGACCAGAAAATAAAGAGCACATTTACTGATACTATTGATATAAAAAATAATAGCAGAACAAATGGCAGATTTGAATGACTATGGCTGTTGTCTAATAACTTGCCATCTAGTAATTACAGTAAATTAAACACAAGAGATGAGTAAGAAATATTTGAAATCTCTTTTGTTTGATGAAATAGAGGACCTGGTAGACAAGTACACAAGTCCTCACAAGTACATAAAGTCAGGTGCTAATGTTTCTAATGCTGCCCAACTAAAATCCTTTTTGTGCTTCAGCTCAGCATTTTTTTTGGCCAATCTGCACTGCACATACCAATTCTCAGATGACAAGGAAGTGAGATAGCTCACTCATTCGCTTTTCGAGGTCTGGAAAATGTTGAAGTTTTTACCAATAGCCTGATCCGTCAGGTTACTTTCTAGACTTCACTTACCCAAATGTAGCATTTCACTTTCACTTCAAAAAAATGCATCATGTGTCCGGCTGCCTGTATGCCCTCATTGGATTGATTAGTCCCCTGACATTGCCCCCCTCATCCTGGACTAACACACACTCTCACCATCGGCCTTATCCCAGAGCTCTCAGCGGTGGTTTTGCCTCCCCATCAGATGTTAGAAAAATGTGGATATATGGCTTGTCTCGCACAACATCACATTTAATGAAGTGTCCTCAGTGTAATTGTGTTGGTATTAATAATGGTGTTGCAGTGTTGATCTTGCTGAATAACTTTGCGTGCAGACAGATTTATTGCTTGCCATGGGTTGTTTTTGGTGCGGCCTCCACCCTGCAGGCGACTGTACTTTTTCTCCCGACTGAGAGAAAGGTTGTTTTTGAAAGATGTGGCCGATGAGGCTTGAGGTCTATGAAATGAGACTCCTTTGTCTGAGCTCCTGGCGAGGTTTGATTGTTTTGGCCACCTCCCACTCTGGCGACTCAGTATAAAGCTAAAAGCTAAGCTAAAGCTGTTTAGGGGGAGGATGAGGGGGAAAGTTTCATTAATGGAAGTGAGACTTGAGCTGCTGTGTTGGATGATTTTTGTGTCCTGGATGAACGTGTGCCCTCCTCTGGTCTAGCTGGTTAGGTTGGTGTCAGCCAGGCTTTGGCTTTCACCTGGGGAAGACAGACTGGGCCACCCGATACCCCCACTGTGCTTTGTGTGTCTCTGCTGAGGGGATGGAATTGCACCTCCAAGGTAGCAGTGGAGGTAACCTATGATTACTTGATTCAAGGCCCCCCCAACATTCCCATGTGGATAAATGTCAGCCCCCCCCTCCTCTCCTCATGTTCTTCCACCTTCTTATAAATCACCTAGCTCTCCCCCTCTGCAAGGCCTTGCCTCCTACGCAAGAGACCCCCAGGGCGGGCTCTTGTCTTTTGGGGTCGTTTCTAATTTCAGAACATGATGCCGTGGCCCCTGGGGCCCATTTCAATTATTTTTCCAGTGCTAATAGATGTCGCAGATGTCTGCATTTGAGAGCGTGCAAGCAAGCAAACAAACAGTCAACTGTGAAACAGCCAGTGGTCCACTGGTGGAAATCTGTGTCAAGGATTGAGTATTGTTTCACTCTTTCTGCTGCTTTCCTGCTGCTTTCAGAAACTACATGCATGATCAAACAGGGTTCGACATGAACAATTGCCCGAATGCCAGGGACAGGTAAAAATTCGGGCGGGCCAGTAGCACCGACTCTGATTTTTTGTTTTCTAATCCTGTATCCTGTTTCTGTCCTTGGAGGGGCCAGTTACAGGGTGGAGGTGAACCTAGGCAGCAGAGCCTGGTGCTGTCTGAGGTTCTTTTTTGGCACAATAATTTGATTATTTTTGGAGTTGCAGTGATTTACAGCTGGTGACGAATGGTTAAGAAAAGTGTCTATTGAGTAATATGGTGTCTTATTTATTTAAAAATGTAACAAGTGAACATGAACTAGTTCATTTTCATGTGTGAACTGAACTTTGAGCTGGTTCTTTTTAAGTGTGAACTGGCACAACACTGGTGATCAGGTGTTAAACAGGTGGCTCACCTGTTCAGACAGGTAGAGGGTGGAAAGGCTGGTGAGCAAATGTGAAATAACAATAAATACTGCTTTATATAGAAAGAAGTGTTGAGTAGTATTTTATACAATCATCAGGAAATGGATTTTGGTAAAATATAGCCAAATATAGTCATGAGTGAAAGTATTTGCCACACAGTGAGAAAAAGATCGTCTTAGGCAGGGCGAGTAAGAATTTAAATGGGGCAAGTAGATTTGAGAAATACTTTTCTGACAAGGCAGGTAGGAAAAAACCTTGACATCGGACTCTGTCAAAGAATCCCACCGATGTGCACTTGTTTTTATGTCAATGACCTGGTGTTTGAGGGAATTTTAAGTGTCATTAAGCTTCCTGGTCTTTGACAAAAATAAAGCATTTTAACATCTGGCACAGGGATAACGGACGAATTTACGGCCTTTATCACTCAGAAAAACAGCATCACGTCAGCCGTGGGTCACAATGTGCTACATAAACACAGTCCATTATTCTGGTATAGAATAAGAAGAGTTGGTCTCAGCTTAATGACCGTTTCATGTTTGAGAAAAACAAAAACAAAACAGATTCCAATCACCTTTTTGACCTCAGGTAACAGAGGAGATTACCTACAGGTTACATCAAGTGTTCTGTGATACTGTTTTCAAAAAATGCAAGCCATATTACTTTAGAGGTTTGGTATCAAAAAAGGACTTTTTTTTTAAGGCCATGTATGAAAGTGCGTTCCTCAGGGGTTGCGGATTATTGGAGAGACTGTAATAAACTCTGGTTCTCTGTCTCAGCGGGGGTCTGCTATGGAGGACAGAAAGATAAGCAGGGCTGGAGACTCGCTGTCTGAGCTCGACCAGGGAAGGAGGGGGGCAAAGGACACGAAGACATTTTGAAGGACACACACTTGTCCATAGTCACTTAATTCTTCAGAGGCTTCAGTGACACTGGTGTTGTATGTGTGTGTGTGATTGCGACCTTTTTCGTAACAAATTTGTCCCTAAATGTGGTTTCAGCCATGCATTAAAATAAGCCACTTATTCTTGTGCATTGTCTCGTAACCAAGACATCATGGGATTCTCTTTGCAGACAAAAAGAAGACATTTATCAGATGCCAGCGGCTGTATGGGTTCAGTCTACTGAGTGGTGACTGGGAATTTGTGAAGCCATATTTCCAGCATGTCTAATGGCTGAAACTGCACACAGGGCCACACACAAACAAATGGTTCAAGGATGGCTTTTCTCTGTGCACAAAAAACATCTGAACAATTTTTGAAAAGTGCAGGAGACAGTTTCCCCTTGTCTTTTTCTTGAGTGGGGCAGTCCAATCAATCTTGGGAATGAATGGCCTGTTGAAAGTTTTATTTCTTAACAGACAGAAATTAATTATTAAGATCCCTCTGTTGGACGATGATTACTTAACAACTGACAAAACTTCTTAGCTGGAAGTTAAGTTGCTGTTGTTCTTGTGAGAAATTCCATCATCAAAACTGAAATAAACACACAGAGGAAACCAAGTTTCAAAAGCCATTTTAATTCAAATGTTTGTCGCAGACAGTGGTTGGGGTTGCAAAAAGCAGTGTCATGATGCTGGTTACTGTGATAAATGCACACATGTAGTTTTTTCCCTTGAATTACAACTTAATCATAATTCAAATCAGATATAGATAAGAAATCACAATATATTGAATCGTAATCCATGTATCGTGATGCATATCATCTATTGTCTATTTTTCTCAGTCGGTGTGTTCACATAGGGTCGTACTGGATTTCGGCAAATATGATGTTGGAATTTGGCGGGTGGTCTGTCCCAAAATCCAAGTACACATGGAGTTTGTTTAATTCAGATAATGGTCTGGCTGACTCTGCTGCGCTAGGTGGCGCTGTAGCCCTTTCAACAACTGGTGTTAGAACTTCTTTCGGTTGACGGTTACTTAACAACAACAATAAACTATCTGGCGGCATGAACTCCGTCTCCTCATCCGTCCCAAATTGAGTTATTGATTTCTTCGAAGCCAATGGTATTGTTTGACTTTTCCGGCAACATCATTACTATTTATTACGGCGTCGGTGCCTCCCTCCACTTCTGGGTGAAATCCCCGGTGGAAATTCTCGGGCATGCGCAGGACACGAATACGATATGATACGTTCACAAGAGGCACAAAGCAGATTAACAACGTCTTAAGCCAGGGGTTCCTATCGTATTCGTGAATCCAGTCCCTATACGATCCTTAGCCTGTGCACATGAATATGATACGCTTTCGATGCCTGTATTATACGATTAAGCTCGTCCATGTGCAGACAGTGAGTGTCAACAAATCCCATGGGTTCAGTGTTGGGGGGAGTACTGAAACACATCTACAAGCCACTTCATGAAGTGTTTCTTAATTACCAGGAACACAGCCACTCAATCCCATAAACACTGTTGTAGATACTAACTAGAGCACCAGCTCGATGTTAATCTGCTGCTGGAAATAGTCCCCAACAAGTGCTCAGTGTTTCCCTCTTTCAGCTTTGTTTGCTGCTTATGGGATATAAATAACTACAGAGACAGTCTTCTTTTCTAACAGGCCTGGGCCTCATTCACTGTGCAGAGGTCATTTATTTGTGTGTGTGTGTGTGTGTGTGTGTGTGTGTGTCCTCAGAAGGGGAGGGGATGAGGCTTTTTCTGTTAATTGATGTCAGAGCTGTGATTCTGCTTTTTGTTTCTCTGTACAACATTCATCACCACACTGACATTGGCACGTCGTTCTAAGTGGAGATTGGTGTTTTACGTATTAAACACTCCTTGTCTATAAATTACCAAACTTTTCTAGCTTGCTTTTTTTCTTCATATAGAAATGCTCCTCTAGCACACGACCATTTCTGTCCTTGTTGTTTCCAGGTGTTCCAGGTATTTTCCCGGATCTTTTAGTTTTCTGTCGTACTGCTTGTTTTTTTTCAGTTGTTTTGCCGATCATATCTCTGCTACTCGGATGCTCAGCATCTTGAACTCGTCCGTGGTTGCCATCATTTAACCGTGCTGCCCACCTGGTCTGTTTCCCAGTGGTGGTCCTGTAGATGGGGGCTGGGGTGGGGGTGGCGGCGGGGGTGTGGTGGTGGTCCTGCAGCTGTCTCATACCTCCAAAAGGTGCCGGATGGAAGGACCCTCTCTCGACATGCCCAGTCAGCCAAATGCTCTGGAACGCAGACAAACACCCACAGCTTCCATCTCGAGCTTCAGATAAGAGTATGAGAGCATGATATGATTGGACGATCTCACCTCCAATCACACACACACAATCTTTACACCTTAAATCCTGTAATGTCTCAACAAATCCTGTCCTTGCATTTACACTGTTAGTAAAGCAATGAGAGCGAACATAGGACTCACTACATTTATGTAGTGAATCCTATATGCTGGTGCACTAGGGCCTGACCGATGTGGATTTTTTTGAGGCCAATGCTAATATCGATATTTAGCAAGAAAAAAATCTGATAAATGATTAATTGTCCACTAATATTTTTAGGATTTTTTTGAGCCCTTTAACACCTGCAACAGGCATAACTTTAATTTTACAATTTTCAAGAACAAACAAGTGAACTGTGTACAAAATACCATGCAAAATTGCAGTAAATCTCTGAAATAAAATAAATAATCATGTAAACATAAAATGAGATATGAAATAAACTAAATCTCTGATATCAGCAGCCCTCTGGTGCCTTTAAACATTAAATCATATTTTCTCCGCTCCATCATTCTTTACCATCTTTTTTCATTTGAATATAGCCTAATGGTCACACAAACACTCTGACACCAACATCAGTTAATCCAAACTCTACCAGTGAGCAGTCAGTGTGTTACTGTTGATCACAAAGTCACATTAAGAGTGTTAAGAATGACCTCATGACGGTTACTGTAGAAGAATAAATGACAGGGACGTTACTCGTTTGAACTGAGTAAAGAGCCATTCACACCTGACGTGACTCTATGAAAAGAAAATGAAAGTGTCATGGCACTGGGGAGTTGGTGTTCCATCTACTGGATAAATAGAGCTAGGACACAATTTAATGCCTGCACTGTTTAATAAAGAAGCTGCAAAATTCTGGCCGATGTTAATTATTTTGAAAATGGCTATAATTGGACGATTAAATCGGCTGTCTGATTAATTGGTCGGGCCCGACTAAGCACTGCAGCAGAACAGAGCTGAACGGACTTGAGCGACTTTCTGATGATGCTACAGAGTGAGCATGTGTCATATCAGTGTCGCCTCTCCTTCCCAGACACTCTACAACTGCAGGAAGCATCTGCATATGTCATGTTCCTGTAACTGTGGAAAACACCAGGACTCACAGAAATAGCCATAACTCAAAAGTCAGGGGTTGCAACAATTATTGATTTTATAGATTCATATTAATTACCTCAATTGTTTATGATATTCAAGGGAAAATGTGGAGTGAGATTATTATATTTATTTTGTTACAGCGACCCGCTTGCCGCTCATTAACTCATTTATTACACAGCTGCATACAAAAGAGATCCAAAAATTGCCACAAAAAATTATTGATTTTAAAACTATTTTTATTACTTATTTATTTTCAAGAAAACATTGTTCACACGCTGCATGTAGAGATCAGAACTGTGTCCATAGTGATGGGCCAAGGTCCAAGGTCTTCAAAAGTCTTCAAAAGATGCTCCATTTGAGCTGATAAGATTAAGATGCTGTTTGTCATTATGACTACATAGGTATCCATGAATTTATCCTGTTGAAAACTTGTGGATAGACTAATTTATCAATTATTTCAGCACAACAAATGACAGAACAGTCTAAACCGTGCTCCCTCCTGAGTATTCTGTCGTTATCTTTAGACATTTGACACCCTAAACCCCACCTTTGAAGTCACATTTGTGAAATGCAATTAAGATCTTATGAAACACAATCAAGATCCATTGCATAATGTAACCTAATTTCATCTCATCTGAGACTGCTGTGCCTCTGATTTAGTGGAGGCTCTAACAGAAACTAGGACATACCATAGGTAACTAACTGCTAGCAAGCAGAACACAGAGGTGTACATTCACTCCTCTTTTACTTTTTTGCAGTAATTATCTCCAAGTGAAGCACACACACACACAGAGAGAGAGAGAGAGAGAGAGAGAGAGAGAGAGAGAGGCTGCTAAGACTTCCTCAGGGCTCTTATGATCTCAGAGTCCCTTTGCCCTTCTAGAGTGACATATCTCACTTTTGTCCCCTCGATACTGAGGCACAGTCACTTGAAAGTGTCATAGCTGACACCTGACTCTCTATACACACACGCACACACACACACACACACACACACACAGAGCTGCTGATGCAGGTGAAGCTCTGTACATGTGTAATTCATACCTCACTGAGGGGAAAATGTTTGTCCCACATATTCCCTTCGCCACCATTCGCCTCTTCTTTCCACACACCCCCCCACACACACACAAACACACACTTTCTTCTTCACCGTTTTCTGTCAATGTACCCTTACCCTACAGGCCTAAACTCAGCCAGGCCTGTGATGAAGGAAGTTGTGAAGGTGGTGAGGGTCTTTTATTATACAAACGGTGAAGGGCCCCCCTCCTTTGAGGCCTGGAGCTGGAATGGGGACGCGACTGAAAGCGCTGCACTCCCTAATGAACTCGAGTGGCCCATAGAAGCAGGGCCTTTTCACAGAAGCCAAGGAGGACAAAGTGTCAAAACAAGCCCAGCCCCTCTTCGCGCACAGGGGCTAAACACCGCCTTTTGACTCCGTGGAGTGTGGGCATCTGAAGGGGAGGCCGCGAGGAGAAAAGAGGGGGAGGCAGAATGTACTTGTTAAAACAATGGCCTCTTAAATCAAGCACCCCTCCTTGCCTCTCTTCTTCTCCTTAGCTCCTCTGCTCCCGCCTCCCTAACCCCCTCCTTGTGTTGCCTCGACTTCCAATTAGACCTACTCTTGCACAAGCGACTGAAAGCCCCATATATTGCAGGGGCCTCAAAGGAGAGGCTTTGGAGTTGAGTCTCTGTAGCAGTGTTCCCTCTATGAAAGGCCTTAGTATTCAGAGGAGAGACCTGTTTGGGCTCTTAAAAGCACTCAAACTGCCACTAGGGACTTGTGTACCATCATGTCCCCTCCATTCGCCTGCCTATACACTCCCTTCGTCCCTCTTTCTGAGCCGCTCCACCCCCTCCATTCCTTGTCTCTCCTTCTCCGTCCCAACGTCAACACTGAATCTTTTCTTCTTCTGTTTGCGACCCCTCCGTCGGTCCTCCGTGCTCGGTTATTCGCAGGGGCCGAGGAGCCGTGGGTGAGGCCAAGGGCCCCGAGCGCTTGCTGCCTCCCTCCCCTTGGTTGTTTAGCCGCAGATGAAAAGCAGAGACAAATACGTCTGTGGTTCAAAGTCCATCCTGGCAATTACAGTAACTGATTAAAGAGTTGGCCTACACAGGCAAGCTATGTATAATACTACAACTCCCACTCTGTTTCATAACAGCACTGTCAGAATAGAGCTGGGCTCAGCAGCGCCTGATAAGGGCCCATATCTGGTCCACTGTTTACAGCGCAGTAATCGAGAGCTTGTGCCATAAAAGGGGGCCACAATTGTTTTATAGCCAAAGTTTATAATAGGCAGGACAGACGGTGTTGTTCAATCATTCTTGTGAACTAGACCAGTGCAGCAATCTTTCAGTCACTTGTGAGTCCTTCCTCAGTTAATTTTCAACTGCATATTTTGACAGGCTAGACAAAACACACAATGTTTTAAAACATTGCTAGGATGGAAATTTATCAATATTTATTCAATTTTATATATAAATTGATTACCTGAAAAAATAATCAATAGACAGTAAAGTAATCCTCATTCTACTAGACTGTCAGGATGTTGTGTTGGTTTGAGTCATATTCTCTGATGTTAAAGAGAAAATTCTCCGATTTCAGCGTCTTTTATGTGAATATTTCCTGCTTTCTTTGCTCCTGTATGGCTGTGATGGAACAAAACATTTGAGGATATCAGCTTGGGTTTTGGGAAACAGTTATCAATATTTTCCACCATTTTATAGACCAACCAACTTAATGATAAATCACAAAATTAATTAACAGTGAAAATGTATTAGCTGCATTCTTAGTTTGCTGTGAGATGCGTAAAGCCACATCAGTGCTGGTGCTCTGCATAAGCTGTATTGTTAGATGTTGTTTATCTGCAAGGTTGTGTTCACATGTTTCATTTACTTTAGACTTCCCTGTCATCAACGCATATGACTTTAAATGCAGGACTATGATTACATCAAGGTGCAGTTTCAAGTGTCATTGCAAACGTAAGCAACATTTGCTCGATTCAAACTCTTTTGTACTCCTCAAGTACCTGCTGTGCTTACTGCTTACACTACTTAGCTACAACTTCAAAAAGTATGACACCGATTTGGCCGATAAGTGCAGGAAAAATAACCCGTGATTGTAGAATTGATTTCTTTGATTAGATTTTGTCTTGATCCCAGGCGTGGATTTCTTCCATTTATCTTTTTGTGCCATGATGCTGTGCTGAGTGTTTCTGTAAATGTCCGGCAAAGAGATATTTCCTGTCTGCTGTTAAAAAAATACTCACTTTCATGTTGTTGAGAAATATAGCCCAGAAAACAAATCAGAGGCTGATGAATCATTAATAATGTTTGGGTGCTTTCTACTTTTGAACGTATTAGAAAAGTCCAGTCGCTGGATTTCAGCATGTAAGTGGACATTTAAGCAAAAAATTATCTTTTCTACTTGACTGATGAAAAGGAAAGAAAAAAACCAGAAAAAGGAAATGAGAATGAATAATGCGTGTAAGAGTGACTTTGCCTGAGGATTGTGGTAGCCACTCCCACGGGCCAGAGTTAGTCTTTATGCCTGGAGGCAAAACTACAGGAAGATAATAACAACAACAACAACACCAGAACCAGGGGAACCATCTGCATAGACTGAAGTGAACTTCAGCAGGTCTGCAACAATACTCTGCTGAGAGTCGGCACTAATTGGGTCAGCATGATTTTCCACTTTAGTTGCTAGGTGGTTGATGGGGCTTCTATTCTGAGACGCGCCTACTTAAGTTATTGTATTGGCCATCAAGAGACAAATCCATCTATGCTGGGCAAAATCCGTTGTCTCACATTGCCCTCGTTCTCACGTAGCCCACATTTATTTTAGAGAGCTTGCTCCAAATCACAGTCATGGCCCAAAATGGGTTCTCTCTCAAAGGCTTATTCCACTTCTTTGTGATTTTTGATGTATAATTGGCGTTTAACTGAGAGGCTTTGGCCTTGAGTGTCCGCTTTCTAACACTGTCCCATATGGCAGGGGGGACCACAAGCTCGTTCAGGGAGAACTAAGGATGGGCTCTGTGGTTTTTCCTAAAGCTACTTCATTTTGTCTGTGACTAAAGGAGAGAAGACCTAGTTTAGGAGTATTGACCTGAATAGTAGTCATATGGAATGTGTCAAATGCTTCCTGCTCCCAGGAACAATATGCCTGTCTTGTCACAGAAAATTTGGATCCATGCAGTTTTTTTCCTTTTGTCTTGGATAAAGCCAGATGCCAAAGACAGAAATCTTGTGCATCAGGCAGTCCAGAAGCCTTTACATAGCTTTACATTGGTGGCGAATGCTGAGCATGTTCATCGCTCCTAAGTTATGAGGTGACTGGGATCGAGCAGGCAGGGATGTTTTTGTCCAGCACTGGAAAACTAGTGCTGCGTACAGATCCTGCCCAGGTGTTAGCCTGCGAGGAAGAGGAAATCTGGGGCACAGTTAAATCAGAGCCAGGCGTGGGTCCAGCCCTTTTGGCTAGAGCAGCACGCCATTGATTGGACTGGGCCAATGAAAAGCTCTGGTCATCTGGCCTGTTCATTTTCACACTTTTGCTTTGTCCTTCATGATTTGACAGCTTCATTCCATAAGAGCCAAAAAGTTTGCCTGAGTAGAAATTTATCAGCTCACTCTCCAGTTGCAGGACCATTTGTTATTTGTTATCTGTTATTTTCTTTTCGGGGGAGAGAGTAGGTTGACTGATATCTGCTGCAGGAGATGCACATCATCTGAAAGCTGGAAACCTAAAGACTCGTCGTGTGGCAACTTGTTGTCATAAATGAGAAACAATTCAAAGAGTCAAGGTTTGAACATTGCGATGGAAGTCTATGGTGGTCATTGTCATGCTCTCTTATGTTATAAGCTTTTTTTGTGTTGTTACCACTTACAGTTGCATACAGTTAGTTACGTACCTGCTGCTAATAGAACCTAGCAACACCAGGTGTAGATAGTATTTGTTCAGTTTTAAGGACAATATGCAGACTTCTAACAGTGTCTGTCTTCTCTGACTACCTCTCCTCCTGCAGGCTACTTTGGATGCTCGATTGATAGGTGTAACCTTGGCAGTCAGTTGGGGGGCAGTGTTCAGAACACAGTTGCCTCTGAAATTGTTCATTTAATAGGGATGCTGTGTGGGCTCTTGCTTACTAAAGAGCGCAGCGTATGAGGCTCTAAAAGCGTATTTCAAGTTTTTTTTCATCCTCTTGCCTTCTTATTTGGCAGAGAAGTATTAATTTTCTGTTCACATTTGATCACAGAAGCTTTTTTTTACCAACTCAGTGAATATGTTATTTGAGAGTGTACTGCACTTCACCATCACCGTCCAAGTAGAGAGACGGGTCTCAGTCTTAAAGGAATGAAGGAAAGGTTGTGATCTGCAGCTTCAGGATATCAGAGATAACTCATTCCTTTACTTTCACAGTCATTCATGGTTAAGTCCTTGACAGGTGCCGCAGATCAGTGCAAGCCTCCTCCATGTATTTTTCGTGTTTTGGGTGTGTATGTACAGTATGTATGAGAGACAGGTGTCAGGGTGCAGTCAAGTTGCCCGACAGTTGCAGCAGTGGGCTGAAATAAAAAAAGGTTCAGCTGGCGCCTGGCGCCCATCGTGGGCTACTCAGATATGCCGCTCTGGCAGTGTGCCACATCACACATGCACACACACACACACACACACACACTCCTAAACAATCACACACATGTCTTCCTATTGCTGATTTTCTTCCTGAAGCTGGCACCCCTGAGGGGGTTCAGGTAGACACCATCATCAGGCTGAGTGGTGCCAGGCCACTAATAATTGGATTTCACGTTGGCACTCTTTCGTTCTCCCCCAGCCGGATAGCATTGATTTATGAGCGAGGCCTGGGAGACTGTATGTGAGTCCAACACGCATTGCAATGCACTGAAGGCTTTGTTCCTGTTGTTAGCTTTGTCCCTGTCACAGATCTGAGTGGGTGGTGCTGAATATCGTCTATACAACTACTCATTACATTCTAATTCTGTGTATTTTGTGCATTACTCTCTGCTAGTGAATTAAGAGGGATAACCTCAAATAATTCATAAAAGATTTCTTTGAGTGCAACAATTGCAGATCAGATGGAAGCGGCCACGAGTATAGTTGAAGACTTTATACCAGGGAGGCAGTGCCCTCCACTTACTGTAAACCCCACCCCCCCCTCCACCTGGCCTCCACTCAGTCTTTCTCAAGTCTAGGGTGTCAGCACCTTGCTCCCCCTCTACTCCTTGGGGGTTTTGGGTGACGGTTATTCTCGGCAGAGGAGTGTGCTCTCTCACTACAGCACACCCTCACTGCCTTCCCCATGAATAACTTTCCTTCGCATTAGATGACCTGTTGCCCTTGGGAGGAGGACGCAGAGGTCATGTGCCCTCAGGACTCACAAACGCAGACTGTCTGACCACTTAAGCAATGCAGAAGCAGTCCTGGAATGCAAACAAGCGCTCCCATTACCCTTGAACTGCCTGTGACCTCATTTTGTTTTCGGGAAGGGAGTGCCAGTCAGGATAATGGGAGGATGCTATACCTGTCATCCACCTTCTGGAGCAGTTTGTAGAGCATCTCAAGTGTGAAATGTTCTTCAATTGGTCTAGTGTTGGATGGAGTCAGGGGTTGAATGTCTTGGGCTGGGTTTATGATATTTTGGTACATGATAACTATACTGACTACTGGTACCTCACCCAAAATCTTAGATTGAACATTAACTGTACATGCTTAGTTTTGTTCTTCACAGAGAAGATAGGTCGTGCTCAATGTGCCAATAAAAAGCAGACTTGTTAAAAGTATTTTCTCATGAACATTCATTTTCACATCAGTGGCCCATAAGGATACGAGTTCTCCACTGTGGTTTTCCTTTTTTGCATAGTTTTTACACTGGTGATCCCTTAAAGATGTCAGCTCTGATAGGAGCACTGAGTCCAGTCACATGACGAGAGGAAGA